>JAIFZK010000008.1:21547500-22147500 GCA_027481765.1 Tenualosa thibaudeaui
GTGACCCCTCTCTACCCACACATACGCACGCTAACTAAGTCTTTCTGCACTTTCTTGCCCCAAGCTAAGCAGAAAACAGCAAACACCACATCCTGTTGAAATTTGTATGAACATGCTCTTTTTTCTGTTGCCTAAATGCCCTATATATTATCATATTCTCCCAATTAACAAGGATATGAACATTTTCAGCCAAGGGTGAATGGGTGTTCTGGGAAAGAGATGACGTTGTGAGCTACATTGTTCGTGAACCTCCTCAGGGTTGTAATCTTTCCTCATCAACCTGACTGCCACTGCCCTGGCCAGAACTGTCAAGATTTAGGACACACATGTTCCTTTTAATATTTTTTAAGACTGTTGATCCCAATTCCTGGGCCTCTGATTTTTTTAGACCTGCTGGAAACTTTCAAGGTCAGAGTTTTATCACCCCTCTCCTGAATGTGAAGTCCAAGAGCTCTGTGGCACAGTGTGGATGCAGGCCTTTTTTTCACAAAACAGACACTCATAAAAAAAGAGGCAAACTTTCTGATTTGGCTGAGCCATGTAATGATGTGGACAGAAAGTGGAGCAGAACTGGCTTGAGGGCACTGTGAGCCCACTGAAACGCTTGCTGGTCAGAGTTTCTCTAGAAGTGCTATTATAAGGATGTCAAACATACAAAAAGCCAGTCTTTTATTGGCCTTCTGCTAGACCAAGTGAATGGGATGTACACCACATGCCATGGTTTTATTGACACATTCTGTTTCTCCATGTGAAAATAAATGCTGCATCTCAACAACAGATAGGCAAGGACTTTCAAATTAGTCCACAACATAATTAATGTAATTAATTTAATGGGTTTCATGACAGTCAAGCAAAAGTGTTCCAATGTTGCATCCAGCATGCTTATTTGGAATCAATCTTAATTTAGCCTCTTATCTGTAAAGAGCAGGCCATGCATGTGTAAAGAAAACACAGAATTACACTCCAAATATCCGTGTTAAAAAACATTATTTCTTATACTAACAGTCTCATATAACGACAACCTTGTAAAAACAACAGTTGGTCAAATACATTCTCTAGGCAAATCTAAACTAAGAAACAATAATAGTGGAAAAGGAACTAAGCTGAAGACAGACTTAGAAGATAATGTTTTTAAGCAAACAAATAACATGACAATGAATCATTAATGCTGTGCCCTTGCCTTTAAGAGTGCTTGAAGGGAAGTTTGAACACACTCTAGCTCTGACGCCCTATTTCACAGACTCAAAAAAAAGCACTAGCTGGGAGGGAAGTGAAAAGAAGAAGAAATGTTCCTTAAGGGAAATGAAAGAAATGAGAGTTGAATATACAAAGAAAAGCAGTAATAAACTTTGAACTCCAGAGAAGCCCCATATCCCTCACACCACTCTCTCTTCCCGGGTCTCCTCCATTCCCCTCTCCCACCACTAATCCCATTCGCCAGCTTCACAACGGGATTACTGGTGCTTAGTATCCCATGGTTCATTTTCTCCCTTTCATCTGCTCCTCAACAAGCTTGTTCATTTCACAGTCTGAAGGCAAACAGAGCGAGGAGGGACCATAACCAAACAAAACAAATGTACAGTCAGGAAAGGCTAAGCTTAGCTTAGCTTCTCTTACTGTCAGCCCAAGATGCTGCCATATTCAAATGCACTCTAGGGCAATGGAAGACTTACTATCCTAACATACACATCCTCCTTTAAGGACAGATGAGGAGGTACCCCTTTTTATCATTAGTCATTTTATGGCACCATATAAGTCACCCTGACACCACCTGTTCTATCAGTCTCCCATCAGTCAATGTCGGCTGGCTTAAATTGGAAAGAGCAAAGGATATCAGGTCAGTTCCATCACTCAGAGAGTTCTAGAAACAACCACACAAAATTACAATCAGTCAACAAAAATTCAAAGGTACATATTATGAGTGGCTCTCCCTGCCACATACTTCTAAAAACTAAACTGAGATCAGTCAAGAGGAAAATACTGTTGGCTGGTATTGAGTCTCCCATGCCTTTCCACAGGCAAATGATCCATATATTGTCTATCCAGTATTGTCTCAAGCAGCAAAAAATCTACCCTTTACTTGCTTGTTGTGTCCTGTCAATCCTATTTATTGAGCAGTCAGAATTCACATTTGGTATTGTAAATAGCATAATCAGTCTATTGCCTTACTGCTATCAGTCTATTGGTCTTTTGCCAATGGCCATTTACCACATCACTCCAGCAAAATTCACCAACAAGCATGTCCTGAATGGAATCCGATAGACCAATGAACTAAGGCATTGCCTATCCTTATTGACCTGTGCTCATCTACTGGATATGGCAGTCCTTAAAGTAATGATTTCATTAAAAACTGTAAATAGATAAAACGTGGTGTCAAAGTAAAATGCACTGGTATCTCAAATGGTATAGAATCTGTATGGTCAAGGCAAAATTCTTAAACACCTCCACAGCAAGATAATGCACACACTGCTACTACTGTAAGTGAAGAGGCATAGGCTACATCTCACATAGATCCACAGGACAGGATCAATAAACAACATCTCAGTGTGGAATGACCAAGTAGCATCTCTCTTCAATGACGAACTAAACACCCCAAACGAGACTAAGGAGGCAAAGGAAGAATTGTACTTATACAAAACCGAAGAGAGGCTCTATTTGATCAGCATAACCTTGTATAAGCTAGCATAAAGAGAGCATGGAACAAGAAAAAGCATGTCAGTCCATCTTTAGTCTGAATCCTGCACTCCGTGTCATCAGCATCCAGACAGATGTTGATTAATAGTTTACCTAATTCCTGACCATGAACAAGATTATGCACTAATGGCTTAATTAAACACGTGCAGTCACAACAAACTGGGGAGAAATGCATGATAAAATAGCATCATACTCTCACCCACAATTCTTGAGAGGCACAAACATGGAAATTACTGCTTTTATTATGTACTCAAATGCTCAAACATTTCATTTGCTTGTATGTTTAGCAACTCTGTAGGGCAACATCGTAGTTCAATATAGGCTTAACTGAAATGCTATCATAACTTTCTCACCGTTATCATCTGCGAACTTTTCCTCTGACCTGCAGATGCCATTACATTCTGGGATCACTGACACAGGCTGTCCCTATGAAACAGGGAACGTCAACAGAGCCCAACTCATAATTCTGCTGTCTACTCATAATTCTACTGTATATGATTTGTCTAAAACTGGGTGCAGCGATTAGTACCCTGTTTTGACTTTGTATATACACTACACCAACTCATGGACGGGATACTGCTACACAAACTGTAATATGCACATAGTCAATGTCCTACATTGTTTTGCTATTCTTTATTGTTGTATGTTGATCAATGCATTTTGAGAATAGGTCAATGAAACGTATTGTTGCCGGTTAACAGCAGAAGCGCTCGTTTGGAGATTCCGGTGACGAATGCGACAGCACAGATAAACCGGTTGTCTATTTAATTAGTGGAAACACAAATGTTATACAGATAGAGCATTAGCTTGAAGTCATGACAGATAAATCAGCCTGTTGTTTTACATGCGCTGTAAGTTATAACTATACGCTATACACACACGTTTCTCCATATAGGAAGTTTGGCTGAATTCGACGCACCTGTTCAGTGTTTCTGCAACGCTGAGAATTATTAGGCATGACGTGCAGTAACGTCCAAGAATAGTTAAAAAGATCGAAAGCGCTTTGGTGTCAACTTAAATAAATATTCAGAGAATGAATGACTAGCCGTAGAGGCTACTTGTCTCACAGTAAAATAAACGTTTGTTTTTCGAAGAGAGCAACTTCATTCTCCAACATCCCTTGCAAACCACTGAACAAGAGCTGCAGAGATACCGCCATCCACAGAATACTAATTTTATAATTAGTCTCCAATCACACCGTGTATTACAATTTAAAATATTTTGTCATTGAAAAAATCATTGAGAGAGTAGAATAGCCTAGACTACACAAAATTTCACTTGATGTCTAACTTACCTTTAAGCACGACATCGGATTTGGGACTAAGAAGAAGTTGATTGGGAATAACAGTTAAAGTTACGCTCTTACGGTCGGTCCTCCTAAAAGAGAGCACTTGTGCAGAAACATGCCTGATACTCCTTTCATCGACTGATAATCATGAACTTAGAACAGAAACGGGACGTTAATAGAGTGCCGGCAGTCCTAGAAATCAAAGAGGGATGAGTACGCGCAGTGAATGTTCTGCTTTAGCCATGGCGTGTGCAGTGTTCAAGGAAACTACTCTCTCTCTCTCTCTCTCTCTCTCTCTCTCTCTCTCTCACAGTCTCTCCACATTATACCACCCCTGCATCAACACAATATCTGTTGTATTATAGACTACTTAAATGGTGTATCAATTAAGCTGGGGCACCGAATTCAGTTGTATTATGTCACATTGTCAGTGTGTTAATCAGCTGTAGATGTATTTTCAAAGAAAAGCGAAGGAGAACCGTTTTTTGTCTTTTACTAACATACTTATATTCTAGATTAATATTTTGTCTGTCCATTTAAGCTGTTTAATGTATTATTTTCATAGGTCTTAAAAGAGATGTATTTACCCCCACCGCCTTCACTTTTTGTCTGAATTTTCAAACCTGCTATTCATTTGTAATGCTATCAATATGGCATTCACGAAGAAATATTGCAGTGCAACTTATACATTTGCGTTGCATACACAAGAGCATTACATGTTATTTATATTACATTTTTGTGCCTCACTGTAAGTGTCCGCTCACCGTCTTCAAAACAGAACATGTCCATGTATTGTTTGAACAGGAAACATGCTTTTGAATTTCAGTATGCAACACTGCTTTAGTGCTGCACAGCACTGAGGTGACCCAAAGCAGAATGCAGAGCAGCCTCTGTCTGTCAGACAGGGTAAAACAGGCAGGACAGAGGGGAAGACAAAGAGAGAGAGCGAGAGAGATAGGCGGTTGGTGGAGAGGGAGAGAGGTAGGGGAGATGGACAGAAAAAGAAGGGAATGATAAGGCGAAAGGAAACAAAAATGGGGTGAGAGTGAGGGCAACAGAGAAAAAGGAGCAGCCAAAATGGACAAAACAGATAAGAGAATGAGAGTGGAAAAAGGGAAAGAATGGAATCAAGTGGAAGGTAAATGCTTCCCTTAGTAAAGAAGAAGGGCCTGTGGGACTGGACAGAATGAATGACAGAGAGGGAAAATAAATTGCTGTTGAGGAGAGAGAAAACATGGAGAGAGAGAGAGAGAGAGAGAGAGAGAGAGAGAGAAAGAGATAGCTGAAAGAGACGGCTGAATACAGCTAAAGACTCAGAGAGAGGGGTGACATCCTTGGAGAGAGAGAGAGAGAGAGAAGGGGGATGGCGAGGGGGAGCAGTAGGTCAGTGTTGAGAGTTATTTAATTGTGGGCTGACATTGGAAGCACTGCTGCTCTGCTCTCCCCATCAATCACATGTGCTCATGGGGTGGCCTGCAACAGTGACTCACTGTGCCCTCTTCTCCCCTGGGGCCTGCCACTCCCTCATCCTCCATAGCTCTCCCTCCATGGCACCTCAGCCATCAGGCCCTACTCTGCCACAGCTAGGATACCCCACTGCATGCTCTGCTAGGATAACCCACTGCATGTTCTTCTAGACTGTTCAGTGCTCAGTCACTGTGTACTCTCCATCTTTACTTCTGTCACATTCCCATTGCTAAAATAAACTTTCCAAATATTTTCCTTTCAAAGGAATATACATTGTCAAACATAGTACACATGTGTACTGTAGACGCGAGTGGTGTGTATAGTACTCAATAATTTTTTTAACCATACCTTGTTGGGTCACTTTAGTGAGACTGAGCTTAGCCTTCACAAGAACACCACGTTTAAAATGTGCACTATCGATTTGCTGCTGGGCAAATTACAACAGGCCTTATTTTATTTTATATTTTTTAATAACTGCCATTTAATGTCAGTGAAAACAGATGATTGTCACATTGATTGTACAATTTAAACTCCAAATAGAGTATTGATTTCCTCCGTGGGCAGTTCATATTTTATTTGATTGGTCCTCTTGTCTGTTTTTTTTTCAGTGTTCTGGACTGCCCCTAATTTTAATTCCACAAAAGAGAAAAATCACACACACAGACACACACACACACACACACACACACACACACACACACACACACACACACACAAACACACACACACACACACACAGACACACACACAAGTAATAGTAAAACCAATGGCAGATGTCTCCCAGAAATTCCTAGTAGGGTCAACTCCGAAAAAAGACAGTGAAATAGCTTTTTTACTGAACTGCTGGTGATTGTTCCATAGATTTGTCTTCCTGGGGTAGATTTCGCTACAATAGAGGAGTTCATGCTTTTGGGATTAAGCGTTATAAGCTTTATGATAATACAATCTCAGATGATTGTCCTAAATAGACTATACTAATGTCATAGGTATGAGTAGTAATAGTTCCACACACTTCACAGTCTCAGTGGACAAAGTACAGCAAATACGTATGTTCAAATAGCAAACATTGTTTTCTGTCACCAGCAGCTCTCGGGTCATTTCTTCCTCACTTTTTTTACCTGTGCCATAACAAGTGTGGGCCTTCCAGAAGAAGTTTTGTGAATTCTCCCTATTTGTGAAATCAACCAGTCTTGCCAAAAATCAGTACATGGTTATATGTGAGGGAACGACATAGGAAAAAGGGTCAAGGTCAAGTAAGTAACACCTTAAAAACAACAAAAACAAAATAAAGATGTGATGTTACTTTGTAAGTAGGCTGGAATACCACATAAAGGAAACATCTTTTCTTTTTTCAACAACACAAAAGGAAAAGCTTGTGTGTTTTTAGGAATGACATGCAGCTGTAATTGACAAAAATTAAATGCCAATAAAATGTCAGAAACAGAAGATTCATCATGTCTTAAATGTGTGATGAGGGAAGGTGGTAGAAACAGAATTGCAAAAGATAAAGTAAAGCAGAGACCGAGAGAGAGAGAGACGAGAGCCTGCCTTTGGTTTTGTTAGGGTGTTCTTTGCACTCACAGAGGGTAAGATGTGTGGCTACATGGTTCAGTGATTGGCCTGAAAAAGTCCTGGCCTGTTGCATTCATCCTACCAAGTCTGTATCAGTCATGTCTGCCTTCCTGACAAAGAAAATGTTGCCCTCCTACCCCCATTATTTCTTAGACGCTTTTTTTCCTCTTACACTTCTTTCTCACAAATACCTCTAGCATTTCCGTTTTATTATTATTTGACTGCAGAGTGAGGTAATTCTCTGCTTAAGAAAAAACTAAAACAAACAACTCCTCTTTCTTCTGATTCTTCCTTGTAAGAAAAGGAGGAGATCAACAAAGACAAAACCACCAGAGCAAACCAAGTAAAAGGCAACAGTGTTGAGTTTGTACATGGTGTGTGACAGACATACATTGTGACAGTCTGCTTTCTCTAAAGAATAAAAAGCTCTGGGACAGCAAAACAAAGAGGTAAGTGTTGGGAGATGAACTGAAGAACTGATGAATTCTGTTAAACCTCCACAAATTCAGGCTTCATGCTAGTCAGCATTAAAAATGGTAAAATGTGTAATAAAAGTAGGAACACACTCACTACACCTTTGTATATTTTTATTGTTAATGCATTTCATGCTGTTTCCTAACTAAATTACAATTCTAAAGCAGAAACTGAATATCTGGAGATGACTATTACTGTAAAGATGAATTAGTAAAGACAGATATGCAGTATCCAGTTCTTTTTTTCTGACTTCTGAGTGTAGTTGCAAAACAGATTTTTCTTTCCAGCATTAATACATTTGTTTACTGTTAACTGAGCAAAACTTGCTTTTGGGAAACCACTCAGGGCAAAACAGGCCACTAGACTCCAGGGCTTGGTCCAAGTCACAATCAAACAACAAGTTGGGAGTGTAGTGGTTAAGGAACCTGGCTAGCGTGCAAGTAGCCTGAAAAGTTGTGGGTTCAAATCCCAGCTGCCACCGTGGTGCCCTTGAGCAAGGCACTTAACCCTAAGTTGCTCTAGGGGAGACTGGCCCCGAACAATTGATAGTTGACAAGTTGTAAGTCGCTTTGGATAAAAGCGCCTGCTAAATGCATGAATGTAAATGTGTGTGTATGAAAGAGAGCGAGAGAAAGATTTCCATCCACTGGCCCACAGATGGTGGCGTAGAGCCAAGTGGTTCTTGACCTTAATTTAATAGGAAATAATGGAAAAGTGGAATTTCCTAAATTGCACAGGATGAAAGGATTTCCATACAATGTGGCAAGCTGTTTAGCCTTCTCACATTCCCAGGTAGCTTACACGTTATGAGCATGAGACCAAGTTTCATGAGACACATTTTTTTTTTTTATGCGTTCCAGGAATCATTTTGTCTGTCATTTGGTGCAGCTCCTTGAGACCTATGTACCACAAAAATGTGGTGGTTCTCAAGTAATGGGATATGGTTCCCAAGTAATTCTAAAAAACCAACCCATCTTCTGGGGAGTCCAGAAGAGGAGAGCAGCACTTAAATTTTCTTCTGTCATTAGATGCCACTCTAGCACACATATGGTGTTTCGGTATCCCAGAAATCTTTGATGGAAATTTTAGTACAAAGAAAACTTTTTTGTTTTTTGCAATTGAGGGCTATGGGGAAATAGACCCTATGGGACCAAGAGCAAATACTTGTCAAAGTACTCTCACAAAGTTCTCAATGCCTCGTTTAGGACCCTCATTATAGTACCAATGAAGTGTGAGAGTGATGGCCTTAGGACTAGCATTGTGAGCCTTTTGGAAGCTTCGGCTAAAAGCATCAGATGAGTGCAATTTTATCACATTGCAATCTACTTTTACTCCATTTCACACTGGATTTCTCCTTTAAAACTCTAGATGCCCAGAGAGTCATTTGGCCTGATGTTTAGTGTCCCAGGGATGGACAACCAAAAAACACTGGGAAAAAACCTGAGCTTACACACTAAAAGCCAATGCTTAGAGCCCCGAAACAGTTTTTTGTGATAATGGTGTGTTCACACCAAACCAGTGAATTAGCAAAATCCCTCCATAAACAAATTGTCATCATAGCTTAAACCAGTTAAACACATTTTCTGCTATTCACTTTGTTTGCAATGTGGCAACACACACTGTAAAAAGTCAAACAGATTTCTCGGTTTTATTGGTGCAACGTTTTCACACTCAAATGAGTAAATACAGTGAAGGCATGTGCTAATGAAAATAAGTAGCCAAGATCAATGTCGTGAAGACAATCTACTTGATATTCTATGAATACTCTTACACTGAAAAAAGCCAGTGAGCATGTGTTGTCAATTTGACATCAAAGTACTGGATGAACATCTTCTGGAATGCCCCAGCCAACTGTCAGTTATCAATTGTTCAAGGCCCTAGAGCAACTTAGGGTTAAGTGCCTTGCTCAAGGGCACAACAGAAGAGTTTTCAGGCTACTTGCACGCTAGCCAGGTTCCTTAACCACTACGTTAGCATCGCTGATCACATGTCAATCCTTGTTAAAATGTAATCTTGAAATATCAATGAGTAGCTGAACAATGCTAAATGCTATACATTTTTTACAACCACTTTCATTTACTTGCATTTGCTTACTTGCATTCAAAAAAAGTATCAATTTATGTTGATGGTGTCACACACCATCACGCATATAGCTATCCACATATAGTAGTCCTGGTTGTAGGCTATTACAAAAATGATGCCACAGTGTCAGTGTGAGCCTTTTGTCTGGCCTGCTAACAGATTTGAAGTGTTTGTGGAATGCCAGCCATCCACTTCATGGTCTTTTCTAAAATGTTGTACAAACAACTGGAATGCTTTGCTAAAAAATAAAACTTAATTTTATTATGCTATAAATGTAATATCTCATTAGATTACACAGAAACTACACTACACTTGGAAGTATGGTGCAAGTTCAGATAAGATTACTTTATTTGCATCTTCCTTTCCAAAGGAGGGAAGATACAGGTGCACAATTCAAGTGAGCATGGACTGCCCAACTTTCTGCGACACCTTGTGTGAGCGATCAATTATGCATTGGGCTCAGTGAAAAAATATGATGAACAAAAACATTCGAATTTCAAATAGATAATTACCCTACTATTATACTACTATTTTCTACTTAAAAAATGTAAATATGAAACATATTTTACAAATATAATCACCCATAGATTTTTAGAAGAATACTAAGTATACCTACTGAAAAAATACCTTGCATGATGTTACCTAACTGTAACTGTTGAAGTAATGTATCATTTTGCTATTGTGATATTTAAGAGGAAGCCAAAATACTTTTTACAGTGACTTAGACTAAAACACTGCACACTTTTTCATACATTAGACATAATTGTTTAAAGCTTGCTAGTGTTGCTGGTGAGTAATTCAAATGATGCATATATAACTGTGTATAAAAGTGTATAATTCAGTGTAAAAGTGTATAATTTAGTGTCAAAGTGTCATTTTGAATAAGAAGTTTTAATTGTAGTGTTTTAACTGAACTTAAATGTGAGTGATCTCCAAGTGTTATGTTTTATTGACTTTTGTGTAGTTTTCACACACCAAGCCAAATCTGCAAAAAATGTTTAAGCAATCGCCAAAAACTGTATTAGCTTAGAACGTTTGTATCTCAATCTAATGACATATGGTTGAATAGAGTGTGAAGAAATAAGGAGTCTTGTGTTTTTCCATCATTCTGACCTTCACTGTGTCAGCCTCACTCAGCCCTGGTAGTCACAATTTTGAGATTCTTTTTCTCCCCATATCCAAAAGCAGTTAGACTAAAACCAGTGTCAATCAATCACCCTAAGTGTGTGAGATAGATGGACATATTTGCTTTGATGGAGTGGAGTTGGCCCTACTGTTTGACCTTCAGAAACTTTAGAAAGACCATGTCACCCAGACTGACAGCGGCTGATGGTCAGTCATGGCCAGTCACCACTATTTCATTTACTCTGTCATGCTATTGATTCAGCATGAACAACATAAAAACAGCCCATGCACCCTTTGCTATAGAAGGGCCTTGTCTGGACTCTCAAAGTGATCCTTAACTTTGAACCTGTTTGTGTATTATTGAAATGTTTGAGATGTACAACAATTATGCTACTGTGATCTTGCAATCTTCACTTTAACAGGATGAAACAAAACAGTAATATGCATCTATTTGTCTATACTTTCTGGTTACAAAAGTTGTAAATGCAGATGTTTTTGCACAAAGTTACGACACTACTGTTTCTCTCTTGCATACTATGCAATTAACGATGTTGATGACTACGTTACTCCGATGTATTGTAAGTTGCACCGTTGTGTCATTCAGACAATTAGCTTGGGCCTGTAGTTAGACCATTGTGTGTGATCACATGACTATGTTGTCTTTATGAGGCTTAAAAGATTGGACACTCTTTGATGCATTACCCCCCACCTTCAGCATGAATGATCTCATTTTAACTTCACAGTTAGGGTGTAAAGAAGCATGTTTAAAAGCAGGTTCTCCTAATCTTTTGATACAATAAAATATTTTATTAAAGATTTTTATTGAAAATCAAGTTGTTATTTAAAACATTCAACTCAACGCTTGGATTGGGTCCCAGAACTAAGACAAGCACTACAATAATAAATCAATGCCTTAATCCACTTAACAACATAAGTGCAACATAGGCCTCTATCAACATAAGTAGGTTTTTTAAATTATTATACAAGCTTGTTGTGTAGATACTAAATAATGTTGTTATTGCCAAATTTCCTTCTATTTTCTTATAAATATGAGGCTTGAATTAGTCCATCCTTTGCATTCATAATCTTGTCTTGACAATATCCTCCTTTCCTTGATTTGCGTAATGTTTCAGTTCAAATTTATTGATATTGCTCCTATTTAAAGTCTACACAAATACAGTATGAAACACGGTTGTGTCAGTGAATATTATCCACTCCTGTTAAACACGTCATAATAGTTTCACTACCATGACAACATTGGCAATGCCTGCCCACGATGCTGACACATTTTCAGCAGTAAATGCATTAAAATACCCTCCGATGTTTGGAACACTTCCAAAACATCTGGAAAGTTTGCAGTTGCACTAAATGCATTAAATGCACTAACATGGTTCAAACTTCCATTGAACATCTGTGATTTGGTGATTTTTTGGAAACATGCGGACTCAGGCTTCAGAGTATATCGAACCTCTGTTGTACTACAGTGGTTTAATGCTAACATCCATCAGTATTTGGGAAACAGACCCCAGACTGGTTGCAGTAGTAGCCCAACACATTATGCCCAGAAATTACAGAAACAAACTTAAGAGAGGCTAATTGGGACTGCCGCGTGGTGGACCAGACTCTTTCAATTCCTTTTGCTTTGTAGTGGGAGGGCACTTCATTTGAACTTTAAGCCTATTGGTTCTGCCTTCCAATTTTTGTTCACTGATTTGATGCTAAGACATCTAGTCGAGGAAATGGAAGCCTTTGGAGAGTACATTGACTAGTACTGTAGTGAAATGCAATATTGAACAGAGGTCCCAGTTTTCTGCTGTTCAGACTTCAAGCTCGATACATTCTGAATAGGCCAAAAATTGGATTTGAGCTCGCAGTCTGAATAAGAACATAGAGTAGGCTACTTTTTAAGGTAGCCTGTATTTTTGGTCAGTTATTCCCTCTGTAGTGAAGGATGGCAGGAATTTAGTGGGAAAGAATTGGGTTGAATGGGTTGAGTGGGTTGAATTTGAACCTGAAAGTGGTGATGTTTAGCAGATGTGTCAACAATAAACTCAGACTAATTTTCCTCATTCCTCATTACTTATGAATAATTCCATATACATTGATTATTATGTTGAGTGACAGCTGTCAAATAAGCACAACATATGTAAAAAATACAGAGAATCTCACAAGAAAGCAAAATTTTGGATAAATGGCACAATACAGAACTTTCATCCAGTCCGACACTCACAGCAAAGCAGAGTGAACAGTAGTTTGTATCTGTGATGGCATGTGGTCACTTTTGGTGGGTGAAAATGCAAAATCATTGTAAGAAAATGGAAACTAATGTGGGCTATAAATTTACACCCGTTAAAAACGTGACATATTTCAGGATGACAGATTTTAATTAGACCATCAATAGTGTGGCTACAGTAGCTAATGATGCAACTGACATAGCCTGGTGTTCTTTTTTTCAGACCCGCTGGTAGAGACTATTGTTCACTTAGTTATAAAACTTTATTTTTTAAATGAATTAATATATACATAATGTTGAAATACACTGTCTATTACATATGTTTTGACTTGACCCTGGGCCGGTTCTGGTATAGTGGTTAATGATCTGGGTGTTGTAATGGAACTCCTGAATTATGTTGGCTCAGTCCTGGGATCTGCCACCACTGTGCCCCTCAGCATGGCAGAACCCCAATGTTTCTCCAAGGGGCCTGTCCCTGTTCCCTGTAGTTATAACAGACACCTTGTAGTCAGGGTGTATATCTACACTGATGTTTCCTATGGCCTTCCTTCATTAGGGATATGCTCATGCTCTTTATACTACTATGTGTTTTGGGCTTGCTGCGCCACAAGATAAGGAAGGGAAATGAAAGCATGCATCATTCAGTGGGGAAAGGGTCATTTCACACACACATACACACACACACACACACACACACACACACACACACACACACAAACACATATAAACACACACCCACACACACACACCTTCCCAACAGCTTTACAACTTTGTTTGGTATTTTATTCTAATTGGCAATCATGAATTAAGTGAACGAGGGGGCTCTCTCATTGTAGCTGTCTCTCTTGTCGTGCCTTTTAATTGGTCTGACTTGATGAGCTTCCAAGATAAGAACAGACAATACATCCCAATGATTGGCAATTCATTTGTTTCCCTGTAATTAGGTGACTATGGCAGTAAACTGATGACTGGTAGCCCTTGTCATTCTTCCTCTCTAATCAGGGTTGACTCTGTTATGGTCAAGTATGGACAAAAAAAAATCCATACTAATGAAAATAAACCCAGAGATAGCAACAATGATGCGACTGCGGGAAGAGGGCCATAGAGGTTTGAAGTTGTGTTTTTAAACGTTAGGTGCTTTGCTTGAGATATTTTTTTTGCAAGTTAGACATGCTTTGCTTTCACAAGGAACAACTGCATATTGCTATCTTTCATTTCTTGAGAGTGTTTAAGCACCAAATGGTTTTAATGAACATGTGCTGTACTTCATGTGACACCCTTCCAAACACTTGCTTGAAATGCCCAGATATTTGGTGCATAACTGAAATAGGAGAGAATAACAGCATCACATTTTCAGCATTGATGTAAATTGAACAGAATCCTGTTTTAGGTGAAAAATGGCCTGGCAAGGTATTGGCTTGGAATTCAATGATGGCATGATTAAAAATACTTCTTTGATTGTGCATTCTAGAAAATATGTTTGTGATTGCCTCCAGAAATACAAATAAAAAGTTATCAATTATTTTATGCATTTTCTTCATAAATTTAAATTTGTTGAAAAAACTCTGGTGAAATCTATTCATTTTTGGGCAGTCAGTTCTTTGTAGTTTTTTATGTTGATTAGTCTACCCATGGGCAGTTCATATTTCCATACACATATACTTATTAATATGCTTTAAGGGTCAATTGTTCAAAGGCCTCCATACTAAAGTTCCATGTGAAATAAGGAGGGGAATGAAACATTAATGTGGCACTGAATAAATACCATACATTCTCGCATTTACGCAGCACTTCCTTTGGTGTTCCCATTGTGGTCCGTTTAATTAAGACTTCCTTGAGCTCTTTTCCATAAGCTCTCTTGCTTTCCTCCACACCCAGCCTGTACCCTATATGCCACACTGCTCCCTCTTTCCCTTTCCATTTGCACTGAAACTAATGCTCAGATTGAATGATTGAAAGTGATAAGGGGAGCGATAAGTGACTGAGAAAGAGTGTTTACTTGGGTTCTCTCTCTTAGTGACCAAACTGGCCTGTGTCACATAGATGCATGTCACACATAGTACTGATCTGGATGTTTCTGTGTCTATTGACATTCCTGCCACACAACTGCTTACGTCTCACTGTAAATCCATAGAGAAAGTCAACATCATCTGTAGCAGTCTCACAGTACAGGCTGGCCTGTTAGGAGGGCTTTGAAATAGTCAAGGCAAGAGATTACCTTGGTCAATACCAGGAGCTGGGTTACATGTTGGGTTAGGTATGACCTGACCTTCCATATGTTGAATAGAGAAAAGCAGCAAGACTGAGCAACAGAGGCAACGTGATCAGCAGGTCAGCTGGTCATCAATCATGATGCCCAGGTTTCTTGCAACCTTGGTGGGAGCAACAGATAAGGAGTCTATCATAATGCTGAGGTTGTGATGTATGGTATTTTTAACTAGGAGGACCAGCAGTTCAGTTTTGGAGGGGTTTGATTGAAGGTGATGTTATTTCATCCATGCAAATATGTGAGAAAGACAATCAGAGATTCATGTTAACACTGTGGAGTCACCAGGAAGAAAGGAGAGCTAGAGCTGGGTATCTGAATAGCAGTGATAAGAGAAGCCATGCAAGTGGATGATTGGACCAAATGAGCCTTGGGGCACCCCTGTGGTGAGGTGGTGTGGCGCCAATGTTTGCCCAAGCCGTGACACATTGAACAATCGCCCAGTGAGATAGGATTCAAACCAGAAGTGTGCCTTGCCTTTGATGCCCATGTTTCCTGTTTGTTCCATCTGATATGATGGTTGACCATATCAAATACTGCTGATAGATCAAGTAGGATGAGTACTGATAGATCTGCTGCTTTGGCTTCTTTTAAGGCTTCTGTCACAGAAAGAAGTGCCATTTCAGTGGAGTTGCCACTTTTGAAGCTAGATTGGTTGGAATCAAGGAGGTTGTGCTGAGAGAGGGAGCAGCAAGGTTTTTAAGGGTTAATTGAGAAGGGCACCCCCGGAGGGTCAGACAGAAAAAACAGTCAACAGTCAAAAACGGCCAATTGCTCTCTGACGACCCAGCAGTACTAGTAGTTAGCACCTTCTGGTGAGTTTTGGGTGTGTTTGAAATCAGGTGCAATCAGTTAATTACTAGTTACTCCGTTACCCCTAATACCCATTGTCAGTAGGCCTACAAATGACACAAATAACACAAATAGAATACAAATACAGACACATTGTCCTTACACATTAACGTAAACTAATTGTTCTGCTGACTTCCTTACGCTGAATTGTTGGACAAGACACAACAGGACCTTAGCGCGATGTTACAGGAACGTTTCCACTTAGTTTCATAATAGGAATACCAAAACCAAATGGGAATGCTATATGAAGGGCACAATACAACCATGATGTAACATTCGAATTTTTGAACCAAAAATGTTAGGGGAATGACGTTAGGAGAACCACAGCCCAGTGTTATTTAAAGTTTTTGTACTGTTTTGTGTTAGCTTGGCATAAAGCATGATACATTTATTCATATAAAGGGTTGTAATGCATTAATAAAGCCTTATAACTAATGACATTAGAATTCATAACTATTCACACATTTACATGACTACTTATTACTTATTATGTCTTAAAAGCCTTTACTACTTGAAGAGTCACTTGAAGCATTATAAACCTTCTTTGGCCTTTTCATACTAAAGACACACCATTTATTGTCTGTAATGGTGCCTTTTTGATTTCCATGAGTAATTAAGTGTTCATCACACTTTACTTAGAGTGCACTGAGCATTTGTAACTCTTCATTATTTGGCATGAGCAATTGGGCATGTAAAAAAAAACAATTAACAAATTGAAGCTGAGGTTAAAATAAAATGGATAAAATGTACTTTTTTGTCACATTCATAACACCAATAAAATCCCATGGTATTGTCTGATGTGAATGATTTACACATGGCAAATACCATGGTGGAGTTACCCAATAATATAAACATATAGTATAAGCAACTGTCTGTAGACATCACTAACTACAAGACCTATTAGGCTGCTACTCAGCGCTATGGTGAATACCACAAGACATACAGTTTATACAGACATCTTACCTCATCATGCAACACTTTTTCATTGTCTTCTGTCACATCTTACTTATACAATTTCTTGCTGAGGTTTCTAAGTATATGCCTGCAACACTGCAAAATTAATATCTGAACAAAACCAAACCCTTAATCAGACTCTTAGCACATATATAGCTGCATTGTTGAACAGGGAAAAATCACTTTTTCTTATCTAGCCAGAGAGTATTTTCACAAGGACAAGGACAAAAACAACAAAAAATGCTTTTAAAAGTATTAAGCAAAAAAAAAAAACATGCCAGAAGCAAGATGGAAGACCAAAAAAGAACAGTACATACAGTACAACAGAGGAATTCATCTTAAATCTGCAAATGCTCCAAAGCACCAGGAGTGAGCTCTTCACACAGTTAAATAAATCAAGTGATTTATCGGTGAGATACCTGTGCTTGGGCCTCTGGGATGTGTGGGAGCTTTTAAGGATGTTGGGAGAGGGTAAAAAGCAGCAAGGTCAGCAGCAGTGGCGCATCGCAGTGAGACTCAGCTCTGGAAGGAAAGCTTTGTTCCTACATGTGAAGTCCTGTCGCCAATGGTGACAATTAGGAGTAATTGCAACTTGTGTGTGTGTGTGTGTGTGTGTGTGTGTGTGTGTGTGTGTGTGTGTGTGTGTGTGTGTGTGTGTGCATGTGTGAATTCCTTTCAAAATTATGATGTGCCTTTGCTGTTTCATGAACTCTGTGCAACTCTGTCCAAAGTGTAGTTTTAAAATGTTGATTACCACTTACTTGCAGCACTGTACCCCATTGTATGAAAAAAATACCATTATTATATAAAAAATGACAGTGGACAAATGTTTACCAGTATATTTCTGCAGCACACCTGTAATCAGTCTGTGTGCCTGTTTCCATTGTCTTTCTATGAAGAAAGCCACTTGCATGTTTATTCATCTGCTTGCTCTTGAAATAGAATGCTTATTTTATATCCAAAGACTTGATGGAGACCTGCATGAAAAACTCACACCAACATACACAATTACAAAAACATACGGTACAATCATGTAAATAGTAGGCAGATATTTATTTTTCCAGGTTATCTCAAGTCATATTTAGACAATAGATTATGTTGGTCTACAGTAAAGATGAAATGAGTCTTCAACTTTTCTCATTTTATTCCTTAAAATAAAGGGGAGTGAGAAATGACACTTGATTATGAGATTTATCATTTGCCTGTGCTGTGAAATGAACTTACACTCATGTGTTGCATTTGAATTACCAATTACAACTATGGTGCCAGACCACAGAATTTCTTAAAAAATCAATACAGTCTACAAGGATGTGTACAAAAGCAGACAAAAGCCCTCAAGTTTCACCTCAGCTGGGTGTGTGTGTTCCACTCTCCTGCAGCACAGGACATTCTCCTGACACTTTTCTCCCCTGTGAGTCCTGCAAACAAGCAGACAAATGAAAATTGTGAATTCTTAACAAAACCAAAAGCCACTTTCCCGTATCAGCCAACTCTTCGGTCTAAAGGCCTCTGATAACAAGAGCAGAGACCCAGTCATGCTTTCCTGCAAGAGGAGCACTTCTGTTTGTGGCGCACTGGATAATGGCAATCAACAGTCTCTGGCTGCTGAGCCCATTCAATTGTATATATAGTATGTCTCTTTTGGGGAAACAAATCAAATTCATCACCATGTATGGCACATGAGGTTATCCAGAAGGATTGCAAGTCCTTTGTTGCAAGATAATAATAACACAAAATAGGTCCACTGTTAAACTGCCATTTGTTCTTGAGGTCTGTCTTTGGACATCTGCATGTATTATCAATTTTACATTCAATTTTGAATTACAATACCCTAGGGATGTTTGTTAATGAATATATCTATATTGTATATCTATATACTTGTAAGTTGATTTGGTTTTATTGGGGCAAATTTGCAAAATGTACCTAAGGGCAACAAAGCAATCTGTGTGAGCATCATAGTATATTTACAATCAAAAATATGTCAGTGAAAGTAAAGACTCAAAACAGATATGTATGAGAAGACTCTGATTTCCTTCACCATTCATTGTTCAAAGCTTTGATGATAGGCTCCAAATGTTTGATGTGGGTGGGTGAAGGAGAGAACACTTCACTTTGTTTGTTTATGAAAACATTTTGATGGCAGGAAGACACCTTCGATGAAAAATGCTTATTCTTAGATTCAGGCTTTGTGATGTGTGTGACAAAGTTTCCAGGTTTAATTTCATTTGTGCATTAATTGGCTCTTTTCATCTACCAGATTTTATTGTGAGACTTGCTAATAAATGACAGTGACTTGTCACTGAAGAAGATACAGTGCACTCAGACAAACGGAATCTGAGTATAGCTGGCAATTTATGCTGATCAGGGGAAGATCAATATAGAAATAAAGGAGGATCAGCTCTTCAATAACCTGTATAGATTTACTATAGTGTTCTATAGTCAGTCAGTGTCAGTGTTTTTGTGAAAACTCAAAGTAGCTTCAGTAAACAAAATAGAATAGTTAGCTAAAGAATAAAGATAAAGTAATAAATAAATACTAATCAAAATTATGTCTGTTTAGATATGAAATATCTATATTCTAAGAGAAAAAAATGCAATCCAGTCAAACTCCAACCCGGTCACCATAAAACAACTGTGAATCCTCTGATGAATTGATCTTAGTTTTCCATCCCACTTGTCCACATAAATGCACAATCATGGAATTCAGGTGTGAGCAAAACCCTACCCTAATTAGATCTCCTGCATGTCCTTTATTAAATATTGTGTAGGATCTAGTCTAGCTTTTCTTGGCTTACTGGAAATTGCCTATGTCATACGTAATGGGAAAGTCAGAGGTAAATCAACCTGTAGACCTGTTCTTTGAGCTATGTGCGCCAGAAGAAGAATGAGAAAAATTGGTACAATGTAGACCAAATAGTGAAACGGCAGCTAATGCTAAATGATGAGTGCAAGGAAACTCCGTTTCAGTTTAATTTTCCCTTTCAGTTAGTGTTAGCTGCCAGTTTGCAAAGTCAGTCTATGCTATACCAAATTGTCTTGTCCCTTCTTCAAGCAACAGTGCTATGTGCTAATTTACCCCAAACCTTGCCTTTAACTCTTATTACTTATAAATCTTACACATATTTAACTTTTCTAAATCACACATAAATATTACTCTGAGTCATACTTAACTTTCTGTGACACAGCAGAAAGGATCCATATTCAGTGAATTGTCAGAAGAGAATGAGGAAACATGAGTAGAACTCAGAGCAGCAATGGAAAGCAGCACACAGCAACCGAAAATGAAAGCAATTGGGCAAAGGCCTTTTGGGCAATTTTACTCATCTCCAATTAGCTGGAAAAGACCTTTAATTAAAATGCAGCTCTATATGTGTCCCCTTCCTCTCATTATCCACAAGCCTAATTTTCCAATAGGGCTTGTAGGATCTCCCAGGATATGAGCCTGGGCTTTTAATTGCCACTGCAGTGCCTTAGCCAGATAATTTTTGAAGGACAGGAAACCAGAGGATGAATGTTTCAACCTGGGATGCAGAAATTAAAAGGTAAAACTAAAGCAAACTGAAGATGTATTTTTACATTTAAAGGATGAACACTATGATTAAGTGGCTATAGAGATGGCATGATATACTAAAAACTTTTTTTTGAAAGTATGTCTTGCTTCTTTCCTCTGAGGTATAAAGGTTTCAGAAAGTTGGATATGGATAGACTATAATTTTCACTTGTTAAAAATAGTAAAGGTAAACTTCTTTCTCTAGCTGTTTAATTGAACTACTGTCCTTGTACTGGTATAAAAGCATGTCTGGGGATGGGAGGGGGGTCAATTTATTGTCCAGTATGTCTGACTATGATAGGTTATGATATAAGCCCCCTGTCCGTGTCTTAGTAATATAGACTGGTTGTTACAAACCAAACTTCTATGACCTGTAGCTTTGTACTTGTAGCTCTGTTGCTTGTTTAGTCATTTTGTGGTTATGGTACTTTTTGTCACCACTAAAATGCCTTGGTAAATTCTACAGCCAACAGTAAATGTCAAATTTCGGATAATCATCACACCATACCATTGGATTTTATTGTCATTATGGATGTGACAACAATGTTAACTTTCTGTGGAATAGCCCATACTGTATATGTCATGCAAACTAAAGTCCTTCTTTGGTTAGATGCCAAATACGCCAGTGAACTCTATGCTCTGGGAATACATCTCATCTGTGGAACTGTGTCTATTCCTCTGTGGTTTGTGGGCAAAAGTGACCAACCCATTTGCCCAACCTAGGGATTAGGGAATTTACTTATCTGATCTGTTTTACATACACACACTTACACACACATATGCACACAGAATGTCTTTAAAACACCAGTAATTAAGCAAGTAATTTAAAGATGTAAGTAACTGCACAAGTAATTTGACAAAGTCATGGGCTCCTTAATCCTCTTATTTCACACAGCATCACTGCAGGCTTTTCTGTCTTCCCCTACACTTTGAGTGAAGGCTGCCTCAATAGGCTTACTTGGTACAGTGAAGTGCTGACCAGAAATGCCTGCTAGTCTCCCTGCTAGTAATGTGACAACCAACCTCAGACCAGAGGCCTCATTAATAAAATGTTCTTCTATTTGATCTTTGAGTGCCTCAAATCCACACTACAACTTCATATTTACAGAAACTAAGATACATGTCTTTAAACTCTATGTCAACTTCCAGCTTGGAGTACTACCATTTCCTTGTGGTAGAAAAAAAAGACTCTTGTCTTTCTCTGAAGCAGAGACTACTTTTTGTAATACTTTTTTGTAATAGTTTTGAGCCAAAGCTCCAAACGCAAAGAGTCAGAGCTCCTTAACCAGAGATGGTGGAAGCACTCACAGATGGTTGCACATCAGTTCTGGACATGGACACATCTGGACAGGAGAGGTTGAGATCAACGGGAAACAGTACCACAGACCAGCAGTTTGTCTCATCACGCTCCCTGACATGGACCGAGAACCATCCAGCCCTTTTGATAAGGGCAAATTTGGTGTCTCAAATGTGGGGGTGGCAGTTGACTGACGGTTTTGTTCCAAATTGGCATGTGTGCAGTCCAGCCACTGCTGGGTCATGCTCTCACACATGCTGTTTGAATGATACACTGTGTGTCATCCACACAGGCTACTATTTTTCTTTGGGGGATACATTCAAATTATTCTATCAATGCCACTGCCATTCATGGATGCAAATCAGATCTAGAAGGCCATCTGCTTGGTGGGCTACCCCAAGGTCACCTGTTGCTAAGCTCTGACACTGTAACAGTGATATATAGTAAATGAACATTTGTGTCTGTCTTAGCAGTCTGAATATTAGGGGGAATATTTTAACATTTTCAAAAACACTTTGAGTTTGAGTGCTTTATTATTAGTTGTGCATGCATTCCTAGATATAAACACGGGGGAATAGACAGTGACAGTGATACAGTGGGTGCGTGTTAAGTCACCAATGGCAATCATAATGTAATAACAGCAGGCCGGGTTTCTGTGAGGATGATGGGAGTTAGCTGAACAGTTTGTGAACTATTGCCATTAAAGTAAAGAAAGGAGCATCCCTGAACACTTGTCAGGTTGAAATGGCACACAGCTCCCCTCAGAAGAATGCTTTTCCATATTTCATGTGGAGCTGTCTCGCAACAGCACCCAATCCGCATCTTGATGGGAGGAGACTTTTAGATGTTCTTTTTCACGGTGCCCCTACTTTGCCAACTATGTCAGATGAACAATGTCACTCATGCATACAGAGGTGTTTTTTTTTCTGTATAGGACATCTACTCTGTCACCTGAGTAGACATCAATATTAATGTGAGTGAAATACAGAAAAGAGTATGAATAATTAAATAAATGTTTCAATGGGACCCTGAGCTTGCCCCATGTCATCTAATGTGTGAGTGTGTCTGGATGACTATTACCATAAACATGATGTTCCATGGGCATATGCAAAACACAACACCCCTGCATAAACACCTCTAACCCTGAGAGAGTTCTCTTTTCACACACACGCACGCACACACACACACACACACACACACACACACACACACACACACACGCACACACACACACACACACACTGTGTATGTACGCAGAGGACATATTTCATATTTCTCTACATATTTTTATGATTTAATTAATGTCTGTACTTGAAAAACAAAAAAAAAACATCAAGGTATCATGTGAATCAAATACAAAAATATCTAGAGTAAGGGATTTGGTAGATTTTGTAAAATAATATACAGTAAGACAAAGGAGTGATATTATGAAGTGTTCCCAAGCTAGAAGGATCATGTCATGCCAGAACTGGACCATCAGGAGATAAGTACTGTGCTCTTAGAGCAGAAGAGACCGTTTCAGCTGTCTGATCCATTGAGACCTAATGTGTCAGGATGAATATATTTTAGCCATCAAAGCCTTTTTCATCTTTATTTCAACTGGTCCAGATTAGGATAAGGCATGAGCACAATAGCCTTTAAGCAGTTGCATCACCTGTGCACAGTGTCAAAGCCTGATAGGAAGTCTGTGGCTACACATTGTCTAGCCTACAAATGTCACTTAGGCACTCTGTCCTCAAGGCTATTGTTTAAGCTCTGTATTTGGCCAAAGTTATGACAACTTTTCATAGTTCTGAAAGTAGCCTTGCTGCAGCATTCATATTCAAACTTTATGAAACTTTCTTAAAAAAACAAATACGACTTGTGCAGTTTCCAAAAAGTGCAAGAGTAGAAATTACCTCCTGTCACCTTGGGAATATTAACTGCAACTGGAAATATTAAAATACTAGCAAGCAGTTCACTTTAAAATATTGGCTTCAGAGTCAATGAAATGCCACAGTGTCTAATAATACAGAGAATAAGGTCTCTAACTTAGCCAGTGCAGACCTGGGACATTTGATATTTCACTATGTAATGGTGTCAATCATATTGTTGGCCTATGTGAATATCTATGTATGTAGAGTATGTGAAAATGTGTGTGTGTGTGTGCACGTGAGTGTGTGAGAAAGTTTGTGTACAGTGTACTAGTAGGCATTTTCTCAATATGTATTTGGGAGAATTTGACCCAAACGGCTTCTGAAGGACCTAAATGTGTAGGGATGTGTCCTGAATGTTTTTTTTTGTTTGTTTGTTTGTTTTTTTCATTTCACTGAAATTGATCTAAAGCCATGAAGTATCAGACCTTTTTTTCTTGTATAGTTTTGCCTTATCTAAAAATTCTGAATGGGTCAGTTTTCAGCACACAAGATGGATGCAATGGGACATAAAAAGAAATTATCAAAATCCCTAAGAGGTCATATTTTCCAGCTAAGAACAGCTAAGAGGAGTTATTTGTCATTGCTCTATAATCAGGGGTACCTACAGGCTCGTAGGCTTATGCATATGAGAAATCCTCATATGATTTATTCATAAATGTTAGTTATTGCATAAGAAATACAATTCTTACAATAATGGTTATCCGCCAACACAGAGACACAACCACATTAGTTTTGTATGGGCTATATTAATAGCAGAGGAAAATGAATTAAACTTGAGTTTTTGCTGGGTTTAACAATGGCATCAAAGTCACTTCAACCAATCATACAAAAGGACCAGACCAACGTGTTACAGGAAATATAATAGCCTACAGTATACAGTTGTATTACTTAACTCATCATTTTTTTAATGATGGAATTGCCTTTGAGATGCCAGACTGAACAAAAACTCTGTGAGGGTGCCAAACAACAATATAATACAACAGTGCCATGATGGACACAATGTATTCCCAAATATTGAGTAAACAATTGAAATACACTTTAAATGTTTTCTTCTTTCCACATAAACCTTTTCTTTTAGATATAGCACAGAAACATAACATGAGAATGATGGAGATGTTGAATAATGCAGGAGAATGCCAGTGTCTCCCTTCTGTTTATGTGCAAATCAACATAACTCCTAAAACTGGACTGCTATTGAAAAATCTTTGAATTTATGAATATGTCTTGGAAACATGACCAAAATTAAAAAAACAAAAATACTGTTTTTCAGTGTTTCAACAAACGCACACACACACAATAGCATTTCACACTATTACAAATTCATATCACAAACAGCATCTATTTGTTAAGAGCAAACTAAAAACATGACATATTGATTGGATTATATTTATCTTTTAAGGATCAATATATGACTTCATAGAGAAATACATTATTTTATCAATATACTTTTATTCAGATTTGTACATGGGTAGCACATAAGACCATGAGATGAGATCTACTTTCATTTCTCTACTTTCGTCTTCCTAAAATAGCCGAGGAACCTTGCACCCTTTAGGTCAGGTATTTAGTTCCTTGCAGGGATTGTCTACATATTGTAAAGATTAGAACCTGTCCATCAAAGTGTGTTGTGCAGCTCACTGGCAATTAAACAGGATGAAGCTGTTGTGGAGTTGAGGGTTGATTTATTTCCTCTGAGGACACTAGCAGATGTTTCATAATTACGGTTACATGGGTCCTTCGGTTAGCATAATCCACCAACAGCAGCACGCATCCCAGGATGCTCCAGTAGTAGGATATTAGCTCTGGTCCCCTGGGAGAGAGAACAAAACAAATACATGTGTCTGCTTCAGGAATGGACCACACAGAGATAGGGCAGAAAGAGAACGGTGTTGTGCTCTGCAGTTCAGGTATTCTAGGAAAAATGCATCCTTGCATATTTATTTGGTTTCATTGCACATGCTGTTTTTTTTAGTAAAATAGGCTACAAAAATGCAGTGCCTGTGTCTTTTGAGCAAAGTATGCAAAAAATATTTACTGATATCTCTGAGCTTGTATCCCAGACTGGGAGGCAATTCTGTCTCTGAATGTGGTTTCAGTAGGAAATGATATCACTTGTTTTACACATCATCATACTGTAAATTAGATAATGAAATGCAAAGATGCATTAGATTTTTATGCCAGTAATGCAACCACATAATACAACATTTCCTCTTTTTTTCATCAACATTTCATCTATTTCTATCAACATTTATTTTTACTTATATTGCTGCAACATCTCTTTGCTCACCAGATACCAGGCTTGAACATCTCATCCTGCTGATGGCACTCATACCCTCTTAAAGTACGAGCACCTCTGGAGGAAGAATCAGAAAGGACAAGTGAGTGAGTTTCTTTATTACATTCTCCTCTTTCATTGACTTGGACAGCAGAGAATCAACAGAATCCACTAGGAAACTCCCCTAGTCACAAAATCATTACATTTACCTTTTACTAAAGTTTTAGAGTTCAATGGACTGCATGGATCAGAAATTGTCTGCCCATATAAAAGTGGGCATGCATTTGATGTGGTACACAGTGCCATCTCACTCTCTCCAGTGATACCTCCACCCCCATCCCCAACCACAATATTATTTTTAAGTCCTCCGTCACTTTGAAAATTACGGAGGGTGATTAGTGGCGGTTCGTATGGAGATCTACCTCTTCCCTCTCTGCAAATGCCACCCGTTTGATGTTGTTGTTTTTCACTTTCTGCACCTCCCCATCATTTGAATATCACAGGCAGAGGGGGGCTCTCGCCCGGCCACTCGCTGCGCCTTTGTTGCCGTGATTAAAGCAGGTGTCGCAGAGGGTTGTGTTTGTTAATGACAGTTTGCATTTAAATAGCTGTCACTTGCCTGTCAAAGGAGAGGGAAAGTGTTTGTTTCTAGGCCTCAGAAGAACTTTGAGCGCATCTCTTTTACATAAGCTTAACCCAGCTTTGCAAATGAGCCAGGCTAGTTTGTTAGGTTTGCTTTCTTGATGCATTTTCTTCTCCACACAGCTCCTTTTTTCTCGATGATGTTTGGAGGAGTTGTGAGGAGTTAAGAAGCGCAAGGTGGTACAGATGATGTAATACCAGAAGACTACAGTACTCTTCATGCTTTTGAGATGGCCACCAACTTTTTGGAACACTCTTTTGAAGGGTGGAGGAGACCTGAGAAATTTCAGTTGCATCTAGTCATAGCTGTCCTCCCTTCACTAGATGGGTACGCTATGCTACTCCAGTGTTCAGCATACCTTCAAGGTCTCAAACAGAGATCCAAGGAGAGTCCATTTCACCTCACTGACTCATCTCCCTCCTTTCTCTCCAGGCTTGACACCAACACTGCATTTCTAGCTCTGTCTCACCACACTTCAAAAAGGATTGTCCGTGGTCCCTTTGAAGGCTAGAAACGCTTCAAGTTGCAGGCAGTGAGTGGGTTTGCCCTCAGCGTACACTGCTTTTCATGCACTTGGCAAAAAATAAATAAGGGCGACAGACTTGCCTTCAGATGGCAATTAGCTACAATCACGCTGTTTCATAGCCATTGGTGGCTTTCCTCCTAATTACTGCTCGTTTAATAAGGGTATGCAGAGTAACCCCTCATGATTAAGGGTAGTTGCAGACATTAGCTTTGTTTTCAGACATTTCAGGAGTGGGAGCTTGGCAAAATCAAATCATGCAACCTTGGATGACATCCTTTGCTCCAGACTTTAAAATGAGTTAGTGATACTAGGTCTGCTCGGGGGTGAACAGACTCACATCTCTGGCTCAGGTACTTCTACTGTAAAATGAATTCTGGTGTTCTCTTATTCATTTCTGTGCCCAGTTCAGATTCCATTTTATTATCTGTAAACAACCTGTGCTACTCATTATGCTGGCCTATTGATCGACTGTTTCCTGCCAGAAAGGAGATTAGTGGTTAACTCTTAAGACCCAAATCAATAATAATCTCCCTAATTGGGTATTAGCAGCTGGGAAAACATCCACAGCAGCCTGACAAACAAACTTCGACAGTCCCCAAAGTTTACCAGTAAGACGGCCTGGGGCTAAACTGTTATGAGGCCACCTTCAGTTTTTTTTTCTGCATTTGATATAAACTACAGTCCAGTGTTTATTATTCTTTTTGCTTAAGGCCATCAGTCCAGGTATTGAGGAAAACTATTTAAACATGTTCAACAGCAAAATAAGCAAGGCCTTGTGAAAACAAAATAATAGACGTGTGTGAGCATTCTGAACACAACAAAATACTTTTCGCCAAAGAGAAGATGCAAGATAGGTGCATCTTGAAGGTGGGTGAGTATGCTAGCTCACTGTTTTCTATCTAAAATATCTACATCTGATGTGCGACCATGATCTGCCTGCCAAATGTACTACTCCCATGAAATATACAGTGTGCATCCCTTTGTTGGAATTTGATTTGACCTGACTGTTGACTATGCTTACATGCATATTATAGCATTTTAGTGTGTAGACTAGTGTGCATGCAGACACCCCCCCGCCCCAACACACACACACACACAGACTAACAAACTTATTCACACACTCATACATGCTGACACACGTAGTAAAATCTAAATGTGCAGCACAGTGCACAGTAATGCATAATATGAGCGCTGTGTAATGGCAGAAGTGTTCAATATGGAATAGATGCATATACAGACGTCTTCAAAAAATTCTGTCTGTTGTTACAGATTTGCATACAATGACCTTGTAGAGAATATGTGCATGAGTGGGGCTGTATGTATTTTTGTACTAAATTTAAAAATTTTTCCAAAATTTAAACAACACATAAGCAAAAGTGTGCCTTACATGTGCTACATGCAAGATGGATTTCGCTGATAGATGGCATAGGTCAGCACCAAAACAAACAGACAAAAATTCATAACAATACCTCAGTGAATTCATGCTCGTCTCTCCACACATTTCTTCACCTATATACTTTCCTGACAAGTAGGCTACAGTGCCCAACTTCAAAAGCATCGGGCTATAGCAAAAATACACCTGCATAATGCAGTATTATGGACACAAATATGTGTGTAGTCACATAACTCTAGAGTTACTGTCACATTAAGCAATTTTTTTTTGGTCACCTGAAGGCACTGAACAAGCAATTTCTGGTACGCAGGCTCAAGCCTCATAGGCATTTTCTGCAGCTGACTTTTGCTTACAACTCTATGCAGGACAATTTAAAATTTTGTCTGACCTTACCTTGACCTGTCATCAAAACCCACTGACATCCTTTTGTCTCACATTTGATCGCACTTTTGATCGCACATCTTCCAAGTAATGTGACTGTAAACATGCACATCATTGCTTGCAGTTACACGCGACGGGCAGAACAGTGACAAAGTAGCGTACAGTAGGGGAGTTTAGAATGTTTGTAAACAATAGCATTCTGCCACCCGAAAGTATCTTATTGCTAGCCGTATGTGTATGGCAGTTAACAGACGATTGTAGCTAAGCTATTAGCTAATAAGTGAAACTGATGATTGTAGCCTAACAGACAGCGACGACCTCTAAAACATAAATCTCAGTTAGCAAGATCATGATAACAAAATGTTTTTCATCTTGGCTAAATCAGCATGAAAGGTTAGTTTAATTGTGATGCTATTCAGTCCTATTGGAGAATACGCGGTTCTTGCTACCCAACTAGCACGTTTGCTAACTTTCCACACCCATCTGAAATGTCATGTAGGCTAAACTTTCATTTCATAAGTATCCATTTGGCTGTAAGATTACTATGTGTATCGCCATAGAGCCACATAAAGAGAATGGGAGATACAGTAATGTTGCGACAGCAATGAAGAAGAATATACGTGGGTTTATTCAAAGTGAGGCTATAAAATTTTGTGGAATTGCAATTACACAGAAAAATGGGACAATAGGCATCCTGGGAAAAATTATGGTAACACTTGAACCCAGTATCCATAAAGCAATATAAATGCATTCATTAAAAGTTATAATGTATTCAGAATGTTTTATAACTAATGACATCAGTATTCACAATTGTTAATACATTCTCATGACTGTACTCATAAGGCATTATAATGTTATAATAGCCTATAAGCCTTATATAGCTCCTTTAAGCAATTAAAGTTCAAGCAGGCAAGACTTGCAGGAGTACGGAGAAGTGTGATCTATTTTCTACAGATAGTCCATGCATCAAAGTCTTGTCTTCAGACTATGTACCACCATGCAGCATACCTAGTTTAGGATTTCAGTAATTGGAATACAGCCTTATTCAGGTCATCATTATTCAGGTTAGGCAAATGTAGTCACTGATGTAAAAGCACTAATTTCAACATTTTGAACCACAGCATCTAGCTTTTTTGCATGTTTGTGTGCTTGCAGGATGACAACAGCGCATTGGTGAAAACAAAAAATCTGAGACTGTAGGGTCTCTGTAGTTAAAAAATCACAGACTTGCCTGGTATGCTTGTAAGATCTCAGGAAAACAATGTATGCCGATTCTGTTCATCTGTGTCAAAAGTGTTCAAATATTCTCTTTCATCAACCCCCTTTATGATGCTCTCATTTTCTTTAACTGTATTAGTAAGAAGTGAACATAAACAAAGTTCATTTTTAGAACTGGGGTGGACATTGGTTTGCCTTCCTAACACCAACACCTTTTCCCAGGATGCTTGATAAACCTTGGCCCTCACCTGACCTGCCGAGTGGGAGAAACTTGTCCAAGTGGACTGAAATCAGGGGGATAAAACAAGAGTTCATCCTCCTTAATTACCACTCTCAATCCAGCCTGCTCCAAAGCTTCTCTAAAAGGAAGGCAGTATAGGCCATGCTATTATTCTGCGTTGCCTCCATCTCAAGCCACCTCCATTTGGATAATTATAGTGAATTAATGTTTCTTATGAATCAAAAAAATCAATATTTGTCTCCTAGGCGGTGCTTGCATTTTGTTTGAGGGCAAAAAGTGATGCTGCTGTCATGGGAAGCTTTGCGATCTCATCACTCTTGATCCAAGTTGCAAATGAGGCCTGTGAACTTTTGACTGTTTCTTTTTCAGTGTGGCACCAATGAACTATGCTTGGAAACGAAGGCAGCGAGTGTGTGGATCACAAAATTGCTCATTGCAATTTAGTAGGGTGGCTCCGTTTCCAAGCAACAGCACAGGGGCACAAACTGAGATTAGCAGCGTGGTGATAGCCGTCTCTCCCTGTCTGATCTGATCTGCCACTAGGGCTGGAGCCCCCTGCTCTGCTCTGACATCCCCATGGCTGACACAGCTGCTAAACTGACTCCCACCTTCTGCTGCTCTTGTGCAAATGTATTGAGGTCAAGTTATGTTATCGGATTTTGTGTGTGTGTGTGTGTGTGTGTGTGTATCTGCCAACCATGAGAGTATCCACTAGAAACATTATGTTGTGGTAACTACAGTACTTGTATTCATGATATTGTGTTCAAATATTTTGCTAGATATCCTAAAGAGATTTCAAAGGTTGCTATCAGAATACAGGTAATATCAGCCTGACTGCAATAAATAAGTAAGTAAGTAATAAATAAATACATAAGAGCAACATTACAAAGAACACATAGTTTTGTTTTGTTTAAATTCTGAATGTCTGAAGGGCACATGGCAATGGATAATAATGGCATAAGAGGAAGAAAAGCCTTCAAGGTTTCTCAGAACAAACCATTTAGCCTCTAGGTTCTCAATCTTGGCAAAAGGGTGTGTTATTGAAACCTTTGAGGTACAGTTCATGGATTTTCATCATAACCACATCACATCCTTAGTCAAGATGTTATTTTTGACTAAATCTGGACAGAACAAATTGACAAATATATATATATTATTAAAACAACTACATTTTCCATATTTCTGAAAATGGACTTACAGGGTTTTGCATTTGAATCATGGCGTAGCGTGGTTGACCCAAAGGGGAAAAAAGCACTCTGTAGAACAATGGACAGTGACAGTTCCCTTCATCACGCAGCACGTCAAAAACCGAGCAGAGAGGAAAAAAGACGCTCACATAGTCATTATTAGAACCATGCTTAGTGACTATTCACATCCCTAACACACTACAATTAAAAATAGAGCGCAAATAATCACTCACACATAAACACTCCTGGCACAGCGCCCCTTAACCACAACCTAATAAGCCAATCAGCTGCAAAAAATAAAAGAAACCTGCACTCACCCATTCAGAAGTAAACTCTGCCTGCCTTCTGTTGGTGATAGGCTAGCTTTGGGGGGTAGGTAGGCCTACCACCATGATTGTGTTATGAGATAGTGGAGCAATATAAAGTGGAGCAATTCTTGCAACTACACTTCTTTATATATGTAGAATGGTTTTGAGGTCAAAATAAGGTCATTGGTAGTATAGAAAAGGGCTTCCAAGGCCTGATGTGGCTGTAACACAAGCAATGCCATCAATGTAAACTGGTCATATATAAATATATATTAGAATGGCCTATTTCAATGACAATAGTTTGACCAAGTCGTCAGGAATTATGTGGAGCACACCTTCAGATCTAGCTGGTCACATCACAATGTCCAAGTCTGTTAAAATGGATGTTCCTGGAGTAGGGTGGTTTGATGGAAGCTGGAAGTGGTTGGTATATGGTAACCAGAGCCCGGCTAGAATCGCCATCATAAACTTGTCAAACCAGCTTAACCAAAACTATGACGTTACTCAGTCTGGCTGTTTTCCTGTCATCTCCCATTTACCTGAGGCTGAATCAACATATGTAGATCAAAATTACTTTGTATACACTGGATAGGCCTACAACCAATCAGACGAGTGTTTCTGATCCGTTAAAATAATTTGCAGGCGCTTTAAGCCAGCCTCCATCACATAAAGGGTGAGATAGGCCATACTGAGCTGCATAGACGTGTGAGAACCAGATTAGGTTGATAAACGAATTAAATGTTTCTTTATGTTTAGGCCTATTGGTTCTTTGCAGAGGCTTTTATCCAAAGCGATGCAGGCTGTGATTCAAATAATACATTAACAAATTGGCTAAAAATTATGCGGCACATTTTTCGCCACAAAGGCCACTCAATGTGCAACACAAAGATTGATGTACAATGAAAGATGAACATAAAACAGTCAGTCAGTCAATGGGTAGTGAAGGCCGTCAGGTCAGCTGGATGGTATGGTAAACGTTGAAAACATCCCTGGCCATGTAGAGAGCATAGGTGTAGTTGATGTCTTGCTGCACAACCAATTACCCTGTGTGGACAAAGTTGAAAGTTGAGTTGAGTCAAAAGTTGCAATCTCTCAGTGCAGATGACAAGGTGGAGATGCGTGGATGTAGCCTACACTACTCTCCCTATGTTTCATGCCAGCTGGGCTCAGTTCAGAGTGAGGAGTAGAACTCAGTTCAAACAGATCAGATGACGTGAAGTGATGAATCTTCCAGAGTAACTGAACACATAGGCCAAGTTCAGCGTTGCAACGTTTTAAGATGTTTTGTTACGGTTCCCATTCATCCCTAAATATAACTATAACTATAACCTGAATAAAACGTCTTGCAACATTCTGTCATCTTGAACTCGAGGCTGAACTCTCTAATCAGACTTGAGTGAGTGTAGATGGAGCAGCGGAACCAGTATGTTGTGAAACCTCCCTCCTGATGCCTTAAGAGAAAACTAAGTGAAACTAGCAATCTGGGGTTTTAGCTCACTTAATGCGCTCGACTCCCAGTCCCAGTGGTGCTGTGAGCAAAGGCGCATCCTGGCTGTTCTATGCAGGTTGGTGCAGGCTACACATGGTTTGACGATAGACAGTAATATAGCTTCCTTCACTGGTTGTGAATCAGAATGCCTGCATCATGCTGGATAAGCTGTTGTGTGGTTGATTCCTGGATTCCAAATTTCTAATGAGCTCCAGTGGCTTATCCCTGGAGGAATCTGGAGAGTGCCTTCAAATTTTCTTGCAATGCCTCTGGATTCCCAGGCTAGTTGAAACTCTGACATACTATATAGGCCTACCTCAAATGCAAATATGACGGGCTTAGCATACTATAGTGTTGAGGCAACAAAATCCACATCAATGCATATTGCAATGTTGTATTTGTACATTTGACAGGCCATAATAGCTTAATGATGCGTAGAGCATTCATTTGTATCAACATCTATCTGTCTTTATCCTTAACACACCATGGAAGTTTGCTCTCTTGCTTTAACTTTGCGGCAGGCACAATCCATGCCATAACAGTTAACAAGTCAGAAGTGTGTGTGGTACTAGTCCCACTAGATTCACAGCAAGAAATGCAGCTTTCTGTCGCAGACACATTACACTGCCACTTAGTCTCAAGGTACTCATGCTCAGCGGTTTCCACTGGCCACTGTGACAGCCTGCCACACAAGCCCATCACTACAGAGTGAATATTCTTTGTGCCTCTCTAAATGAAACAAAATTATTTTGGTGTTACATCTCAGCAGGACCCCTGCCAGCACATGTTATGGCACACCACCCAGTGTCTGACTTCCAAAAGATTTATTTATTTATCAGCATTAGGACTTACAGCCTGCTAGTCCTTTTATACAAAAACTGTTGACTCTTACCTGGATGTGTGTGTGTGTGTGTGTGTTGATCTCTTGTCAGACTCGCTTGAATAAACTCAGGCAGACAGAATAACAAGAGCCCCATGGCCTGAGGGTGAACATGGATGGGAGAACAGAGAGGCTGGGCTAGTCATTATGGCAGGCCTTATTTAACAGGTGAGTAGCTCCCTCAATGCACACAGCTACTCTCTGGGAGGGCAGTGAAATCATTAAGCATGGCAGTGACAGAACACTGATGAAAAATGAGCTTTTCCTTTTGATTCTTTACCACAAACATAATTATACAATAGAAAAGAAACATTCATCACAACCAGCACTTATGGTGTTGTGTGGTGTCCTTCACAAAGCCTAGTCTGATCAAATGCCTTTTGATTGCACAAAAGGTCTGACAAGCACCCCCACAACAGCTTTGATATGTGATGGAGAGTCAGTGTTCATTGACTCCATGTTAAGGTCATAGTCTTTTCAGGCTACTAGCACACTAACCAGGTTCCTTAACCACTACACTACCACCACCAATTGAAAATAAAGCCTACTTGTCATGTCAAAGTACATCCAATAGATTTGACGCACCTTAATGCAACCCATTTATGATAGCCTACTTAAATCTTTCCTTCATGATACCTTCATGTACATTACTATTCCTTTGGTTGTTTGGCTGACCAGTGACCAGTTTAGGTCAAATTTCAGTTACTTGCTCTTACTAAATACAAAACCACTCTACATCAAGTGACTGTATTGATTCTGTATTGTATTGATTAATCATTCTTGGATTGGCTTAGGATACATACTTTAGCCACATTTTACAGCCAATTCAGTGCGATTTCAGGAAATGTTATCCTTTGTTTATGTTGTCAATAAATGTGTTGTCTGGCAAAGCAGACAGCTTTCTGTGCTAATTGCCAAAGCTTCTGTGAACATTGGTGGGTGCATTGATTTATGTGCCTAACACCTTAAACAAGTTGAATGATGCTTGGAAATCAATCTCATCATGTGCTCTTCCACCAGATTCAACATTCTTTTTGATCATTACATTTGTGTTAGGTGTAACATGAATTCTCAAAGGTTGGCTTTTATGAATAACACTCACTTTTTACTGCTAGGTAGACTGCTAGGTGAAAGGTAGACATTTCACCATACTTAAACTAATTAAATAAATGAAGAAATGCAGAAATAAATAAATACTCCAACAACAACAAATGTAATTAAATGAGGAGTTTAAAATGCAAGCTGAGAAACATAGGTTTTTGTGGATCAATTGTAGTAGACTGACAAGATGGAGGTGAGCAATTTATCACCTTACATATTGGCTGGAGCCTGCTGCAGGAAACCAAACTTGTTGTCTATCACTCTAGGCAGAACCCAGCACAAGGCATGTGTAAAACACACACACACACATGATGGAATGCTTCAATTATTGTACATTGAAAGAACTGTCCTCTGTCTCCAGATGTTCATGTGAAACATTTGTTGGTTTGGAATTATGAAAAGAAGAGAATTATGCCTGCTGGCAATTTCATATTTGACAGCATGCAACATACATTATTGTTTCTTTTAGATAACACTACAGCAACTCTAAAAGATCATACTGAATATGGCATCAGGATATATGTCATATTTTGTTATACCGATCTCCCATGCTTGATTTAAAAACAAAAAAAAGCTTGATCACTGTCTGTGTGTAATTCCATTTAAGATAATTATTCGATATGCTCCAGCGCAGAGCGATTAAAATCTCCATGTCTCCATATCAATGCGCAGGTGCTTCATATATCATTTTGCATGGAACAATTGCTTTAATCAAGAGGATAGAGTTACCAGACCACAATCTCCATCCTTCCAATATAACTCTCACATCAAACACCTGCTCTGCTCGCTTAAGTGATCATACGAGCCTCAGATGCATACTTCAGCCTCCTCTTCACCAGCAACACAGGGCCACTCACAGTTGCCAGAAAGCAGTTTCATACACAAGGTCTAGGCTATTTTGTGGAGGTGCTAGCAGCAGTCTTCTTATTCATTATTATACATTAGGATTTGTAGTGTGTTTGATGTGAAGTACAATGTTTATTATTAAATTACCTGTATGGAGTTTAATAGCATGTTGTGATTATTTCCTTAGAAATACTTTCCCCACAAGTGTGCCTTTCCTGGAGCTGTTGAGTTAGATTCATTGAAAACAGTTGTGGAAAACCTGTGACTACACTCTTTATGTAGTTATTATAGGCTACTAGTTGCAAATGACATATTACTTTGTCTGTTCTATCAGAGAATGTCTTATTTCACTAAAAAGAAATAAAAATACAAAATCAGAACTCTGGGAAAACCACAAAAATGTACCCAAAAATACACAAACAATATGTTGTGCAACACTCCCCCCTGCTGACTAAATCGGAATGATTACATGCAGTAATTATATGCACTTACAGGGCTTTAGCCCTCCTATTCTGTTTGTTATATTGTGCATGCACAACTTGGATTAATACATGTAATATCGTCTAGTATTGTGATAGACTTATTATCTTGTGTGCTCTTAAATACCACAAATTTAAAACTTTCATGTGTTTTTTATGGCCTGCAGGTTTGAACTGGAAATAGATTCCTATGGAGGATGTCATTGGAAGCTAAGAGGGGAGTGAGGAGTGTATTTAGTGAATACAAACACACTTAAGCTATTCATCTAAGGTGTGTTGCCAAAAAAAAAAAAAAAAAAAAAACATGGTAGTTGGCAATATGCAATAGGCACAGAGCCATTTAAGCCAGCCTGACCATTTCTGGCTATTACGATGGTAAACAATTGTAACTATGAAATTAACCATGAATTAATTTTTTTTCTATTATATTAAAGGCTTACCTTGGACAGTAAACTAGTATAACTACACTATACATCTAATACTTACGCCTAATATAAATCTAGCCTACTGTACTTCACAAAATGGAATATGCCGCCGCCTCAATACAGTGATGAGATGAATGAGCTGTCTTAACGTCATCTGTGCTTTTGGTCCATTGCATTGCAACCACCAAAGCAGCTTAGTTAGCAACGATGGTTTTGGGAAACGCACCCCTGATCTGTAAGTAGGACTGTATGTGCTTGGAATCAGTTTTTACATTCATACTGTGGTCTCATCCATAAATTTTTTTTCCAAGGTCTGGCCATTCTTTACTGGAACACTGCAGGTGTAACAAAATTGAACATCTAACATGTTAGGAAAATTAACAAAAAAATTTTTAAAGAATTTTCACCAGAGAATGTTTCACCAGAGGACAACAGAAGGGTTAACTCTAGTCTAAGTATTGCTAATTCTGTAGAACTGTAGAGGCCAGCTTGTGTTGAAAGTCATTGTTCTTCATTGGCATTAAGACAGAGTTCACAATGACTGCTTCAAGATGGCGTGCTGGCAACAGAAAAAAGATACTGACAAGAAAATTAGTGCATTGCAAGAGTGAAATGAGATCCTTTCAAAGTAATTGTCCCCTCTTTCCTCCAAATGAGCTCATGTTAATGGAAAATGTGTTGGGCATTCGGAGGACTTTGGAGAGGGAGACAATTACCAGTTTATTGTTGTTTTTGATAATTCGAGCAATTACATGTTCAAGATGTTTTTCTTTTTCATTTCTATATGAAGGCATAAGAGACACTCAAAGAGGAAAATGCAGAAACCCAAAAAATCTTTGCATTCTTTGTAAACGGCAACTATATAATAATGAATATTACCATTCAGACAACTGTTTTTGCTGGATTGTGCTACTTTAAGTAAAACAGATTAACGGGGGTTGGTATTTGATTTAACACATATTCAAACTTTGCTTTAAACTGACTGATTGTCTTACCAGTGGGATGCTCAAATTGGTTGTGACAAAATTATAATGACATAAGAATATAAGAAGCACTTTATTTTATGTAGAAAATTTTATTTCACTCAAGTCATATCAACATCACAGGTTTTCTATTTGCTAATGCCCATTGAAATGTTATTTGGCATACAGCAGAAACGTCTTTGGACAGTTCAATAATACAGTTCAATAATAATAAGAAAAAAAAATACTAAAAACAGTGGTATGCCATGAAATGACAGGTAACAACTTGTAATTTAACAAGTAACATGTTTAACATGCCAACAGTAGTTGTAAAAGTCTATAAAACATGGCAGTGATAAGGGACACACAGCATAAAGCCCTCACTTCTTTGTGGGTGCATCATCCCTCTCTGCAGGAAAAATTTCTATTTCTTTGATAATCTTCTCAGCAATTATATTATTATTTGCTGAGACCATTCTTCTAGACATCAAGTCAAATGGTCCTCCTAGACAGCAACAAAGGAATGATGCTTTCATTAGAATGTTGGAATGTACTTCAAGAGATCTTAAGTGAAAATACATTGGCTATTTTTGACCAGAACATAAAATGAACATGACATGAACACAGTCTGATTAATCATGAATTCCCTGAACCACTAAAAATGAACATTTCAGTATTATACTGACCCAATGATATTGTTTCAGTGTTACATTATCACCAGCCCAACCATCCACATCCATGAGGACACCACCAGCCTCTGTAACGATCACTGCCCCAGCTGCGATGTCCCAACAGTGGATCCCAATCTCAAAGAAGGCCTCAACCGCCCCTGATGCAACCAGACACATGTTGGTGGTAGCAGTGCCTGAACCACGAAAAACAGGAAGATGGAATATTTTTTTAAATGGTTTATAGCACATACTATATCTGGCATTGTGCCACTCATATCCCAATAAATATATGCTTGAGAAGTGAGGGGGTTTGGAATAAATTTTGTTACGTCTGCATATTGTATTTTCCCCAATATTTTTATTGGCAGACTTGGCAGTGATGATAGACAGAAAATGTTTGTGTTTGTGTGTGTGTGTGTGTGTGTGTGTGTGTGAGAGAGAGAGGGAGAGATAGGGTGGGGTCAGGAAATGACCACAGGTTGGACTTGAACTTGGGTAACTGTGGACACTTGGTCTGCCAATGGTACAGACATAGTACCCAGTTGCATCACAGCTGCGCCAAGATTTATTCCTCCTCTGCGTCTTTAGAACTAATGTATAACATCTTATTAGAAAAATGGCGCATGACGTGGTCTTTTAGCTAAAAATCGAGTAATTCTGCATGCTCTGACATTCTCTCCTTCCCAAAAGAGAAGCATCTCACCCGTGCACCGGGGTGCAAAGGATTTTTTGCATTGTGAAAAAGATCTTGCTAACCACCTCTTGGTCTCTGTTGGAGCCAAGCTCACTGATGATTATCGTCTTCCTCATATCTGGTGAAAATGCAATATAGGCATTAAGCAACATTTAACTAGTTCTGAGCAATACTGGTATTTGATTTCAGAAGAGCAGAAGTCTTAACATAACGGCGTGCTAACTGCATTAAGCTTACATGTTTGGTCAGATACCTGCAGTTTCTCTCCATCACAGAAGGCCCCTTTGCCTTTCCTCCCTGTGTACATCTTATCCTCCAAACAGCTGTACACCACACCAAACTCAAGCTAGAAAACAAAGAGGAACTTTCATGAAGGGCCATCCATAGTTTTATTTTCAAAAGTCTGATGAAAGGTAATCTCAGTCAGATGAAAGATAAATGGGGCATAAGATGCTGCTTGTTCATACCTCTTTGTTGACAGCAAAGCCAATTGACACGGCTACAAATGGGAACCTATCAGAGTTGGGAAATGGCACTTTTAGATATGTTGTCTGCAAGAATGTGTTATTAATCATTTTTAAAGGAAGCACTGGTCAGATTTACTATTCATTACTACATGACTGTAAGTGGCTTGATGACGTGTCACAGACCTCTGATTCTGAAATAGTCAAACTACTCTTTTCATTGCTTGGATAAATGGCCAAATGGCAACATATTATCTCAGGCATACAGTATACTGGGCTCTAATTTGGCCTACACCCATTATAGGCATGGTAGTTTTGGTAGATGGTAGGTTCGCCATCTGCATGCCTGATTCTGCCATCTGCTTGCCTGACTCTGTCATCTGCATAACTGATTCTGCCATCTGCATAACTGATTCTGCCATCTGCATGCCTGATTCTGTCATCTGCATAACTGATTCTGCCATCTGCATAACTGATTCTGCCATCTGCATGCCTGATTCTGCCATCTGCATGCCTGATTCTGTCATCTGCATAACTGATTCTGCCATCTGCATGCCTGATTCTGTCATCTGCATAACTGATTCTGCCATCTGCATGCCTGACTCTGTCATCTGCATAACTGATTCTGCCATCTGCATGCCTGATTCTGCCATCTGCATGCCTGATTCTGTCATCTGCATAACTGATTCTGTCATCTGCTTAACTGATTCTGTCATCTGCATGCCTGATTCTGTCATCTGCATTCCCTCTCAGGAATTCCCTTTACAATCCAGTTCACATGCAGTGTAGGCCTAATGCAGGTCTATAATCGCTCACCAAGCACCCGGCTCTTCCTCATATATTGTAACTTTTTTATGAGTGTCAGACAGGGCAGTGCAAGCACAAAGAACAGAGTATTTATTCTTACATCTAACTCCAGGGTAGACTGCAAAGAAAATGCACTAAACAGGTGGTAAATGCCTCTATTCACTGCATATCTAGCTGAAAATGATCTCAACTGATGTCAGTTATGTACCCATGCACAAAGTTTGTTGTTCCATCCACAGGGTCGATGATCCAGGTGGGGTTCTCTGTTAGAATGCAAGGTTGTCCTGCAGCAACAGACTCTTCTCCGATAAAGCTGAACAGAATAAAAACACATTCAGCTGATAGGGTAAAAGACATGCCAACACAGTATAGAGTGTGGACATTACCAAATTCTCCTACTATTACACATGCAAAGACCTTGCACCTTGCTTTGGTTCAGCAAAAATACAGATGTGAAAGTACAGAAGAAGTAAACTCATGATTGTGTATGTGTGTGCATTTGCACATCTACACCAATATCACAATTTCTGTGCATCCTTTCAAGTTAAAATGCACACACACATGCACACTCTCACCTACAGACAATGTGCAATCTAATATTTCTATACATGCTGGTAAATGTATGTCAGTAGTTGCACCTGTGAGAGGGAAACTTTTCTCTGACAGAGTCAATTATGATCCTTTCCACCCTTTGATCAGTTTTGGTGACCAGGTCACAGATGAGCTCTTTGTCATAATCTTAACCTCATTCTGAAGGGCATCTCGGATAACCTAGACAAATTACAAGGATACACATTGTTATACACTCACAAAAAGTCACTTTGTTCTATAATGCAACATGAGAATACTGTATCTTTTACTGTATTTCAGCACTTACTACTCCTGCTTTCCTGGCCACAACAACTGCATGGTCCATTGCTTCTTGCCAAGGATCAGCCATTTTGTTCTTCAAGATTTTAAGTGAGGTGTTAAAGGATTTAAGTGAAGAGTGAAAAGAAACAAATGATGTTTATGAATTATAGGAAACAACATTTACATTTTTACAAACATTACATTACAAACAGTACATTACAAGAAAAACAATTTCCTAAAGATATAGTAGAACTAGTTAAAAATGGCTCATGAACCTTTACAAACATTAGTGCATGCATGCAGCCACACCTGTTCTGCAAGAGTGAGAGAGGGAGGAAAATACATAACATGAATGAATAAATGAAAACATAACCTTTTTTTTAAAGGTATGCCACACAAAAACGCCACACAAAAAAGTTTTACCTGGTGTTTTTGAAATGTGATAAGTCTGTATGAGTTTGAGTTATATGGGGCATGTGAAAATGTAATACTATCTTCGCTATCTGCAATAGCCAGTGAAAAGAAATAAACTGAGAAATCAGGCAAATACGAAAGGTTTGTCTGTGTGATGTTATCCTGCCAATCTCTAAGACATAAGTGGATAGCACTGAATTATCGAGCAACCAATGCTCTCCTGTATTTGATTAGTGTCTGCCCCACAGAATCCAAAATCTGCCAGATCACCTAATATCTGTGAAATGAAGATAACAGACAGAACAGCAACAGCCTCGTTTTTTTGTTTTATACCTAAATAACAGGAGCTAAGGGACAAACAGCTGCAGTTACTTTTGGAGAAGTCCATTATTATTGTTTTCAGCACATTTTGAAAAGAATGTCATGTCAACTTTGGCGAATACAACAGGGACTGAAAAAGTAACACAGTGATAACAAAGCAGTTATCTGGTTATGTTGGCTGGTATGACACCCTCACAAGCTTACTGTTGTGACGTGTCTCCAGCTTCCTTTGAAATTTAATATGGCAAAAAAAGGTTTTGTTCTTCTTCCCTTTCAATTCTGACATTAGCAAATTAATATAAATATATTCACTCAACCTGTCATCAGAGCCATGCAAACCTGACAAGCCATCATCATGTTAACATAGAAAAAAAGGCGCTTTACTTGAAATGTCAAACTATCGTGCTGCTGTAACGCAACTTCATCAAGAGAGGAAATAAAGAGCTCGCACGAAACGATGAGAAGGAAAAGTACCAGTTACCGCCCTAAATATTTCCACATCATACCCATCTATACATGCACATGTACCTGGGGTATGAACAAACATGTTGCGTGGAAAAGTTCTCGAGTCTACAGGTAGGTCTCAAAAAAATTAAAATATTGTGGCAAAAAAATTAGAATATTGTGTTCGTTAATTTCAGACAATTTCAGACTGGAAAAAATACTTATTATAGTCAATATTGTGATAAAGAAGAGACAGAAACTGTGATGTAGGCTACAGCAGGGGTTCTCAAACTTTATTAGACCAGGGACCACTCATGGAGCAAAAAAATTCCCAAGGACCCCTCATAATCAGAACACAAATTTGACCATACAGTCGTATATCAATTAGTTTAGCTAAATTCTAGGTGCTACTTTGTAGAAAAGTTTTTCACGAACCCCCTGGCAATGCGCTGCAGACCTCTGGGGGTCCCCGGATCCTGGTTTGAGAACCAGCAGACTACAGTATTGTCACTAAAGACAACCTTTGTTTGAGTAAATTATAGTCAAGCATCAAAATAGATACCCAGACCTCTGGGTTATGGCTTTCATGTAAAATCAATCAATCTAATGAATCATACCAATATAGGCCCACACGCTGAGATCTAGTCTTCATCAAAGGAGAAACAGTGGCCATGGTCCACTTGAGGTAACATAGTAGGCCATAGACCATAAATACAAAGGCCTAACTATAACTAAACAAAAGTAATCAGTTTCATGTCAAACACACTTGTATTCTTCTGCCAAGGCAGCATGGCCCCCCACACATTTGCATTGCAATACATTTGCATTCAGGCAAAACTGATGGATGCACCTCAGTCTCCTACTGAAGAAAACCTTACATCATTCAATACAAAGCATTGGACAAGCAGAAACAGAACAACTGTGAAATCTGAGAAATCACTGATAAATTTGAGCTGTTTCTGGCTGGTGTCAGGGAGGTAGGTTTGAGAAACACTGTATGAGACAATTTTGCTAATTGTTTCTTAAGACTCGACTGACCACTTCCTAATGGTGGTTTTGTGTCACGTTAACATTTACAGAGTTGGTTAAAAACATTAAGATCTTCAGTCAACAAGTTTTCTACAAAGATATGCCCTCACTCTTACTTATGCTCACAGCTTTATGGTTGTGCATTTGATACAGTAACAGTTCTTTATTCAGTTCTGTCCATAATTTATCAGCACACTTATGAATACAACAAGACATTGTGAACAGGTCCAGGCACAGCCTGGTGTCATCACACCTTTCAACAACCTACCCTCAGCATGCTGTAACAGGGGGTTCTTTTTCAAGGGCAGTAAAACACAGACTTGCTCTTCTTCATTCAGCAGACAGGCCTTTTGCTGGCATACAGGCAACCACACCAGCTCTATAACAGATTTTTTCTGATAAAATTAGTAATTTGGTCTTCCCGTTCAAAATGTGGTGGTGATATTCATTCCATGGGACATTACCACATTTCCCATTATATACTGGACACTGGGACACCTTTCCCACAGCAGCATAAATATAGCAGTAAGTAGATGCGTACCATGCTCGCAAATTTCACATACGATGAAATAAAGCAAGACACACTGAAGGACTTTAATGTCGTTTTGGCAATATGACACTGGGCAGCAGTTTTAAGTGGTTTTAATCATAATGGTCATACTGTATATGTGATATATGGCAATATTAAATATAAATTAAACCAACACTTATTTCATCATTATCATCACTATCAACAACAGTACAAGTGCAATAGAGTGATACACTTTATACAACTTGGAGTGGTTAGAATTTGATAATTCAATTAAAAAACAAAGGTATGATGAACAAAACCTTCCATCTCTACTGTTATGTCAGAAAAAAATCACATTGTCAATACATATTGATAGAGAAAGGCAATAACAGCAAGTGAGAATGACAGTACAGTGTACAGTACATACATGAGCATTTCCCACAGTCAATTAAGTGGCTCTCATCGACATTAGCAGGATAAAAGTGAAAAGGGCAGGAGAGCTTCAAAGTCAGGTCACATCTGTTCTAACATATAGTTAGTATACCTGTAATTCATTAAGAAACAAGACGGATGTGAACTGACCTCTAGAAATACTCCTACTTATACTATGTTTCTAAAAACAACACAGCCATAATACCAACAAAATACCAATGAAAAAGTTCTGTTGAGTTCAGTTAAGGCTCAGAGGAACATGGCTTTGTGAAGGATAATGCATACTTATTTGCACTTGAACATACTCTCTCTGCGTGTCTGTGTGTGTTAGCTGGGGGTAGTGCATGTGGATGGACTAGTTTTCTGTGTCATCTCTTCCACATGGGAATGGCTGTATTTTCTGAGCGATGTGCTCTGCAATTGCCTTACTGCTGGCTGTGATCAACCTCCGTGACATCAGGTCAAAAGGCCCTCCTGAAGGATCAGAACAAAGCCGTCACTGAGGACATTTCATGCCACACGCATCAAAAATACAAACTTAAGCCTGTTGTTTTCACTCCCATCTCAAGTAAAAGATGGAAGATTTCACTGCAAACTGTGAGCTGTGAAAAATCTGCACTTCACCTATTCAGATAAGATGTCCACCCGATGGGTATTATGTGAACAAAAAAAATTACTATTGCAAAAATGTGCTTTGGACAGGTCACTAAAATGCCAGTTTTATGTAGAACACTTTTACCATATACCACCTACTTTGTGTAGTTATTGACTGTGGCCCAGGGAAATTTGGTTCACTTATGCATGGTGTAGGGGAGTGAGATACAGTATGTCACAAAAGTGAGTACACCCCTCACATTTTTGTAAATTTTTTATTATATGTTTCCATAGGAGAAGTCTGAAGATATAACACTTTTCCACAACGTAAAGTAGGCAGTGTACAACTTATACAACAGTGCAAATTTGCTGTTCCCTCAAAATAATTCAACACACAACTATTAGTGTCTAAACCACTGGCAACAAAAGTGAGTACACCCCTAAGTGAAAATGTCCAAATTGGCCAAAGTGTACTCACTTTTATGACATAATGTATGAGTCAACTGCGTTGCATGTCACGCTCAATGCGTGCAATGGTTTTTCTATCAAACACTGAGCACTACCCATGAATCATTTGGTATGCAGTTATGGGCTGCTTCAGCTTACTTTCACTCTGATGAGGCCTCTGAGGCCTGAAGTGACCTTCCCAGAGACAGTTTCTGCAGAACCTGTGAGATTATGCAAAGCAACTTTCATCAGTTATGTTGATGGCTAATTTCAGATGATCACTCAGATAAGGACGCCGGATGTGACAGCTCTCTGTTGGCATAGATATATGTGGCATGTGGTTGTGAGGGTGCTTCAGAAACTACGTAGGAGGTACATTATGGTAGTGAAATGAACAGTTTGTGACAGTTCACAGGTAACAGCTCTCTAGACCATCCTTGCAGTTAGCATGTAAATGCACGCTCCCTCCAAACTTCACTTAGCATCAGGGGTATTGTGTGCATGAAAAAGATTTTTATTGCGACCAGTCCAAGCACAAAGCACATCAGTGCAATAGCAATGCTTAAGTGGGTGAAGTGTTTTTTAGTATATCTGAGACAAAACTTTAGATTTTGTAAAAATAAAGGTTTGTGTTTATATTGTTGCATGTATATTAATTCTTTTATTGTGCACATACTTAATTCTTTCATTGTACACATCTGCTTTCAATGGCCATTGTGAAAAGACAAGAAAGCCACACTTATCTTAACTCTCTTGACAGGTGATGTGCGTGTGATTGAAGGTAAAATGTTCACCATGACATATTTCAACACATTAGGGCCCAATAAAATAAGCCCCTTGTTTGCCAAAAAGAAATCTTTGATTTTAAAAGGTGCCTTGCCACACAAAACCTGTTTCTTGAAATAGGATAGTCCTATATGAGTTTGAGTTACATGGGACATGTGAAAATATAACACTATCTTTGCTGTCTGCAATAGTCAGTGAAAAGAAATGGCCAAATCACTGCCCAAATCCTGAGCCATTGGCTGGTAGAACTGAACTATCACACAGTCCATGTTCTCCTGTATTTGATTAATGCCCGCCCATGGAATCCTAACAATGCTAGATCACTGAATATCCGTAAAATAAAGACAACACTCGTCTTTAGCAACGTCTCATTTTTAGTTTATGCTGGATAACATGAGATTAGGGACAAACAGTGAAATTTTGAATAAGTCTATTATTTTTTAAGAAAAGAATGACAACATTACAGTAGCCTTGCAATAATGAAGCAGCTATTTGGTTATGTTGGCTAGTGTGAAACTTTACACATTACAAGCTTATCGTTTATATGGATATCATAGGTTATGTGTTCCTTAACCTCCTCTCAAATGTAATATTCCAATTTTTTTTGTTCTTCCTTCCTTGCAAATTCTGACATTTACATTAGTGAACTTTGGAGTGAACTAATGTAAATATTCACTCCGCATGCCTTGCAACACTGACATGCTACAGCAGTGAATCAGAGCACAGCTCATTATCATAGGCAGAAAAACAAGGCTTTTACTCATCCTGTTTGAGAAGGATGCATAGGGCCCTGTTATGGTTTCTTTGGACCGTTTTCAGTCCAACTAAACTTACATACCATCTTTGGAGACCTCAGAGAACAATATAGAAATACCATATAGATGTATGGCAGGGCACCTTTAACTAAAAAAATGTTCAGTGTGTCATTTATGTTTCAATGATTTATTAAGTGCATACTACTTTAGTCTGAGTGTTTTCTACTGCCTTCAGTGGCCACTGTGAGAAGTGAAGTCCAGAAAGGCAGAAGACAGAGAGGCCCCATTTCTCCTAGGTGACTCCACAGGTGTTGTGCTGCCTCACCTGTGATATCCATGATGACTCCCCCTGCCTCTCTGATGATGGCTGCGCCCCCTGCCATGTCCCAGCAGTGGATGCCTATGTGATAGTAGGCATCAGCTGCTCCACACGCCACCAGACACATGTTCACTGCAGCACTGCCTGGGGCTCGAATCCTACAACATTTACATTTAGCAGTGCTAGCTTGAATACAGCCTTGAAAGAAATGTTTAACTAGGATTAAAATAGTATGATCTGGGACTGGGACTCCTGTGCAGACAGACTCATTCTCCGGAGCACCATTTTGAATATTAAAACGCATTATTCTTTGAAAGGATGAATGGTATTAAGGATGTCATGTTGTGACCAAATGTGTGTTATGTGAGTGCTCACCCATGCACAGGGATTGTGAGAATAGACTCCATGTTGGTCATCATTGTTCTAAAGTGCTCTGCGTCTGGTTTGAAGCCCATTTCTGTTAGGACTAGGGACTTGGTGATATCTATGTATAGACAGGAAAGAAAAATTTACAGTAATTTCACATTGACTCATACATACATTGACTTTGCCAAATGTCTTCATCTATGAGGTTAATACATGGGTGAGGGCTATATACAGGATTGCATTTCTTTTTATCATTCTACTTGATCTGATCTGATTGTGATTAAATAGGTAATGTTTAGTAAACTGAAGTTAATACATGGGTGATGTTAATACAAAGGTGAGGGCAATACAAGGGTTTTGTTTTTTTTATTTTGCCTAAAACACTGATCTAAGATTTATACATGGTGCAGCTTAATATGGCATGGTTCGGGAAATTACTGTATTCATTTAAACTATGCAGCTTTGCTAAAACACTGCTGACATCATTTGAAGACATTTTTCAAAGCACGGATCAATCTATTCCATGTGACACACCAAAAAGCAACCGAATCAGCCTTGAAATCTAGTCATATTCAACCATCTTTCACTCATCTATTCATTTGAACCTTACAGACAGACCTTCCTGGCCAGACACTTTGATGGGGACACCATTGCAGAATGCTCCTTTGCCTTTGCCAGCTGTGTACATCTTGTCCTCAATGCAGCTGTAGACCACCCCAAATTCTATCTGTGGTGAGGGGGAAAAATAAGGTATGAGCACTGAAATGTAGTGAAAACATGGCTTTGTTAAATGTCTACATAAATAGCTTTTATGTTTATCAATAGATATTCATATATTTATAAGGAATACTATAAATCTTTGAAGCCATCTTAATCACTCACATACTTCAAACTTATACTCAATAGGTGGTAATGACAGACGCATACCTCTTTGTTCACTGTGAAACCAATGGACACAGAGACAAAAGGAAACCTTGGCCGGATGGGGAAAAAGACAAAAGAAGAGGAATGAAGACATTTCCTATGCTGGCACTGCTGCTGTGTCGTATGCAGTGCAGTGACTGCTGTTAGGTTACACCACAGGGTCAGCTTCCCTTCACAGTAAGAGACAGCAAGGTTTAAGGAAACTCTCCATTTCAGAGCAGATCAAGTGTTGATCATCACAGCATGATCTATGACAAACATCCATCATGTGTACTTTAAGTCTGTTCAGAAGCCAGACAAGATAAATAGGTCCCATGTGGAGACTGAAATGTGTCTTGCAAAAATGTGCATACATTTTCATTAAAAGTGTTTTTTAATTATGGCCGTGACAGTGGAGCAGCATCTTAGTCTCAATGGGTTTTTACTTCCTTGCCAACATAGCCTTCCATATACTGTACATAGGGTTTACCTAGAATTACCTAGCATAATTGTTTTGTCCTTGAAAAAATTCCAATTCTGGTCAGGATGATGCTAAAAAAAATTACCCACAAGCAAAAACTTTGTTACCTTGATACCAAAATAACTATAATATTTGATATTTATAAAATTTCTGGATTTACAGAGTTAAATGGAATGGACATCACTTTAATTAGTACACACTTGCAATAATCATCTATAGGCCAAAGTGTTGTTCAACTGCTGTGACTTGTGGTATGTACAGTAAGCAAATGTAATTTCAATTAAGGCACCTTTTCTGAATGCCTTGGTTTTCCTGTCTGAACTTTTTAAGTGAAATTCTAAAGCCCCACCTGTGAACAAAGTTGGTTGTTCCATCAATAGGGTCAATGATCCAAGTAGGATTGTCTGTTAGAATACTGGCAGCTCCTGCAGCCACAGACTCCTCTCCTATGAAACTAGAGAAGAAATCAAACAAATAAGACAGAAAGTAAAGTGATTAAAATGTGTGTAGTCAAATATATATCACATAGCAAAGAGAGAACACGTAGTCAAAATAGCTTTTTAAACAAGGCTATGGAACATTTTATGCAAACATTTACATTTCTGAATGATCTTCAAGATTTTAATGAAAGAAAATGGCTTTCTATTTTATGTGACCAACTTTTTTGGAACTGGCTTTGTAGAATTGGAAACAGTATTATTAGCAAGAGTGTGGCTACAGACATACTGAAAAAATAATGGCTTATAACAATAATGAAGTAACCTCTATTACACTGGACTACATAAATGTTAAATTGACAATATTTATTTAGCAAGTTTTAACCTGCAGGAGCAGAGGCCTGGACTACTAAGCAAGGTTACTGGTTAACCCCAGTACCTTTGGGAGTTACCACTGATCTCTAAAAGAACCCTCCATTGAGCATCAATTTTTCTGAAGTGACATTCTGTTTTTGGAGCGGTTACTCCAGAAGTCACCCAGTTTAGCCAGTAACCTGGCTTCGTAGTATACCCCCCAATCAAGTGGTTCAGTGTCTTACTTAAGGAGGAACTACACTCAAGCCTGCCACCCTGTGGCTGCTGGAAAACTCCTCGACCTCCTGCAATGCTTCCGCCATGATATAATGGCTTCAACTCTGATGCTACACAAACTTTTTTTTAAACATTTTAGTGTCAAGCATTTTCACACAAATACTTCATAATGCACTGTGTAATGTTGTTATCAGGTAGAATCATGAGCCTTTTAGTAGCACTAGATGGCACTGAATATTGACACAAAGGAGCACACGCAGTACTGTAAATCAAATCCTGTGTGTGTTGTTTTAAAATAAACATTTAATAAACAATTATATCCTCTAGATGTGAATTCATTGATAATCAACTAAATTTTAGTTAGATCCTGTTGACTTGATTACAAAATTACAAAATTAAGCAAGGTACCTGTGGGTTGGGTACTTCTTTTTAATAGAAGATATAATCAGGGTCTCCACCTTCTGGTCTGTTTCTGTGACAAGATCAACTGGAGAGCTCTTCTGCATGATGGAGATGTCCTTTTGCAATGCTTCCCCGATCATCTATGCATATGCAGCAGAGTTTGACAGTTTGGCAATTAGCCTACATTTTGTTACTTTACCCTGGAGAGCACCTTCAGTGGCAAGCTGACCAGTGATCTCACCTGATGAACTGTTCAATTGAGAGACACAGAAAATATTCCCTACAAGCAGTAACTTCCTCAGAATTAATAAATTATATCTGATCTTATATTTCACTTCAACAGCAGGAGCTAACATCCCAACAGTTTGTTGGGCACTTGTCACTGAGAAGTAAAAAAAAATCTTATAAAACAATATTAAAACCATTACTACAAACAGTGCATTGGAATACAAATAACAAAAAAAATGAATTGCAAGTATCAATCTTGCTTTCCTTTTCCTCCTTGATTTGCACAGTGGTTGCACATCGCACATTCACTACTTTCAACAAGATCATACATCGTGTCACAAAAAGCAAAAGAAACCTCAAACTGGTTTCAAGACCAGTGTTCATTGCTGTGTTCATGTTCATCACTAGTTATGAATAAAGAGAAACCCCTCTGGAATGTGGAAGAACAAGAGATACACACCATGAATGTGCAGCCAACAAATTTGCACAATTTGTACGCTAAAATTATGCCATCAATAACAAAGCAATGGGCCTCATTAACCATCTTCCCAATGTTGAATACCAGAATCTTAAATGAGGTTTATGAACAGATGTATTCCTAAGAACAATAAAATTGGTGAATGAAGCTCGGTGTGTCCATAAGAGCAGCATAACATATTATCTCTATTATCCCTCAACTTACCTTCCCAGCCTCTTTAGTCACAGCAATACAGTAGTCCATACACTCCATCCATTGATCATCCATGCTACTATGCCCTACAGAAATCAAAACATACACAGTGCTAGGTACACGTCTAGGAACTGATAGTCATTATTTCCGTCAAGAATTTGTTCGGCTTCTGAAGCAGCAACTTAATTTTCGAAATAATCCTAATTTATGCAGTGCGGAAAATAGTACACTACAGCTGCCCACAGTGCAAACAAACATTCACAACGCGACCTGCTGTCAGCAAAAACATAGTTATTTCTGAGGTTATAGAGGAGATGAGAAAACGCGTCTTTAGTCTGCAAGTCAGGAAATTTCTGGGGATGGTGATGTTGAGTGTGATGTCTGCCCTGGAACGAGACAGAAAGCTGTGAGGTCCTGTCTGCAATGTCTGGCTTCCTTCTGCGAGATGCATCTGCAGCCACATTATGGATCACCCGCATTTAAAAAGCATAAATTGATCAAGGCCGCCAAGCAGCTGCAGGAGAATCTGTCTGGAGGTTTATGCAACACACAACAAACTTCTGGAGGTTTATGCAGTGCGGAAAATAGTAACGCATGTTAACATTTTTCTCTAAATAGTGGTAACAGACCTATTTACAATCAGGTCTTTTACACTAAAACTTCCAGCAGACTTTGACCCAAGAAATTCAAATGTTAGCCATTAACAAATATTGTGTACACCAAGACTAAGAGATACAGCTAAATGTAAACTAAGGTAGGCCTAAAAGCAAGTTTGCAACCTTACTGTTGTGAGGCATATAAATGTAGGCCTACATTTCATTTCAACACTACAGACTCTTTTAATAATAAGCACCGCAACCGGGGCCGCGATTACCTGCAAGCCGATGGAGCATGTCCACCACTAGAGACTACCAAGGTGGTAGGTTTATTAGGCTGAGACATTACCACTTCACGACTAAAACTGTCTAATGTAAATGACTCAAGTGCTATTCTGAAGTGCTCACATCATTTTGCAGCATATCAATGATGTGTAATCTTCTAGCTATCATCATCTAAAAACTAGTGGCACCTCCTATGTTGACGTAGCGTTAGCCTCTATAACACACAAGCTTCCAACAAGCTGTAGCCTACAGTCTACTCCATTATTGTACCAGCTCTTGTAACTATTCTTACCTTGAGACTTATCGTTAACTTCATGCCACGGTTTTAAGAAAGCGAAGATGTCTTGCTAACACTAAGCAGGTTTATGGTTATGTCGCTTCCAACGGGTAGCTAGCTCATGTTATTGATTTTGAGAAGTGTAAGAAATGACAGTACACAATATACAGTAAGGAATCCTCGTTAATAGGGGTCATCTCATTAATTGACACCTGCCGTTTTCAAAAATAAATGAAATAAAATAAATCAATCAAATCTTACCTGAGGAAATATCTACTAGATTAGCTTATGTTGGATAACGTTAGCTGTGTTAACCCTCTATTATGGCACATGCGCACTTCCTTCCATGTGAAACGAGCAAAGAGGGTAGATGAAAGTTGGCCATGTACAGTATGAAGTCAGAATGTTTTACAAAAACAGTCAAGTTAAGCTGATTCTAATCTAATCTAATCGAGTGTGTTGTAGTAGGCCTAGTCCATAGTTTATCTCATGGCAATCTGTGATTTTTTTATTTAGATTTCTTAATTAAGATAAGATTTGCAATAAGATAAGATTTACTAATTTAGTTTTGGCCTATTGGCTGTGCATATCATGGCATAGATTTGATTAGTTTGTGCTTTTCTCTGCAGCTAACTTTTAGATTAGTTTGTGCCGTTGGCCTTATATTTTAGCCGTTGGCCTTAGCCTGATATTTTAGCAGCCTGCTGGTGGCAAATTTTAGAGCACACCCAGAAAGCTTCAAAATCTGAGGAAACGAAACTTTTGTGAATCTGCTTCATCATTCATGAGGAGTAATGGCAGAAGCTTTTGTTGTGGCGATTCAGGACCAGTTCAGCTGTTCAATCTGTCTCGATCTGATGAATAACCCAGTCTCTATACCCTGTGGACATAGTTACTGTGAAATCTGCATCAGCGGGCACTGGAATTAGGAGGACAGTAAAAGCAATGCCTACAGCTGCCCACAGTGCAAACATTCACAACGCGACCTGCTGTCAGCAAAAACATAGTTATTTCTGAGGGTATAGAGGAGCTGAGAAAAACGCGTCTTCAGTCTGCAAGTCAGTAAATTTCTGGGGATGGTGATGTTGAGTGTGATATCTGCCCTGGAAAGAGACAGAAAGCTGTGAGGTCCTGTCTGCAATGTCTGGCTTCCTTCTGCGAGATGCATCTGCAGCTACATTATGGATCACCCGCATTTAAAAAGCATAAATTGATCAAGGCCGCCAAGCAGCTGCAGGAGAAGATCTGTCCAACACAATAAACTTCTGGAGGTTTACTGCCGCAGAGATCAAAAGTGCATCTGCTACCTATGCCCAATGGATGAACACAAAGATCATGACATTGTCTCAATTGCAGCACAGAGAGCTGAACAACAGGTAGTCTACTATTTGACACACTACTATTAAAGGGATTATCCGGAGTGAATCAGACCCGTAGCTCCTTTGTTTCACGTTGCCGAGTGCTGTCGATAGGTATGAAAATGAGAATTTTGTGCAACGTAGACGAAATAGTGAAACGGCAGCCAATGCTAAGTGCAAGCAAGCAAGTTTCATTTCATATGCCCGTAGCTGCCAGTTCGCAAATTCAGTCTACCTTGTACCAAATGGTGTCGTTCTAATATACCGACAGCACGCAGCCTCAAATAACCACGCAGCCACAAATTTGGCAGTCGTGTTGCAAGTGGTATTAATGTAAATTTAATTCAGATATTAAAAATGAATCGTAAGTAGGACACTACGGAAGATATTATGCTGTTTTAGGTTCATTTAGCCTACCACTTAGTAGTTACTTTGATAGCCAAATGCCTCATTATGGTGTGAATAAAGGCTCTCTAGTCTCCACCGCGGACTCAGCGAATTTGCAGCACTTGCAAGATCCCTACATCTCCTATCATCTAATCGAAACCAAAGGTTGCATATGAGCTTTATGAAACTGTACTTATACCTTGTCAGTCAACATAACTTTTCAAAAATTATAAGTTTTTGTCAATATCTGTCAATCAATCAATACATTTCTGATGGATCATACATTATGAAATGCAATGTTTTTAAATATTCTGGACATGTTTCTTGGACACAAGAGCTACAGGAGATACAAAAATCATGTCAACAGAAAATCCAGGAAAAAGAAAAGAACTTAATGGAGTTTAAACAAGCTATGGAGTCCTTGACAGTGAGTTTCTTAATGATCTTGAACTCTGTTACTGTTGTTCTCAAGACACAACACTTCAATATTTCTCAACATTCCTGTGCTTTTCAACAGAATTCAGAGCAGGTGGTGTTGGAAGACACTGAAAAGGTCTTTGAGGATTTGGTCTGTATGGTTAAGGAGAGGTGCTCTGAACTGAAGGAAGTGATCCAAACCCAGAAGCAATCGGAACTAAGTCAGGCGAGGACACTTGTCGATCAACTTCATCAGGACATTGCAGAGCTACAGAAGAACGACTCTGACATAGCACGACTTTCACAAACAGAGGATCACCTAGATTTCCTGCAGGTAATTATGAGGTTATATAACTATAGTATAATTGTACAAGGCAGGCCTATACTTTATGTAAATTATGACAATCTCTCTCTCACTCTGTCTCTCTTTCTCTTCCTGCATATTTTGTCTGTGTCTGTATAAAGATCTACCTGTCATCCAATTTTTTCTCTGACCCTAAAAATGTACCTCGGACAAGCATCGATCCACAAGCCTCATTTGAGAAAGCCCAACCATATCTCACTGACCTGAAGAACAACATGGAAGATCTTTTGACCAAGGAGTTAAAGAACGTATCTGAAATCAGTGGGTGTTTCAACGTTTTTTTCTGTTGTATCACAATAATTGTAAATTGCAATTATTGTTTTAACAAGAGATTTGTGTGTGTGTGTGTGTGTGTGTGTGTGTGTGTGTGTGTGTGTGTGTGCGTGCGTGCGTGCGTTTAGTAAAGACAGACCATATAGTACAAGAAGAACCCAAAGAAGTAAGTGTGTGTGATGAACGTGCACACAACTTGCACACAGTACATGGCAGATATTACAAGCAATGCTGAATATGTAAATGAGTAGTTTAACAAATGACATATTGACACTGTTACTATTGATCAAATTTGCTTGTTCAGATGTACTTTTTTGTTAATGTTTAGAGCTTTATGCAGAGCCCACAAGAGACAGCCTGTTGAAATGTGAGTGTATGATGTTGTTATAGCATCTCTCTCTCTCTGTTGTCAGTTGCATCCTCATTATTATTCACTGAAAGAAGTGTTCACTGGCTACTGTCTATGGCTTCTTGTCCACAGATGCCTGTTACCTTACACTGGACTCGATGACTAGTCAAGGAAACCTGTGTGTGATAAATAGCATGACAGGCATATCATTCAATTCATCATCAGTCTTTGGGCAGCCAAGTGGGTTTGGACAGACAGGTCTGTTTGGGCAAATCTCTCAAAATTACAGCCACATATTATGTGCACAGAGCGTGTCTGGTCCAAGTTACTGGGAGGCTGAATGGTCTGGAAATGCAGAGTTAATCATGGCTGTCACATACAAAGGCTCTTACAGGCTTGGAGAGGATTTCATGTCCTGGGCCTTACTGTGCTCTCAGTCAGGTTATTGTTTTCAGCACAACAATGTAAAGGCTGAACTTACTAGGCCCTTTCCTGGAGCTGGTTCTCGCTTTTCTTTTGGGGCAACACAAGTGGTCACCAAAGTTGGTATATTTCTTGACTTCAAGGCAGGATTTTTGGCTTTTTATTCAGTCTCTGACAGAATTTCCCTTCTCCATAAAGTTCACACTTCTTTCACTGAGGCTGCTTTCCCAGCCTTTGGTGTGAGGGGTACTGGCAGTGGCACCTGTACTCTCTGTTTATATGTCCCAAATATGTTTTCATGGGGAACAGCAAGCCATTAAATAGCATGTCTTTAAACAAAAATGGCTGGAAATCAAGATGAGATGTTATTGTTTTAACAGGGGGTTGTGTGTGTGTGTGTGTATGTCTGTGTCTGCATCTGTGTGTGTGTGTGTGAGTGAGTGATCTAAATATCTGTTTAGTGCCCACCAATAGAGGGCACCTTGGCCATTCATGCCAGATTGGGAGATACTGAAACAGTTGCAGAATGCATTTTCAATTTCCTCTTTGTATCAGGAACTGATGCTGTCTCCGTAACATCATACATAGATTTAATTGTATGTAATTAACAGATCTGATAGAGGGGAAAACACTGTTCCAAGTGTTACATTCCTTCTGGAAATTTAGTGGTCTCAAATTGATGGGATACAATGTAAAGGACAAGATACTCTTTATTGCTATTTCACATAGATCTGTCTTTGTTCTCCTAGTGTGGGGATTTTTTTGAGTTACAGTAGTTAAGAATTACCCATAGTCATAGGCCTGTTTTGATATGATAATGGGAGGGGATTGCTTAGCTTTATCTGTGGCCAATGTGATAAAAGGGCCACCTGGCCAGGCACGTAGTTGCCAATTAGTTTGAAGGCTTAGTGGGAGCTGGGAACTGTCCCTTCATCCGTTAATGTCATTAATGAGTATGTGAAGCATTGTATTTGGATTATTCACCACCACCTTAAATAAACCTGAACAAAAAGAAACTAATTCTTTGGCTAACTGGATCACTAGCTAGTTGGAGGAACACCGTGCTAAGAATGCAAAGAATCACATGTATGTTGATGCCTCTTGGATTGTCCTACCAAACTGAGATGCGCACACACACACACACATTTAAGTTCTGCACCATACTTAGGCTAGTGCATGGGGAGCAGTTGGGTCTCTATTTATGTCCATGTTTCTTTTACATTACCAATGGTAGAATGTAACTAAGTACAAATATTTAGTACTTAAGTACTTTTTACAGGTATCTGTACTTTACTTAAGTAGAAATAATAATGCATACTTTTACTTTTACTCCACTTACATTTTGCAGCTAATATGTATACTTTCTACTCCACTACATTTCTACAATGCTTTCCATTGCATTTTATTATCACTTATTCCCAAAACAAGGACTATAGGCTATGAAGCACTAGCTGCTTCAGTTCTGTTGGACTAGACTTTAGAAGATTGACAGACTCTCTAGTCCATTTTTATGAAACCCCCATTACCACGATTGTCTGTGGCCTGATGGAAGCTTAACGCAAATACATTGATGATCTATGATTATTTTTGGAAAATGTGGCTGAAATGTAGACCATATTGAACAAGTACTTTTTAGTATTTAAAGGAGAAATCTGATGTGAATCAATCCAAATAAACTCACTTTAAGTTTAATTTCCCTTACACCAACTGAATGACATCATAAGCTCCCTTTCAATTTCATTATCTACCATTCAGTACCATTCAATTAGCGTTAGCTGCTGGTTTGCATTTGCACAATGTTGAGGGGAAAAATACACTCAGTGTGAAGGTCTTGTGTAGTTTGTCAACATGTTTTTGTTTCCTCTAATCCTAAAATAAAACAAAAAAACAAACAAAAAAAACAAGTGCACCCTGTATACTAAGAAGATGGGTTTTGACTTTTGTATTGCATAAAGCAGTACTTAACTGGTTCAAAGTGTGCCAGATCATATGAAAGATTGTGTACAAAATAGCGTTTTTATTAATATATTATTTGTTTTGCCTGAAGTGTTTCATTTAGCAGAAAAACTTGGATGTTCTACAAATTGGGTGTGGTGTTTTGTTAATTGCTAAGTGTTTTTTTGAAAAAGCGCCCTGTTTTCTGAATTGTACTTAAACAATTAAAAACAAATTGTAGACAGCTCTGGCATATTCTGGTCATCCTGTCTACAAGTAGGCCTACAATGGGACAAAATCTACTTTTAGACAGAATCTCAGAATTCACATTGATTGGGTTGAAGTAAAATTTTAAGAATCAGCTTTAAGCATCATCTTTATTAGAAACAAAAAGATAAATAAAAAGCAGCAGACCCCCAGCAACAGACTGAAATGGCATCTTATTCCCAGCAAGACAAGTCTCTTGTGTTTGTCTCTTGGTGACATAGAATGAGAGTCATGTGAACCTGAAATTAGTGACAGGAGGCTCTGTGTTTGAGTGTGTGTGTGTGTGTGTGTGTGAGAGAGAGACAGAACGAGTGGGTGTGTACATCTCTCTCTCTCTCTCTCTCTATTTGCTATTCCTGGTTTGCTTAAAGGAGCTTGATGTCCACAACTCCATCAGATGAAGCCACTAGGGACAAGACTGCTTTAAACTGCTTTAATTCATCAGATGATCAGCTTCATCAGATGAAGCTACTCATGAATCTATGGACAAGACTGCTTTAATTTTGGTCAGGATGCTAAGGCTATCACCATCACAAGCATGATTGCTAACTGTGATCATGGAGGAATGGGTGAAGTTTTGTTTCTGATTTCAGCACAGTGTTATAGGGTAAGACAGTGCATTATTCTGTACTTGCTGTCTTAAACAGTATTTAATAAGTTTTTACTTACTGAATTGGTATCTTAAATTGTTCTTGTGGAGTAGTGAATGTAGAATGAGTGAGTGACAGAGAATGATGCCTCATTCATGCCGCAATCATTGCATTCGCAGTGTGTAGCTCGTGGAAGCTGTTCACGCAGGAGACCAATTCTGGTGTGAGTACACAGGCGTGGACACACCGCAAAACCCACAGCAACTGCTATGCACATGGATTGCTGTCTGAATAAGGCATCATTCTCTGTTGCTCACTCTATACATTCAGTCCACATTTATCTGAGAGTAATGCCAACCTATAGAACATTATAAATGAGTACTCCCGTTAATGATAACTTGCTAATCGCTGCTGTGTTTATTCTTGTTTCTGATTACTTTAAAAACATTTTAAAACGCTATGTTGTATGACTGTATGTTGCCTGGTCAGCAACATACAGTCGCTCCTTACAGTAAATGAAGTTGCTATAAATTCATCTGCAGTCCTTTTGTTTAGCAATACTCAGATTTAGCAGCAAGGAGGAGGCATTCCTTATTTGTCTGACAAAGTAAACCTTTTCCACATTATTACTGCCATATTTTGAGCTTTCTCTGGAAGTGTGTCTCTGTTTACACAATTTTTGTTCTTAGTAGGGCGTACTCTGTTTCATCTCTGTATTCTTGTACCTTACCAGTGGTCACTGAGTCTCTCTCTATCACTATATTAACACAAACACAGGACTGGGCAAAACAACAAAAATACAGAAACTGAATTCACAATATTTCCATGAGGTTGCTATTCTAAACTCAAGCCACTAGGTGGAGATATTACCTTTTCAATCAAACCATCAGCCAATCATGATGTTAGGTGAGTTACCTTGTAATATTCACATATTCTCATGTTCTGGGAAATTTCAGCAGTGCAAAAATATTCTTATCCCCATGACATGTTTTTCAGTACTAGTTGCTGTGCTTTTCTTCCTGGAGGAGATGAATGCAGAGTTGGGCACAACTCCCAACTTAAAGCATATTGTCACTGGACGGTGCTACAATTATATCACCCTGATTAACCCCAGTTCCAGGTAGGATAAGTAAGGATACGTTTGAAATAACTAAGAAAACATCATAGAACGTCAAAATAAGCACACAAGCGTATAATACATTTTTTTAAAGTGAAACCACAAACAAAAAAGATAACACTCTTCCACAGATAGATAGTCTGCTTCTACATGACAAAATTTCCAGGAGTATGTGAGCCAACATTATCTAGCTCTGGCTTGCACAGTTCACAATGTAACTGTCAACAAGGAGGCCATAAACAAAGAGAGAGTATCAGTCCTTGACCCCAGTAGGAAATATAGAGGACTGAGTATTTGTCACTTTCAAAGCTGATAGTCCATTTGATTCATTTCAGACAAAGCAGTGAGTCTTCACTGGTCCTCCTAAGACTTGGGATCAGTAGTTACCCTCCTGCTCTTGTTTTTCTTTAGATATGACTGTGAGGGGATCTGGCGAGAGTTTGAAGAGGCGGTGGTAAGAAGGACTCCCTGTAGTGTGCGAGTGAAAGACTACCAACGCATGTTCCGAGCAACACCACAAACACTGCCCTGTGACAAGGTAACTGTCACCATATTTGGTGACAAACACTCTTGCTGACAATATTTGTTATAGGGTCTCAGTATAGGTTGCATGCATAATTATGTATAATAAGCCTGACTCAAACCAACCTTCTATTGAGAACTGCCATCAGATACTTGTTTATTTTTCCTATATAAATCTATATGTCTCTCTCTGTCTCTGCTATAAGCTGCTGTTCTGGAGTAAGACGCACGATCTGGTACACAGTTACTCTGCTGCAACACGTAGTTTCTGGACCTTGGAAGACACACTGGTGGGTTATATGTTCAATGACCTCATCTGGTGTGGGAAAGAAGAGAGAGATAGAGGTACATTATACAATTCATGAACTTGCTTCAGTCACACAAATATATAGTTTCTTTAAAATGTGCATAATTACATACTGGCAAACTATGATACAAACTATGCAACCGGTTGTAAAAGCTTTGGCAAAAGACTGATTCTTTTGTTGTTACTGTTGTTTATCAGGATTCAATTTCAGTGTCTGTCCTGAGTGGTCTGACTGCGTGAACCACCCAGTTTATTCTCTGTGGAAGCAGGCATCACAAAATGTGAGTGACATTAAAGGAAACTTCAGGCATTATTTTGTGGCATTTATAGTATACAAGTGGGCCTGTTTTGTGTTAAAGTTTGCAGAGGCTGCTTGTGGCAACATCACTGTCATACTCAATGGATCCATTAAATATGCATTCAACAGGAAAAGGTAAGTTGTGATTAGTTTGATTTTGTTCATTTGAGGACATCCTTCTTTGATCTGTTAATCTTGTGAAAACCTCTCAAATTGATACGCTTGTATCTTACGATCCCTCCTCTTGTCTCTCAGTATGTTTGGGGGTGTGGAACTGGACAGTCTCAACCCAAGAATGGTGAACCATGTTAACATCAAAGTGGTAACCAACTTGGAGGGACCATACATGTGAGAGTCTGGCTGTAGGGTCTGAGGGATATGGCCTGACATTTGTCAATCTACAAATGCTACTGATAACACAGAGGAAATGGTCTTTCTTACCATTTTGATGCACTGACTTATATAGTAAATATTTCAGTTGTTGACACTAAATACTGAGATGCTTCGAACTGATTTTAATGATAAGATAACTTATGAAAGGGGGAATATCATGCCTTTAAAGTGAACATAGAGTGGATGAATGGAGTATTTTTTTCTTGTTTTCTGATGTTATATATATATATCAAAAATAAGCTCAAATGCAATTTTACATCACTAATTAAAACCTTACATTTAGGCTGGGTATTAAAATTATCTTTTTGGCTAAATGGTATCCTTTTTGCCAACCAAGGTTGAACTGTAATAGCTTTGTGCTATTTGACATCATATGTAGGCTTTATTCTGAGTTGTCCATGTTTTAGTGGTTCAAAATTTTAATGTGATGGGGGGCACAACCATGTCTCAACTTCTTCCAATTCATCAAAGCCAAGAGAAAAATGTTTTTTTTTGTTTCTGTCTACTTTAAGTCTTTTCAGTAGAACACAAACACTGAAACTATCTCAGGGAAGTTTCCCCCTTTTCTTTGATGAATGTTTTGAACAGCCCTATAACTATTTTGCTCTCTTCAACAGAGAGTCTTGCACAGAAGGCTCCATTGTGGACCTGATCAAAATCCTCCAAACCAGAGGCTTCCGCTGGACATGCACAGACAATGACCTGTTAGTTGACGTGTTTTTCATATAGTGATAAAGTTTTGCTTTGCAGTGCAGTGAAGAAAAAAAAGATCATTCATTAGCATCTGTGTCTTCCCTCTTCAGGACTCTAATGATTCTCCAGTGTATGAAGAACCCCAAACAGTACTCCTGCCTAACCTGTGCTGACAGCCTCCTGAACAGGAAGAAGGCAGTTCTATAATGTTTCTCAGAAATTAGATGTATGTATGTCATTGTTATACAGTAACTGCCCAAATTGTCAATTAGTAAATTATTAATTGGGGATGTTTTCTTGAAGTTAGCCTAAGGACCAGTCTAATTCACTTCTTGAATAGTTTGTCCATTCATGATTGGCAAATGTTTCCAATGACAGCACATTCAGAACAAAACAGCTTTTCATTTTTAGAACAAATACAGGTGTACCTTTCTTTGTAATTACAGTTTTGAACATAGAAATATATAGAATGAAACAGGCCTATTGCTCCACAATCAAAGAATCTATTGATGGGCAATGCACATTTTACAGTCAAATTCCAAATGAGTCTTTTTAGTCCATATTGTGTGGAGTTTGCTCTGATCAGTTATTAGCATAGAAGTGAGATGCTGTTGTCCTTTCAGCCTGCAGAAAGACATGAGGTCATTCTGTGCTGAGAATGGAGTCTAAAAAACAGAACAGACAAAATGGCATATGCTTGGGGTAATTTTGAAGATGAAGAAACTGTTTTTAAAAAAACATGGTTCTCTATCTGTCAAACAACTCCCTGTTAACCAATGGAAATCCATTCTCCAATCACATGATTACAACTGAAGTCCTCTTGTAGGTCCTGTTATGACTTTTTAGTGCAGATGACACAGCTATTTAGGTTGATGTGACTTTGGTAGCAAATTTCTAAAAAGTCTATTCCTCTCACAAAAAGCTGAATTATTTCAATGGCAGAATTCTGCCACGGGACGCATGCAGGAAACTCATCCCAGCCTTGGAGCAGCACTCCCTTTCCCTAAACTGCTTGGATATGTCTCAAAGGCGTTGCTCAGAGCTTGTTTGCTTGTAGAGCTGGAAGCTGGGGTTCTCCCACTCTCCAATTCCTGGCCTTGTACCTTCAGTGGGTGTGCTAGACCCCAGAGCAGCTCCCCAATTGTTCCTGCAATTGAGACACTGGCCAATGAGCTACATGGAACCTCTGCAGGTTGCTCTCTGAGGTTGCATGAGTGTTGAGGGACATACAGTGATTATTGTGCAGTAATTGTTGTGCCACACAACAATCAATGCATGCCCCTCAACACTTACTACAGAAAGAGCTCAGGGGCTGATGCTCAGAGAGTAAAGAGGCTGCCCCTCTCTCTGGGGAGCAAGCCACGATTCTGGATCTCAGCTCTTGGGTATCACATGACCAGATGAGTCAGAGAGGATCTGCTCTCTTGTGGAGGTCCCAATCCACCCCGCAGCACAGAAAGATCCTACACTTCACATTCAAGGGCAGAATTTGGGAGTTCTCTGTTTTAGTTTTGGCTTTACATTACACTTTTTCCAAAATTGTCCAAGAGGCATTTGCTCCTCTCTAGAGGTGCAACATGTGCATATTAAACTACCTATACTACTTGGGAGATGATGGCAAACTCTCACACTCTCCTGGAGAACCATTTAGGGCCAAAAGCTGTCTCATTGCAATGCAGTACAACGTCTACCTGAGGCTGAAAATTGACTTGATGTGCGTGGCCATAAGCTGGGCATCTGGAGATATGTTTCTATAGCCTAGACACCATAAGCACATCACTGGCTTGCTAAGTGTTGCCAGCGGTTAGAACCCTGATGGAGGTGGCCACAGAACTCTCTCCTCCCCCAACAGCTATAACAGTGCTATAGGATGGAAGCGGCCTGCGTGTAATGTGCCAGTGTAGCTACGGCATACTTTGCGCTTTGCTATGGTGCCTATGATTGTGTATGTATTAGGACGAGATAGGCTTACTGCTTCTCCACAGCCTGTGGATGGAGGCACTTGGATAACAGCCTGACTGTGATGAGTGGCCCTTAGGGAGTGTTGAGTGACAGGTCACAGTACTGTTTGCTGCGTGTGTATGCTGGGTGCACTTCACATAGCCAGAAAAAATTACAGGGGTTCCCATTGGTTAATACCAAGTAGTTTGACTCGTAGAGAACATGACGAGTTATGTATAATAATCTTATACACTCTCTGAAGGAGAACACAAGGTGTTGACCCCAATATGCCTAGTCTCTGGAGTGTGTGCAATAGACGTTGCTTCAGAATGATAGATATGAGGTATGATGTCTTGATCAAAAGTGGCAGTCATGTGATAGGGGAAAACATTCCCATTGGTTAATGCCTCATGTTCTCCTTACTGTGGTTACATACATAATCTTTGTGTTTTACTGTAGTACAGCTGTACTCTACACTACTAGTAAATGCAGTATTTTGGATGCAAAAATTGCATCCAAATTACTGCAATTTAGTGCACTTTACAGAAGCGCATTATTTTACGCTATTTATTTTACACAACTGCTTTCCCGTTACACTGCTTTTTTGTAAGGGATTACACTACAATGAACTTGTATTTGTAGGATAAGACCAAGAGACAGAACTTTTACTACAGTCTGCTCTGATTCAATATTCAGGTTATTGACTGTAAGTTAAAGCACAGGACATGTCTATGTACCTGCTGAAAAGTCTATCTTGGGCACAGGTATATCTGGGGTACTTTAGTTAGCCTAGTGTTATCTCATGGGTCTCGGGGTAATCTCATTGTACTGCGCATACACTGTATATACACGCCACTTTACGAGCTGTTTTGCATTTAAAGCTATTTGTGTGTCGTTCAACTCTGTTTAGTTCCAGGGACATTGTCATCCATACATGTTAGAGTGCATTTCAATGTGGATGCGTTAAGTATTCATTGGCAACTGATGAAGATTATTAAATACTGTATACCACTTCAAATTGCTTCAGCATGCCTTACAATACTTTGGAGTTCAAGAAATACTTATGAAAATATCTTAAGTCAGGGGTGTGGCTAAGGGGGGACAGGTATACAGGAAACTTCTTTTGAATAATCATTAAAACTAATTTTTTTCACAAAATGTATTATCTGTGCCCTGTACTTGCCTGTTGGTTAGCTAGTTATCTGATGCATTTCCAAAGTTCAACCTGAGTAAACAGCAATAGAGAAAATGACAAAACCAAAAGTGGAGTCCATACGTGAAAGTGAATTACTTAATCAGTAAAATCATGGTAAGTAGACATGTAGCCTGTGGTTACCCTAAATGTTAGCTAGCTATGCCAATTTTGCAAACAGCAAGTAAGAATGAATTCTATAAATGAGAGTAGCCAACATTACATTGATGAATTCCTGTGTCCCTTCTAAGTCCTGAGCCCTCAAAGACTTAACCGGCATGAATCAATCCAAGCCAAGTCATGGCTATTTTTGGTTGAGTGTTTGGGTTGAATGAACAGTGATGAAATAAGATATCTAACAACCTGTGAAAATATACCAGAATGCAGGAAATGATATCTAATTTTTAAAAAACTGAATGCCCCCTTAGTACCTGTGCACAAACACATTACAAATCCTTCCAATACCCTTGTATTTGTTGAGCTACAATTGCTGGTGCAACCTTTATTGTTGTGTTGTATAGGCTATTAGCCCACATCAGCCATGTTTTTTTCACACAACATATGTTCAGCAAAACTACTTTGAAACAAATTATGGCACCTGTGTTTGCCACAACTCTGGCTTAACTGCTCTGTAAACCCGATCTGATCTTGCACCAGCAGATAATATTACACTATAAGCAGCCAGCCCAGTGGCGGAGCTATAGAATTTTGTACATAGGGTGGCCAGATGGTGGGGACAAGGCCATTTCAGGGGGTCCAAATATGACAAAAATCTCTGAATAACAAAGCATAAGCATAAGCATGTGGATGACAAAGCCACAAATATATGCAAGCGCGCACGCACACACACACACACATAATTGCTCAAAATCCCTCTTACTTAGGCTCAAGTAACTTACTGAGGGAAAGCTCTCAAAACTCTTTTCTCAACCTATACTTTCAAGAAAAAAAAAACTAGCAGATGACGCCGTGTGTAAATTCAGATTTTAGATTCAGATGTGTGACGAATAGTGCGAGAGCAATTAAACACAATGGGTATTATTTTGGAGCATGGCAGACACGTCATTTTAGTTTTAACTTGACGTTGCTGCCTGAATTGATCTCAAATTGCTAATTAAGCGTCTGATTGTTTGCTAATTTATCCATACAAATGTTGACATAGAGATTACTTCATTAAGTTAACCTTACTTCTAATGCAGTTGCACAATTAGGACCTGACATCTTTTATCTGATTAAGTAGTAAGTGATTTGACTGCGCAAATGTTCACCCCGTCTTGCTCGCCAGTTTGAAAAAAGGCGCATTTTACCAAGACGTCATCATCAGTATTAGCGAATGAAATTCAAGTGGGCACCTGGGTTGAGTCACTGTCCTCTAGTAAATGTAAGGACCTGGATTGCCACATGTGTAAATAGCACAGAAAATGTATGAACATACATTAAACATCACGTGCTCTCATTTACAGTTATAATGGTTTAACATAAGCCTGAATGGTTTCATTCTTTTAAAACTAAAGGCCCAGCGTATCTATCTCTGTCAAGTAAATCGTAATGTTAGGAATATTGTAGGCTAATATTATTTCCTTAGCAGAGGAGTTCATGTGCCCTCGCTGGATATAAAGAGATTAAAACCAAATATATGTGTTAAAAATCAACGAAGGCCAAACCTTTGTCACTTCAGTTATCTGTGTGTGTTCGGTGAAACGCTGTCACTAACTGTGTTGTTGCTGGCAAGTCACAAGTCTGGAGCTGCCGGGACAACAGTCGTTTCAGAAACGGTCTGCTTGCTTCGTGGTAAAGAATTCCAAAATGGTTCACGGGGAAGCCAGTCTAACTTCACGTCCAAAACGGAGAAATAAGTTGCTTATTTGTCTATCTGTGGCGTTAACAGCTATAGTTACCCTAGCTGTTATACTTGGGTTTACTCTTGGCACAACGTCTGGTAGTTTAAAGGCAACATTTATGGACAGGTGCGAAACTTATTTAAAAGAGAACGACGCTTCGACGAGGTAATGTTCATTTCAATAGCCATTTGATCGTAAATTCATATTAGATACGCAATGACATTGGTTCTAACATTTAAACATTTAATATAAGGCTCCCCTTTGTGTCCGGAAGTGGACATTTTGAATTTAGGTTGAGATTTTAAAGAGCGCTGCAGCAGATTGGATGTAGTAATAACCTGCCAGTGTGTATAAATAGCATCTGCGCCTATCTGACAGGAATTATTATTATTGACTAGCCTACACGAGCATGACAGTAGTCTTTTTGAACCATTTTTCTCTCTGGTGTTGTCATTGTAAAGTATACTGAAAGATTCCAGTTCACTGAAATATTCAAAACTGATAGAGAATCATGAGCATTCTTTATGCTTTCAGTCAAAATGATTGTGAGAAGATTTGGAATTCATTTAAGCAAGCATTTGTGGGAAGGAACCCATGTGATGTCCCTCCAACAGCTTATGACACATTAATACACACAGTGTCAAGTGATCCAGCATGTAACAGGGTAAAAACAGATATTGCTTTATCATACTTTTCTATCATTACTGTTTATTTATACATTTGTTTTACTTTTAAAATTTAAAACAAACTATGTATTGCATTCTTATTATTAGATATTATTCTGGAGCAAAACTAAAGACATAGTTCATGATTTCACTGAGAAAAGGAGTTGTTACTTGACCTTGGAGAACACGCTACTTGGCTCTGTCCTAGATGGACTCACTTGGTGTGGAAGAAATGAGAGCCAAGGTATTGCCTATTAACATTAGTTTTTGGCAGATACTGAATACTAATCAACATGAGTTGTGTTGTGTTAATGTGTGTTCTTTTGTGATTCTTTTGTCTTATTTTTATTAATTTTTTTAGAAACTTTTACTAGTGGATGCCCAGGCTGGTCAGATTGTGAGAACAACCCCGTTCGGTCATTCTGGAACAGAGCCTCAGCAGCAGTGAGTGCCTGCTGCCAGTGTCAGAGTGGCCTGCCATCTTACAGTCTTTGTTCCTGTTCTCCAGTGTGGGTGGGGATGTCCTCACCACACCTTGCCTCACAGCTGAGCAAACAACACCACACAACAAAATCATTCTAATACACAGAATCATTCTATTGATACGATCACAAGAGGTATCAACTGAACTCAGTCATTATGTTAAGCCCATTCTGGTAGACATCTCTGGGGAAAGCTTTCTGTAGTCCCATTCAATAGAGCTCTGCTTGGACATGCATATTTACCTCCTTTCCTAAAGACAGAATGAAAGGATGTGTTTCTGATAAAATCTAGATCAAGCTTGTTTGCTTCCTTTATAAAGAAGGTTTGTAAAATGGAAAAGTGAAAGATGTTTTTATTGTTAGATGCTTGTTTAAAGGTATCAGTAGCTGATTGGGAAGTTCAAAGATCATTATGACAACCATTCATATAATGGACCTCTGGTAGCGTGTTGTGTACTGCATGTCTTTTATCATTGTAAATTGCTGTTATTCGTAAGATTCATCAAGATTCAGTTGGAGACCCAAATGCAGATCAGTGTAGATTTAATTACAGTGGTCAAAAAATACAAAATACAAAAAAGGGAAAACTCAGAAGATCGAAAACAAGAAAAAGGCGAAAGTAATCCAACAAAGGTTCCAAAAACTGGTTCGGGGAAAAACACACAAAAGATCGATAAAGTTCAAGTCTCTCAGGAATTAAACAGACAGGAGGGAATCACAAAAAAAACCTAAATATCCAATTCCTTAAGAGGCAATTCAAAACCAAAAGTATCCACAAGGCGCAAAAAGGCAAAAACTCAAAAGGCTCAGAAAAGGCAAATACAAGAAACAAGAAATACAAACAAACCGGGGTTTATATAGGGAGCATGGGCACCAGGGCAAACAGGAGGCAGCTGACACTCATTACAGGGGAACAGGATCATGAGACACAGGTGTGGAGCAGGGGAGGAGAAAGGGGCAGGGCAGGTGAATAGAACAGAAGCACATGGTAGACAAAAACAAACACAGAGACTGCAGTGCAGTGTTAGTCCAGTGGAGGGCCAGGATCTCAGGGAACAGGATCATGACAGTACCCCCCCTCTAACGGACGCCTCCTGGCATCCCTTTGGCTGAAGCGAGGCATTGGCGGCGAAAGTCTCTAATAAGGGCAGGGTCCAAAATGTGCCGGGCCAGGACCCAACATCTCTCCTCAGGGCCATAGCCCTCCCAGTCCACGAGATACTGGAGTCCCCGGCCCCGGCGACGAATGTCCAGGAGCCGTCAATGAGACGGGGAGGTGGTGGGGGAGCAGGGGGAGGGTGCATGGGACTACAGACAAACGGCTTGATTCGGGAGACATGGAAGGTGGGATGGATGCGGCGTAAGGGCAAGGGGAGTTTGAGTCGGACTGCGGTGGGACTGATGACCTTAGTGATGGGAAAAGGGCCGATGAAGCGAGAGGAGAGCTTGCAGGATTCAGTCTTTAGGGGCAGGTCCTGTGTGGAAAGCCACACACGTTGTCCCTGACGATACTGCGGGGCTCGGGAGCGACGCTCGTCAGCCTGGGCCTTCATTCTGGCTGACAAGTGGAGAAGGGTGGTGCGGGTGCGCCTCCAGGTCCGAAGGCAGCGTCGGACGAAAGCCTCTGCTGACGGTACTCCGACTTCCTCCTCCTGGTCCGGGAACAGCGGTGGTTGGTAGCCCAAGGAGCACTTGAAGGGGGACCGGCCCATGGCAGAGGAGACGTGGGCGTATTCCACCCATGCAAGCTGTTGGCTCCAGGAGGACGGGTTCTGAGACACCATGCAGCGCAGCACAGTCTCCAGCAGCTGGTTCGCCCTCTCTGTCTGGCCATTGCTCTGTGGATGGAAACCAGAGGACAAACAGACAAACGCCCCGAGCAGTTTACAAAAGGCTTTCCAGAAGGCAGATGTGAATTGGGGACCCCTATCCGAAACCACCTCTATAGGTAGTCTGTGGATTCAGAACACGTGCTGGATCATAAGACAGGTCGTCTCCTTGGCAGATGGGAGACCAGGCAGGGGAATGAAATGGACAGATTTAGAGAAGCGGTCGACAATAGTGAGAATGGTGTTACCGGCAGAGGGAGATGTGAGACCAGGGTCTTCGGGGCACGGATAGGGGTCGCAGCAGGCCAGCAGGAGGTTGGGTGGAGGTTTTGTTTTGGCTGGGCCCAGCCTCATCAGCTTGGGCCGCAACCACCATGGACTCAACGTCGAAATGGGCCACCCCTACAATGCAGTGGGATGGAAGGATCGGGTATGGATCTGGAGTTGTTTTGCACGTGGTAAATTGTCGGGACAGGGCGTCAGGTTTAGTATTTTTGTGACCGGGCCGGTAGGACAGGTTGAAATTAAATCTCGAGAAAAATAACGACCAACGTGCTTGTCTCTTAGCCTGTCTGATATATTGCAGGTTCTTAGGGTCAGTGCAGACAAGAAATGATACCGGGGCGGCCTCCAACCAGTGCCTCCATTCCTCCAGTGCTAGCTTGACAGCTAGTAGCTCCCTGTTCCTCACATCGTAATTCTGTTCAGCAGGGGAGAGGCGATGTAAAAAGAAGGCACATGGATGGATGCGATTGTCATGGGGGGACCGTTGAGAGAGCACCGCGCCGACACCCACCTCGGACGTGTCGACCTCCACGATGAATTGCCGGTCAGGATCAGGTTGGGTCAGGATTGGGGCAGAAATTGACGCCGGTAGAAATTGACGAACCCCAGGAAGCTTTGCAGACCTCGGCGATTGACAGCAGTGGGCCAATCCAGGACAGCCTTGACTTTCTGATGATCCATGTGGATGGACCCCGGGGGGATGACATATCCAAGGAAGGAAACTGTCTCCTGGTGGAATTCACTCTTCTCGGCCTTAACATAAAGCTGGTTATCGAGTAAGCACTTCAGGACTGTGCGGACGTGAGAGACGTGTTCGGACTTGGAAAAAATTAAAATGTCATCAAGAAAAACGAAAAGTGATTTAGCATATCCCTAAGAATATCATTGACAAGAGTCTGGAAAACGGCAGGGGCGTTAGTGAGTCCAAATGGCATGACCAGGTATTCATAGTGTCCGGAGGCGGTGTTAAAGGCCGCCTTCCACTCGTCCCCCTCACGTATGCGGACCAGGTGGTAAGCGTTCCGCAGGTCTAATTTTGTGAATATCTTGGCGCCTTGCAGGAGCTTAAAGGCCGAAGACATGAGGGAGAGGGTAGCGATTCTTGATGGTAACATTATTAAGGCCATGATAGCCTATACAAGGCCGGAGCGAGCCGTCCTTCTTCGAGACGAAGAAAAAGCCCGTTCCAGCTGGGGACGAGGAAGGGCGAATAATGCCCGCCGCGAGAGACTCTTTAATATATTTGTCCATCGCCTCCGTCTCAGCGCGGGACAGGGAATATAATCGCCCCTTGGGGGGGAAGCACCAGGGAGAAGATCGATTGCACAATCATAGGGCCGGTGGGGAGGCAAGGACAAGGCTTTAGGTCCATGTAAACAGGGGGTACTCCCTACAGCTCAGGGAATTCTTCGATACATACGGGAACAGACCTAACGGGGATCCGGGTTTGGGAGAGACAGTGAGATTGGCAGGAGGGGGACCATCCGACTATGCGCTTTTCAACCCAGTCGATGTGCAGGTTGTGTTTAACTACCCACAGGTGCCCAAGGACTACCGGGGTGTCAGGGGAGTCAATAACATAGAACCTGATCAGTTTGTGATGGGAGTCAGAAAGGCGGAGACTCACCGGTATAGAGGCGTGTCGGATGCTGGCCAGTCTTACCCCCGTCAGTGCATTGGCTACCAGAGGTTCCTCGAGATCCTCGGTGGGTAGCCCCCACTGCTTCACCAAGCTGGGACCCCTGGCGCATATCTCTGGCACGTCCCGACAGCTGGGTGATCACGTAGGCAATCTTAGCTCGGTCAGTGGGGAAGGACCTGGGTTGGAGGATGAAAACCAGAGTGCATTGTGATAAGAAAGACCGGCAGGTGCCAGGCTCACCAGAGTATCTTTCAGGTGGGGGAAGACGAGGTTCGTGGTGAGGCGGCGCCGAGGGCACGGAGGTACACCGAGAAAACTGGAGTAGCTGTACCTGGACTGCTAGGTCCCTGATGCTGGCGGCGACTGCGTCCAAGCGGGACTGTTGGTGACCCATCAGGGCTCCATGCTGCTGGAGAATTGCCCGAAGGTGCGCTAGATCCGCTGGGTCCATTTTGTGGTCTGATCGTACTGTAAGATTCAGCGAGATTCAGACGGAGACCCATATGCAGATCAGTGTAGATTTAATTACAGTGGTCAAAAAATTATACAAAAAAGGGAAAACGCTCAGAAGATCGAAAAAGGCGTAAGTAATCCAACAAATGTTCCAAAAACTGGTTTGAGGAAAAACACACAAAAGATCGATAAAGTTCAAGTCTCTCAGGGATTAAACGGGCAGGAGGGAATCACAAAAAAACTAAATATCCAATTCGTTAAGAGGCAATTCAAAACCAAATGTATCCACAAGGCGCAAAACGGCAAAAACTCAAAAGGCTCAGAAAAGGCAAATACAAGAAACAGGGACCAGAGTAAGCAAGATCGAAAGCAGGTAACAGGCCAGGAAACAGACTTACAATCAAGATACACGGTCAGACGATCAGACAGGGAACAAGGAACAAACCGGGGTTTATATAGGGAGCATGGGCACCAGGGCAAACAGGAGGCAGCTGACACTCATTACGGGGGAACAGGATCATGAGACACAGGTGTGGAGCAGGGGAGGAGAACAGAACAGAAGCACATGGTAGACAAAAACAAACACAGAGACTGCAGTGCAGTGTTAGTCCAGTGGAGGGCCAGGATCTCAGGGAACAGGATCATGACAGTTATTAAAATACTTAATGCAGTAAATGGTGCTTAACATAAAACACTTGTTCTCCACAGTTTGCTGCATCTGCGTGTGGTGATGTCTCTGCCATGTTGAATGGCTCCATAGATACGCCTTTTCATCCAGCAAGGTAAGCACAATGGCTTAACCTACAAACCAAACTCACATCAATGACAATGTAGTTTCTGGCAATGAGTGATTGACCTTGCATTCCAGGGGCATAACCAACATGAGATTTGATGTTAAATTAAGGCATTAAACTCTTTCCAAAGCTCTTCAGCAGTGCAAATATGATGTCCTTAGCTTAACCATAGACACTAATTCATTAGTTGCAAATCATATAATGCCTAGCCCATACTCTGTAAGTACTTATGTTTCATCCCTGGATTTTGGTAACTTGGTAATGAGCTATAAATAGTTATGATTTGGTTCTTGGGATTTGGATGCAAGCTTAAGCTTAAGCTTACAATTTGATGTTTCAGATTTTGATGTCTACACAGATATTCAGGTAAATGATGAGACAGACAGACAGACATCCATTCATCCATCCTAAAGCCTTCCTGTCTTCCAGCAGCATTAAAACACATAGGGCAAACACAACACTCAATAATAAGTAATAGTAGAATGATGAATTCTTGACATTCTTGTTGCTTGTATCTTGCAATGGAGGTGTCACTTTTGCATAAGAAGATGTGACAGGGTGACAGGCTTAAACAAGCAACAAAATTTGCAACTCAGCAACAAATTAGAAATTTACTCTGCAGGCCCATCTAGCCACGAAGGCCAATCGCGGCCTGTCTCTAAGTGACCAAAAACCCAGGAACCAATCAAAACTGCCTATGTGACATGTGCTGGGCTTTATGATTCACAACCAATGAAAGCTTCAGCATTACTGCCTATGGATGTGAATATTTCTTTGAATTGAGTAAACAACTACAATTAAAACTCTAGTTACTAAACAATTTTTCTTGCAATTCTTTTGTAGCATTTTTGCCTCTGTAGAGGTCAAAAACTTCAACTCCTCAATTATGAATGGCTTGACTGTCTTACTTGTCACCAAAGAAACAGACACGTGAGTTCTTTGTGTATTATTGTTAATTTTTGCTGGTTGTCTCAGTGTTTGAAATATTTTTGAGCTATAGACAACCTTTCTCCTACTGGTTAGGGTCTCAAACCTTTGAGCAAAGAGTGGCCGGTTTGATCCCACATTAGTTGAACCATGTTCTGGTTCAAGATATAGACAAATAGGTAATTGCCAAACAGCCAGACATAGTCCCCCTAGACAAACAGAATAAGAAGGCTGTAGTGATAGATGTCAGATATCAGATATCAGACAGAAGGAACATGAGAAACTTGAGAGAAGATTTTAAGAAAGTGGAAGGTTATGCAACAGTGGTCCCGGTGGTGTTAGGGACACTGGTGCTGTGACTCCCAAACTGAGTGAGTGTCTCCAGTAGTGCTTTTCACTACTATTTTTCTGTCATTTAATCATCAGGAAAACTTGCGAGAGTGACGCATCCCTGAAAGATCTACAAAATCAGCTGGACCCTAAACTGAAATATGCATGCAAAATAGTCCCCCAGTGAGTGTCCATCTTCTATTTTATGTACATGTTTTTTTACATACTTTTGTTTGTTTACCTTTGGTTCCATGGTTTTGTTTACCCCCACAATCTCTCCCTCTGTTTATACATTCCAGATCAAAACTTCAGACCTGCATCTCACAACCACAGATAGCTTGTGGTGACTGCTGGTGACATGTTCAGTTAACAAGTGTTTTACACCTAAGCCCATGCACTGCTTGAGTCAGCCCTGTTCATTTTCTGACTTTTTAAATGAGATATCCCAGTGAAAATTGCTGATTCTTACACAGCCTTATCTTTGTCTTGTAGAAACATATTCTGTTCCTAAACTGTGAGGTTTTAGGATAAACAAACCAGAATTTAATAAAATATGGCCAGTGTTTCATACTTCTTAATATAAACTCAAGATATTCTAAATATAATGTAGTATAATAGTTTAAATACAGTTAAATTAAATTCAACAGACAACTTTGGAAGTCAAACCTATCAAAGGCTGGTGTGTTTAACAGTTTATTAGTATGCATCTATCCATAGACTCAGATAACTACCTCAGAAATAACTGAAGTGCAATCATTAGTCCTGACATAACCAGTAAGTAACTATTTGTTCAAAGACTTTGTACAAAGAGCTGAGTCATTCTTTTGGGCAAGAAAGAAATGTACTGTGAATGGAGTTGAGAAATTAGCTCTTTGCTTCCATCTTGTCTATTAATTATACAATTCCCATCTGTTATCCCATTACAATTAAAAATAAGCGATTTTACAAAACATATGCACTGGAATATTAACTCAGTCAGAATGCCTTTCCTTTTAATGCTTAAACATAGGTTACCTGGAACTTGTAATAGGCTTATGAGAAACATTGTCCAACAAACAATAATTATTTGTATTAAGTTTATTTTTTTTGCTTAATAAAAATATATAAATTCTTTTGTTGGTCCTGGCATGGGCTTCTAGGAAGGGCCTCTAGGATGGAGAGTCGGTCCTGGCATGGGCCTCCCGTAGTGTTGGTTGCAGTAGGAGGAAGGAGGCAGCATATATGTATGTTGTGTTTTTTTTTGTTTGTCAACACACCACACTGCAACACACCTTAGTCGGATGATTACCTGATGGGCACACACCTGACACTGATGAATGATGCCTGAGGAGCTGAAGAGCTTTTTGAGTGTTAGAAACTCAGACAGCGTCAGAATGGAGTTGGGGAGCCAGGCTCAAGGTGTGCTCTCTGTAGAGGACCATCAAGTCTTCTCTGAGTGGAGTTTACCCTTGAGGAGCAACTCCTAAAAAGGAATACTTACCTACGGAGTTATCGTGCTGAAGGAACAAACTATGGCATATTGCTTGAATGGACTTACCGTAAGTGTCAAATAGTGTCAAAGGTACCTTCTGTCAATAGTGTCAGAAGGTAAGATAAGGAGGTCATTGAACACTTCAACTAGGGCTGATTCTGTACTATGATTAGGTCTGAAGAGTGACTGGAAGGTTTTTAGTTTTAGAAGCTACAGATTTGTTTAGACAAGTATTGCTTCCAAGTATTTTTGATACAAATGGGAGGTTAGATATGGGTTGGTAGTTAGCCAGGACATCAGGATCAAGGTTAGGTTTTTTAATAGATGGTTTAATAACAGGGACGCAGTTAGGAGAGTTATTGAGGGGGGGAGAATCGATTAGAAACATGAAGTGGTTGGTGGTGTAGCCTTCTCTAATGTGTGGAAGTGGCTTTCTACATAGACTGTAAAATAAGTAGACAGAGGAATCACATTGATCTCTGTGGGAGGCGTTGAGGCTGAACCTTACATTTTCAGTTAGGTCCAGTGTCTACTGCACATACTCCTAGCCAATGTAGTCACATTGATCTCACAAACCCAAACATGGTAATTTGGCTAGTAGATGTAGCAACAGAAATTCTGACAGATATGACACAGACAAATCTTCTACTGTTTGTGAAACTTGACCATCCTTAAGTCCTAAGCATTGTGTTCAAATTACTTAAAATTATTATGTATATATGTCCCTAACATACCTGGACTCCCAAAGTCTGATGGAGCACTATCAAGAAAGTATGGTAAATTCCCTCCTGTGCGCCAGAAAGTCACTACAGCTATACATAACTTTTGTTAAGAATCATCTGACGATGACGTGCCAATTTCCGTGACCAATGGGCAAAATTTGCGACTGCTCAAAATTTAGTTTCATTTTTGACAAAATCCAAAATGGTGGAAAATCCAATATGGCAGAAATTTACCTCATGGATTGCGCTCATCATACAATGAACTCGGTTTGACCCAAGGATTCCAATAGTACCTTGTTTTTGAAAATTGGACGTACAGTTTAAAGGTTACGGTCATGGATGCAACTCCAACTTTTACCCATTGGTGGCGCTAAAGTGCTTTACTTGCACACAAGAAACTTGGTGAAATTAATCAGTGGGCCGGCCCCAATCTGTGTGGTCTTTTGTCAATGGCCCACTCCCTAAAAAGGGAAGTTGTGCATTTACAGGACTCTTTAGTCTTAACAACTGACTTGGAAAAACTTGTTTTTCACTTGGTATGAACTTTATAGACAATTTTAACCTTTTTTGGAATCACAGAGAATTCTTCAGACCAAGAAGCACTGAACTCAGCTGGATTGGGACCAGAGTTTTGGCTGATCACTACAGCCTCTCTCCAGCATGCAATCTTTTTGCAGCCAACAGGCAGACGAGCTGATAAGTGTTCACAAACTGACCCAGTCATGGATATCAACAAAAACTCTGTAAAGCCAAAACTACCACCTCTGCCAGCACAGCAGTGATATGTCAAAAAGGACACTCAGCCATCTGGGGCAGACTGCCAAGGACCTCAACAATCACATAGAGAGTGTGAGCATGTACTATCTGCATCACCCATTCAGCCTGAGAACCTGATCACAGACAATCATTCCAAGGCTGCACCATCCACATCTAGACCCCACACAACTATCACTGAGACTGTCACGGAGACACTTACGAAGATTCATACCAAATGTGCCACACCCAATTCCCAATCTCAGTCCTGTTCCCTTGACCACTTTATACCATACCAATCTCCCCCTCACATTGATTTTCCTCAAAGTATGCAGAGACTGCTGCCAGTGGCCACACTCTTTTTCCAACCCAAGTTGCTCAAGACAAGCAGTGTACCCAGTTCATCCCCAACTAACTGAAACACTGAATTGTGCTCACCTGGAACCTTCAGCTCGCCACCAATCTTTATCACCACCCAGAAAGTACATGAAATCTCCACTCCCCCCCAATCCCATTGAATATGAAGAGAGTCTTGTATGATGTGCTGTGGGTCCCTGCACTGAGTGTAGTTTTGAAAACAAGTTGAGACCTAGTATGCATATACCATTCTCTATTCCTGTGCAGATAAGAAAGCGTTAAAGGGGCTAAACCTTAGATTACCCAAGCAGACTTGCTCTTCTGAATGTCAGATCACTTTCAAACAAGTGAACACGGTCTTAATTCCAAACAGAAACTTGATTTTTTCTTCTAAATTAAATATGGCTGGATCAAGGAAAGAGTGCTACCACCCTTATTGAAGCAGCTCCCCCAAACTTTAGTTTCACAAGTGCTACTCAACAAAAGAAAGGTGGTGGGATCATAGATATATTCAAGGTCTCTTTTCAGTGCAATTTCAACCGCACTTAATATGTACAGCAGCTAACACACTCTCATAGTCATACCCTAGCATCACAAAGGATGCAAAAAGCAAAAAGGTGCAAAAGATTCAAATCTAAACTTCATATCCATGATCAAATCCACAAAGAGATGCTTTGTAAATATAATTATGAATCTGGTAAAGCTAGGCAGTCTTTCTTCTCCAACATCATCAACAGTTGAGAAGCTAACAAATCCCTCAGCATAATTAACACCTGAACTTCTCTCACTTGATAAATGCAATGTGTTTGCATCTTTCCTCAAATAAATTAATTTTAAAAAATGATCAAATAAGACAGAATATAACATCTCAGCTGCAAATAACTCAAAATCTGCGAGCACCTGTGACACAGAAGAAAATGTCAATGCAATGTCAGAATTTAATCTGGTTGATTATTAGAGTCTTGAAAAAACTGTACAAAATCTCTGTTCTTCAACATCTGAAATTGACATTTTGCCCACCAACAAGTCGGTTCTTCGCCTCATAACTGTTGATGTGCTTCAGATCATAAATGCTTCCTTAGAGACTGCCATTTTTCCTGTGTCCCTGGAAAGAGCAGTTGTAAAGCCCCTACTTAAAAAGAATAACCTTGATGCTTTACTATTGAACAACTACAGGGCAATTTCCAATCTACCATTCATTGGGAAAATCCTTGAAAAAATTGTCTTCAGTCAATTTACTGTCCTCTTGATATCATATAACTGCTTTGATAATGTTCAGTCAGGATGTCATGCCAATAACAGCACCAGAACAGCACTGATTAAAGTTCTAAATTACATATGTTTTAATGCTGATACAGGCAAACCATCTGTTCTGGTGCTACTGGACCTCTGTCCAGCTTTTGACACTGCTGATCACAATATACAGCTACATCGACTTGAACACTGGGTTAGGTTCACTGGTATAGTTATCAGTTAGTTAAAATTCTGTTTACAGACAGAAGTTTCTTTGTTGCCATGGAAAATTGTCAACATCAATGTCCTTGATCTGTGGTATCCCCCAGGGGTCGATCCTTGGACCATTACTATTCAACCTTTATATGCTCCAACTTGGACAAATTATCAAGAACAACTCAATCTCCTATCATTGCTACACTGATGACACCTAATGATTATGCCCCGCTTGAATGTCTTTATTGGTGTATTGACCAAATCAACAACTGGATGTCATAAAATGTTCTTTAGCTGAACACCGATAAAACAGCAGTAATTCTATTTGGGGAAAAAGATGAAAGACTCAGACTTTCCACAAAGGAGATTAAAACAATAGAAACTGTTAAAAATCTTAGTGTTTTTATTGACAGCAGAGCTAAACATTGACAGTGACATGAAAGCAATCACTAAGTCAGCATTTTATCACCTAAAACCATTGCTAAACTACAAGGTTAAAAATGATTTTGAAAAACTAATTCATGCCTTTATTTTCATTAGGGTTGACTACTGCAATTGCCTCAAAAAAGACTATCAAACAGCTTCAGCTGATTCAAAATGCAGGGACTAAGGTCCTCACAAGAACAAAAAGAACATGAATTCTAAGGTCCCTTTACTGGCACCCAGTAAGCTATAGAATTGACTGTAAAGCACTGCTGCTTGTGTACAAGTCTCTAAATGGGACAGGGCCTACTTACCTCTCTGATATGTTTCAGCAATATAACCCTAACAGATCTCTCAGATTGCAGCACCTTCAAAATTTTAAACTTTAATCATTTATTAATCAACTTTTACTTCATTTTATTACTATATTTCTACGATTTCTCATCATTACTTTATTTCTATTTTTATCATCAATCTCATTTATTACGTAACTTTTACTTCATTTTATAACTTTATTTTTCACTATTTCTGTTACCGTTCTTACCATGTTTTATTTTCAATCACTTTCATTTTTTTCATTTGATGTCATTTTATTTTCTCTTATTCACTGATTTTTGCCTATAACTTTGCAAAGCACATTGAACTGCCTTGTTGTGTAAAGTGAGCTCACTGACATACAATAGCTGGTTGTGGTTGCTCTGGAATTAACACAAGGCTTAGTTGTTTCAGGAATTGTTTCGTGTTTAGTTGTTCTAACATTGAAACCCACTACTTACCCACTATTAACCCACAACGTGGGTTTGAGCTCTGTTCTTTTCCATGAAAAAATGGTTCATCAGTGGTCTACAGCAACCTGATTCTCTTAAAATTATTGTTTTTATATTTCATTGACTTTATTTAGTTTGCTTATTTTGTTTTCTTCAATCAATTTATGTAATTTTATTTCCTCTTACTCACTGTTCTTTGTCTTTATCTTTATAAAACACATTGAACTGTGTGTATGAAATGCGCCTTTACAAACAGCAGCACATCAACATCATGTGATCAGGGATGCCTAAACTTTTACATAGCACTGTAAATGCTGTACTCACTGTACAGCTTTCTAATGTTAGCCCACTAGGTAGCAACTAGTATACTGTTCCTGTTGTGTGCTGACATCATACCAGTGTGTCAAACAATTCCAAACCCCTCAGAAGACACCTTCAGCTGGGTTGACTGGGACAATGCAGATCAGATTAAGTGCTTTGTTCAAGATGCAACATCAAATGATTAGCTGGGCTGAGCAGCACCTTCTGATCACCAGCCTTATCTATTACACCACTAAGCACCATCTGAAAACATGATGCTTTCTGGATCACTCACTCTGTGCACCAGCTCCTGGCAAATAAGTGATGGCTGAAGTGTACCCACAGATGGCCCTGGGTTCAGGTAGTCTACGTTGCTCTCGTTGACGCTTTTCAGTGAATTATCCTCACACTTTCCCTGGTTTCCCAGTTAGCTGTATATGTGGCATGGCCTAGGCATGGTTTAGCTATGACCTCTTCATCCATGCAGCCTGAATGCCCTAGTGAATCTGCGTTTTCTCCTGAGCCTACCTCTGGAAGTACCACTTGTTGAGATGTGATAGAGCATTGGGTCATGTTACCAGTGACACTGTGCCACAAAAAAAAACAAACACACAAAGCATTAAAAAATAAACATTGAATATCTAGAACAGGAAGAGGGAACTGGGATATTTACATCTCAGTTCCTGCAAGCCATAAGGAAGCAAATTACAACACTCTTCATCCACGTGACCAAGATATGCCATGTCTAATCACAAGATGGTTTATAAAACAGACCAAGAAAGACTGATAAAAACAGACTGATAAAGACTTTGACATCAATAATGATTTACAGTAGTTTTACATGTTAGTGCATGTGGAATATGCACTAATCTTACAAATATATTTTGTTAATCTGTATTAAAAAATAAATTAAGTTGAATTAAATTTAAAATGTGTATGGTAATATCCAAACCTCACTCAAACTTACCTGTGACATTCACTATTGTGCACTTGGTGGTGATAATGAGTAATGCCTCAAACTAGTTATAGAGTTAAAGTAATTTACATGAACTGTGCCCTACTGAGCACATTTTGTCACTGAGATTATGGTTAGAGGTTTAACAGCCTATTTTTACAGTAGAGTTTCATCTAAAACAGAGCGAAGTATCTCAGTATTAAAATCTTAACTTTGGTTTGGTTGTCATTAAATATTTAAATGTTACATATATTTATATTTATTTGAGACATTATTTAATATTTCTCATTATTACATTTTTTCCTAATTAACGCGTAGTATGATTTACATTAATTGAGTGTATGGAGAAGGGTACCGGTTTTTAATTGTAGCGCTGTTTTATTTTAAGGGGTATTAATTAATTAATGCTGAAGTATATATCATAATCTGCTCTTATTGTTTTGAGATATCTGGCAATCATTAACCTACACACCCTACTTAAGGATGCCAACTTCTCTGAACTTGTTATCAGAAAGCACAGCATGGTTCATAATGAAGGCTATCCATATTGCTGTGTTGTTTTTGCTGTGGTGTGGTTTGTCAGGAGTCAATGGAGACAACAACATCAGTGAGAATGACATTAGTCAGGATGGTCTGCTCAACAGAAATAGCAAAGCAAGTGAGCAGACTCAGGAAGACGGAGCTGAGACAACTCTATCATCCTCTACCCCTACTAAATGCACATGCCAACCTGACATCCATGCTGTGCTGAGAGAGATGAGTGCTGTGATGGCTGAACAGAGGGTTGAGCTCAGGAACACAAAGAAAGACCTGGAGAGGCTGAGGACAAAATATGAGGGTAAAGACATACTGACACCGTGATCACTAGCACAACAATACCCATGTGATTCACTAAAGATTTTAAATACTGTAAATAGATTGCTTTGCTTTACACTATGAAAATAACCATTAAACCATCCTAACTGCTTTCAGCTCAGTCCATACATCTTAGTACTCTGGAATTTACTGTGGAAGAACATAAAAGGGAAAATAAGGGTGAGCATAAAATGATATGGAGACATAATAAGCTACTTTAGTAGAGAGATCTACATGTCTAACCTGAAAAGTTGAATACAATTTTACAAGCAGCAGAGCTGCGAGCCATGAGAGCCTGGTCCAACACCACTCAGACACAAGTCACACACCTGAGAAGAGAGAATCAAGGTAACACAAATTTTCAGTGAGAAATGGGAGACTGCATGACTAATAATGGTTTTCCCTGCTACTCTTTCTGTTGTTATACAGCATGCACATCATTAGTCACTGATGTTAGAAATATGATGTTCTGGTGTTTTTTCTGGTATTTTTATGTATATTTGTTGTGTGTTAGTTTTTTTAGTTGCAAACAAGTGTTGATCATTACAGTTTCTCACAATTTCTAGCAAGCTTTATCATTTTTAACCTATTTCAACCCATAGCCATGTTGTTTAACTAAATGCTTTTTACTTTACGCAAGGGATGTTCTGTAGAATTGCAACTCGCAGCACCATGGACAGTTGAGTACCCTAAGGTGCTAGTTTCCCTTACTAGCACAACGCTTAGGGCAAGGGAGGTGAGGATGAGGGACGTTAACCAACATACATAGCTTTTGATCCGCTATTGTCACACTCGCCCCCTAAACTTCACTCCCATCCAGTCACTGCACTAGTCTACTTCTTCACACACCCGCGTTCAGGTTTTAAGAAGAACAAAATGCACCCCTTGATACACAACAATAGAAACACAATCTGTGCTTAGAATGCTTAGAATGATCCTGACGACTGGTTGGCATTCATGCATCTCATTCATTAATTCTAGCCAATCACAGCCTAAGCATGTCTCTAGCCTTATATATAGTTTCAATATATGTTGCTGAAGTAAATGCCTTATACTATATTTCATGTTTTTAACTTTTTATTTTTATTTTCTACCATGTTTTTCTTTTTTATATGTCATATGACTTTTATCCATATTGTGTTTGTGCTTTACAGAGAGGAAAGTAGCTTTTTCAGCTGCAGTTTTGGAGTCGGACTACAAAAATACAGGACCCTTCAACGCTAGAGTCACGTTGATTTATAAGCACGTCTTTGCAAATATAGGCAACGCTTACAACCCAAGCACAGGTTTGGCACAATTTTTTAATTGAGCTCTACAGTTCAAAGTTCAAAGTTGCTTTTATTGTCAATTTCTTCACGTGTACTTGACATGCAAAGGAATTGAAATTGCGTTTCCCACTGTCCCAAAGCGTGTACGTGGACAACAGTAAAGTGCAGATGCACAACAAGACAGGACAATTCTAGTCCTAGTTTGTATAAATAAATAAGTGCAAGTAGCTTAAGGCTACTTTTGCCTAGTACTACTGCCTAACATAACAGGTATGACAAGACAAGACATAGAGTACCCTAAGTACACTACTAATGTAGCAGGGCATGACAAGACAGATATGAGGTGACTTTGAGTGTTTCAGCTTTGTGCATTTAGAGGTAGTTGTAATTGTGTTTTAGTGCAAAAGTGCAATGTGCAAATGTCAATAGGCAATACTTGCCATAGTAGCAGCAGTAATGATAATGATAAGCGGTGCAAATATAAATATAAAAACAGAACAATTAGCAGCAGATGTGTGCAATTTGCATATGCAGAGTCTCAGTTGGGGGTTGAGTGAGTCCAGTCTCTTCCTAGACTCCTGCCATCCTGGTGCCTCTGCTGGCTGGGGCTGTGAGTGGGGAAGGGAAAGAGTTCAGCAGTCTCACAGCCTGGTGGATGAAGCTGTTGGTGAGTCTGGTGGTGCGGGAGCGGAGGCTCCTGTACCTCTTTCCAGAGGGCAGGAGACTGAACAGATTGTGTGCTGGGTGGCTTGCATCTCTACATTTCTATTAACATAACAATTTATATTAACTTGACCACATCAAGGGTTTTTATATGTATACTTACTGGTATTTATAGCTAGTGTATAATTCTTTATAGTTATTATAGTCATAGTTTTCAATCACACCTGTCATTTTCTCCTTGTATACAGGTATCTTCACAGCACCAGTAAGAGGAGTTTATCAGTTTGATTTCAAGGTCTATGGTTCTGGTAGCGGCACCAACGCATCAGGAGTGACACTACACATAAATGGGCAGCATGTGCTTATTGCTTATGGTCACCAAAAAGAAGGGATTGTCCACACCTCTAATGGAGTGTCTCTACTGCTAGAGGTGGGAGATGCGGTCTATGTGCAACTCTTCCCTGGTACTTGGATATTTGATAATTTAAATCATTATAACACTTTTAGTGGTCACATACTTTTCTCAATGTGACAAGTAAACTCAAGTCTTTGGACACAAAGAAGCATACAGATAAAAAATATTAACTTCTTTTGTTGTTTGTTCTTAAATAAATCCTTTAAGTAGGATCACAACTATGAAGGGAAGAAATAGCTTGTGTTGGATATAGGGCTCTCTTTGCTGGTTGTTGTATGGAAATATTCAGAACTAAGAGAGAAATATGCTACATATGGCCATTAGCTGCTGAACATTAACATATTTTTCTACAGTCATGTATATTATTATTTCATCAAACCATTATTGTGAGAGGTACTGCAAACATGAGGGTTTTTTCTGTAATTCTAAAATGAGCATTTTGTAGAATGTAATTGTCAAATGAAATACTATGATAATACTGAAATGTGTTTGTAAAAACAAATAAAAAATAAAGAATTTTAACATACAAATGTAAACACATATAGGCTACATACTGCACAGTCTGAATAACTAGTATGTACTTACTGAACTAGTAAGTTCATTCACATACACAGTGTGTGTGTATGTGTATGTGTATGTGTGTGTCAAAGTGTGTCAAATTTGATATGGTTAATGTTTCATGGCTGGGCCTTGTATTTTTTTTATCCTGATAACTCTACATAAGTGATGGATCATTGATGGTCACATGGAGAAAAACACTGCTGAAACTGGCCAGATTATTATGGCTAAGGTGTGTTCATGATAGCATACCCAATATTCTTGAATGTGTGAAGGTAATGCTGATGACAGGTGTGATTTTTAAAGCTATAACAGCAGTAATCACAACAAATGAAAGATGCATGAGTCATAGGGTGCTCAGGCCAACAAAGAGGCCTTCAGAAATATCACATTCAGAGACTTGTTCTGACTCGTTCAGAAAACGATGACTGAGTGAGTTTATAGGCTTGGTTGCTGTGTGTTACCCTCGGTTAACAGAAAGTCTTGGTAACACTTTATATTAGCACACACAGATCTGCCATTAACAAGCTGCTTATTAACATGCAAATTAATAACAAAATAGTCATTTGTTAGTCATTACACATCACCTATTAATACCATATTCTGCATGAGCTTATTCTACCCATAGTAGAAGATTAACTAAGAAATTTGCCAGCATTACTTCCTAATTACAGCTTATTCATAGTAAGTATGTTAGTTGTTGTATATGAATTATGATATTAATATGCTTTGCTCAGTAAGGGGCTTATAAGGTGCTAGTACGACAGGAACAGGTATTCTCAGGAACAATTATTCTCAATAACAAAATGTAATTAGGACTAGACTAAGATTAGAACTTGTAGCTTTGAGTTTTGTTCCTATGAACAGACCACCTTTACCTAAGATTAATGAAGGAGAATAACTGTTCCTGTTATACTAAGTTATACTTTTTTATTTTTTTTTTTGTAGTTAGTTTCATGGCAATAGTTTCATTTCAGCACCTGTAAGAGTGTGAAAGCCACCAGGTTTGTTTCCACTGGTCATTCTTGGTTGTCCAGACATTCTGATGTCAGAGTCATTCTGATGTGGTTTTTGCATTTGCTTTCATCCTTATTTTAGCACCTGTACAAGCAAGATGTAAAAGCCACCAGGTTTCTGTTCCACTGCTACCAATCTTCCTGACTTGCTGAAAAGCTGAAAATTTGTGTCTAGAGTTGAGAAATATTTGTTTGTTGAGGTTTAGACCAGTTTAAGACCTCATAGGTGGACATGACAACCGCTGGTGCTGCATGATGCTGTACGAATAACATAAATCCTGTCTCTCAACTTATCTTTGACCCTTACTCCAGCTACTTCTTGTTAACTTTGCTCTTGGTTGTTCAATGATCACTGAAAGTAGGTTTTACTAACTTCATTCTGCAACACCTAGACCAACCTGGGGCCTATGCTATGATACTGTTTGTGGTCTTCAGCGCAGCGTTCAACACCATAATTCTGGATATCCTCACTGCCAAACTCTCTCAGCTCACATTACCTCCTGCCATCTGTCAGTGGATCTCCAGCTTCCTGACTGACAGAAGCCAGCATGTGCAGCTGGGAGATGTCACATCTGGAACACTGACTATCAGCACTGGTACTCCACAGGGCTGTGTCCTCTCCCCTCTGCTCTTCTCCCTCTACACAAACGACTGCACCTCTAATGACCCGGTGGTCAAGCTCCAAAAATTTGCTGACGACACCATTGTCATTGGTCTTATCCAGGATGGTGATGAGTCCGCATATCGGCAGGAGGCTTCTCCAATTACCCTTCAACCTCATTTCTGAGATGTTTGTTTAGTCATGCAACACTAACACCAAACGTGTAGTTACCAAGTCCCACCACCAGGAGAGAGGCCTTACCTGCTACATTTGCACAAGTATATTTGTGTCATTATGGTACACACTGCTTTGTGGTTGTAGTGTCCTACTGTATGTTTATATGTATATCTGAGTGTTCACCTGTGTGCATATGCATTTGTGCATATGAGTATGTGTCTGGTCAGATTTGTCTGCACTGTTTTGTCAAGAGCAGACTGCAGTATGTAAGCATGTAATTGACCTTTCAGCAGCAGACTTGCATGGACATGCCCTCTCATTATGTTATGAGGAATTGAGCTACACCAAAGACACCAAAGCTACACCCACCTGGAATATCCCCAAACCATTTGGAGGTTGTGTTGAAGATCAAGAGCTTCATAAATCTCAGCACTGTCAAGTCAAGTCAAGTAGGGATTTATTGTCATTTCAGCCATATACACAGTACATAGTGAGACGAGACAACGTTTCACCGGGAACAATGGTGATACACGTAACACAGTATGGACAAGACAGATATGTAATAGTGCCTACATACACTATTGCGGGAGAAACCTAAAACAAACACGCTAGACAGGGCATGACTTTCCCCATTATGAGTATTACATATAATCTATATAATCTATCTAACATATGTATATGTGGGGATGTTCCAGGTGGGTGTAGCTTTGGTGTCTTTGGTGTAGCTCAATTCCTCATAACATAATGAGAGGGCATGTCCATGCAAGTCTGCTGCTGAAAGGTCATTTACAATTACATGCTTACATACTGCAGTCTGCTCTTGACAAAACAGTGCAGACAAATCTGACCAGACACATACTCATATGCACAAATGCATATGCACACAGGTGAACACTATATATATATAGTGACAGAAGGCGTTTTGGTAAGAGACCCAGACCAGACCAGACGCAAAAGGCTTGTAACACCCTCCATCTAACATATCTATATATAATCTAATACATATATGATATATTAGATGCAAGGTGTTACAAGCCTTTTGCATCTGGTCTGTGAATAAATGAATTTCTATGCTTTCTACATACTTGAGAAATTGTTAGCCTTTAAAGGTCAAGGCACACCCTGGTTTGTGTTCACATGCTTTCTTGATGGGATGTGGGGGTAACACAACATATCCACACCTGTACAAAACAGAGGGAGGTGAATCTGCATGAAGCATGTTTTGGCTTGTATAATCCCATAATGAAGAGTTCAACCTGCTGGTGATTACTCATACATTTACCAGAAGGTTGACTCACAGATAAAACAAGTGGAAAGAATCACAGTCCAGCAGGGGACACATAAGGCAAGGCAAGGCAGTTTATTCATATAGCGCATTTCATACACAAAAGCAACTCAATGTGCTTCACAGATTAAAACAAAAAACAAGTCAAGCAATAGAAAAAGCAGTAGATCAAAACAAGCAGTAAAACCAGACAAATAAAAACAATGTTGTAGAAGAAACAAGATGCTCAAATAAATAGATAAATAGAATAAGTAGAACACAATAAAAAAAATAGTAAAACAGATTTAAAAGAAAACTTAAAAACCATAAAAGGTACCTGAGGACAATTTGGTTTTTAGCCGGGATTTAAAAATTGAAATGGAGGGGGCACTTTTAATATTTTGAGGTCAAAGATTCCAGAGTTGTGCCATAGCAGCTAAAAGCTACCACGCCGCAAATCTTTTTTTATTAAAAGATTTTTTCCTTGTGATCTGAGGCACCAGATCTGGGTGTAATTTTGAAACATATTGGCTATGTATTGTGGACCAGAGCTGTTTAATGATTTAAAAGCAAGTAAAAGTTTTTAAAATCAGTCCTCTGACTATCTGGTAGCCAGCACAAGGATTTCAGGATCTCAGTCCTTTTAGCTCTTCTAAGTACCCTCACTGCTGTATTTTTATAACCTGTAGGTCACGGGTCGGCAACGTCCGGCCCGCGGACCAAATCTGGCCCGTGAAGGATTTTCATTGGCCCTCCAGCTGATTTCATGTTTGTTTTTTGTTTTTTTCCGAGCACGTCTGTAATTCCTGCATAGCCTGAATCAGTATTTTGTAATGAGTGAAATAGCAATTAATACAATACAATTAATTAAGATGATGGTGAGGCAGCTGCTGTGGCAGAGGTGGTGGTCACGGACGCTCCTTAAAAGAAACGCTTTGAGGGTTCTTACCGCAGGGTGTAACTAAGCCGTAAGCCGGGCTCTGGCCCGCCACCTAGTGGCGAGAAAGAAAAATCTGGCCCGGGGCCTAAATTACTTGCCGACCCCTGCTGTAGGTCCTTGATGGTCTTCTTAGGGAGGCTCGTAAAAAAGGCCATTGCAGTAGTCTGCTCTACAACAGGTTTTTGTTGATATGGCAGAAAAGAAACACTGTCTAGTCATGCCAATTTTACAACAATATGGGCAGAGTTTCTCTTTATGAATTTGATAATTAACAGGAAGTTTTCATTTGTGCCATTTTCTTTCTTTTTTTTCGCATTCTCTCTTTAAAAGCTTGACTGTTTACTATAGTTTCCATAGCGCTATTTGTCTATCAGTAGTTTTTTACATTTCAAGGGGGGCAATCTTATCCACAATTTGAGGCACTTGTGAATTAAAATGAGTCAGATGATTGACTCAAAACATGACTTCAACATGTGGTGTAGCTTTGACTTTCCTCACTGCATGTTTCAGACATTTCTTCCAGGGCAACTCTGGTCTCACAATAAAAGAAGTCAAGGCATTCGAGTCTGTATTTCTGAACTCTTTCAATCCCTTACATTAGATGGATGACTGCTTAGCCATACAGTGCTGCTTAAAAATGTGAAACCATTCACAATTACATGATTTGGTCATAAAATGTGATCTGATCCCCATCTAATGTAGACACTTCTTGAGACAAGCCCGATGTTCTAAAGCTAATAACCCAGAAAAAAAATGATTTTCCATCTCTTCATGAAAACATCCATAAAACATTTAGAAACCTAGTGACAAAAGTCAGTTAACCTTTGGGATTAACAAACAAAACCTCTTTTCCCCTTCTGGCAACATTCACCTCAAAACATGCATCATGCACAAAACCAGAGAATGGGGTACAGTGTTTTAGGAGGTGAGAAAATACTGTAAGTGTGCAAATTGTGCCTAGTGAGCTGAAATTACCAAATGATTTACTCTATTAAATCAACATTTGGTTCAGAAAAGGCATTTTTAGACCACTGTATGTGTGCTCCCGGTGCTTGATCATGAGCTCAGATTGTTTTTTTCTGTTTTCACTGTTTTTCAATATCATCGAAGTACAATGGTGACCATCCTGAGATGTAGGATGTCTCACTACAAACCTGTGTTTTGTGATTTTGTTGTTGTTGTTGTTTTGCTTCGTTTAAACCTCTTTGATTAATTTAAGTCATACTGTATGTTGCAATGTTTGTAACTGTTGTAACTGCAAATGTTTAGCTGCTGTTGTTTAGGAGATTTGCTCACACTGAAATTCTACACCATGTCTATGTATTTGAGTTTGTATTTACTTGCATAATATGCTGTTATCCAGCTTGTAACATATAAGCAAATAACTATAAAACACATTAAAGAGCAGAGACAAGGCTATAATGACAGTGGACCTCAATGGGCTCTGTCTAAGTCACTCCTCTTCATGGGCATGCTATAAAATCACCTGCTCTATAATACATGATTACATACATAGTTTCAAGCAACTATGGAAGGAATTTTGATATTCATTGTTCTCAGCTTCCTGTTGTCTTGAGGTACTATATATTCAAGTAACCTTAAAGTATAAAAAGGAAGTGAACGTGCCATTTCTAATTATTTGAAGGCTGTCATATTAAGTTTGGCTGTAAAATAATTTAAATAATTTTGATTAAATCACGATGAAGAAAAGTATTGTTGTGTAGAATTGTACAGTATTGCTATTTAATAACCACATTTGGTGTGCAAAAAATCCTAGGTCACATGTGTAATAGGAAAATAGTTTAAGGCAAGGCTGATGCTGTTGCTTTAACATCCTCATGTGAAATGAAAGCTGTTGAATAGTTCCAATATCCATTTCAGATTTTCTGATTTTTTTCCCTTTCAGCCTGCTCCCTGTCTTGCTACGAGTGCATGCCTAGTGGAGCAGGGCCGTGCAGAGACACAAAAACGAACTGTCCTTCTCCTACTCAGTGTGGTAGTCTGAGAATAGTCTCCTCAGCCGGTAAAGCTCTTATTACCGACAAGAGTTGTATTATGCACATAGTTCTGCATGTTTAGCATTTTCTGTGTTCACTCTTTCTCTTGTGTGTTTCTCAGGTGGACAGGTGGTGTCAGATATGAATATGAAGATGTGTGTGATGCCTAAACAATGTATTGTGGGCTCTGTTAATCTGGGACTAATGAAAACCGTAATAAACAGCAAATGTTGCCAGACGGACTATTGCAACGCCCAGTCAGCCCCAGGTAGATTTCAGCTATGTCACTTCTTTTTTTTAGATGCAGAAGATTCTTGCAGCTAACAGAACAAGATAAAGGCATGCTTTTATTTATTTTCTCGCAGCACTGTGTAACTATATCTGAAAACCTGTCACAGTGTAAAAGGGATGCTTTGAGGTCTAATTGTCGTTACTCGTTCTCTGGCCTCCTACTTGCATTTTCTCATAGTATGGGTATGTGTAGGAGACAGGCACAGCTTTGAATGTTTAACCTCTCTGAACAGCATCCACTGGTGGTGCCAATGGGAAAGAGTGCTACACATGCACTGGGCCTGACTGTTCAACCAAAATGAAATGTGAGGGAGTGGAGGACCGTTGTGTAACAGCCAAACGTGAGTACAAAGAAAAGTTAAATTAAGCTACAAGGGAAAATCTGATAAATGTGTCATGAAACATACAATTTCATTGAAATTTGTATTAATACTAATGCAGTTGGTTAGATTTGGCTAAATATGTGATACAACCTTTGATGCAAGTCAGAACATTGGAATGACTTGTTCTCAATCTATCTTTTGTTAGTGAATGCTGGTGACCAGATGATGAAGGTGAAGGGCTGTGCTTCCAGGAGCGTCTGCACTGGGGAGACTGCTAATCAGCTGCAGAGCCTGGGGGAAATGACATGTTGTGAGGGAAACCTGTGCAATGTGGACAACAGGAGAAGTACTAATGGTAGTAGTAGTAGGAGCACAAGTTCATGGAATGCCATAATGACCGTGGTGCCTGCTTCCTCTTCTTCCCTTAAGGATGTCAGGTGGACTGGTGTCTTTTCCTGGAGCTTTCAGGACTTACAAAAACCCTAATTCTTATTTCTAGAAACTGAACTGTACAAAGTGATACAGAATGAAAAGAGTGGCAGCCTTCAATCAGTGGGCTATATTTCCAAATGAACTGTTAACATCTTATGGATTGTAGCAGCACAAACCTTTTTAATTGGGCATTCAGTGAAATTATCTATTCACTGAATCATTTGTTTACATTCACTAATATCTTATTCTGTGCCTGGGTTGGAAAAGGCTGAGCCATATGAACAAATTTTATTTGCATTTCTCTTTGTATTTGCTTGGTGCTGTAAGTCCTAAAATGGACAAACTAAATACTAATAACATTTCTTGAAAAAAGATATGAACCTGGCAGTTTTCCCAGGCAGGACACGTTTGCAGCCTATGCAAGAGGAAAATACAGACCAACATGCAGAAAAACAAATTACTTGACATCCTCTCCAAAACATACATTGGCACTAAAAATGACAACAAGTGCATGTTGTAACATGTGTATGGGCTGTGTAGGACTGCATAGAATGCCCTTTGAAGAACATTCTGTACGTCACTGGTTACACTTGGCTGCTCGCATTAAATTCAAGGCACTTATGATGGCCTTCAGGGTGAATGATGGCTCTGCTCCCATCTACCTGAATTCTCTCCTGAAGCCCTATGTCACCCGATGACCTCTAAGGAACGTTTTCTAGCACGGCCAAACCTTGTGCAGGTCAATCCAGACTCTTCTCATATCTTGTTCCGCGCTGGTGGAATGAACTCCCAAGTGCTACCAGATCAACTGATACCCTCTCCACCTTCAAGAAACTCATGAAGACCCAGCTCTTCCAAGAATATCTCCTGGCGTAAACTTTGAGAGTGCACTTAACAATTTAATTTCTCTGCACTATTGCACTTTCAACTTAAAATGGTGCAGTTTCTATGTTAGCAATATGCACTCCTTGTTCGCTCTTTCATTGTGTTGTAGCTTGAATGTTATCCTCTTTTGTAAGTCGCTTTGGATAAAAGCGTCTGCTAAATGCCTAAATGTAAATGTAAATGTAAATGTGCACTGAAATGGCCTTTCTACAGCTTCTGAAGCGCTGATCCTGCAGGTGCATTTGTCTTTCACTAGGTGGCACTAATGAATAAAGCATTTTATGATTCAACATACTGTGTTATTGCTGTTATAATTTCTCTTTCTCTCTCTCTCTCTCTATCTCTCTTTCTCTCTCTCTCTCTCTCTCTCTCTCACACACACACACCATAACTCACACACCATAACTCCCTCTGCTAGTCTGATAAATGTATACATTATATTAATAAGCCAAATCATCTAAATAAGTCTTAATTTTTTCCCTTTTGCACAGTTGAAAGTAGAAGTCACAACATCCTTTTCTTACCAACAGTAGGCTACCAATAAATTCCTTGAATCTTCGTTCATTCATGCCCCCAGGGCTTTTCTGGCAAATTCTGTGACATACATGTATATCACCTCTTCCCAAAGCACCTTCAAGAGAGATATTAATATGGGATGTCTCACAAACACACACACACACAAACACACTATTGCATTGAAAGAGAGAGAAATAGAAAGGTAGATGTACACCTACACATACTTAACAGTGCTCCCACATACCTTCAAAGATGCTGCAAAAAACAACATTATGGGGGAATTTATATTTATGCCCCTTGTATTTATCCCCCTTATGCCAGTCATGACTTTGGTCCTAGGCATTGGCAAAAATGCAACACATGCCCACAACCACCCACCTATCACACAGTGAGATAGATAGATAGATAGATAGATAGATAGATAGATAGATAGATAGATAGATAGATAGATAGATAGATAGAGAGAGAGAGAGAGAGAGAGAACCAGACCACTGACCTCAGATGACTAAATGGAATGGTCAAATCACCTTTATTGTCAGTTTGACCACATACACTAAACATACAGTGAAAGTAGGTGTCTCGCTGTCCCAACGTTGAAGAAGAGATAAAAAGCAGAAAAGTCATTTTCTAATGCTAAAGAAAAAAAGTGCATTAGCAGATAAGGACATTTTTCTAAAACTAAACAAAACAAGATCACAAGACAAAAAGATCACAAGACAAGAATGTCATAAACAGCAAAAAAAAAAATACTGTATGATGTACTGTACTGATGTGATGTGCAAAAATGTAACTAAGTAAAAAGATGTGTTGTAATAGTGTTAAAAGAAATGTTATATAGAAAAACTGGGGAGGGGAGTGGGGCACTTTTGAGACTTTTGCTCACTTGAGAGAACCTGGTGAGAAGTCTGGTGCGGTCAGTAAACTGAACTCCTTGACTGTCTCTGTTTGTACAGTGTCCAAAGGGTTGCATAGCTTAGTCCTGCCGATGTCTAGCGGAACCTGTTGACTGTAGTACATGTCCTTTGATGTAGACAGATGAGAAGAACAGGAAAAACTTCCGTGCAAACACCTTTTAACAGAACAAAACACTGCACAGTCGGGACAGAGAGGGGTCGCTGCATCAACACATGCCACCATCTTGGCTCTCTCAACATGAGCAAGAGAACATGTGGTGATGCTCTTATGGAGAACACATAAGAGCCTTACCTCAGACTGAGTCAGAGAGGGAATGTACAGCGGGTGCAGCTGTTGCTGATATATAGTACTTTTGTATCTCCAGCTGCTCAGATGTATACGAAACAAGAGGGCCATCCCTGCTGAGACATCTGTGCACTTATCTAAAGCCTTGCCTGGAAACTGGGAACAATAACTTTTCAACAGAGTGGATGGATGAATGAACATGCAGAGCATTCAAGCTGTCAGGTAAATCATTAAATATTTGAGCTGCACATTGAGAGTTCAGTTAATCAACTCACAATGCACTAATTAATCTGTTTTCATCTGACTAAACTGGCACATGCTGGATTTGCCTAGGGACTGATTGCTTAGAGGTGGAGCAAGAGACATTGGGAGAGAAATGTCATGGCTAATTTTCTTCACAGTGAAATATGGTCTGTGCTTGCACTGGGTTCTTTCACCATGAAAAGATTTCTAACACTTTATATGTGGGGTTAAAAGGGAGCCGGGCATTTTGCAGAGTTAGCAGAAACTCGTCCCATTAGTTACCCATAACCTCAGCCTAACAAAGTGGTGATCAATAGATAGACTGCCTTATGAAATCAGAGAAAGTGTTGACACTACTTGCTAATTAGCAGCTGTTTGTGGTATGGATTTAGTGCTACAGTATGGAATAATGATAGTATGCATATGCACTCACATTCACACTCTCACTATCCCTCTTTCTCTCTTCCCTGTGTGTGTGTGTGTGTGTGTGTGTGTGTGTGTGTGTGTGTATGTCATCTGAAACTTTACTGAGTCTCTCAATCACCCCCACACACACACACACACACACACCACCACCATACCACACATACACACACACACACACATATACATCCACAAAGATCAGAGGTGTGACTAGGATGCCATCATTGGGTGGGCATTAGACTTGTTTGTGTGGGGACAAAAAAATAAAAGCACTAAATTGGCACAAAATGGGCTGAACATATGTTTTGTGGACAACACACTGCTGATGTAAGCTGATGGCCAATACAACGCAACAATATAGGCTGCCACAGCACATGTAGCACTCAGTCAATACAAGGGTATTGGAAGCATTTATAATGTGTTTGTGCACAGCTATTGTGGGGGATATCCACAACTTATGAGCTGGAGCTTAGTCTTACATGGCTCTGATGAGGACACTAGGTGCTAAAGCATGCTGAAGGCAAATACTTATCTGGTGTTCAAACTTAGAGCAATACACAGAGGACTTGACCATAAGGGGAAAAGGCTTCAAAGTAACTGTGATTGACAGCTGTGTGTATCTGTCAAGCTCTTAAAGAGAAAACCAGTATTCATGAATGTGTAATGTCATGCCAGAAGGGGAGACACCCAACAACCCTGGCATGTGTTTGTGCCAAAGAAAAAAAAATGTGTAAGGTAAAACAGTGGACATAGAGACGGGGAGAACACAAAACTGAGAGAAATGGGAAAGAAAATGACAGGGATATTTCTTCTAAGACCTGCATCCAGGGAATGCAGTACAACAACAGTATTTCTCTAATGAAAAAAAACTGTAGGAATATCATATTATTTTACTTTAGTCTTGAAAGGATGCACTGAAATAGTGATTGCAGCTGTGCTAAATTATATGAATACAATTGTTGAACAATTGAAAAAAAAAACTCCCTTTACTGTATCACAATGGCAGTAAAGCTTCATTGTCACATTCAAATTCAGAAATGTGGTGGTTCCTGTGAAGTATTTCTTCATGAGATCCCTTGACACTAAAGCTTTCCTTTCAGCTGTGCAAAATGCATTTCCTCCCCCCAAGCCTCTGCACAAACTGAGTCTTTTAAAAGATAAAGGAGCCATTTAAATTTGCAATCATATTCTTAATTGTCCTGCGCACTGTTATTGCAGATGACTCTGTTTCCTGCACGCTTCCCTGCAAGGCTCTTCATTTGCTTGACTTATTTTGTTTTTAGGCAATTGGTTTTTAATGTTGATTAAAATCTCATTCACCATTTCGCCTTTTCAACAACTAAACCCACACCAGAAAGTACGGTGCTGCATCTGATTAAGCCCCTTCCAATCACTCTGGCTAATGAGATCCACATGCAAAGAGCTCAGCCATAGGGAGCTGTTTGTGTATTTGTTATACAGTAAGTGGCAAAAAGACAGAGGCATCTTCAAACACATAAATGGTGCACATTTTACAGCCAAAATTTCCAAGATTTGTCACAAACCAGGCATATAACGTAGTTTACAAACACAATTACGTATGTATCAAAAGGATTCATGATATCCTCCTGTTTGACAAGCTGTGGCTCTCCTGTAGATGAAGACACAGAGCACAGAATTCACTCAACTACACCCAGAACACTGATAGTTCATTGAGGATGCTGTACAGCACTATTCTATTTAAGCAGCACATGCTTGCATGCACTGTTTGAAATGGTTGACTGTAGCTCTGCTGTTCACATTTTTGGTGCCTAAGTCCAAATGGAAGAGCTGTGTGCACTGTCACAAACCAGTGCATTCTGCACATTTTTCACCTAGCAAGAAATAAATATGCAAAGTAAACACCTGGATGTGTATACAACATTCAAGTGTCAATCACGTAATGATCACGCCCCTATTTGGTTCAGTATTTCAGACAATAGCAGGGAAAGGCAGGCAGGCCTTCCCCCTGTGAAGTGTAAACCTACCTGCCAGAAGCAGTGCAATATGTATCATCTTCAGAAAATGCAGGAGACAGCAACCAATGGCAGCCCACAATTAATCAGATGTGAGTAAAATAGCTCTGCAAATCAGAGATGCAGCTCACAGCATTCACCTGCCTGCTGAGGCAGCAATCAGGAGGAAAACTGGCTGCTCCATTCCTCCTACTATTCAAATATAGCACTTTAGTATTTCTTCATTCAAAGTTCCTTCTGATTTGGATTATAGGTTACAAGAGGCATCCTATATCTCATGCACTACCTGACTGTAACCTAAATGTATAAATATTTTGTATATTTTGTGAATATTTTGTACTGTGCACAAAGGACAAGATAACAATTATTAGGAAAAGAAACATGTTTCCCAGGGAAATAAAAACACACAATGAACAGCAGAGAGTGCCCAGCACTAAGGCGGGGGACTGAGAGGAAGACGGTATTAAAACTGCAGATGTGGAACACACATGTGTGGAACACAAGAATAAATTAAGGATGTTTGTAATCACAAAGGAATGGGTGGTTATGGGAGACTCAAGGTATTTATGGTGATCCTCACATAAGAGGATCCCTGGTGTTAACTGAATGTGGTCCTGAAAAAGTAAGATTTAGGCAAGAGAAATAATAGTCCATTGTTCTTATTAACTTCTGTATTTAAATATATGCCTCAGCTTACATTCAGCACTACCTTCTCTCCATCCTTTTTCTGATGCTCAGTACAGACATTATTCACATGTTCCTCATGCACACCAACGTCTACCTACACACACACTGGCTGAACCATGAGTCACACACACACACACACACACACACACACACACACACGCATGCCTTCCTGCCCTATGTTCCTCCCATCTCTAGCTTCCCAAAGTTGTCTCTATGGAGAGAAGTGTGGAGGAAAGTGTGTTTTGATCCAGAGCTTCACTGCTCAGTGCTGTTTAAGAGGCTCAGCTTGCTCAAGTTAATACCAAGCCCAGGGGCCACAAGCCTGACAGCAACAAGGCACCACTACATCAAGGCGCAATGCATGGCCCAACACACACACACACACACACACTCACATACACACACACACACACACTAACACACAACTCAACAAACTCACCCAAATTCAACAAACCTGTCCTTATTACACTGGTTTACAATAGTCCTGTTTGCTGGGCTGAACACACCGTTTCGACCAATCCTGTTCTGAGAAAATAAGCTCTGCTCTGCTCTGCTCACTGGTGTCTCTCTTCCCTTGTCATTGGTGCAGACTGAGTGGCTGTGTTTGCTTGAGGAGCCCTGAGCAGATGGAGTAGGGCTCCAGAGAGGAGAGGAGCAGCAGGAGTGGCGGTAGAGGCCCACCGCTGCAGCTGTCGGGCAGAGGCAGGGAGAGAGACATCCAGCAACCACCCTCCCCCCCTGCCCGCTCCAAATGACCAGCCTGCCCTGGGTGTGTGGCCTACCTGCCATCAAAGTGACCGCGGCTGCCTTTTGATGCTAAGACACTGTCCAGCTTGATAACAGAAAACACTGCTGACAGATTGGAGCTGGCATCACAGTGCATTACTCACATGGCCCAGAGAGAGAGAGAGATAGACAGAGAGAGACAGAGAGATAGAGAGATAGACAGAGACAGAGACAGAGAGAAACAGAGAGGGGTGTGCTAGATGCCAAAGAGAGGGGAAGTGAAGAGACTGAGAGACTTATCAGCAACACTTCTGGCATAAGAAAACGCAGGTACATGTTATAATGTGATGACAACATAACAAGAATTGGAGCACCGAGCTACCAACCTAATTAATTTCTCTCTCTTTCTTTCTTTCTCTTTCTCTCTCTCTCTCTCTCTCTGTTTCCCAAGCAATCTACAGAAGTCATTTCCAGTCGACAAAAGCCATGAAACCTACACACACACACACACATACACACACACACACTACACATACAATACATTCACATACATATGAATATACTTATGTGTATGAGATAGTGTAATAAGATATCACTACCAAGGATGGAACTTACCAAGTGAGTTTAGTGTTAAAGTGGTGAAAGAGAATGAGGCCCTACTCAAATATGGTGGAAATACAGATATCTCACATTCAAAAATACTCAACAAAACAACATTCAAAGTTTAAGAAATCTTCTGTGTGCTGGTGTACACTAGAAAGTGGAGTAGAAAGTATCTCTACAACACAGAACTACTTCCTCTCCTAGCCAGACTGTGGCCACACTGCCATGATGTGAAGTCTCCTGATGTTCTAAAGACAAATACACACAGATGCACAGTCAGAAACCCAAAGCAATTCAAACCAAGCTCTTCATTTTAGGTTTGGCAGGTGTGAAAGTGGAGGATCATTCTTTCTGCGTGCATTTGTTAGAAGCACGACCTCTTTAAATCCAGGGAGCTTTGGAACGGGCCTCCCTTGTGCATTCGTTAGAAACCGGTGCCCCCTCAACAGATTGATGGCATCGTCAGTGGTATAAATAGAGGGAGAGAGCAGATAACAGGGGCTGTGGGGGGATGCTTCCATCTGCACGGGGGAAGAGTTCAGTCCTTTCTCAGATAAAGAGGACAACTGATGGGCCCTCTCCATTTTAGAGGGCATCCACTTCTGCCATCTTCTCCCGTCTTCTTTGCTTGGCTTGCTCTGGCCAGTGTCACTGTATCTTCCTTGTGTAGTTGAGGCATAAAGTGTTGTAAATACAGGAGAGAGGGTAATGTCTGGAAAGCTGGACACAATGTCTTGGCAAGCGGTCCCACAGAAACGGGCACATCCGATGTTGATCAGGCATGGCGTGTGTGCATGTTGGACTGCTGGAGCTTGTTTGGAGCGGCTCAGTGTGTGATCAGAGGGCGTTGGGCTGTTTGCGTAAACAATGGCAGGAGCCAGCATAGGAGGAAACACATGTTTCCTATGTTCAGCACAGAGTGCACAAGCTGAGGCAGACGTACGTATAAGAGTGATTCACACTAAGCTTTATAAACACAGTAGGGTGTGTGTGCATGCGTGCACGCGTTTGTGTGTGTGTGTGAGTGTGTGGGGGTGTGTTAATTGAAAGGTTTGATGATGGGGATTTAGAGAAGAAAAAAAAAAAACGCCTTGCTTTGCCAGTTTTGCACAAGTGAAGGATTAGATGTGCTCTGGCAAGATTGAGCCAATACTTGGGAAAAATGTGTGTGTGTGTGTGTGTGTACTGGTAGGCTACTGCACACACAAAAGTTTGCCCAAACAGACTGTTACATAGATTTATATACGTGCGCATTTGCGTGTGTGTGTGTGTGTGCATGTGTGTGTGTGTGTGTGTTTGCATGCATTTCTGCATGTTTGTGTTTGTTTGGATATAAAGACTGCACTGCAAGCAGAAATCAGACTTATGTGATGATAGCGCAATAAAGACAGTGTGTCAATAGTTTGTGTTGGCCAGCTATAATTCTCTTATAACACGCTGTGCTGCAAAGAGCAGGATCAATAGCTGGATTAAATAAATATCACAGTTGATTGGAGAGTGTGTAATTGACAAAGCTAAAAGTTTTGATTCCCATACAGCAAACAGAAAAAAAACATGTCTGAAAGTATACCAAATGTTTATTTTTCTTTCTTTGTACTATTCTTCTTTCCCTCTCAACTCTTTCTTGTTGCTCCTTCCAATAATGTATTAGTAATGGACAAGTCCAGCATGAACCTATTGCTTAAATGAGATGAAATGAAAAACATCCAGTAATGGCTGTAGGTGAAGTCCAGTATAGTCCAGTATAATAGTCCAAAAATCACTAACACCTTTGACCTCATCCCCAAGAGCAGTTGAAAATAGTTGATCAAAAATTCTGGATTAGTTTTTTTTTCCCTGCATGTTTGCCAAGCTGATTTACATTGGACGTCTATGTTCAAGTGTAGTACTTGGGGCAGCATCCACTCTATGCCGCTGTCTACTTAACACCGGCAGGCAGCAGCCCTCCCGCTGGTCCTAATGCAGGGACAAGGGCATCCCACAGGGGGGGTTGGAACACTGTCCTTCAGGTGTTTGAGACCCAAGCAGCCCAGGCAATGACTCATATCTGTCCAAAATATCCACTGTCCAAAATATCACTTTGTTACACAGATGCTGAGGCTCTGCTAGAGGCAAATACTGCCATCTATATACTGGCCAAAGAGGAGGGAGGAGGGAAAACCCCTGCCTTAAGCAGAGTGAATAAGAAGGCAGGGTATAGCAGTCTGCAAAAACCAAAGAAATAAGTAATTAAAACAATTTAAAAAAGTAGACATTGCACTGGTAACCAAGTACATAAGATGGAAAACATGGAGCTTTCTGCTACATACCGATATACAGTACTGAGCCTTTGTCAACAAACTGTCAATGTTCTGCACACAAGAAAAGACTCTATTTGGGCCTACTAATTACTTTCTCAAGAATTCCATGTCTGGATCAATTCAGTGAACTGTAGACTGCCTTGTTCATCAATGTTAATCTGTTGCTAATCATTTTTTAATACATTTTGACATGTCTTAACTTACTGGGTTTATTCCTCTGTTGCCAGGGCAATGTGCAGTCACAGACTAAACACAGAGAAGGTGCCGGCAAAGGAGTGAAATAAAGAAAGAATGGGTAGTGTTGTTTTTATAGCTTCTTGAATTAATTACATCAGTCACTGGAGATTGGCGACTAATCGATGTGGCCAGAATTACACTTGAAAGCAGTTGTTAAGTTGAAAGGAGGGAAGGATATTGGGTGAGGCAAAAGAGAATTAGGGAAATGAAATACACTGCCAATTAGTAAAGAAACATAAACAAATATTTTCATTTAAATACCATGTGTCATTATGTTTCTGTGTCTCATAGCGTCTCTGAGCATGTATTGCCTCAGGAATGACCTTCAATCTATTACTTTCAATGGCATTTCATCCCACCCAAGGGTAGAACTTTCCTGGAAGAGAATGGCTGCTGTTGGATGCTTGACAGCTGAGATGTGGCTTTGACAAGGGCATTTGCATTGCTAAGACAGCAGACGGCTGCAGCAACTAACAGCACTGGAGTTGTTTCAGAGACAACCGGTGAACATGACATCCAATCATTTTCCAGTAATATCAGAATATAAAAAGACAACACAGTGACAAGGACCAATCAAGTCATGGCTGTGGGTGAAATAAGGACAGGCACAAATCAAAATGGCACTTGAGGGCCTGACAAAGATGACTGACAGGTGGGTGGCAGGGTGTGCAGGGAGGAGAGTGACCACTGTCTGCTGGAGGAGTAATGGAAGCGGCTTGGAGACAGTGAGATAGATGCAGGGAGGGATGGGGCAGTCTCTTGGTGTGATGTGGGAAATGTGTTGCAGTGTGTGAGACAAGTGAAGAGAGAGAACATATTTCCATGTCCTGCACCTCAGGGCTGTCACCTCACAGCTTTCCAATGAAATTAGGAGTGATTGGCAAATGAATTACAGTCTCTCTCTCCTCCACTCGTTTTTTTGCCTTCTTTATTTATTCCAGTAATTTCTTTATTTCTGTGTTTATTTATACAGTCCTATATAGTATACACTGTATATGCATATGCATATGAAATGTGCATATTCCTCTGCATGCATGTTTTTTATGTCCTCTCAACCAACCTACTGTCATGTTTGTGTGTGTGTGTCTGTGTGTGTGTGTGTGCCTGTGTGTGTCTGTGTGTGATTGCTATTATCATCTTTGGCTATTTCTTTTCCTCTGTTTCATTGTTCATTATGCTTTGTGTACAGCATTTTTAGCTGCAGCCTCTGTGTGAAAAGTGCTATAAATAAATATTTTTTTTATTGTTGCTCTTGTTGTTACAGTGGCTCTGGAAGAGGTTCGGTAGGAGTGCTGCACAAAAGTACCAGCGTTCCTCAAATGGTTGTGGTAAATCTGCAGGCATTAAAAGCAGGCAACAAAAAACATAATTGGTGCCAGAGTCAGTTTGCTTTGTTTATCAGACAGTTACCAAGGAAACAGCAAAACATTGTAAATTTCTTCATTCCTCTCTCAGTGTAGCAAATTAATTCATGTATTATTTTGTAAAATAAAAGGATTGAAATAAGATTCTAAAGTACATGAGACTATAAGCCACTGTTCTGTTGGTTCATACTGTCACATATTGTATGTACTCTGTTGAGTATGCATTAAATTGTGAATGCTGTGTAGATGCTGTGAATGCACAACATTGCCAAAATGACAAAATGTTTTCTCTAACAATTCAAACAACAGAACAAGCACCAAAGTCATTTACATGTAAAGCAGTACCAGGTAAGCCTGCAATTTTTTACCTCCCTCTACAGGCACTGATTAAAAAAAATAGCAGCAACATTGTACATCCTCACCACATTGTACATGTTTGCAAACCAAAGAACTGGACCCAACAATGATAATTTTCATAGCATTAGTTAGCAACAAAGTAAAAAATGTGATATCAGTTTCATTCAGTTACGGTTTCGTTTAACACCGTCTTGCCATTTAAGATCCTGCAAGTGTAATAACCATGGAATCCACACTAGAGGCAGCCAAGAGAGCCTTCACTCACCCCATAATTAATCTGACTGACTATGAAGCTGGACTAAAAACTTTCAGTCTAGTGTCTAGTGTGCCTTCAAGAGTTATATTTCAGCTCAAGTCCAGTCTAGTGTGCCTTTAAGAGTTGTATTTCAATATGCTACAAAGCACTCGCTGCTTGCAGAATTATTTTTCAAGTTATCAGTTTACTTTCCATTTTCATGCAGCCTCTGATTACAACTGTGTGTCTGTACATTATTTTTAAATGTGTAAATGTGTAAATTTGCACCCCAGGTATTAATAGGCAATAAGGTAATAAAAGACTATTTACACCCATGATAACACATTTGCACATGCACAACAAACACAGTGCAGTTCTTATGTAGGAATACAGTACTTTGGACATGACTGCATTAGGCTACAACTGCAATATATGATGTCTGCTCAGTAGCACACTCGGTTTGGCCTCATAAGGAAGCACCTCCACTTTTCACTTCGGAAAGCATATCAAGACTCTGATACTGTTTCCACACATACAACTATGCTTGGGTGTAGATAGCATTGTTTGCTACAGGCAACGAGTGCTATATACACCTGGGTGTAAATATCCACTTTTACTATGCCCATGGGTGCAAACAGCATTGTTGGCTACATACACCCGGGTGCAAACAACTTCTGCCTTACTTTTTTCCCTGGGTAGGCACCATAGGAAGTGATTCTCTGGTTCTTGCGTGATGTAGTCACATGCTTTTAGGAAGTGGACAAGATGAAAGCTTCCATGCAACCATGTAACACATGAACATGCAGAGACTCACCCTGTTCCAGTTTGCAGTGGAATGAAACTATTACTCATCCACACCAGTGTCCCACTGCACTACCCTCAGGGCTCTGCCATGCATAGCTCAGGCCACAGGCATGGGATCTCAAAAGAGAGAAGAAAGCTGTGGATTTTCTCTGGTTCATGGCCACGCACCCTGAAATATACAGCCAAGCAAACATAATAAATCTTCTGTATTCTATAATGATTATATCTAGTGGATTCATAGATTTTTTTTCTGCCTTTGCTCACCATGTAAGCATGTTCTGTGAGCAACTACTGTATATTTATCAGTTTACTGAGCCCATAGTTGCCTGGTCTATAAAGAAAGCATTTGTTCCTAGAATGAATTCAAGATAATTTCATCTTGTGTCAATATGCTCTCCATTCAGTGCAGTTGGTATTCAAAATCCCAGTCCTAAACATCCATGAAGCCTTCCTGCAGGGAAATTTGATATTGACCCACAACCAGGTCCTCTGACTCATATCTTAGAGCCCTGTCAATAGTTCAGTATGTGGGAAAGGAAACAGACCCTCTGTGTGTGTGTGTGTGTGTTTGTGTGTGTGTGTGAGAGAGGGGGGGGGGGGACCATGTGTCTGGGCCATGTGAAGCTAAATTACTTTATATTTTTCAATTATTTTAGTGTAATATGTAAACATTGTGAAGTCATAGCTAGGAATGAACTATATGAATAAATCTGCATAACACAATGTAAACAAAGAGAGGAAAGCGGAGTAAGTGTTTTCTAAGAGTGGTCCCTGTAGAGTGGGCTCCTCTATGAGATGACACACATCTATGTAAACCATTCTTTGAAATGTGAGAACATATACTATAAAAGTGATTTAGATTTGGCTTTCATGAAATGACACTAGAAATAAGGCAGGGAGAGTACTGCTACAAAAATATAAAGGGAGAGTTGGGAGAGATAGTGGAGAGAGAGAGAGAGAGTGAAAATGAGGCCAGTTTCACACTGTGAGATTAAACACTTAAGAAGTAATTACTGAGGGAATATGTGCCAGCGTCAGGAGCAGAGGGGAATTCCACACCCTGTGGAGGGAAGGGCATAAGGAGCCGAGAGGAAGGGTAAGCCAGTGGGCCAGGAGACACTACAGGCTGATTATGGAGAAACCATGCACTGTCTTGTATTCAGTGAATTTAAATGACAAAAAGCATATTTTGCAGGTTCATGTGTCATGTATGTGTAAATGTTGGGGAACCCAAGCACAAACTCTCTCTGACACACACACACATAAACAGAGATGGATACCTTTAACTTTTCTGAAAGTAAAGCTCATCTTTATTCCACACATCTGGTGTTTTGACACTGATGTTTTGAGCTGAATTCTTCCTTCCCTGGTGCTGTTCATGGAAACAATTGTTCTGTTCATTTGAATGCACTGGCTGGCCACCTCATTAAAGGTATCTCTAATGAAATCCTGTCTCCGTGGTGACAAAAGCTGTCTTATAATGAATGCAGTGCAATTAAATGTTGCTTGGCTGTTTCTGAATAATTAGTCCTGCCCTCACCATGACTCTGTTAGTAGTTGTAAATTCAAGTTAATTTGTCAATATATTTAATTTTTTTCCCATAACATTATGTAGGAATTACCCGTCTCATAGATGCTGCTGAATTCATCAGAAAGTCATGGAATCAGACTCTGAATACCAAATTTAGAAACAGTAATCCACCACGGAATAGACCCTGACCTTTTAGACAATTAGCAAAGGAGCTGTGGTCCTGTGGAGGGATGATAAGCACACTGGAAAAGATTGGTATTCCACAGTAAACCTGATCCTGCCCTAACCTCCCAGTAGCCTCCAGCTACCAGACCTTACCTAACACTGCTAGGAAAGCAATTGCCTCACTGTCTGAAAGCACACATTGACACTGCCTAACCTGTGTAGACACACATACACAACTCATCTGTGTGCATTCATTGCTCTATGTCAATGCCTTTGAGCACCTATCATAACATTTCATGCTGTGCTGTGTTAAACCACTGGTTACAGAGGAATGAAATAAGGGACAAGGTACTGAGAACAAGGAACCTTACAGAGACTGAGTGAATCCCCACACCCTACATGATTCCTTAAAGATGTGAAATGTGTGTGTAAAATAAATAAATAAATACATACATACATAGAGTGTTCTGCTGCTGCCACTCTGAAGTCACTACGGATTCAGTCATCGCTGAAAAACAATTCCAGTCAGCACACAAACCTGTAACCTTGTCATCAGTTTCCTGTGTGTATGGATGCCTTGTCTGGAGCACACGAGGGAAGGAGCCCATGTCCGATGATGAGGCCATCCATCTTCCCCGGGCCTCTTCCTCTGCATGCACTTCATCTTGGGCCTCATGTCGGCCTTTGTCACAAACAACTCTGCTACAGATGTGGCCTAAACAGAGCTCATCACAGGCGGCCACACCTCACTGGGTCGTGAAAGTCACATTACAAAGGCACTCAAACACGAAATGTGTGTGTGTGTGTGTGTGTGTTTTAGATCACTGTCTCACCTCACAGAAATACACACCTCCCTCCACTGGGGTTTGTTACTAGATTTACCTGAGCACAAGCACCGTGCAGCAGCTCAGCTCGGACTCTGTGACAAGGCAGTGGGAAATGAGACTATGCTACAGTCTCTTGTTTACTGTGGAGGAGTACAAAAGCACAGGATGTCATTTTAAGAGATGGGAAGAGACACACTACAATGCACACTGAGGCTATTTGCTGCACAGCAGTAATTGAAAGAGAAGAAGCTGTCTGAGATAATGTTGATGAGTCGTTTTAAGTCACTGTTGTTATGTAGCGTACTGACTTTCCATCACCCAATAGCTATTTACAAAGAAAAAAATTACATCCATTGGTTGTGAGTGTCAAGCTACCGTGAAGGCACACTGACTGACAGCATGCTACTTAAAGTCTAAAAATGTAACATCCCCACAAAGCAACCTGAGCAGGTGATATCATTTAATGAAAGTGGACAGAAATCTTACTCTGTAAAATCAGAATGTTAGACAATACAGGATTAAGACAGATAAATGAATGAAACACTGACTCCTTTTTGTGAAATTTTTTAAAATCTAACTTGTTGTTTACATTGCATTACTCTTCCACAAAATCCACTTTTTCCTTTGATCTTGTATATGAGTAAAAAAAAAAACAACTTAATGTTGTGTAAGGAAAATACACAAACACGTGAAATTGATTCAAAGTATTATTTAATAGTAAACCTTCAGACATGAACAAACATCACAACAGAGGTACTGTACAACATAATAGACACACGCATACACACACGCACACACACATATTAGTCATTAAAATGCCTTTCTTGCTGTCAAAAACACACACACACACACATACACAGGTAGTATATTGTGTTAACCAGAATCTCAACAGACCAATACTGTCTTTACAGTAGTATTTTACGTTGGTGAAAAGAAAAATACAGGTTGGCAAATGACATGACTGCAGTGACAATGTACTAATGTCCTAGGCACCTGTTTCTTGGTCTGTCAGTTAGAGGCTTTATTCTCAGTCCCATTAGCAGATATGAAGAAGAAGAAGTAACTACAAGGCCGTCAGTTAGTTCCTCAAGAGATCTGCTTTTTGTTCTGTTTATGATGTTCCCACTTCTTCAAATCTTCTCAATTAATAAGCCAATTATGTGAGCAAGTCAAATGCCTCAAAGCCCATAGGCATACAAAAATGAACTTAAACTGTACTGACTGCAAAAGAATTCATTCCATCCACTTAATTTATTGAATATTAATGAACTCTGGGAAAACAACACACACTCTCTCTCTCTCACACACACACACACACACACACAAACAATAATAGTTACTTAACAGTCAATTTTGATATTGCCACAAAAAGGTGCTAGATGCACCAGTTTGTTGATGGCTCCTGTCTCTGCAGTACCACCCCAAACTGAGCAGGCTGGATACATGGGCTCACTGAGAGTAAATCAGATTAGTTCCCGTCAGGCTGCAAACCCAGGGATGCCACTGGACCCAAATCTATTCTGTCAACCACCCGATTGATCAGTTCATCTAGTTCTCATCTAGCCGACCTCACTGATACACTTTCTATCCCACATTTACATGCTGGATTTTTGAGATTGTGAGCAGTAACTTGGTAACATTGTGGGTTATCTGCCCAATTAAGTTTCACGACTTTACACAGCTGAATAACACTAGCCAATAAAGCTGGGATCTTCAGAGCCAACAACTCAGACTGTAATACACTAGTGCTCTCATTTCCCCTTTTTATTCACTAAAAAAAACACAGTTTCAGGTTCCTCAAATGTTGTAATCTTTTGTCAGATACGTGGTGTGTCTGACAAACTGAATTGTTATTTAACAGTTTTCTCAAAATCTTGGGCCAGAGAGGCAAAAAATAAAAGTAATTCCCCTCTCAATCTGTAGAGAAAATACTGCTTCCTCAGCAATACAAAAACACATCACTGCAACAATCTTTGTTTTTTTTTTGCCTCATACGTTGTCTATACAAAAGTCTTCACCCTGTTTGTGTGTACTCTTGTTTGTGTGTACTTTTGGATGAAAAGGGAGAGAAAAGGGACAAATAATTTGGCATGAAAGGAAAAAGTCAAAGGTCTCTACAGACACAGTTTATAAATAAATGACATTACATGGTCCAGCTACACACAAACAAGCTCCCTCTCTCTTTCTCTCTCTCTCTCTCACACACACACACACACACAAAGACTATGAACACCATTAGAAAGCTCCATTGCTCTCGTATATGATTCACAGTCTGTACTCAACACCAGATCAATGAGAGCAGGATGTGTGAGTGTGTGTGTGTGTGTGTGTGTGTGTGTGTGCGCGCACGGTTGTGTGTGTGTGTGTGTGGGCATGTGTGTACCGGAGGCCATATCAAACACTGACCTCCTCCCCTTTAAAAGCAGCACCTGCATTGTATTTTCTTGGGTGGACAAGAGGACATTTAAGAACAACATTAAAGACATACAGCAATTTCTCCTGGGACTCCTTTAAAGAACACATTATTGGTGTTATTACTGTCCAGTCTCCTACCACTGGGGTAGCAGATCTGTGCTTTAAATGACATGTTGCTGGTATAATATTATTCTATTAACATACGTACATCTCCCTGTTCTGATTAGTTTGTGTTTTGACAACAACACAGAGATAGAGTGATCACTGCGTATGCTGTTATGAACAAAAGCGTTATAATAAAATGACACAAAACACAGGACCCATTTACAACTACTCCACTCCGCTGTCAGTGAGTCTACGTGTTGAACACAGGGCGTAATTTGTTTGTTGTTCAACTACACAAGCCAGGCCAAGGTCTAGCTACTGGATTATAGTAAGTCTTGCATTGTGTAGCGGTATACTACAGAGGAAGAGCCAAACAGTAAGTAACAAACAGGAGAGTAATGCTTCTACAGGCCATACTCTATTGAGCACACTTAGACGGAGTATCCAGCCTGTGTCAGAGCTGCTCTGGGACAAGACAGAGCCTGATTTACTCTATCTCCAGTGTCCAAAACCAATTCATCAGCTCTCAGATCCCTGGAGTATTCAATGATGGGAATGTAGCTGTGACTTTGACTTTGTGTTTGTGTGTGTGTGTGTTTTGTTTGTTTGGATGCAAGAGTATTTGCTTTGTATTCTATCAACTACATACAGTATCTCTAGGGTCCCACAAAATTCAACACAAAAATGTAACATCCGTTCAATCCACTAGGCCAGTTTCTAATGTTCCCATCCCTCCTCTCTCAGCTGCAGTATATATGCAGAGATCGTTCCTTCATTCATTCTTGATTGTCCTTTCAAATTCAGTCCTCACCAATGGGAAAATGTTAGAAATGTGTGCATGTGTGAGTGTGTGTGTGTATTTGTGTATGTGTGTAAGGGTAAGTGCGTGGTTGGGACCTTAACACTTTCACGGACCTGTATATGTGTGTGTGTTCAGCCACAGGAGATGACAGTGAAGCGCTTGGAGATGCAGGACATGTTGTGGAGCACAATGCCCAGCAAGAAGAGCAGCACGCAGGCCACTAGGATGACGGTGCACACCCCCGACCACGTGGAGCCTTTGCCACCCATGCCACCTCCCCCCACTGCTCCTCCTCCTCTCCTCTCTTCCTCCACCTCCAGCCCATCCAGACTCCCCAGGCCCAGGGGCTCCTGCTCAGGCATGGCCACCACGGCCACCCCACTGCCCTTCCCCCCGGCCGCCCCGCCCGGCAGCAGCCGGCAGCCCAGCTCCCCCGGCAGCAAGGCGCGCTCCTTGGCCACTGGCAGAGGCAGCATGTAGCAGCCATTGCTGGGCAGGCGGATGAAGACAGGTGTGTGTTCAGATGCGTGTGGGATGGCCACCACCGCTACCAGGTCTGGGTCATCTGGCAGCTGGGACACGGACAGGCCAGCGGGCAGCTTGGTGACCCGACGGCACCAGGGACAGCGCACCTCCCTCTGACCACCCCTCATCTGAGTCAGGCACACTGAGCAGCATGTGTGGTGGCAGTCCAGCAGCTTAGGCCGTCTCCGAGGGCTGTAGTAGTTGAAGCAGATCTGGCACTCCAAGATGGAGTCCTGGGACAACGTCTCCATCGTTGTGCTTGTGTCTGCCTGACACCTCGGTTATGTCCTTATTTTGTTTAGAAAATCTGATTGGCCACCAAGGCTGAGAACCTGAGAATCAAACCTTGTCCAGATGTGTTTGTCTAGGACATACAGAACTCCAAGTTTAGTAGAAACAGTTGCAAAGCCTGGTTATAATGTTCTTGTCAAGGAGAGGGTCACAGAGCATTCCAGGTCACTTGCTACTCCATCTGTAAGAAGCACATGAAGAGACACTGATTACACTAAGTCATCATGAAAGCCTCACTTAAGTCTTCTCTCTCTGTTTCCTCAAGTCTCTCCATCCCCTATTAATCCGTCCCTTGTGGAAGAGCACTATCTGTCAACCATGTAGAATAGGTAATTAATTAACATTTACAGCCAATTAAAGTGCAACATTCGAAGGTCACTTGCTTCCAGGGGGAGATTTTGTTTACACATGCGTCAGAGGTGTCACATAACAACCCGTATATTTTCGCCGTTTCTCACGAGACAGGAGTGTTGACGGGATACGGAGGGATGGCAGGTTCAGGTGCTGTATGTCTAAATCAACAAAGCGGAAGGAATACAAATGGACCGCAGCACCTGTCTACACACAAGCACAGGCCAAACACAGCACCAGGGCTTCCCTGAGCCGTCTCTCCTCACACATCTAACAGGCCTTTCTGCCTCAGCTCTGATTTCCGTCCCCAGCCGCAGAGGCAAGCAGAGCACCAGCTGGGGGCCATATGGGCAGGCTGGCCTGCCACACTCACCTGCTGCCTCAAAGGGAAATGTCCAATTGCCTGTCTGCTCTGTTCTGCGTGCTGGCTAAAGAGGCTTACGCTAGAGCCGTGCCCATGCTAAAGCCGCGCTAAACTGCAGCCATTTCCGCTCGTTAGCGTCACCAGTCTCTCTTATCGGACTCGCTTAGCTTGCGGCTAAATGATACAACCCGCTTAGACCAGAGGCAAGACTCCCCTTACTCACTGGGTGACCTACTTTTCCTCTTTGCCATGGCTACGTCTCAGGGGAAAAAAGAAAGAAAAACCTTGGTAATTTCTGAGGATAAGGATAAGGAGAAAGACACACACACACACACAAGAGGGTGAGAGAGAGAGAGCGAGCTATTCCCTTCAAGAGACCATGGAGACATCCAGAGGGTAGCTTTACAATCCCTTTCTAAGATAAGGGTTTGCTTTGATCTGACATTAATGCTGTGTGGCAAAACACCACCTCACTCTTCCCCTGCTTGCCTCCCTCGTTCTCTCTCTTCTTTCACTCCCTCGCTGTCTCTCATCCTTGGGTTCCTTCCCTTCATCTCCTAGTTCTCTGCTTTTCACAACTGCAGTCATTTTTTCTACTAATTCTCCAATGTTGTGTGAATATATTAACCTCCTACTGAGCAGAGGATGGGATAAAAACACTTTTTGGACCATAAAGCTATGAAATCTTTAATCACCATGCTCTCAAATAATTTTGCCCAAATATTATTTCTGCACTGTGTTGGTTCATGCAGCTTCAAATTACAGACCTATTTTGATCATTTATTAATTATGGCATTAACATCCATAATGAAGTCTGATCAGATGCATATCCCCTTGTAAACAAACACACACACACACACAAACATGCACAAACACAACTCAAGTATTACTTTACAGATGAAGTCACATGTTTATGAAAATAGAGAGATGGGGGGGTGAGTGGGGAACATAGTGAGAACAGAGGGTGCTGAGAGAGGTAGGGGAGGAGAGGAGAGGAAGAGGAGAGGGGAGGGGAGGAGAGGAAAAGGGGAGAAGAGGAGAGTGGAGGGGAGGAGAGGAAGTCATAGATGTCACCTCATGGTGCCCAAGGCAAAGGTGACACATGTCAAAAATACACCAAATATTTGCCCATTTTTCCAGAAGGGGAAAGAGAGTAGCATTACAAATCCTGTCCTCTGCTCTGACCTTTTCCAAATACGCTCCCTGGTGCTGCCAGCACTAGAGGAATTATGGGTATTACAGGGTGTTTAGGGCAACAAAATATTGTGGTAGCAGCTATGACTAAACACCTGGTCTATAGAGAGTAATTTACATTTATTTTGTACTATATAGGTTAATACATCTCAATGAGCCAAATTTTATATCACAGAAAAAAAGAGAGAGAGAGGGCATTCATCAGCATAATAGTCCACACACATTTTTGTGTCCCTTCCGATTTCTTTTAGCGACGTGGTGAGAGAGCTTAGAAAGGATCAGTGAACTCAGTCCACAAGGTCTTATTAATTAACTTTTCATGTTTCACTACCATTTCACCTTGTAATGGTTTTGCAGTGAACAGCAATGCTTACTCATACGACTGAACATTCAAACATGTGTATTTTGCACTGGACTCAACTAGCTTTCTCAAAAACCAAGTTATAACTTCAAATCCCTAACTGCAATTTTATATTATTTATTTCATAGTTTCCTCTGGATGAGAACAGGGTGCACATTATGACGAGAGTTTAAAGGACAATTAAGCACAGCTAACACAAATGCTACCTTTTCTTTTCCTCAGCTCACAGACTGCCACAACCTTTGACTACTATTACACCTCATTTAACAATTCCACTAGTTTAACACCACTTTTCTGTTAGTCATGCAATTCAATTAAAACTCATTTGACACTGCAAACCCGACTGCCATCAACTGGCCCAAAGTGAATTGTCTTTGACCACTCCATGCAGTGCAGCAGGGCTGCTGAATGACACATTAGTCCTGATTGGTGAGGCTAAAAGATGAAGGCAGCAGACTGAAGGAGGCCTTTGGCTCATGCACAAATACAAGCTAGAGGAGCAGGCATCACTAGACGAGCTTGAGAGAGACATGCCGCAACAGTCTGTCAACAATCCAGAAGCGAGGAGACACTATAGTGAAGTAGTGAGAGAGATAAAGATGAGCTAAAACACATAGAGAAAGATAAAGACGCGTAGTGGAAAATGTGGAGAAATAAACTGCAAAACAAAAGAGAATGTGACTGAGTAGAGAGAGTTGAGCCCAATGATGAGAGAAAATGAAATCTTGCTGCTCTAGCAGAGCAGTCCTCTACCTGAATGCAAGCAGATGACCACTGAAGCAGGTACCCTCAGCCTACCCACCATTCTCCCGCTCAGAACCCCACTGAGACTGGGCATCAGAAGCCCAACACACAACTCATTGTGCTCATGCAGAACCATCACCTACTGCCAGCAGCACTCAGCTACAACAACATGGCATGGAACATATGGCAGCTTCCCTTATATCAAAATGGGTCACATTTATCTTCTCGCATTAAGGCAGAGGTGAGCTGTAGGGGCCGGACATTAAATCCTCAAGGCTGTGCTTTTTATCAGCTCTGAATCCTATGTGGCTGCAGCAGCTGTTTGGTTCATAAACAGAGTCTACATGCATGAAGAGGGGACCACTACTCCATTCAGAGTTGATGTAAATTCTGAGCTCACAAAACACCTTTTTCTCTTCATAGTGACAGTGTGCAAAAGGCCCCCCCATTATGCTAACATCCCGTTAGATGAGTGTGAAGGCGGAGAGATAAGATCATTCACACATACAAGCAGACATCTCAGCATGGTTGACATGGTGTGAGAGACTCATCATCACATACAAACCGCAGAGGAAGCATCTGAGAACCAAAGTGAGGAAATACACTCACACACACAGACATACCTCAACAGACAGACAAACACACACACACACACACAAACAATATCTCTTTCATTGTCACTACAGCCACAAAGACCTAATGTTAGGCTGTACAACTAATTTAAAGGCAGCAAGCAGCTGCTTGAGACCAGCTGAATGCCTGGGGCCAGTAGTTTACACTATTTATGACAAGACAGATCTAAATGCAGAAAGGCATACATTGCTCCCTTTGGTGGCATCCTAGTGACCTCATAGCCACCACCTAGTAGAGGCATAGGAGCACATTGCTAAATTTCTGCTGTTCCTGGAATGTCCTCCATTATTGTCCTTGGCCACAATTTGTGATTGTCTTTATATGGAGAAACAGAAATATGTCATGAATATATGTACACAAATGTCCAAATCCATGCAACTGTGTGTAGAAAGTATCTGTACGTGCGTTGCCTATTCTCAAAACATTGCCCTGGACAGTTCCGGGTCACCTTTATTATTGATGGGTGTCAGTCTGTCATAATACACAGTCTGGCCTCTAGCAGAAGGCTGTGGCAGTCTGGCACTCTTGTGAAACCTCACACAATCCCCCTCATCTAATCCTACTCACTCTTACAGCAGTATGACAGACTTGGGAAACTATTAGGAAAATGTTTATGTAGGAAACATGCACCAATACGTTTCAATTCAACAAATACATTTTTTTGGTAAGTAAATCACCACACATAAAGTAAACTAAAATTGAATAGACACACTCGAAAAGACAAAAGGTATTTATTTAGCAATTGTGCCTAAAGACTATAGAGTTGCAACAAAATAAATTGCATTCAGCAGTTCTAGTTGGTTTACCAAAACATATCTCCATGTTTAGACTGCAACTCTGCTAGGCACCTAATAAAGCAAACATTTACAGTGAAGAAAACATTCAGGAAATAGATGCATGCTGTTCCACAGCATAGCCGGGGACCAATGCTTCTAGGCAAGGCAGACATACACACACACACATACAAATGACACAGTAGTCACAACCCCTAGAGCACAAACAGTCCCCATAAACACCTGGAACACAACCACTTCTATAGTTACAATACATTGTGTAAAATGACCCCAAATATCTCTTCCAAAATTGCTTTGTTGACTCTCCTTTCCGTCACTAATTGCCTGCTATCTGGCTCTTATCTCTCCTGAGCTCGCAGTTGTTACTAAAGTAAGATGGCCTAATCTCTGCACTGAGACAGCCAGAGCGCAGTGACTCAGAGTTGACATGGACAGAATCAATAGGCCAAGCCTGTGATGACACAGCCAAATGGCTTTTCCACAGGTTACTGCAAGGAGGGATTATTATTCCTCTGACAAGATGCTGAGCTGGAAGAGGAACAGGCCCACTGTAATTTCCCAAAAATTAATTCAAGTTTTTTAAGTAAATATATAAAAATGTATATTAACTGCAATGATGCATTAACTCTACATAAAAAATGTTAAGTTCGTCAAAGAAAACGTTTGAACGTTCTGAACATTTGAAGTGGTTATTAGTCTTTCTGAAGTGGTTATTAGCGTTGTTGAAGTGCCGGCCCTCAGAGCTTAGAGTTCTATGGGCTCTGCCCATGGAAGCCGTAAAGTCCCAGAAGGATGGTCACTCTTTTCTGGTGAATGTTTATTTTTGTGAAGTACGGTAGGCTAGATTGATATTAGGCATAAGTATTAGTTTACTATCAAAAGTAAGCCTAACTAATAAGCTCTCCATGTTCCTCACCATTTTATGTTTTATTTTGTAGTTAGCTTATAGCTATAGCCTCATTACACAATTGTTTACCAATGTAAAAAGCTAATTAGTGACTAAATAGTGACATCTTGAACAAAAGTCCATCTGGGACTTTACGTCTGCCTTGCACACAACCCATTCCTCCTCTATCATGTCTTCACTACAAAAAGATACGCCACAAGTCCCACACAGGCTAATTATTTACAGAAAGTATGTTGATGAAACTAAATGCCACATGGCTGAAGAGAATTATCAAAAATGTCAGAATGCTGAATAAAATGTTTTAGAACTGAGTCCAGAATGAAACCTCCCAGTAATGGGAACAAGATGGTGCATGTAGTTATAAAGCTATATATTAATTCAAAGTAAGAGGATCAGAATTTCAGGGAACAAACACTGACACTGATGAGCCAAACATGCACAAATGGGTTGACAACATGAACTTTTGTGAGCTGTAATGCTAACTAGTCTGAGACGTGTTCAGACAGATCGATAAAAATACCATCGGATAGGCATGCAACATGTTTGCCAATTGACCTGGATAAGCAAATTTGTTAGCATCCTCACTCATCAAGAACGTTGTCTGCTAGAGTTTGTTTCTTGACTGTTTAGCTTTCATTTATTCTCATTGCTGATAAGATTGTGAGGTTGTACAGATCAGTAAGACAAAATCAACTTGTTTGTATTTCACATTTCTATCAGCACTGTAGTTAAAAATTGATGAACAGTTTTCAGTGTAAACAGACCCATTATAAAAGAGCCCAGAAGAGAGCCGATGCCCTACCAGCACCCTCTGGCCAGAGTGGAGATTTACTAACATTCAGGTTTCCCAAAGAGGAAATTAAACTTTATTGATCAGTGAGGATAATTCCTTAGATATGCCGTGTATTAACCTCAGAGCTGCTGTTTTACAAAAGTCATATAACTGTGATTTATAATTGGGAAAATACAGTATGCATTGTGTTCATTATCAGCTTGCTGAAACAGTCAGATTCTGTTTTAGCTTCAGTGTCACCACATGGAGTCTTTCTAGGGCATAAGGGGTTTCATTACCCAGAACAGGCGAGCAATTCTCAGTGCTGCAAAACAGATGAATTCCTTTCGACCAAGGGCCAGAAATATTTCTGACGATTCAAGTGCTTTTATTTCAAAATTGCAAAATCAATAAATTACTGTGAAGAATTAATGCTGTTGGCAAAAGTCCAAGGTGAGCTCAATAGAAGTACAATGAAGAAGGACTGACAGCGGAACAAGTTATTTAAAGGAGAAATCCTGTATGAATCACTCTAAAGCTGATCACCATGTGCTGTTAGTTGGAAAAACAATGAGAAAATTTTATACATAAAATTTGACACATAATTGAATGGGGCACAGAAACTTACTTGCAGTTTCATTATCCTTGAAATGTTTTAATTGTATTAATTTTTTTGTTCCTTTTCCTACAGACAGCACTAGGTGACCTCAAACAACAGGGCTATGGATTTAATCACACCGGATTTCTCCTTTAAATATTGCTATGCTAATTTCATTTGTGTCTGTATGGACCTACAGGTAACAATGACAATAAACACCTATCCTAACCTAAAGAAGCAAGACTGGTCAAGTTTGTGGAGTTCAGGTGAAATACTAGCAATAAGTCAGCATGAAAGAGAGTACCGACAGCTGGCACTAGTAGTTGGTATCTCGGTCAGTCTTTTGGTGAACACAGGACTTAGGTGCTAGCTTAGGTGACTAAATGCAGTGACGGTGTGACTATCTGTTCTTCTCCAGAGACCAACAAAATTATTTAGATGATGGTCCCAGAGCTAGTTATGGAAACATAAAAAAGTGGCAAATCATTGCATACTGTTGAAGTAAGAGATTTTTAATACAACCTCACAGTGCAACTATTGCTACACTGTACATTATTTAAAGGAAAAGCAGGCAAGATTTTATACTGTTAGGTTGATTTACTATAGTCACTTTGATAGTTAAATGGCTCATTACGGGGTGAATGAAAGTTCTCCTGGCTACCCCCACAGCTTGTTTGCAAATTTACAGCACTTGCATGATGATGATGGTGCCCTGAAGTAAAACGAAACTGCATTTATTATCTTGTCAGTCAACATAACATAAAACTTCTTTGGTTTGCGAGTCCACTTTATTGGTGAGAATTTAGGACACTGGTGGTCACCAAAAAACATAAATGAATGTAGAGGGTGCTCCGTGGTTAAAAAAAAAAAAAAAACAAACAAACAAAAAAAACACACAGACTTAACTGGTATGTCTTAAAATAAATAAACAAACACATGTACCCAGCTGATATCCTGAATCCAACTGGCTGAGACTCTTGTGTGGAGAGCTGTAGCCTGGCCATTGAATGTGCTGATAATGGGACTGGCTTCATCAGCATGTGTTTTGTGTGTGTGTGTGTGTGTGTGTGGGTGTGCGTGCGCGTGTGAGTGCTGGAATGCCAGACACCTGTCAGTGCAAAGACATACGCTGGGGATGTGTCCGACACGCAGCCACTCACATAATCCATGGTGACTGGTGTCGGTGGGACAACCGCACTGCAAAAACAGAGAGCTGATCAGTGAAATGATTGACAGTGCAGGCCTAAAGCACACTGCAACTGGGAGGCAAAGACCAATCCAGAGATGAATCCATCAAACATGAACACATGCATAGATTAGACGATATGTCACATACACACACCCATACACATACACACACACACATGCACAAATGTACACTTATGCACAGTCATGCTCATAAACATTTCACACACCAACTAATCTTAAACTAACTCAATCTCTGTCAGCATCTCAATTGTCCAAACATCACAAGGTATATTCTCACGTGTTACACTGCACAGACAGAGAGCAAATGTAAAAAATGTGTTTGCTGGTTTAAGTATTGTTTTATATATAAATTAGGTGCCTTTGAAACAGAGGAAAACAGTTTCTTTCATATTACCAATCCAGTGAAGGACACCTTAAATATTCTAGTAACAAATGAATACTGCATCATCACACCGCCACACAAAACCCAAATTAACACAAAACAATAAACAAGTTTACACTAAAGTTTAGACATCTAAGAATTAAACAATTAATCTCACTAATCAGAGAACGTTGTTGGGCATTGACCAGGTATGGGTCATCACTTCATTGTTGCTTGGCTCCTATGACTAATCCTCTACAGTTTACGAAGCTATCTTACATCCAAACATCTTGAAAATAAATAAATGAGTGAAGTGTTTTGGTAACAGGGGAATTATTTCATGACCAGAGAATGTAAAATAAATCAGCTCAGCCCACCGAGCCAAGCACTCCAGCACCCTTTGGCAATTAGATCCTCAAAAAACAGCCATCAAATGCTTTCCGCCTTCTTCCTCTCAAAAAACATTTTCCTATGTGTTGCCAATTCAACATCCTTTGATGTCTGAAGTCCCTCTGACACTCCTGCTGTCCTCCAGCTCTGCAAAAATCTAATGCGCTCTAAGAAAAAAAAAGTAAAATGGATGGTATGAGGGCATCATATTTTTGCAAGCCCTCTGAATGACAAAACAAATGACAGGTGAGTAACATCAAAGGGTGTGTTTTTGACAGCCAGTTTTGGGGGTAAACTCACAGCAGGGAAGGAAAAGAAGACTCAGAATGCTCTGTTTTAGCACAGTCAGTTTGATCTGAAATTAAAATGCAAACACAAACGACCACACAAGAAACCAGAATGAAAAATACATAAAGAGTATAGTATTGGATTTCTGAAGAAACACAGCCTATTCATACTTAATGACAGATGCATCACAGAGAGATGGTTCAGTGATGAGCCACTATGAGTCACAAAGAGGTCTTTATGTATGTGTTTGCAATTCTTTACTTGATTAACATAGAAATTCCATGTTTGCCATGTCAGTATTGATTTGTATGGTGTGACATACTGAGATACTGATCCCTGGAAAACCCCAGACATTTCTGAGACAGTCACTGTGGTCTTCATATAATAAATATACTATGCTATGCATGAGCTTTGGTTGCTCTATATAGACATGGCAGTCCTGAAAGAAACAAGCAACATGGCACCATTATTTTACATTACATTAGCAAGGCAGCTGCATCCCACTAATGCACTGTTGCTGAGGATGCATCAAACACAGATTACTGTGTCCAGGTAGCCATAGAAACACTAAGCCTCTCCAGCACAACTACTGCTGCGCACAGCAGCATTGGGCCTTGCATCAGGCACAAGCCTACACACACACACAGACACACACACACAGCAAGCTATGAGGTGTCATGGAGCTACCCATGGGCACTATTCTTTTTGGTTCATAAGTCACTGCTCATATCTTATGTACACATTAATGACCATATAAGGACTGAAGAGATAATACATGTATTAAGTGACAGAGGAGTAGTCTATTTGGATTTGCTGTTTTTGAGCGACCATAGCCTACATGTCTCTACATTTACATTTATGCATTTAGCAGACGCTTTTATCCGTTTTGTCAACTATCAACTGCTCAGTCTCCCCTAGAGCAACTTAGGGTTAAGTGCCTTGCTGTGGCAACAGTGACTGTATCCAGACTACTAGCATACTAGCCAGGTTCCTTAATCGCTACCTAATCACTATAGGCTATATAGGCTACTGTTCACTGATCATGAACTAAACTTATTTTGTCATATTTCTTGTGTTAGCATTGGAAGATTTGATAGTAAATTTTACTTAACAACATATCTGACCTCGGTATGATAGTGAAGCAATATTTGTTTTAAAAAAACATGTTCTCTCCCTTCTCATCTGGAACATTTAGATAAGAAGAGTTTATGTATCCTTTTCCAATATTAGCAGAGGCCTTAACTGCGTGTGATTGGATCATAATGGCCAAGGTATGAAAGTGGCCATCCAGCAGCACACCCATAGTAATTAGATGGAAATGGAGCAAAATGGCATAGATTAGCTGTTGACCTCTCAAACATTTTACAGAGAGCACTTAAGAGGAAAAAGCTTTGCCATAACACATTAGACAAAGTACCCACAACTAATCCAACTAATCCAAAGGTATTTATTAAAAAAAGCTTCAATGACAAACAGCAAGGGGTAGAAAAAACACACCTTCTCTGATGGGGAAACAGACATAAATCAAAAGGCAATTTATTATGAAGTTGTGGTGTGTCTGTTAGGAGAAAGCAAGACAAAAGCAGAGAAATAAGGCAGAAAAAAGCAGCTCTTATTTCTGGCCATAATTCAGTCTCAACTCAACATCTTAAAAGAATCACTCCAGGTTTTCATTGTTGGAACACATATCTACATCCCTCACACACAACTCACATATGTTACCAATTTTCATGAGTGTTATGTAGTATCTAGTAACAAGAGCAACTTCAGATGCCTTTCAGACAAACCCCAAACCAATAGTGTAACTAGGGTCATCCTGCACGCACCAGCCAAAGAAGGTCAGGACTATTTCTCCAGTGGAGGTGAATTTGAACCAGCTGTTGGTAGTGTAACTGACGCTGGTGGGACTGACACTCTACTCAGAGCATTGGAAATGATAGCGAGAGACTCAGTCACGCAACTACCTTTATATTAAACTATATGCCACGTCTCTTAATCATGCATGACTAACCAATAGGCATCTTTCTAACTTTCCCTTTGTCTTCCCTTGCTGCTATCAACAGCACTCTGACTTTGATGTCCTCACCTCCACCCCACTGCTGCCAGTTTATCCCCATCTAGTTTCTATTCACTTATTGTGCTTTATGGTACTGTAGGTTCAGTATAATTTATCCAGTTATAATCCCTCCTTTCATCCTGGCCACCTAAATCTCTCTTGTAGAAGGACTACCTTCTCTATTCCAGCAACCCCAAGAACTGCACTGATGCAGAAACCATGACAAATCATTGTGAATAAATATGAAGCAAACGCATCATATTCAAAGACAGCACAGGAGCTTTAGCTAATAAGAAAGCACACACATACACCATGGACAAATGCTCCATTGTTGAATACAGAGCACATACAAGAGCACATACAAGAGCAGGCCTAAGACAAACTCTATGAAACACTGTGGCTGGTGGCCCCAGTTGACACAATGCAAATATTGAGTCTGTCAATGGCATTTCAAGAATCAATAGGGCAGGCTCTGTCTAAACACTTTCATGCACCCATTCACTCCAACACATTCAGTAAGCAGTAACATTTTACATTTACATACATACAGTTACATTTGTACTGTTCCATATCTACTGGCATGAAAATTATAAATGAACAGACAGCAAATAAGACAAAAGTATTTGAGGGGCACGGCTCACAGAATTACTGGCAACTGTTCTGTTCTTACTGTCCTGAATATAAATTCTTAATTGATTGATTGTGCACATGTTCAGAATTTGATATCTATGGTGTTAAACACACCATTCACAGTGAGCTCAGTGAGTCAGTGAGTCAGCCAGTAAGCTTTGAGTGGATAGCACAGCAGCCCAGTGGTGGGAAGATGGTGTTTATTCAACATGAACAACAAATCAAATAAACTGATACTAAGTGTGATTTGTCACGTTGTAGTAATCTGCTCTAAAAGAGGGATTTAAAAACAAACAAACAAATATTGAACAAGCATTGTTTCTGTTTTATATAATGTGCATCATCATCAACAAATAACAAACATGAGTAGGCAGTGTATTTGGCTTTTGAAAAATCCAATAAATACCAGCAGCCAAGGACAAGCACCCTGAAACCTGCTTGACGCATGCAATGGTTCCTCTAAGGTGCACCTTCAAAAGTACAGACTCAACTCTCAGCTAATATCTCTTGGGAACATTTAGTCGGTTCATTAGGGTGAGCATACAGCTGCTTCCATTTCACCTCCAGTGTGATTCATGACTAGCGCAGGGGAGTTGGAGGGGGGAGGCTCTCGCCAAGCGTTACACTTGTGTGAAAGGTGGGGGCAGATACAGCCAGGCCTGTAGCACCAGGCAGAGTGGCTCAGAGAAGGGCAAACCAGGTGACCACACAGGAAATGACAGGTCATACTTCAAAATGAGGGTGAGCAATAGAGACCGACTAGGGGAGGCAGGAAGGGAGGGAGAGAAAGAAAGAGAGAAAGAGAAAGAGACACTAATAGAAAGTGTGGGCTGAGCACTGGCTTGTCCTTGAGCCACCAGCATGACACTCAGTCAAGGCTTTCGCCACAGGCCCACTTTATAACGACACCCCAGACACACACACATGCACACACACACACACATACACACACACACACTCATCGACCATCACTACCACCAGTAGCCAGCATCAGGAGAAGGCCTCTAACTGCAGAAGTGATACACTTTTCCACCATTACCTTTTGCCCTCTCAGAGACTGGAACTCATTCCAAGTCATAACACTCCCCTGATAACCACATTCCCCACATCAAATCAAACACAGCCTCCCCTGAAGACAACATTCCCATTTCTCCCTCCACATTAACCTGCTTGCTACTCATTTCCCCTCCTCTAACTGCATCTCTTCCTTAACCTTATTCTTTGCCTTTTTCAGTCATCTCCATCAGACCCGCAGCATCTCCAGAGCTCTGTACTCACTGGGGGCTGCTGAGGATAGGGGATGGGATGGGATGGGATAGGGAGACTACAGTCTTTCTGCTCAAATTGTTCTTTCTGTCTACCTGTCTTGAATACCTATTTATACTTCTGCCCTATGCATCTGTCCATCCATCTGTCAACATCTGTCTTTCTCTCTGCCTACTGTATGTATCTCTCCATCTCACTATGAAAGATGTTGAGAAGGAAGCTTAACAAATCACATTCATTTTAAAATCAACATATGTCAACATATGTGTGGGTATAGTAGCAAGTTTGGGCAACTGAAAAGCATGCTCATCTGTTCTCTCTGCACAAGATTCTCTCTCTCTCTCATTCTTACACACACACACACATATATACAAACACTCAAACACACAATCTCTCAAATAGGCTTCAGAAAACCCAGAGCAATACAGTCAATGCAATAGCCTGTAGCCATGGTAACAACTTTTTTTTTTAATCCGCCTGCCAACTGCTTGTGCTGGTGGAGAAAACCCTGACCTCGGCCTGAGCTCTCAGACGTAAAGCATCGATTTGCAACAATTACAAAAAACACTTCAAACTCTAGGGATATTCAATTTGTCTCTGACAAAGAGAGAGAGAGAGAGAGAGAGAGAGATGCTGCTGTGCTGTGCTTTTGGTGGTCCTATGTGTAAGTAATCCTTGAATCTTTAATCAATGGATTTTAAAGTTCCACCTGCACTGGTGAATATCATGAGTATGCAACTGCATTAAGTACCAGTCAGACTGTTGATGGGGAGAGCAGTGACTGATAAAGGATCCAGAGAGAGGAAAAAGGAGACATGATAAGACGATGGCCACCCATAGTGACATGTGCTACACACACAGGGAAACAGTTGTGACAGGAGCACTGTGCAGCAGGCACAGAGGTGTAGGTGTGTGTGGTTGGGGGGTGGGGGGTGGCATGATGTCTGCGCTGTGGCAGAGAGAAGTGTGTGTTGAGCAGCAGAGCAGCACATGGGAGAGAGAGAAGGAGAGACAGAAGAAGATGCAGAGAGAAAGGGATAGAGACAGAGAGAGAGAAAGAGAGAGAGAGAGCACCATGATTCCTAGCAGTAACTGAGTGGCTCGTTGTCACCCTTGGTCCCGTCGCCCGGGGAAATCAGCACTTTCTAAACTAATTAGCCTGGCCAAAACTGCTGAGGCTTAAATGCTTAATTACATCACATTGGAAATTAACTACAGCCAAACAGACACTGCTGCATGCAATAACTAATACACATCAAACATCATATACACAGTCTTTATGCCACTTAACTAGCAAATCAACACATACACTCACATACACACACACACACTCCATAGAAACCCTCCATCTGTCTATCCTCTCTCCCTTCCATCTTCTTCATATCCTCTATTCTGTCTTTTCCTAACAAATGTGGATTTACTCTGGTGTGTAGGTGTGTGTGGGGGGTGGGGTTGCGTGTGTGTGTGTGTGTGTGTGTGTGTGTGTGTGTGTGTGTGTGTGTGCGCGCATGTTGGTGTTTATATCATCAAAATAGCTTTCACACAGTTTCTATACTACCATTGCCCTTAAGAATTCTTAACAATTCACATGAGTGTGTGTGTGCAGTCCAGAGGAAGTGAGCTCTGATGTGTGGCAGATAAGAATGGCTCTATGCCCCCTACCCACCCACACACACGCATGTACAACAATTTTTCAAAATGATTCCATGGATCATTAACAAGCAGTATTTCCTTTGAACTCAGAGAAGGCCTATATCGGAAGGACACTGCAAAGACAAGTGACTTTCGACAAAAGTTCACCACACATCGAGTGGAATATGACCTCCAGCAAGTCAGAGCCAAGCCCACCGACACCCCCACAGTGAAGGGAAACATGGAAAGAGTGAGAGAGGGGGGGGGGGGGAGAGAGAGAGAAAGGGATAATGAGAACTCTGCAGTCCCATAAATGACCTGAGCTGAATGTAAAATGGAGGACATTTGATCTGGGTCTCACATCCAAGCTAATTAGCCCAAAAAACACACACAGCAGGGGGCTCTACATGTGTGAAGCTTCACACTAAAATAGTCTATTACCACATGCAGCAAATACACACACACACACACACACACACACACAGTCTCACTCTCCAGCCATGTAACAATCCACCTCCCCCCAGGCAAGGAGGTGCACTTAACCTTAATCGCTGCCATGGTGACACCCATTTTGCTTAGAGATAATCAGCTGTTTTTTGACGCCCACTGCAATGAGAAGATAGGCTTTGCTTTAGATAGGCCTCCATGACGTCTAATAATGAATTTCAATAATGAAAAGTCTAATACTTCATCACTCTACATTGTCCACCGTGTGCAACACACTACTTGATACTTGCATCAGTGAGTGCAGAGCTAAGTGGATTACCATTAGTTGGGTCACCATTGTGCTTGTTTGTATGGTTTCACTGCATTGCTACAGAAGAGACCAGTTTCATAGAAACACTTATGTGAGCCGATGTCTCAAAACATATTCTGTCTAATTAACATATTAAGCACAACTACGCCTGGATACAAATCAACTCCAATAAAACCTGATCACACATCTGCATCTGAGCAGAATCTAATCTGCCATGACTGAAGTATGGAAAACAAGTGTTTGTGTGTGTGTGTAGAGGAGTGCTGGCACCATGCTTCCCATGCAGCGCTGCAGGTGACGGCTGGCCCCAGTGCCTGGCGGAGGCGGGACGCTCCTCAGCACCTGGAGCACAGCAGACCGCCATCGGCGAGGCGGGAGCCGGTCAGGAGCCAAGCTGGAGGCAGGCCAGGCTGGACCTGACTGGGCCGGGGATGACAGAAGCGCAGGTGGGGAGCATCAGGCAGTGCATTAGTGGCAGTCTGCCCAGTAAACGTCCACACCGCCGGTGCAGAACGGAGCCGTCTCTGCACACTGAGGACGGAAAGACAAATGGGAATCGGTAGGGGCCGGCACATGCAGTAATTCACTCTTTCTCTCTTTCCCTCCCTCCCTCCCTCCCTCTCTGTCTCTCTCTCTCCATCTCTCCCTCACTTTCCATCTCTGTCTGCCTCTCCCAAAGCCTACATCTCTCTTCCCTCCTACCTGTCTGTCTCCATCTCTTGACTGCTTGCTCTGTGAGGCTCCATCTGTTCCCTGTAATTGTGCAAGGGGCACCAAGGTAAACATCTCACTCTCACCCTCTCCCTGGCTAAATCCTTTATCCTCTCACTCTCTATACTGATGTAATACCCCCCCCCCCACACCCCTCTCTTCTTCCTCCCCCAGTCTTCTTATTGCCCAGCTCTCCTCTCATCTCTTCCCATCTCTTTTGCCTTATGTCCTTCATCTTTTCAAATATCACTTCACCCTCATGCCACTCCATCATTCTCCAGTCGCCTCCTCTTCTACTTTAGTGTGAAATATCTGTCACTATCTGTCCTCCATTAGAGACTCCAAACTGCCCCACCTTCAGCCAGGAGGGGTTTTGAGAGGGTTTGGGGAGTATGTGTGTGTGTGTGTGTGTGTGTGTGTGTGCTTGGGGTGGGAGGGGGGGTTGATCTCATGCACTCCAGCGGTCTTTGTTTTCACATCAGCAGGGAAACCGCTGTGACAAGCACGGCTCGCCAGCCTCCCGCCTGAGAACTTCCAGCAGGGGTCAGACGGGGTCACTCTTTGAAAAATCACCCCCCCCCCCCACACACACACACACTTGGATAAAAATGCTATTAGCCCTGCTTGAGCCTGCAAAAGCACACTGCCCTTCTGGACTCTGGACCTAACCGCTCACATCACAGCAATTCCACAGAGGGAAAATAGCTTTCAAATTCAATCCCCATTTCAAATCTAAAAGTAAAATAAGACTGGAGGAGACACTAACATCAGCTAGAGAGAGACAGAGAGAAAGAGAGAGAAAGAGAGAGAGAGAGTACCTGCATGGTGGAGAGGGAGAAGCAACACTGCTTCAATATTTACATACCAATTTCCAGCCCCTGTGCTGAGCGCAACACACACAAGCTTTGGGGGCTAAAGAAGTGGTCCATCCAAACACTGCTGGCCTCAAAGCTTGGGAAGCTCTGATTATGTGCATATGAGCGCAGCACTAGGTGTCCCTCTGGGGTGATTGGGATGCACCAGCACCAAATGACCCAGGGAGGAAGAACCACTGAGCAGGACAGTCAGACACGTTTTAATTATAAAAGTGGGTCAGGTGTCTGTCTACTGGCAGCTCTTAACAAAGGAAAATCCATAGCAGTAAGAGCCGTGTTAAAGGGCTCCTCAATTAGAAGGACAAGCTTGCAAAACAATTATTAACATTAAAAAGGAACATGCCTCTCTTCTGAAGCCTGGGAATGTTGAATTCAAATAGATAGAGGAAGTCACTGTCATCCACTGCAAAACATCTTGTGCAAACCACATGCTGCATCTGTTATGACCCACATGAACATCCTTGGCCTGTTTGTAGGGGAGCGAGGTCCTCAGGAGAACTGCTGCATCTCGCCTTATAATAAAGATTAATGTGAACCAGTGGGGCCACTTCTCTTGATCTGAAAGCCAATGGGTGAGTAATGGTCCTCTCCGGACAGCACTGTCTGCGCAGAGGCAAGTGGGTCAGATTGAGGTGAATGTCGGAGTTCAGTGTGTTCTCACCCCAATGATCACAAGGCCTGATAAGCGGCGAAGAGAGAGAACGCTTGCAAAGCCTCAGCGCTGCTCTGTGGCTCATCCAGTCCTCTCTTTCGAGCAGACAGACTCTGTTCTCCCTTATCCTTTTGAATTCAGCTTCCTTTCTTCCTCTCTCTCTCTCTCTCACATGCACACACCCTTGACCGCTTTACACCGCAGCCTCCCTTCAATAGTGCTGCTGAAACACCAGCTGCCCATTCATCCTGCTTATTTAACCTGGCAGAAAAACACCACCTTTCACCACACTGCACTCACTTTCACGCACATGTCAGGACAAGCACCACTAATTAGCCCGTCTCCCATGTTCAGTCAGCCCTAGTCGAAAGACACAGCTCAGTTAATCGCGTAAACTGATTGTCATCAGGCTTTCACTGAGGAGGTGCAGTGCAGCTGCTAGCTGAGATATCAGCCACTGGCAAATATGAAGCTGATCTGGGGACTGACATGGAATCAAACAGGGGCAAAAAAATGCACTGATCCCTTCAGCTTCCATAGGAGAAGCAAATGAATTGTTCAGGGCGACGCTGTGTGAATGTTAATCAGTGCTAACTGTTCATCTACTGTGCCAGTCTTTGTCCATAGGGCTGCAGATAGGACAATAGCAACTGTCCGGGCTAAAGCAATGTTTCCCTTTCTCACAGGGTGTTTGCATTGGGGAATCAAATGCCTTTTATCTGACAACAATAGATGGTTCAGATGACCATTAGTCAGCATTTATGCAAAAGCAACACAAGCACATTCATCAAAACATAGCGCTAAAACAATGAACGCCACGACAAATGCTGAATCGCAACCTAAACAAATACATAGCAAAGATCAACAAGGCTTTGGAGAAATGTATTTAATGGTGTCATTAAGGTCAGGACAGCGTGACAGTGGAAAGCATCAATACTGGCCATGTGTGCATAAAAAACTCATTTTAGATAGTAATGGCAAACAAATTGAGTGTCAGACAGCAGGGAGTATCTAATGCAAATACGCCAATATCAGCTCACTCACAGACCGGCAAACAACCATTAACAACTGACCCAAAGACTCCATTTTGTACTAATACTCAAAAAAATAGTCAATTACACCAACATAATCTATCAGTTGATGCAGGAGCATGATCCCATGGGGTCACAATTCAATTTATGACATCATTCTAAAACAAGGTAACCTTGGTAGCACATCCTTGAAGTCACAATACCCCCCTCACTCACTCGCTCCATTCCTCCCTCTATCTGTCCCTCATACACTCCACTCCCTCTCTCTCCCTAGATTTCAGAACCAATTCAGGCTGTCCTTTTCCTTTTGGCATTTTTCACTGAGGAATGGGATTTGTCCTACCCAACTGGATTTGTCCTACCCTACACTGCTCCACACGCTCTCCCTCGGCTGCTATACCTCTCATTCATTTTCAGCCGCAGATAGCGAGACATCACCTCATTAGTGAAGGTCACCCTTGGCACCCCATCAATTGTCAGACCCCCCAGAAAAGTGCTTGAATTGCATTTATTACAAGCACCTCTGGTAGAGGCAAAGTAATTCAGGTAGAATCTCAAAGTGAATCACAGACTCAATTTATAGATAGACACCAACAATACATCAAGAGAAAATAGATTGAGGTAGAGTAAAAGTAAAGTAAAAGGCAGGAGACAAATGCTGATAATGCTGATCAGACACAAAATATTCTACTGGGTTATAGTGCACAATGCCACATAGGCTGTACATACAAGGCCGAAATACTGTCCTTTATATACTGAAAGTCACATCTCACTGGCCCAAAGCACAAAGTCAATAAATGGGAACTAAATGTTGAGTTTTGAAAGTAAATAAATATCCATCTAGCATGGACCTTGAATGCATTTATTTAATACACTGAATTTGTGTGCGTGTATGTATGTGTGTCTGAATTTAGGAGTTTGGCCTAACAGCAGGATCTGGTTTAATCCCCACTGAGTTATATACAACATCTGTGACATCTCAATGGGATCACAATCTGTTGGTTTTCATCTACATACTCATACTCAGCATGACATTAGCATGCATCAGTGTGATAGCTGATGAGGTTCATGACTTGTGGACTGTCAGTTCAGCCTCTTATTTATGTTTCTTTGAACCCCTTACAATGTGGCTGCAAATCTCTTGTTTTGTGAGTAGAAAGAAAATTAGTTTCAGCCCCTTCCTGCCATTCATATATATGTTGTATTCTTTTCAGTTTTGGTTTCCTATAGGTTTCTTCAGTTTAAACTCTATTTAGCCTTTAAAACCAAGAGAACATTATTAAAAGAATAAATGAGGCATTTGAGAGGGACAGTGAGGGGGTTTCACCCACTCCTGGAGACAAAATTCTCTTATGTCCAGAGCTGGACTAGGCTGTGCGATTCTCTCATCCTTCACAGGGGTGTCCATGAAAGGGATTCAGGAGTCTCATACCAACAGCCCTTTGAACCCCCAATGCAATAGGTTCTGTCTCTGTTATGTTACATTTGGATGAAGCCCAGCTCATCACAGTTCTGCAACTGCATCACATGACATCCTGTATGCTAATAGTTTCTGAGCACTTCCTGTTTTTAGATGTGAGCATTGAGTGAAGTCTCACATAAGAACTGACATGACCACAGCTGAACCATGTTCATTATATACTCATCCATCCATCTGTTTAACAAACATAACAAAACCACAACTTTCACAGTGGTGATAGTCAGACCATAATAAAGTTCAATTTCTATCTGGTGAACATGTTAAACTATGGGAAATTCCTGGCCAAGACCAAAGTATTTTGTGATCCATTTTTATTCCAGTTAATTTTATAATACCATCTTCCAAAAGTTTTGGCTCTGAAGCAAAATATTGAATTGGAAAATTGCCATAGAATAAAGCAGGCCCACAAGCACAGCCAAATCAATATGACAGTGATAAGAGACTGACTGAGAGAGAGAGAGAGTCACACAACATCCCTAGATTCAGCCAGCCATTGTCCCAACAGATGGAGGCCAATTAAGCACCTGACATGGGCGAAACCCTTGGATGCCAGCGTGGAGCTGCCAATGCACATGGGAACAAATGGGGAAAGAAGGAGAAAGCTGCTGGCATTGCAGGGACTCAAAGCCACGATCAAGAGATGGGAATTGACTTGCAAAACACAGCTGAGAGGGGTGTCCTGAAGTATTCATAAGAATGACTATCGCTCACCCTGGTGAAAATCAGGCTTTTATCAGTGTTTTATCAGTGTTAGGTCTTCCCAATGCTTTCTTCTGCAGCTTTATTCGTTTTTAATAAAAGAAAGAGAATCATGGTAAAAAAAACAACTGATGACTATGAACTGCTCTATTTGCAGTCACATTTAAGACAGATGTTTATGAGGGGTGCGATTTGCCATAACTTTATAACTCACCACAAAACACTAGTACATTTTCCTAGTAAAACATTTTTTTTATCTTCTAGCAAAATATTCCAGTCATCTCCACTACTTTAGGCTTGGGCACTGACAAAACAAAGGAACAGAAAGGGCTACCAATATGTTTGCCTTTACTGGAACAACAAATGCAAATGGAAACGACAAGCTTTCATCTTGACTTTCATCTATAGATGAAGAAGAAAGAAGAACAGAAGGGAGATTGGAGAGGAGAAAAACATAGAACACCTATCAGCGAGTCAGCGAGAGTCATGCATCTGCCAGGGAGATCACCAGGGAGATTGGCTGAACCCTCTCTGATGACACAGTAACAGCTTTCATACATATGATTTGTGAAAACCTCAAGTTCCTCAAAAGCTTGCAGAAAGACATTAACAAAACTGTCAGATAGGAGACTGAGGACAGATTGAATGGGCCTTCAAACACAAGGCCTCCATCTTGGCTCTGGGCTTCCGAGCTGTCTGATTCCTCCAGTCCCCAAATGGCCCTAAGCATTCAATCTGATGGATAAAAAATCAGAAATGCTTTTCTGTCATCTTCCAAAGCTACATCTGATGATGTAAACACAGGCTGTCACTGTTATCTACCAGCACTGACCACATTCCAGCAGCGATACTGACAAGGCCATAAAAACTGATGCCCTGCTCAAGCAGTAACACATTTTGTTTGGCAACTAGAGGGAAGCCTTCTGAAGGTCAACTGGTCAAGAGGCTTCACAGCCCGGATCTAGGACAGCAATCACATGGCCTGCCCTCCTGTCAATCAATCATACATCAGCAATTAGCCAACAGTGGCAGACAGCACTTGAATAAACATGACAGCCATGGCCCCTAGTGACTCAGCACCTTTAAAATTAGTCCGAGGCTACTGAATAGTCAAAAACTCCAACAAGAAGTTTCCTGAGAGCAAATAATACTGCATGCCCCATCTGAAATTATTCCAAATGTCTCCATTGCCTGAGGTTTATCCATCATAGAGTGCAATGAAGAGCACAAAGAGCTCTTATGTATGGCGTCAAACCAAGACCATGTGTAGAGAGCTACTAGGAGCTTGAGGGATGGAGTGCCATTTTGTTTTTTGAAAAAACCTTCTGGATAGATTTGAAGATTTTCCTGAAAATATTTCTCTCAACACATGTCAAACATGTCAGGAAATAGAAAGCAGATTAAATCTGTCACCCCAAACCTGCTACACTAGTTCTTTCATTGTTCCGCTCCTTTCCATTATGTGTAACATCTGCCTTTATGAGAGGCATCAGTTAAGCTCAAAACTCTTTCAAGGCTTTGTCTTCTGCCGAGTTCTCCATTATAGCACAATGAAGCACTGTATATTCCTCTGTGCCAAATACATTATTTAAACCCATCTCATCAGATCAGTCATCAAATGTAGACAGAGCTGTTGAACCAAAGGAGCCAAGTACATAAAGGAAAGGCTGGGACAGAGATAGAGATAGAGAGACAGAGATGTTTGTCCACACAGCTGAAAATAGCACTCATTCACCTGGGTTACAAAAAGTCACAAACCAAAAGAGTACCAGTGATACTGTTTCAAACAACACAACACAAAAGCCAGTCATATAGTTTTGTTCTGTTGTTGAACACAGAAGCCTTGCTGGGCACTGCCAAAACACATACACTGTGTTCCTCAGGCTTGCTCGCCTGAACCCATCTATCAGGCTTTCACTGACGTGATGACCAGGGGGACCACTTTGGATAATATTAATAACATGGCTAACACATAACCATTTCTCCATCATTACATGAGTGGGCTACCAAGGGAGGAGTAACCCTATAACACTTGTGTGGTGTAATAATATTTTTTTCCCCTCAAATTAAAGTTTCACTTGCTCATCCATCAAGTGGGAATGGCTGATGAGTGTTAAGGAGAGAGAAAGAAAAAGTTGGTGTTAAGTAGGAATGACACCCCAAAACTCTAGTTTAAGGTCATGCTTTCAATAAAACTAGTAGATGTAGTCACTTGTGCAGGCATCACAGGTATATACAGACATCATAAACAAAACAGAGATGCTCATTCAGAATGCCAGGGCTACGGGTTGAGTGGCTCCATATGGGGGCTTAAAGATTGTGGGTACATGGGGCTTGACTGTCCCGGGCAGCTGCCTATATGCCCATACACTATTGATGACATGGATACATGGGTGAGCCTTTGTGTCGGCTACGAAGTGATGTTCTCCCTGCTTGTGACAAGTTCAAAACATCCAATGCAGGTAAGGTGCGATGATCAGGTTAAATGTTAGCGTTTATCTAAATACATAGCCCGGTGTTTTAGGCCAGGTCGACAAAGATTGAAAAAAAAAAACAATTGTGGGTACACGAGTTTCGGGTGGAAATTTTTGTGAACAAAGAGAATATCACTGACAGGATCCTCCGCATCTCACTACCAGTCCCTCCTCCTCCTGACTGGTTATGACAACAGGGCAACAGTTAACCGAACCCCGTAAGCGAGTGCACTGGCAGCGGTGCAATAAAGCATTGTTCTGCGCGCATGTAATAATTTGCAATATTATCACTATGTCTTCAAACAATGGCTTGGCGAGTAGCACCACATGCCTGTCCAAACCTCCTCTCACCAATCAGCGATGTAACGGAAAGACAAGAAAGGGTCTGAAGGTTTAAAGGAAATAATACTGCGAATGTGTTATCCAGCCTGTAAGCTACTGTGGTGTAACGGTGGAATTAATAACGAGACAATGTTAAACATCAGTGGGAAAATATGTATGAAATATTATTCTCAAGTTTGGCAAATACACATAGCTTACACATATATGTGTAATGATATCCAAATTTGAAAAAAAAAAATACGAAGCGCACAATGCTACACAATATAAATGCGCATAAAGGACCAAGCCAACTGCCTTTCATTGGTACTTATGAATACAACTTTGTAATAGTCGTTATGACATTAATGAGAAGTAAAAAGCTATTTCTGTGACTTTCAAGATAACAGGTTACTCACAATGCTGTATTGGTCTCTTCCGCGTTCATTGGCGCACAAAGAGCATTTGACCGTTCCGATTAAATTGTCGGTTCCTGATGTGAGTTCAGAGACCATGAAATGAAATCAACACTGGTGACCACGTCCTGCCAGTAAAGGAGGTGGTTCGCTGTTTATGTTGTCTTTCTTATTTGAAAAGTAACTGCATTGTCATCCCACCCCTTAATCAGTTTGCCCTATCAGGAAGATATCTTGAAATTGTGGGTGCGTCTCATGTGTTTCAGACTCCTCCTCTAAGACCACCTCTGAGAAATCTTCTTCATGATTACTTTTAATAAATAAAAATACTATTAAATCAGAGATTATTAAATGATTTCAGAGGGAATCTCTTACACACACACACACACACACACTTTAATATAAATAATAGACCCCTTTGCTACATGCAGTCTAAAATCGCCCCATGTTACTTTGAGTAATGCTGTGGGGTTGGATGTGGTGGCAAGGCATTATAGGCTGGAAAGAAGCTATAAAATAGGTTGGTTGGGTGTGACAGAGCTTAGAGAGGATGTGCGTATGATTACTGAGGATTTGATGCGATAGAAGAGGAAAAGCAGCCTATGGGTTATGGAGCCCTCATATAATGGTGCAACTATATACTCAGTCTCTCTGTCTCACATTTTCTGTGTGTATGTGTGCACGTGTTGTGTGTTTGTATGTACAACAAAATATATTCTGGATTTCAAAAGAGTGTGTTAGGCTTCGGCTATTCTCACACCACTGATACGTTGTCCGCAGGGAAACAGGAAATGACAGCCTTGTCAAAATCATTTGCAACCACCTCCACATATGCATTTGTGACAAGCTGTGTGTGTGTGTGTGTGTGTGTGTGTCTGTGTGTTGTGTAAGTGGGTGTGTTCTGGCTTGTGTATGTGTTTGAATGTATGCCTCTTTTAAGTGTCTGCCATTATCTGAGTATGTATTTGCATACTTGTCCTACTTTTCAGAGGCAGTGGTATTCCCCAGCCTAAACAGTACTGTCTGAGGAGAGCTTCAATGCCTGGGATTAGGCACAGAAACCTCTTATCCTTAGATATGCTGTCAGAACGAAAAGCAGCACACAGTTTAGTTGGTCTGTAAAATAACACTGGAAGAAAGTTTTGGGGTTATTTAAGTATATATGAGTATAATGTCACACCATTGCTTTGACTTTAGTATGCTACCTTTGTTTTATTTTTGTTCAGCAAAGGAGTTTAAGGCAGCTCTGAGAAGTGCCCCTTTCAGCCTTGTGATCTGTTTTCTCCCTGAAGCGTCTGCAGGCACTGTTTTGGACCATGAGTATCAGGTTTATCTCAGTTCTTTGGCATGAAAGTGCTTCAGGTTCTGCAGGTCCTTCAGTCTCATTCAAAGCCATTGATGATTCCTCCTAGTCTGTGCTAGATTTCATGCACCCTTGCACTCTATTTTCCCTATGGCATTATCTTGTCTAAAGAAGCTGCAAAACACTAAGGACACTCTCTAAGGACACTTAGATCTCTCATGTGCTGGAAGCACTCTTTCAGGGAGCTCTATACCAACCAAGTATTTTCCATCTCTGTAAAATGACTACAGTGAAGAATACAGTTTGAGGACAGATGAGGCAGAAGCATCTCTCAGAAAACTCCCATGATGCCCTTGTTCTGTACACAAGGGCAAAAGAGAAAATAGGATGGCATCAAGTCTTTCTTTTATTCTAGGCTAAAAGTACTAGGTTACATTTTGACAAATGTGGAAAATGACATGAGCTGGCAGCTGGAGTCACATCCAGGATGGCAGCTACCTGTGTGTTTAGCAGAATGGAGCTAGCACTGAGAGCTGTGTCTGCGACTCGCTCTGCTTGGCATGAGATGCAAAAAGACTCCTCTCTCAACCATCGGCAGCCCTCACATTCCCCACCACAGTGTGGCAGGCTGATGAGAAGAGACAACTCATGTTCCCTAAACTGTCTGCCTTTTTCTTCCTCTGGGAAGCCCTTACAGAGCAAGTTTATCTTTCTGTTTTCTCTTGCTTGCTGGCTCACTTTCTCCCTCTCTTTCTGTCTCTCTCTCAGTCTCTGGTACTGTCTCTCTATTGTCCTTTTTTCTCTCGCTCCCTCCTGCTTGCCATGGCTCTGTCTCTCTTTTAAATCCGTCTGAGTTTTCCACAGAGTCAGTCTAATTGAAGAGTATTTGCCACGCTCCTGCAGTGGCTTAGTTGCCCTGACAGCATGGTTGAGGTAACAAGACCTCCTGCCAGTGCTATGCTCAGTTCTGACACAGGACGGCTAATAGCTGTCAGTGTTGGCGTGCCAGGGCAGATGGATGGTTATGACTGAGATGGTCTGCACAGTAGAGATGGTGTGTGTGTGTAAGTGTGTGTGTGTATGTGTGTGTGTGTGTATGTGTGTGTGGTAAGAGATGCTGAGGCATCAGTCAGCAAGAGAGGAAGCTTTGTTGAGCTCTCAGCCATGCTCGGTCAACTCTTGCAATGCATCACCCAGAGGCACGATTGATGTCACTGGCAGATTTATGATAAGCAGACAGCATTAGCGTGCCACTGGCCTTGTTTTGGACAGGGGCCCCTTGTAAGCCAGAGGCTGTGCTGAGGCAAAGTGTGTGAGTGATTGAATGAACAAATGGACAAATACTGCTCACAAAACAGGCTGGTCCTTTGGCTGGTCCCAGGCTGGTCCTTTGTTGGGGAGATGGTGCTTTGGGGGATCAGATTTCACAGTTTTTTAAATGAAAAGAATGCAGAGGAAGATAATCTAATTACTGACCAAAGTGCTTGTAATCTTATATAATATTATATAATTATATAATTTATATCATTCTCATTATATCATATCTCATTCGCATTTCTACTAGCCTGATACTACAGACAAAGAAGAAAAAAAAATAGCTTTTGTGGTTAAAACAAAGTCGCTAGATGCTAAACCACAAACTTCCAACGTAAGTTTGAAGACTATGTGGATATTTGATGGGAATATGAGTGAAGATAGCCAATGCTGCAGCACTGTAGGCACATTCCATTCATAGTTGATTGTTTTGCACGAGACACACACTGGACACAAAGGCCAGCAGTTGTTGTTACAAGACCCCGATTACTGACCTCTGTGTCTTTGTCATTGGAGGAGGGTGTGTCAGTCTGATCTTACCTGCTCCCTGCCTGCCTGCCGAGAGAAATGTGATTCCAATCGCATTGTCTGGGTGTCTTAGCTTGATTATGAGTAGGCCGGTTCGGTTCGATTTCAGCCTGACTAAGGTATACATGTGTTTTAAAAGTTGGGGTCTGATATCATGTTGTTGGTCTACCCAGTTCAGTGTAGAGGGGCAGGATGAGCTATGAGAGGAGAACAGCCATTAAATGGGCCCAATCAGAGGGAGCTGCTCCCAACTCATGCACTCATGCTTCCGTCCCTTTCCCATCTGGGCTCAGCCCATTTCTCACACCCTCCTGGGAGCATACCATCAGGCAGCACACAGCCCACAACCATATTGTACATCACACAGAACACAGGGAGGAAACTCTACATCATTGCTAAACTCTAGGAGACCAAAATCATCCTCCTGGACCAATTTCAAACAGTCAAGCATGTGTGTGTAAAAAGCAGAACAACAAACCAGACACATCAAAGCCGTCCTATCGTCCTCTTTTCTGCACTACTAGAGATAGTGGATTTAAAGGCAAGCTAGGAAGACTGATCATCTTCCAGTCTTCATGAAGTAAAAAGACATTTCTTTTTCCCACATACACTCTCTCTCTCTCTCTCTCTCTCTCTCTCTCACACACACACACACACACACATGTTTAGACCATGATAAGACATGTGCCAAGTCATCAAAACCCTGCGATAAACCATTACCTGTCATCTTGCCGTAGATGACTTTTTTTCCTTTTCTGTGCCGTCACAGGGAGAAAGGGGGGGAGGGGTGAGAGAAAAAGAAGGCAGTAAAAAAATCATCTCCTCTCAGATCCCCAATCTCAGTGAGATCACAGCGATAGCGTGAGCAGCAAGGTGACCGTACTTTGGAGTGATGGAAGGGGGTGTTGACTGTATAATTGGATGTATTGTGGTGGGAAAGTGGGTGAGGTGAAGGAGAAGTGGCCAGAGATGAACCTGCGTGTGGGAGTGTCTTTTAATGGCTGTTTGGAGCATGAACCCAAAGCAGTACTGCCTCCCCTAGACCACAGAGGAGACGCTTGGCTTGGCCCTCTCCAACACCCACACTGTCAGGTGAGCTGACTGCAAGCTCTTTTCTTTCACCCTGTCATTCTTGTGGCATTTTCCCCAAAAATAATATGCCTTTTGCAATTGAAAATGATAGCTTTTAATGAGACAAGTGGTTTTCTGGCAGAGAGACGATGATTATCAAAAGGGCATGTCAGCATGTTGCATGTCATGGACAGCATGCCAGTGAGGTAAGGAGAAGAGCAGAGGTACAGAGATGCCAGCTGTTTAAATCATCATGAATTAACATCTAATTATCTTATTTTGTATGTCCAAATTCTCAAGTTGTATAGTCTATGATATACAGCTATATATTTTTAGTAAATGTAAGAGTAAATGTATTTATACTTAGTAGGATTAGTGTATATTATACGTAGCTGATAATTCATCATGAATAAATATTGCTGAAAAAGCTGTGAAAGATTCAAATGTGAGCAAAGCAGGGAGGTGGTTGGAATAGAGTGCTGTGGCATTTCGTTTTTTAGTGTGTTGTTGCAGATTAGCCAGCTCAATGCACACCTTCAGATGTCATTGTATTCAGGAAGGGCATGTTGGGAGAGGAGAACATTGTGTGGTTACATTCATTAAATCTCCCTGGAGGGATCTCTTAAAAAGATGTAAAGCCAACACACACACACACACACACAAACACAGGCGTGCACACATATATATATATACACAAACAGAGCAACATTTGGCTATATCTCTTTTACCAGACACAGAGCACAGAGATAGACTCTCTCTCTCTCTCTCTGCATCTTGTTCTGTCTTCGTAATAAACTCATGGTGTTTGCACTAGAGGGGATCAATAGTCATGCTGATTTAACTCGAATTGCATTCCGTTTGCAACATATATAGGAACATGTCAAACTTGCTAAATAGCAACTGGAAAAGTAAACAGAACAGGCCTACAGTGCATACTGCTATACCACTGTCTGTAAAGGCAGTGGAATTAAAGGACAGCCTTTTGAATCTAACAGGAAGGCTACACTGGATACATTAAGTCAAAGGCGTATCTGCCGTAACAATTAGCTCCCACTATAATCAATGGAACTGGCCACACCAGACAAGGCAGCGCAACGAACATTCTAAAAAATCTTTTCAAAGTTATTTTTATGTGACTTGACTTAATGCTGAATGCTGTAACGCATCCAGTGTAGCCCTAGGGTCAGTCTTGCTGGAGCCTCTCACCATGGCAATAAAGTATGTCCTCGCCTGTCCCCCAGTGTCTAAATACGTAGAGGTGCAGTATCCAGGGTTGCATGAGGAGTTCAAATACTGACTCTATAGAGGTACAGTATCCAGGGTTGCATGAGGTGTTCAAATACTGACTCTATAGAGGTACAGTATCCAGGGTTGCATGAGGAGTTCAAATACTGACTCTATAGAGGTACAGTATCCAGGGTTATATGAGGAATCCAAATACTGACTCTATAGAGGTGCAGTATCCAGGGTTATATGAGGAATCCAAATGCAGGCTGGATAGAGGTGCAGTATCCAGGGTTATATGAGGAGTCTAACTGCTGGGGTCCCTGAGGCAATGAGGGGGTCTGACTGCTTTGCTATTGGGATTTCACCAATATATCATCAGTGAAAGCAGCTAAAGCATATTAGCTATATGTGTATTTTCACACCAGCTTTACGCAGGCAGCATCCAAACTCTCACTTCTCTCTTCCTCCCTCCCTCTCCAATTCTCCCTTCTTTTGCTCTGTCTCTCTCAAACTGCACACCAGTTGAAAGTCGTTTCCCCGCTAATCCCAGATAGAGCTGCAAGGTCTGTGGAAATCACTGAGGCTGAGATGCAGCCAGAGGACAGATTTGTAAAAGTCAAGGATTGTCTAGGTAGCAGCGCAGAAAGTGCACTCATGTTTTTTTTTTCTTGGATATGAACCATCTGTATTTAATTAAAGTAAAATGTAATTATGAAAAATATTATGCATGGAAGCAAAAATACAGAAACCCCTGCAAGTCAGACTGCCACCTCTGATAACTCTTATAGGTTTACCACAGTGAGGCCCCTGAGGCCTCACTCCCTGTTTGCTTCCAAAAGGTGCCTCTTTGAATAGTTTCCACAATGACTTTTGCCACTCCCCCACCAATCCTGTGTCTCAGATTTTCCTACTGTGCTCTTCTCTCAAAACAATCCTCTAAAAGTAGAGTGCAGAATGAATGTGACATTTTTAACCAATTAGTTTGTTGCAATTCATGTAATATACAAACATACAGTAGGTCTCCTATCTGCGAGCTTATCAGTATGCATCACTTATTGACAAAACACAGCAACACAATGCAAATCTCAATTAGATGGCAAAGCTGACAATAATAAAGAGGTAATGAAAATGGGCAACTCATGGCATAATTAGCTTCCAGTGATATGTGAGATTGTATGTTTGTACAATGTGTACAGTAAATGTGTGCAAAAAAGTGTGTCCCACACAGACTCAATACCAGCCCTGTAAGAGAGACGGGGAGGCCATGTACATGTGGTAGCAATCATGGTTTCCAGACCTGTTTACATGTACTAGTGCCATGTGGGTGTGGGTGTGGGTGGGTGTGCATGTGTGTGTGTGAGTGTGTGTGTGTGGGTGTGGGGGGGTTGTGTTCCAATACTAGACCTCAACACTGTTCCAGTAACTGAAATGTGAAAAATGTGTTTTTGGATGAGGGTATGTATGATCACCTCTTATGTAATCTACAGATTGTGAAAGGACAAAATTTGTTCCCCAAAAAGAAATGTGCTGGCTTCATTTTATTCCATTCTTCTTTTAGTCTCCTTCATTTCTTGAGCACAGCTAATTGTGGATATATGTTACTTCTCTTAGAAGAAGCAGACAAGCAACTCCCCATCTGGAACATGAAACTTGAGCCCTGGAGTGTTATGGCACTATTTACATTCTTACATTCACCAGAGTTGACTTCACATTCCTTCCAAATTGCCTCTAATGCCTGTCCTTGGATGAAACTGTTGTTACATTGTTTCACAAGAGAGTCTTTTGTAGAAAGGAATATGTGGCAAATAACAAGCATTTAAACAGCCAAAGTCTCATAGCAAAGCAGTGAAAATGTTAAAGCTGAGGAGCCTCTTATCCACGAGATACACCAGCTAATGGAAAGATTAATCAAATGCCATAATAACATATAAGGTTGCTCATGACCTTTCTTGGACAGTCAAACAATTGGATAGTTACTGTTCAATATTGTTGTGGTTTACCCACCTGCCCCCTCCACTGGTATGTCCTTGACATTTCAAATTGGAACTGGTAGTTTCATCACATATCTTTCTTTTAAATCTTGACCTTCTCAGAATCTGTTGAAAATTTTTTCCTTTGGAGGGCAGAGGCATCCTGGTAGTTTGGGCAACTTTTGGCAATGCAAAGTCAACAACGGTGGCCTCAAGGGATAGAACTGAGTGGGAACTAAACAAGACAAAGACCCGGTCCCATTTCACCTCCCTTAACACGTGTTCACATTGACAAAGTGGCAAATTTAATTTCACTCTGAAAATACCAGCTCATGTCCACAGGATAAACATTCAGATTTCTCCGCATTCGTAAACGTGACATCCCGAAAATAATGTAAATCGGAATAACAACATAACCATTGAAAAGCACTTCCCCTTGCTCTGAAAAGTACTGGGACATCATACCCTTACACAAGAATGAGCAAGATCGAATGCTAAAACGAGTGGAAGTGGTTAAAATAGGACAGGGACAAAGTCAAGAGTTTCTCTAGTGGCCTCACATAGTGGTTGAACACCGTGTGGTCACAAGGAGGAGGGCTGAAGGAGGACAGCATATTCATTTTGAAACCAACAGAGGCAAATACTCACCCAAATGTGCCAACAAGCTGTAGCCCTTTAAACAACATATGAACGTATGTCTAAGCTCAGCTCCAACAGTGTGGCCATTTCTTCCTTAGTGAGGAGAGGATGTCAGCAGACAAGCAGGCTGTGGGGCAGTGTGGTGGGGTTATGACAGCAGGGGATTGCACTGATTGGGGAATGTTGTCCTCAGGCTATGGAGGGGAAATGTGCTGCCAACTGGGTGGTGTTTGCATTCCCTCCCAAAGTAATGCAGAGCTTGTTCTGCTGATGGAAGTTTCCTACATGAAAATGTCCTGCAATATGAGTTGAGAAAGGATTCCCCATCATTACCTCTCTTTATGTACTCTCTCCATTTCTTTCCCTTTCCCTTCACTGTGATGAACAAGGTCCAGGCAAGTTAATGACATCAAATGAAACTGCTCACATCATTAAACTTGATGACACTTGAGCAAGCAGAAATGTTACGTGTAATATAGCCCACAGCAAACATGCAGACCTAACATGTAGAGTGACATAAAGTTCTGTACAATACCAACCTTTCCTTCCCAAGACCTGAAACTGAGAGAGAGAGAGGTTGTGAAGAGATGCGGGTGTGCAGATGAACGCTCTGCAAGAGACTCCCGCATGGGTTTGTTTCACAGGCCACATCCTGTCTTACTTTGGACAAAGAGGGGATTTCCAAGACACTGAGCATGATTTAATCAAAAGGTTGCCCAAACATAGGTTTGTTTTCCTCTACATCCCCCATGATTTATTTTACAGTGATTCACATAAACAAACTGCTTGGAATAATTAATTCAAATCTGTGTTTGCACTAAGACTTGATCATGGGAAGCATGGTTAGAATTTGAAATGGTTAAATAAAAACGGGCATGAGGTTAATTATCATTATGTGAAATATACTAAATGCAAGGGAAATCAGGATTTCACCTTCCAACATTTGGCAGGTCCTAGGTAAAAGTATGGCAAAAGCTAATTCAGATATCTTCTGCCATTTAATCTGTTTGGTAAACACCAGGATTTGCCTGAGCAAGTTCCTGAAAGTTGTTTGGTGAACACCAAGTAATGGTCACCTGTCACTGTCTTTTTTAAAATTGAGAGGATCATCCTGTTCCTCCATGTTAAGAAATGTGATTCCAACAACTCACTAAGGTTTCCTCTATGGAATAAATTGCAAAACAGACACACTGCACAGTGCACAAGGCAAAAGCATTTTTTTTTTTTTTTGTCAACAACTCCTCTGTCTTTTGGGGAACATTATTATATTAATAATGTCCTGGAAGAGACAGGCCATGGGATAACCCAAAATGTCTATTTGAAAATGTCCTTTCCTCTCCATCATGGCCACGCTGTGATGATTTGTGTATATAGCGTTCGCTTTGGTCCTTAAAGACATGCAGCAGTCACTTGAAAGAGGAGATGGAGAGTTCTAAAGCCTGTGAAGAGATGCTCTTAACCTCCTGTGGAATGATCCACTCCGCATGGGCATCCCACTCATATACACTTCTATGCAAAAGCAAAAGCCAAACACAGCATGCTTGGGAGATAAATTAATGCAGCTCTTTAGACTCCAGTTGAAGGCACACAACAGCCCAAAAGAAACCCAGCAGATGCTTATTTTCTCAGACTTTCCACAAGCAACACCAGCTTTTGTCTTGTCTCACTCTCTGGGTTTGTTTGAAAGGAGCCCTGCAGGTCACAGCAATGCATCTGTGCATCCAGCAAATGAGAGCTGACAAATGAACAAACAGGAGTCATGGTTTGCAGTCACAAGGAGCCGTCATTCCCCCCTTCTGGAAGAGACAAACGAATCAAAGGGGAAATCATGAGAACTGACTGATCAGCGGTTTGTCCTGTAGCAGTCTCTCTCGTCCCTCCTCACACAGCTCTCCAGCTCCCAATGTATTGTTTAAACTCAGAAATACACTGCTCTTCATTAACCCAGAACACAAGGGCAGTGAGCAGGAAAGAATATGACAGCTCAGGCCTGAGTGGAGAACTCATCTAATTCAGAGGACAAGTACCCATGGGTGGGTAAAAGACTGAACTGAAAGCAATGCGCCTTGCTGACAAAAGCTACACTATGCAAACTCCATCTTTAAGCAGTCTTTCTTCCATGTCTGGCCTCCCTCAACCCAGTCCCTCTCTTCCCCACTGCCTACAAAAAAACAAATGCTGTAGATCCAAAACTTTAAATTGTATTCACTACTAGACCTACCCAGGGTCATTGTGCCCAAACTAGTTTAAAGCCATTGATTCTTGACACTGAATTCTATCTTCAATAAGAACATTGACAGATGGAAATCTACAGTGTACCTCACCACCAGGTTAAAAACTATGAAACAAAATAGCCTCTTACGAAACACTTTATATTTTATATATAATTTATAATTTCACACAGACGTTCAGCAAGTGTGGCATGCCTTTGTGCAAATTTGACAATAGACTGTTAAGGGAATTTAATTGAGAAACAGATGAATGAACGAAGGAAATTTACACAGTAGTGTAAATAGGACAGTGGCAGATGTAGCCACAGTTCCACCTGCTGTTTAGAAATGGTAGTACAAGGGAATGCAATCCAAACCAGATGTCAAACTATAAAAGGAAAACAGACAGTATTAACAAAATTCAATTCATTGTCAGTGCTCAGAGAGGACGGTGCAATAATTTCAAACACCACTGCTACCACAAAGAGGCAAAGACCATGCATTTTATAAAAAAGTGCTTAATTTATTCATTGTAAAATGTGAGTGAAATTGTTGTGAATAAGATTCTTTTCAAAGAGATTAAATTAAATATGAACATTTGTGATTAAAAATGTGCCTTCACTCCATTTTATGTGGTATAGTGTTAATCAGCATCGAGTGGATTTTCTGTGACTTCCTGGAGAAAGAAAAGTTAAACTGATTAGACACATTCTAAAGCATTTTATCTTCTGAACACATTCATTTGATTTAATGGACCTCACCTTGTGACTGTGAATGTGGTTTCTTCTGATTGTTCAAGTTCTTGGAGGTTTCTGGATCATAGACCAATGGTCTTCTCCATATTCTCTCTATGGGATGGGTGCAAAGATGCATTATACCACCTTTAACATTAGATATATTTATGCAAGGGTAAGGGTAGAAATAGCAGTTTTCAATACCAGACTGGCATTTCTGCACTGCTCCCTTCTGCTCCACAACTCTGTGTTGCTCTCCACTGGACATGACTGGGTCAATCTCACTTTGATGCCAGCCAGAGTCACCCTGTTGTTTATGTCCACTGCCCTCTCTTGCCCCAGGGAAGAGGTGGTTGCATTTTGGCATGTCACAGGAGCAGTTCTGCTCTCGGAGTTTGGGCCGCTGAGCAGCGAGGCACTTCTCAGAGTGGCGGCATACGCGCTGCACCTTCCTAGATTCGGAGGCCCTCTTAGACCCAGTGAGGGGACGCATGCTATTTTCAGAGGCCTCTCCCTCAGTCGTGTCATCCTCATCATTCAAACGTCCAGGGACATCCGAGCCAGATCCTTTGGTTGAGGATTTGGACCTACTACCAGGCAAACACTTGCAAGTTGCAAAGCCTAGGGATTTGGCAGCATCTCGCTGAGGCTGAGGATGTTTGTGACGCTTCATACTGGGAGTGGGACTTGTGGAAGCGGCTGCTCCATGTTTGGGGAAGGAGCGGTTACAAACACACCGCCCCTGGTGAGAGGGTGGGGACAGCAAGCCCTCTCCACGGAAAGACACAGGTTGGCACTCATGATCAGACACATCGCTGACTGTTCCAGTCCTCCTCTTGTGTCTTCTGCACTCCTCTCTGTGTCTGGAAGGAGGAGCTGAAGAGGTCTGCGACACATGTTGCCCAACCTTGAGATCCTGACTAGACTTGTCTGGAGAGACATGCCCTTGAAGGCCGAGCTGTTGCTGAACATTAGGCTGCATCTTGTGGTAGACATACACATTTCCAAAGTCTGTCAGCCAACTAGCAGATGGGAGGTAAGGAGGCAGGGACTCCAAAGAAGTCATGGAATCGTGTGGGTCAGGTTCAGTTTCAGTTCCAGCCACAACCTGCTGCCTGTCCGGCAGGGAATTACCTTTGACCTCTAGGGACGGACTCGTGGCCTCCTCCATCAAAGGGCTCAGGGCCTCCTTCTGGGGCGTCATCAGGCCGTTCTGGATGAGCCACTCGCTAGTGGGCACATACGGCATCAGTGACTCCACAGACCACACTGAGGTCTCCAAGTGCTGCACTTCTCCAAACTGCAGATCAAACGGCAGGTGCAGAATCTTGAACTGTGGGTTCTTGCTGCTGGGGAAGAGGTCATAGTCATCCTTGCCAAGGTCATCTTTGCTGAAGTCATCTTGTGAGGACAATTTGAGGTCACCACAGGCTACTACAGAGGAGCCCACTTCAGTGATTACCTTCTCAGCTTGAAGAGTCAAGGTAGGGTCTGTAGCATCTGTATCAGGAGTGTCCGTCTTCTCCACGGTGCCCTCTGTTGGAGGGGAGGACTCACTCAGGCCAGTGGATGGTGAGGCTCCAGTCAGGAGAATGTCTGGGCAGGGTGGCAGGTAGGGCTCCTCAGAGGGAGCCGCCTCATGTACAACAGGGACTCTCTTCACTTCAGCTCCTTCCTTGAGTTCTTCTGCATTCTGGGTTGCTCCAGCCACTGACACGCATGGGGGTTGTGTCTCACAGTGCAGCAAGGCACCATTTGTGTCGGTCACTAGTTTTGCCGTTTCCTCACAGGGGGCAATTTCCATGTCTGCTATAGTACTGCAACACTTGATTTGCACCTCCTCAGCATGAAACAGAATGTGGTCTTGGATCACCGTAGTTCTTGGAGTAGCAGAGCTAACGAAGGTGCTACTGGCTGGCTGCTGGGATGCGACCATAACCACTGGCTCCTGGCGCTCAGGGGTCTTCACCTCAGTGGATGAAGCTGAGGATGTGGAGGCAGAGCCAGTGAAGCACGTGTCCCTACCAGACTCTGAGTTAGTTGGGCCATCTGGCCTGTTTGAGGCACTGCAAATCGGGCTCTGGCCTTGGCTAGGTGTTGGTTCTGTTTGGACCTCTGAGCTAACCATCACCCGTGGGTTGGTGGTGTGTTGATAGCGGAAGCGGCGAGCCTGGTAGGCCATTGTTGGTGCCATGTGAGGGTTCATCATGCGTCTGTAGTCCACCAGGTGTAACTGGCTATGAGGCATGATGTAGCCTGGGGCATCAACATATGGAGTTGGAGGAAAAGGGGGGACCATCATGGGTGGATAACCTGAAGCGCAAACACATGACAAAAAGGAAATTGTTTTGCAAGCTCAAAAGATCAAATTCAAAACACTTTGGGAACTAATAGAACACAGAATACATTCAGCACACCTACCCATCCCAGGAAAGCCACAGTAGGGGGGATAGGGCATTGGCCATTGATAAGGCAGGTAAGGCTGTGCTGGCTGCACATAGAAGAAGGGCCGTGTGCGCTGGTGTGGATCCTCAGGAGGAGGTCCCCCATAAGGCCCAGGGGCAGGGTGGCGAGGCGCTTGGGCAGGCTGGGCTGTAGCTGCCATATCATTTAGAACACAACTGGAACACATCATAAAACAACACACAAAAAAAGACAATACAAATGTGATATCAGCTAGAGCTAACAAACTACAGACACATCAAGTTCAATGATGCTAAAACAAACACATTCTCATCTCTTAACTTTTTGCAAAGCATGACACAATAACATTCAAGCAACCAAACCTACTTGCAATGCAAATGTCAGAAGCAATGAAGACAAACAGCAACACTCTCATATTGCTCCAGCTTTAAACATTTGGGAAATGAGTTGAGGGAAGCTTACTGGCCATCTGAACTATGGAAATTGGCAAATTGGCAAATCACCCCTATCTGGAGGTGGGTGGGCAGGACTCAGTTCAGCTGACTGCCAATTAGTGGCCAATTGCTTAATGCAAATTAATTTTGTGGTTATTTGCCAATTCCACTGTTTCTCATTTCTAGCAAACAATACTGTTTATCTAATCTAATGTTTCATGCTTATTAGTGATGAGATTCAGAGTCCCTAATGATCATAAACAAATGATGACAAAATACAAATACACACACACATATATATTTAAACACCCTTGAAATACTGTATCATAGGAATATTAACAATGGCCCACTATATATCAAACACATTAATCTATCTTACAGACCTCTTTAATCATTTAGGGATAATGGCTACCGAGGTGTCCCGATCGAGTGGAAAATAGACGAGATGGGGGCAAAGACCGGCACGATGCCTTAAGGCATCATTCCTCTATATTGGATCACCTCAGCGGCTGTTATCCCTAAATCATTAAGGATGTCTGTAAATGACAATAGGATCTCTATATCGGGACACCTTGAACTTACTATGGTTGCTATAGTTATGATTCAAAAGAGCATTGTTATAGAACGTTATAGAAGTTTTTTTTTTTTTTTTAAACCAGGATCTACTCTTGATATATATAAATCTATGGGATCTACTATTTGATCTACTCTTGATATATATAAATCTATGGGATCTACTATTTAGGTATCCCTTTATTGGCACACGCTCTGTCAGCCAGGTGATAAGCTTAAATAACTGAGTTGTGCAATATAAGACCAAAGGCTATGCAAAAATGCCAAACTTAATGCAAGTCACACATACACAAATATGTTTGTAATAGCTAAACAATTGGTTTTGTTACTCAGGGGTTGCAGCTAAGGAACATATAAAAATAGTAAACAGCACAATAATATTAGGCATAGTTTCAAAATAAATACACAAATGTGGAGCAGTGTTCTACACAAAACATATGATTCAAATCAGTGAGAACATTTTATTGCCACCTTTACTGCTGGGGAATATAACCATCAAAAAAATCTTGACTTTACACCAAAAAACAAACACAGTGACATTACACCAAAATAAATAATGTAATACTGCATATTATACAAGACTTGTGTGATGATCAAACTCAAAGTTTATATCATTATTTTATATTATATATTTTGTTTTTTCAGTGATCACTGTGACCCTCTCTATAAATCTACCCACTACCACCAAATCTTTTGTGCATTTATGTGGACCTCAAGCTCCTCCTGGTGTTCCCTGAAGGAAAAGAGAGAATGGGTTAGTCAAATTTTTACTGGCTTTGCACATAATGTCAAGTTCTCTCTATGGTTCATTTTACCAATTTCCCCAATACTAAAGCAGCTCTGTTTCCTCTCTCTCGTCGTCTTCTTCCACCTCATCATCATCTTCTCCTGCGTTGTCCGCTGGGTTTTGGAGTTCGGAGTTCTGACATGGTGGTGGCTTAGCCATAAATCTCCTTTGGACCCTTTTCACTGAAATGTTTTATTGAATTATTCATAAAATAAATAAACAAACCAACATTTCCCATAAGGGCAGTTTTCCCTGAGGAGTGATTTAAAGTCGATACTTGTTCCTTAGCCAGTTGCAGCTTCACTGAAATAATTACATGGACAAAGTTGCTGCCTTGGTTTGTAAAAGGACAGACTCAAAGCTAAAAGAGAGGACACAACATGAACCAGGAGTTAGACAGCAGCCCTAAAGTAATCAAACCTCAAGGAATCATTTCATCCAGAAGAGTGAAGGAGAGACGTGTGCAACTATCAGCACTACTTGAGTCAGAGCATGAATTAACTCTAGTACAAGTTAAGATTTTTTAAAAGAATTTTCACTGAAATGTTACTTCACAGTCTTGGACAAGACTTAATTGTTGTGCGAGAATCTGGTCATTGACATCTATAGTAACGCTAACCAACATGTATTTCAATCCAACAGATTGGCTTCCCAATGTAACTGAGTGAATTTTTTTTATACCATTTGATGAAATGGGAAATCAGACTCAACTTGTCGTGGCAGCTTTTTAGCAATCCAGAAAAAAATACCTTGTCTTTGTAGTAAAGGTTGAATTCTTGGGGCTTTAATTGAACCCTTTCCACTTCCAGTCTCTCGACAGTCTTGGTGCAGGCCCTCACCTTCTCTGCACTTTTTCTCTGAAGGAGAATCCAAACAAAAAGTTAAGGGGTATTTCTATTTACATACTTTAAAATGTGTATTACATGAAACACCAATGACAGAGGGTTGGCAAAATAGCATTTCATTTGAGGGCATTATAGAACATTCAATTTTAAAAGCATGGAAAACAGGGATGAATAATTCAGATATGTGAAGACAATATTAACAATATTAGACAATATTAAATAAAAAAACATGATACCCCTGTATGGTCTGTGTTGCTCCTCTCTGGATTCATGTCTGTGGCTCCTCTCAGTTAGAGCAGCCAATTCTTCACAGCACTTGTGCATGGGATGGTCGCAAGCCTGACATTCGAACTGTCCTTGGTGATCGGTTTTCTCTCTGCAGTACAGCTTCCTAGATTTGGGCTTTGGGTGTTGTTGGAGGCATTTGCATTTTAGGGCTCGACAGGTGGGGTGCTTCTTTCTGCTATGTCTCAAACAGGCCTTGCAGTCTTTATCATCTTCAGACATGGCACTATCATCCAAGCCAGCCTGGTCATCATAGCAATAAGCTGCAGAGCTGCAGGCCTCTGCTGTGACCATCCTCTTAGGCAGTCTGAGCCCACAAGTGGTGCACGTATAATATCTGAGGCACGTGGAGCCACTTACAGTCAGCGCAGGCTTTTGGACTTCCACAGCAGTCATTTCAGGCTGCCTTCCCCCAGTGTACATGTTCCCTGGAAACAGATCCATATCATCAAGGTCGGTGGAGAACATCTCATCCCTTGAGGACAGCTCATCTAGTGAAGGGCTGAGAACACTCAAGCGTTCCTGGGCCAGCTGTGGAGCACAGTAGCTATAATAGAAGGGATTGCCCAGGGACAGTGGAGGTATCGAGGGAGCCTTAACAGGAATGTCCTTCTGAAGGGCACCAGTGGACAGCACCTTGCCAAATGGCAATCGAAGAATCCGGTATGGCAAGTCAGGGTCATCATCGTCATTTGCTTCATCAGACCTTTTGGTGACTGTCCTTGGTTCACTCTGAGAGCTTACCCTTTTGGTCACTTCTGCGCCTTGTGTCGTTCCATCATCTGGCCCTTTGCTGGAGTGAAAACGGGAATGAAACTCTTCAGATGAGTTCTTTACTTCCCCAAAGCAAACAGAAAGATGTTGTTGACGGTCAGATGTCAAGTCTTGCTTTTCAGTATGGCAATGATGAAAATGCACATCATTGTTAATTTCTTCATCCTCCTCAAGAAGACCCTGCTTCTCGTGAACAGATGAAGTATCCACAGGTGACTCTCCATCTGAATCTGTTGACCAGCCCTCTTGCTGTCGTGGAGTGGTATCTGATCCACATACAGCTGTGGCGGCATCACTGAAAAAGACACCAGAAGCAGCTTGGTGAGTCTGGGTGTGTGTCGGCTCTTGCTTCCTACCCTCTTCTGGCTCCTCTTTTATTGGCTCTTCTCTTGGCGAGCAGACTCCAGATGCCTGAGAGACGACTCCAGAGTCTAGTTCCCGTTCGGACGATGTCTCACTTGCACGGAGTTTATCCAGGCACTCAATCAGTTTATTCAAAGCATCACTGGGGTCAGTCTGGGCACCCGAGCAGGTGGTCTCCCTCAACACATTGCCATGGTGATGCTGGCGGCGGACAACGTCATATGCAGCAGAGTTGAAGTGAGGGTCACACATTCTTCTGTAGTCAAGGAGATGCACTGGAGCATGGGGCATGACATAGCCTGGATACTGCATATAAGAGTAGGGAGAGAAATATGTGCGTCCAAAGGGTAAACCTGGTGAAGCAATAACAACAAGACATACATAACTTAACTATAAACATGACTTTGTGTAGTATTTAATCGTAAACCAAAGTAGCGATGACCAAACCTGATCCGGGGAAGCTGAAATGATTATATGGGTTGTTTGCATGCCACTGCTGGTATGTATAATAGGGTTGAGATGGTGGCTGTACATAGAAAAATGGTCTTGAATGACTGACAGGCCTTTGCTGCGACTGACCATTTGCCGTTGATTGTGAAGAATGATTTGCCTCTGTATAAAGAAATGTTGGATAGCAATTAGCCATAGGCTACTGTAGCCTGCCTATTCCGATTTCCATATGCCAATGCCTGGACACATTCGAAATCCGTCTACTACGTGTACTATAATAAGGTAGGCCTGTGGATTTGAGTTGCACACCAAACCATGGCAGCGAATTTTTAAATGAACATCAATCATTTAGGTTGTAGGCTAAAACATTACCGTCCATGTTTCAGTTTATCCGACACCAGTCTGCGAAGTTAAGAGAAAGCGAAGAAAAATTGTGAATATATATAGTTACTTAAAATAGACATGAATTTATATTATTCTGTTGCCACCTTATCGTGGTTAGTAGAAAGATCTGTATCAGAGAAATTCTAGTAGAGTTTCAAAGCAATCAGTAACTTTTATAATACACACCTGTTTCCTGATTGATGATTTGATACTTCTGACTTAAAGACTCGCACTATTTAAAAAAAAAAAAAAACATAATAATACTAATAACAATTGCAGGCCTAGTCCACAGACATTTCCTATGTATTGTTAATGATCTCAAATCAACAAAGCATTTTAACGCGCATGTAAACATTTTAAATGTTGGTCAAGATCATAGACTTTAGCCTATATAGGCCTCGATGCCAGTAGAGGGCAGGCAATCCTCGCATATGTGAAAACAAATCTTGGGCGCATGCCCAGTATCCTCGTTTAGCCCCAGTTGTCTTGTAAGGCGCTTGCGCGGCTAATAGAGCCTTCCTGCTAGTCGCCTCTCGCCGTAATTGTGTAAATTCGGCTTCCGGAGCTCATACTTTGTCTAACGGCTGGAAGAAACCAGATCACCCACATTTATGAAAACATCCCTGACAGTAAGATACAATATCTTTTCAGATAATTAAAGGAAATGTGTACGGTTGATATATATGCTCATAATGGCTCGAATCACTTGCCTATCATCAATGTAACGGTTTCCACCTAGCTGGGCTATCTATCAAGGTGGCTATCGATCTCCAGCGGTATCGTCGTAAGTGTAGACAGCTGGCTAGAAACAGCCTTATGCTAATGAATAGTCTTGCCTCACTCCATGCAAGTTAACGTTAGCTGTTTAATTAGCATTACGGCTAACACACGGATGCTTTGTGATCTATATAGCAAACAGCCAGCATATGCTATATACAGATTACATGAATGGGCTTTGCTGATGAGTTGTAGTATTTTGATGTAACATTAGCTGGCTAGGTTTATGCGTGGGTGTATGTCTGGTCTATCCGAGAAGGGGGACCCGGAAGGGAAGAGCAGCCGCCGCATCTGCTGATTTGTCTCTGATCCCATTGAAATATAGCTGGACACTTGCTTTGGTGGAAATATAGTGGTCGTCACCCGGCAAACCCCATCAAAGAAGTAAGGTATCTAAAGATCACTCGTGAAAGGTAACATTGTGGTTAATAGATTCAATTATACATTGCTATCCAGCTGGCTAAGGCCTTTCCGATAATCCATGTTTGGGGGAAGGGGTGGGGGTACTGGATGTTTTGGTGGTGGGTGAAAATGGGGCAGTGACCAGCTAACGTTAAGTGTTAGCTAGGTAGCTACTTAGCAGATGTACTCACTGTATGGCTAGCTAGAAGGCTAACTGGCGGTATGGGGGACGACTGTTTTCAGGAAACCTGGCGTAGACTTAGCTATGTAGTTTCCCGATTATGTTGATTTTGGGTACATTGTGTTGTTGAAAACAATGTGCAAAAATTACAAGTGGCCAGATATTAAAAATATGGAATTAACTAACATTGTATTCCTAGACAAGGTGGCATCCTTGGCGATGTTTGCTAGCTAGGCAAAGCTAATGTTAGCGTACCTTGATTTCAGCGAACTGATTTTTTTTCTCACTTAAATTGATCTAGCTGGCATAATACTTATGTTGGAGTAGCTTACATGTCAAGATCCTCTAAATAGTCAACATCACGGTAAATCATATGCCTAACATTGGACGGTGAGTCGGTGAAGACGAATGGAGTCGTGCATCACACTCGCCTCCTGTGCTTGAGCGTAAACATAGCCACTAGCGTGAACGACAAATTCAGGCATGTCGTGACAGACTTCGTAACCTGGGTTGATTATGATGTGAACTACCTCTGTCTTTCATTGTAAGAAATCCTTTGCCATTTTATCTGTCGTGCTGTGAGTTTATGCGTTAGCCATCGTAGACCGCTAACGGTCTACCAGCTTTCTTGAGTTGATACTGCAGATAGCCGCAAAGATAAGATCATGTTAATTACCTAGCGGGAAACACAACGCTGTGTGCAAGAACGCAATAATCATTGATGATGTATAGTATACTACTAAGATGGTATGTCTTTGTATTTGACCCATGCTGTAGAGGTGTGGACGGACGCAATGACAGACTCGTGGCGGTAGTTGCTAAACATTTATAACCGGAAGCCAGCGAATAATATGCTGGCTGTAAGTGTAAATGTGTGGACAGGCAAAGTTTTTTTTCAGTAACTGCCAAACCATATTTTTATATATATATATTTACTATGCTTGAATGTGTAATAATAGAAATAAAAGTGAATGCTCGAAACGGCCAGAAGATTGAAAGAAGCTTTATGTAAAGGGCACATGGCCTGTCATGTCACGGTCTCTCATTTTCCATGCGCTAGTTATTTAAGCAAAATTGATAGCTTACATAGACAGTCATCAGACAGTTGCTGGACCATTGTCATGTAACGTTAGTATCAAAGTGAAGAGTGTTTGGCTATGTGTCCCTACTCAGTTGGGACATTTACGGTGGCTTGACCGTTACCTCAAAAGGATGCGTCCATTTGGCCTTAATTAAATGTCCTCTAGCAGCAGACTTAGGTGATTTAGAATGTGACGCGTAGATTCGTAGTGTTTTCCTAATGTTGCGCTTGTGCATTAGTGCGCCTTGCATCACACACCCACAGTTATGCTGGCTAGCTGGCAGGGTGGACCGGCTGAAGGCTCAGCCAGCAAGATACAGTGATGTAGGGGGTGGATGGCTAGCAGATGACCTGCCAACAGCCGAGGACTGTTGACTGCGCATTTTTCTTATGCGGAAGGGATCCTGGGTATGTGCTGAGTTGACAGTGAGGAGATGCGAACAGAAAGGCAGGTTGAGAGCAAGGGTGAACCGGTGCTATATGTTTACCTGAAAGGTTCATTTTGGGCATTGGTATGTGTTTTTAAAAAGTGGCTCACTGTTTTTTTTTTTAAATTATTATTCTGTTGGATATTAAATGTGGCTAGCGACATTCTCCATACTTGCCTTGATCTACTCAAATGGAAGCTAGCAGAAAATCACATCAACTGAGGAGGTTGGTGCATGTTCATGATATCCAGTAGTTTTCAGTTTTCTAATTGTCATTTCTGTATGTCCTTTTTGGCACACAGGATACTGAATGTGGAGACGCACTGATGTAGCAGCATCCCTTTGCCTCCTCTACCTCCAATACGGGTGCCCCCCTTACCTTCACAGTAGACAGCAGACACGATAGCCAGACAGTTCGTTCTGACTGAGGGAACTACTGCATTGATTAGCACTGACCTAGCCGTTCCCTCTGCTCTCCGGCCAAACTGCATTGTAGCCGACACGGCAACTTGAGGACTAACAGTTCACATTCGCGCTGATGAAAGCAATAATAATGGAGAGAAAACTGGGGAATTGAGTGCAGTCTGCTGGACATCTTTGCTCTCTTGTCTTCCTGCAGAGTTTTCAGTGGACACTTGAACTCTTGAGCACTTACATTTTTTGTTCTCCTCCTACTGGGTCAACTGTGGCTGTCTATAAAGTTACAGCATTATCCCTCCTCCCCAAAGTGATTCCAATTCCCCATTTTTGAATCTTTATTTTTTTTATTTTTTATTTTTTTTCCCTGTTGGGCTTGGGGTCCGGTTAGGTCCGGCACACACTAGACTCCTGAAGCTGGGGCGCGACTCATGGGACGCAAGCATGTCGGATCTGGGAGAGCGCCGGCCGGTAAACACAGACTACGCTGTCTCCGTGTTGGAGCAGCTCAAGTTCTTCTACGAGCACAAGCTCCTCACTGACATCACTCTGCTGGTGGAGGACAGTGAGTTCCCCTGCCACAAAATGGTGCTGGCCACCTGTAGTTCCTACTTCAGGTAAATGTGGTGGGGAAATCTGGGAATGTATTTGTGTATATGGGTGCATTTGGTCTGTGTTAAGCTGCATTATGTCTTAATACTTGAGATGTATTATGATTTTTCTGGATTATATAATTGTTAAAGATCTAAGTAAAATATGGTTATAGTGCAGTTCACTTTGCAGTTGCTTTTAGTGTTTTTCTTGAGCAGCCGTTAGTCGGGTAAAATGAGGTGTGTAAGGCATAAGGCAAGCTTTGTTAGGCATAGCATGTGGCTACATAAAATTTCTCATGTCCTGTAGCTCGGTGGCCTTTGCGACGTGTACTTGTTAGCCATGGGTTTGACATTTGGATGTGATGTTTCCCTGTTTCAGAGCTATGTTCATGAGTGGCCTAAGTGAAAGCAAGCAAACTCATGTTCACTTGCGCAACGTGGACCCCGGCACTCTGCAGACCATCATCACCTACGCTTACACCGGCAACCTGGCCATCAACGACAGCACAGTGGAGCCACTCTACGAGACGGCCTGCTTCCTTCAGGTTGGACACAGCATTTCTCAAAGACACAGATCATCCACCATTCCACAATTTCGCCATTTAGATATTAGTCAGGATTCAGCTATGGTTATTGGGAATATTTGATAACAATATTTGACAACATCTTGATTATGAGGTTTTTAAATTTCACATCCCAATGTTTTTTTTTTTGTTTTTGTTTTTTTTTTTGTAGAAGTGTGTATGTGTTTGTGTGTTTGTGTTTTCTTCTCTGTGTCTTGGAAGTTCATTGCAGAAAGGAAGAAAAGCATAGCTGGAGATTTCCCACCAATCCAAAACTGTTGCATCTCACAAGCCCCATGGTGTTCAGCTGACCTTGAGACACCCGACACATTGATAGGCATGCCAGGGACTCCTGTGGGAATAAATGACATTCCTCAATTTATAACAGCCATTTTTGCCCTCCTTGTCCTCTTTTTTTCTTTTCTATTCCCACTTTTCTCAGGTGGAGGATGTGTTGCTGCAGTGTCGTGACTACCTGGTCAAGAAGATCAATGCAGACAATTGCGTGCGCATGCTGAGCATCGGCGACCTGTTTAGCTGCACAGAGCTGAAGCAGAGCGCCAAGCGTATGGTGGAGCACAAGTTCCCTGTGGTCTACCGGCAGGAGGCCTTCCTGCAGCTGTCGCATGAGCTGCTGCTTGATGTGCTGAGCAGCGACAACCTCAACGTGGAGAAGGAGGAGACGGTGCGGGAGGCGGCCATGCTGTGGCTGGAGTACAACATGGAAGCGCGCTCGCAGCACCTGTCCTCTGTGCTCAGCCAGATCCGCATCGACGCGCTGTCGGAGGTGACGCAGCGCGCCTGGTTCCAGGGCCTGCCGCCCAACGACAAGTCGGTGGTGGTCCAGGGTCTCTACAAGTCCATGCCCAAGTTCTTCAAGCCTCGGCTAGGCATGACTAAGGAGGAGATGCTCATCTTTATGGAGGCTGAGCACCCAAGCAGTAGTGAGGTAACGGTGGGCTCCCAGTACGCCGTGGTGTGCTACAGCCCGCAGGCCGAGAAGGTCTACAAGCTGCGTAGCCCGCCAGGCGACCTGCAGAAGGTGGGCACGCTGGTCACCTCGGACAACGACGTGTACATCGCCGGGGGCCAGGTGCCCCTGAAGAGCCCGCTAGCAGCAGCGGGGAGCGGGCACAGCCACCATCACGGCAAGGCGGGCAAGTTGCAGGCAGCCTACCGCGCCACTGACAGTTTCTTCTGGTTCGACGCGCAGCAGAACGCCTGGGTGGCCAAAACGCCCATGCTCTGCGCGCGCACGCGGCCCGCCCTGGTCTACTGCGAGGGCCACATCTACGCCATCGGTGGCGACAGCGTGGGCGGCGAGCTGAACCGACGCACGGTTGAGCGTTACGACCGCGAGCGCGATGAGTGGACCATGGTGAGCCCGCTGCCGTGCGCGTGGAGCTGGAGTGCGGCCGTGGCCGCCCGCGAACGGATCTACGTCATGAGCCACGACCTCACCTACTGCTACTTCCCACGCGCCGACGCCTGGGCCGAGATGGCCTCACGCCGCACCAGCCGATGCTTCGCCTCGGCGGCTGCCCTGGGCGACCAGATCTTCTACGTGGGCGGTCTGCACGTGGTCAGCAATTCGGGCACGCGCCCGCAGGCCAGCACGCTGGACGGCTCGGCCGTCACCGTGGAGGTGTATGACGTAGGAAAGAATGAGTGGCGTGCGGCGGCTAGCATCCCTGCACGCCGGTACTCTGATCCATGTGTGCGTGCTGTGGTGCTCTTCAACCAGCTGTGCATCTTCATGCGTGAGACTCACCTCAACGACCGCGCCAAGTACGCGCTCTACCAGTATGACGGTGAGCGGGACTGCTGGTGCCTGCGGCAGCCCGTGTCAGAACGTGTGCTGTGGGACCTGGGCAAGGACTTCCGCTGCGCCGTGGGCAAACTGTACCCATCCTGCCTGGAGGAGTCACCGTGGAAACCTCCCACCTACCTGTTCTCACCCGATGGTGCAGAGGAGATCGAAATTGACGGGGAGATCGTCTCGCTGCCACACGTATAGCTCCAGCCTACACCTCCCCTGATCAACGTGCTTCCCAAACAGACACCAAACCTGACCTCTCCTCAACCTTGGTCAATGAGATGGATTGTGCTTCAGGTTGAGGGGAGAGGGAGTGGATAGACAGACACAGACAGACAGAAGGACAGGTGAATGCAAAGGATTCGGGGGAGGCACTTGGAACAAAACTAGTGCAAAAGAGGAGTCTTCATCCGATAACCAGGGAACATTTTCCGTTTCAGCTGTGTTCTACAAGGAAACCACTTTGGGTCCTTTTGGACCCCAAAATGGGTCCTGTCCCCCTAAATCTGCCCCAAGTATGCAGACCTACCCCACGCCCACGCCCACCCCCACCCCCATCCACACCCCCATCCACATCCACCACCAGCTCAACTCAGTCCAGCTCACCTTCTGTAATCTCTGGAAACCCACCTCCACCAACACACCACTTCAGTCCATTTCATCATCATCCAAACTCTGCCTCGAGTCAACAAAGAGAAAAAGAAAACAAAACTTGCTACCCCTTAAAGTACTAGTTGTCTCAAAGATAGAAAATGAAACTGTTGTTTTTCTATGTCTGTTGCTACTTCAAGTACTATTACATGTCTGCTCCTCTCTTTTCCTGATGTGATAATCTAAAGACAATGTTGATGATTATGAGAATGACAATGATGCACTTAGTGGCAAACCTCCTTTGAATGACCCTTATGGCAACTGTACCAAAACCTCTCCTCCTGCTCTTCTCCCTCCTGCTCCACTGAGCTGCAGATGAATTGCTCCTATGCTAACCATGTGTAAGAAGTGTGCGTGTGTGTGTGCGCCTGCGCGTGTGTGCCTGCGCCTGCCTGCAGGTGTGTGGTAAGGGGATGTAGCCAGGGGACGGGCTGTTGAAAGGTGGCTGCTGGTCCAGTCACCCTACTGTCTTTCCTGATCCCAGGCCGTGCTCTTCACACCTTGCTGTGCGTCGCGTCTGTTTGCTTTCTCGTTGTCTTCTCTCCCACTTGTTCTCCCAAGACAAACTTGCTGGAATTCTACATTTTTTTTTGTGTTTCTCACTTTTTTCCCCCTCTCTGGGGGAGAAAAGTGTGGGTCTCTTCCACACAAACATGCACCTCTGTGCTTTTCTCAGTTCAACAGCCAAAAATACATTTGGGCTCATGCATTTTTATTTCCAAGCTGCTGAAATATATATATAAATATATAAATATTAAAAATATATATATTTTTCATATGTTACAAAGAAGAAAATCTGTTTTAGTGTGGGGAAAGTAACCAGGTCTATTTTGTATTAGTGTCTTTTTTTTATTATTTAATATCTGATATTACTGTAGTGTGATTGTGTATAGACATCCATTTCCCTGTTTGTTTTTTTTGGAGTGAAACTATTGAGGAATCTTGCTGCTGATTGGGTCACGAAGAGGGAATGCCCAAAAGCTGTTGCTACGGAGATCATCCCAGCAACCACTAACAGTAGCAGGAGAGGTCAGGTCAGGTCGGGGGAGGAGAGGAGAGGAGAGGAGAGGAGGGGAGCTTCCTCTTACCTTTGTAAAACAGGAGCACAGGTGCTTCATGTCAAACCTTACTAGCATGTTCAGCTGCATCATGTTCCTTTGGCACTGTATTTTGAATGAACATTAATTTATTAAAAAACATGCATAAGTATGGCCTGGTCCAGTGCCTTCTTTTATGAGAACTGGCTGTTGTCTCATGGTGTTTGTCGGTGGCTCTCCGAGGGGAATGGCTGTTACCTCTTTGTTTCTCGTTTACAGAGCCAGGGCTTTCTTATTTGTAGCTCAAGAAATGGATCATGAGATCTGCTAAGCGCCAAAAGTGGGACTGGACAGAACTCCTCAGAATGGCTTTCACTACCTTGAATGGATGTTGCCCACCTGCTACTGAAAGCCATGAAGGCCCTAGTGAAGACGTTTTTGCTATTTCTGTGAGGACGGCAAAACAAACAGCCGTTCAATAGAGCCAGCCAGCCACCCACCCACCCCCTCCAGCGATTCATCTCAAAGTCATGGCTAAGGTCGGCTAGCTCATCCGTTCTGATGGTGGTGCCACATTCAGCATGCTTGTTGAGTGGCACGTGGGCGAGATGTTTTTGTCTGGTCATGTCTCCGTGTCCCCCAAACTGCCCCCCTCTGCCCAGCTTTTGTTAGGATGACCTACATTTGAACAGAGACGAGCAGGCTCAGCACCAGCCTACAGTCAAAAAGAAGCTATGGCAAAGATACTAGTACTATTATTTTTATAATTATTTATCATTATTCTATAAGAAGACTGTGTTTATTTGATTGGATGCTGAAAAGTAACAGCATGTCACCAGATGAATAGAATTATTCATGTTGATTACATCAATATGATCTTCCTGAATTCCTTTTGTTTTCTCTTTACTTCAAAAGCATTTGTCAGGAAAATAGGTTGAGAATTATACAGCTTTTGTGGGGAAAGAAATACATTCATAGTTTATATATACACACAAAATACTTTTGATCAGATGCAAAAACAGCTAATGCAGCTTGGATATCAATATCAATACTGATATTGTTTCTGGTCCAAGGGAAAACATGATAAAACTACGAGAGCATTGGATGCCATCAATTAAATTATTTAAAAAATAAACATAAACCCAAGACATCCTCATTTTAACTTAATGTAGGTCTATTCTGCATTTAACAATTTACAGATTTCAATGAGTGTCTTGCACAACACCCATGTAAATAAAAATGCAAAAATAATAGGTCAATGCGTTAAATAGTTTGCACACTTAGTTTAAGAGTTTCACTGTGTTACACTTCATCAGAGTACTTCATCAAAGTATAAGATTTGTGTATAGTCTCAAAAATACAGTAGGCAATGGGGGAACACAGGGAAGGGTTGACCTCATGCACATGCTAATGCATCCATTTTACAGTTATCCAATGTCCCTCTGATGCCAAAGGTCAGAACTGAACAGCACTGGAGTCCAAACCCCAGGACTAGCAGCCCAGTCTGGACTCCAGTAGGCCCACTGAGGGGCTGGAGTGAAAACTGTTAACAGACTGAGGAGACGGCTATATATGAGAGGATCCATAAACACTGAATGTCCCATGAACATCCCCCTCTGGGCATAAGGCTGGGGTTCATTTAGTTGCAACACTAGTTTTGAACATGACCCAGTCTGGCATCACTCCTACTGTAACCCTTCCCTTCAGACAGCAACTGCCATTGGAAAAACTACTATACTGCTATACTGTGTGTCCAGTGCCACAAGGGCCTTTTCTATAGTGATAGGAGAACCCAACTAGCATTACAGCAGTCCATAGAGCATGGACAAAGGGAGCTTCTCAGTTAAAATTTAGACTACAAAATAATCAGCAGCAATTTGCTTTGTAAGATGCAAAATAAGCCCGCTATTCTGGCTACAGCAGTGATACCCCCCTCCCCCCACCCTTACACACACACAGTCCTGACACACATAACACAAACATACATAGACAAACATACTGTACTCCCAGAGCGCCTGGACTAGGATCCATCATGATCCATCAGCCTCCAATCATCCATTAAGATTGAGATGATTGGGGAAATTTAAGGGACTTAAGGGCTTGTGTTGTGTTGGATCAATAGACAACCAAGACACTGGGATGATGATGGCTACTGGTGGAAGATGACAGGGCTGGTTAGTGGTAATGACTTGAGATTGGAAGTACAAATACACTTTAGTGTGGAGATGGTATTTTGCATTGTCCAAGGCTGAGTGCCTGATGTATCAAGTTCATATTCTCAAGCTCAAGTTCAAATGAGCCTTGAATAGCATGGTAGCAAACCATGGTTGGAATACCAAGAATCCACTCATGGTAAGACATCAGTGCTACCTGAACCATAAACCGACCTAGAGTTGTTTTAAGCAATCCATGGCTGGGTGGCAGTAAGGGCAATGAGTGTCCCTGGATTAACCCTGGATCAGGTTCAGGTCCATGTTGAAGGTTTGTCATAGTTCATGTGGAGGTGTGGGTGTCATTGAGTGGGCACATGGCTCTCTGGACAGGTTGGGGAGGTCACTGCAGCTGGTTGGGCCAAGGTGGAGAACCAGGATGACATGGCTGACTTTGCACTGGTCAGGGCTTCCCCCACAGACTGGCCTGTGGCAGATGACAAAACAATGAGTTGCTGGCAATAGCTGGCAAACTGATTATAACAGAATACTGCAAACAGACAGTTTGAAACACTCAAAACGTGGACAATGTAATTAATGGTATGATGGATCCAATCAATCCGTATAAAAGAGGGATGTTGGAATCCCAATACAACATTTCAATACAGTACTTGTTCTTCCACTCACCTACAGCCTTCCCCGTCTGCACGACGCTCCGACTGGTGGTTATGACAGCATTGCCGATCTTCTTCCCGCGCTCGCTATTTTGCACAGAGCTGGAAAACCACAGAGGAAAGAGAGTAAGCAACCTTTGCCAAGTGTCCCAAAATACATTCACACTCTCTCTGACACACACACAGTTGCATATCTAAATTCTCACTTCCTAGTATCGAGTTTCTGTGTCATTAATTTCAGCTGTGCTGAGATCTTAGCTAAGTACATGGGTAGTTGTATTTCTACACAGCAGAGAGCTATGGTATGGCCAAATGCTGTATGGTCTATACCAAAGCGATTGACAAATGGACGCTAAGTTCACAGATCTGACCAGATTCAGATCTGCTCCAAAATCTCACCAGTTTTTCCTAAGCCCATGACAGACCATTCGATCAGCTTCCATCAGGCCAGTTGTTTTGCCTCGGCCAGTATACAGACAGACTGACAAGCTGCAACAGAAACGTAACCACCTCCCTGACAGAATGAGCATAGCTAGATATGTTTAATATATTATATTATATTTATATATTATAAAATAGAAAAGATGAATGACCAATGTTTGGTGATGGTTCCAATGTGGCAGCAGAACATCAGAATACGCAAGTAACGTTACTGCACTTCACTGTGCAGTGACCCAAGTGTTCATCAAAAAAACACCTTAGACATAAAAAAGATTGAAATGTTCTTCATTTAGCTAGCAATGCCTCTCCCCCAAATTCCTTCTAACCTTTCAGGAGATTACACTTTAGTCTCTCTGGAAGTGCAGTCCATCCAATAGTGAGATGGACACCTGGACAGACTCCAGTAGCCAACATCACACCACAGTGTGTCAACTAGCACAGCAAACAAACTTAAAATTAAAAGGCATTCCCATCGTCTGAGTTTGTTAATTTTATTTGTGGTTTTCCTTGAACACTTAAAATAAGTATGTACACAAGTAAGTAAACCAATAAATATGCTCGCAATCAACTTTGAAAGTTGATCAAACAAAATGACGTCCCTCTTCTCTGAGAACCCAAAAGAGACAAAAGCTATGTTATTCTACTGCACCTAAACAACAGATATGACAACAGGTAGGGTCCACTCTCTAGTGTTCATATGGTCTTGAATAGGACTAGCAGAGCACCCTACCTTCTATTGGACTGCAGTGGCCAAGGAACCATGCCTACGAAATGTGATCTGAGGCCCGGTGAGACAGAGTTACCCTTCTCTGTTTTGACACTCAACACCAGCATTGTTGCTCTCATATCCAATGCTACAGACTTTCCACTGAGGCCATCCCAGCGCTGCTAACTGGCTGTACATGCCCATTCAATGAAAGCCAGGCTGGCTTTTTCCTGTCTTTTCTATGGCTTGGAGTTGGCTGGGGTAAGTGTTCACTTGCCTTGGGACTGAGAGGATAGAGGAAGTGACCATGGCTGAATGCTGACCAACACAATGAATGCAAAAATGCACCACCTTCCAAAAAACAAAACAAACAAAAAGAAACATTCCCTTGTTCACTGGCAGTCATCATCCAGCTCTACACTGAGCATTTACTGATGATGCAAGGCAAAAGAAAGAGAAAAAAGAATACTAGACAAAACAAAATGCTCTCCATATGAAAACGAACTGCGAGAGCAGAATGTCTTTTACATATTTAAACACCACTACAGACGAGTGACTGTGTGTGTTTATTTGTTTACCGAGGCATTACGACAGGGTGCCTGACACTCTAGTCTGGACAGGAAGTGAGAGGCCAATATATCAGCAGCAAGTAGCCCAGCTGGGGTTCCCACCATAAAGCTATCAATAGATGAGGACGGGTTGAAGACACCCTCACATGAACCCCCATCAGCACGCGCACACACACACACACACACACACACACACACACACAAGGGGCACATATGCCCTGTGTAATCCTAGAAGCTTTCATTTTAAGGATGGGGCACGGTCAGAAACCCTATACCAGCCCAGATCACCTTCCCCACTCTTAACTTCCTGGAACGAAACCAAGCACACAAACAAACACACACACACACACACACAAAGAACTCTTTAGTCTGACTGAATGCATATATGAAATATATGGAGGTTCAGGCTTATTCAGTGGCCATCATGACACACTGCAGCTAAGCACCATACACAGCTGGATGTGAGGCTTGGCAGGCAGGGCCAGGTGTGCTGCTCAACGTGGGAGGAAAAAGCCAGCTCTAGACATTCACAGATAGACTATGCTGACAGAATGAGATGCACAGCAGGTTACATTTTTAGAATCCTTGGAGAGCAGTCTAGAAAGATGGATGGGTTGCATCGGACTGGGAGAAATAATATGTTTCTTAATAACATCAAACCAAGAGAGTACCTTGGAATCTACATAAACACTATTTTGTTCCGGTCCGCGATGGAAATATTACAGCAGAAATGCTTTTACTTCCCCTGACTACCACAGGGGGGCAGTATGTTGTAAGCGTTCCTTGTTAACAGACACAAATGAATATGCTGTGTGCGAGTGTGTCTTCACTTGCAAGGAATAACACTACCATCACAGTGATCTAAACAACACCTTTACTCCTTTGCACCTACTCTCCAATGAAAAGCCAACAAGAGACAAACATGAATGTCAGCTAAAGCTCCAGGGGATTCAATAGCAGCAGTACTCACTGGGAGAGACGGAGCTTCATGTCAGCCACACTGTACTGACCAAGGAAGGGATGGCTGTGAGGAGGACAAACACAGATAGTTTTAAGGATATTGTAAGGCTTAACAGATAGACAAAAAGAGCACTACTAGCACTACCAGTGCCCTCTTGACCACTGGCTGGGGTACAACCTCTTGTTTTGTTGTTGTTGTTATATATCATTAGCACTGGCCCATCACAGTGACTTACCCAGGGGTAATTTCAGCCATGGATGGGTGCTTGTTGCTGTACCACACTCTGAAGTTGTGTGTGATCCTCCAGGCAGAGACAAATGGAGCTCCGTAATCAGCCAACAGCTTCTCATTATCTGGATACAGCAGAGGACCAAGTGTCATTACACCCATGAACTAATTAAGATGACCAATTAATCAGCTAGTATCAGTGAAAACAGCCATTTCCACGATATATGGAAGAAAGGTAGACAGTAACTGTACGTGAGTCTCTTGACTGTGCAGCAGTGACTATACAGTCATGTGTGCATGCGCATGTAAGCATGTGTAAGTGTGTGTGTTTCTATCTAGATTTACTTCTTGTCATCACTTTTCATCTACCAGCAATGGTAAAATGGTACAGACCAAAAGATTCACTCACTGCCTGTGACCATTGCCTCAAAAGTTGAAATAATGTTTTTGATTTTGTTGTGCATATGATTTTGGAGGTTAAAATTGTGCATACGATTTTTGGGGTTAAAATTATACAGTTGGGTGTTAGCTTGTCTGAATGAAACCGAACTTCATCTTTCTAGTCTAGACAAGCGTTTTACTGACACCTAGTGGTGTGGTTGCCACATCCAGTAATAAGAAAAGCAGGACAATTACAATATCAACCAAAAAAGATCCCAGGGCTACAGAACACTATTTATAAGCCAACTGATTGAGAACATGGATGATTCCTGTGATTTACAAGTTGTTCACTGTGTAATACGCACAAATGTAGTGAATGATGGCCGAGAAGCCCAGATGCATGTATAACATGCTGCATCATCTTCTAAATTAAATTTGGAGCGGTATGCTCTACTACTTGTTTGCCCACTGTCTACTTCTAGCATCTGGCTTGTGTCTGTGTGTTTGTGTGTGTGTGACTATTGACTATGTCCCTATGTGTGTGTGTGTGTGTGTGTGTCTTCTTACCTTGCTGTAGTGTGGAGGAGAGCAGTGAGAGCAAATACAGATTGAACTGTGCTCTGATCCACTCGTCGCCTCCCTCCCAGCCTGTGCCGTCCAGGAAGACGTCCTCACGGTTCTCCGTCACATGCTTGACCAGGTAGTCAGCAAAACGCAGGTCAGCTGTGGTTAGGTTCAGCAGCCGCCTCAGCTCTGGGTCCTGGATCTGGATACGGGCCTCCTCCACCTGAACACATCATCATCATCATCATCATCATCAACTCATAGCATTTGGGTCTCAAAGAGCCTCAGGAAACAATAACTGTGTCTTCTGGCTAAAAAATAACCTTATTGAACACGTTATTTCTGTACTGCTAAATCTTACCGCTTATATAACCCTTACATTGCTTTTACAAAAGACCAAGAGAAAGGTAGTGGGTGTGGGGGCTGAGCGATTAAAACAGGTACACTAAAGTGGTTGTGGAGAAGAGTATTTGACTGTGAGAAGAGTGTTAAGAAAAAAGAGGAGAAGAGAAGAGAATGACTCACATCCACTATGGCATCACTGAGGTGCCTCTGCTGACGAAAGAGGATGTTGGTTGCCCCGGCAACAAAGCCCCGCACCGTCACATCTGACAGCAGATGGTGCTGCTGTAGGGCCATGTACGGCAAACACAGGTAGCCCTGGCAACACACGGCATATGTAACGCAGGGCAACATGACCCCGACAGTACACACTTGAGTGACTAGCTAGGGAACTGCTCTAGTGACCGGGGCAGTCAAACCTGTTTTGATGGATATGTTCATAGATGATAAGATGATAAGATGCTTTTTTCTGTGTTCAGTGTTGTAAATGTTATGCTATGTTATTACAATCCTTTGCAGATACAATTCTTGAATTTCAACAGTATTTCAAATACTTTTTCACAAATGTACAGTCATGGTTGTCTGTATACTTGAGTCATTTGAGGGTTTCAGTTTAACTACATCCATGCAAATGCTTATGTCCCTCTGCTTACCTTAGTAAATATGGCGAGAGGCAGGCCATACTGGTCCTCTTCTAATCCGGACACCAGCCCCTGGGTGATGACCCCCTGCCCGCCTGCACTGGACTGGGGCTGCACTGTAATGGGCAGACTGGGCTCAAAGGCCTCAGAGTCCTGCTCCCCAATGCCCAGCCCTAGCCCTGCCCCGGACCCCCCTCCAGCCACCTCCTCCTCCTTCTGCTGCGCCTCCTCCAGCACACTGGGGTCCAGCGTCTCCCAGTCACTCTCCGAGGAGTCTGGCGAGGCGCGCTGGGGTGGCTTCAGGAGGTGGAGGTCCTCCCTGATGGGGCTGCTGGGGGAAGACAATCCTTTTGGGGTGTCTGTGGCACCCTCCAGCTCACGGGTAGCGTTGGCGATGTCTGTGACCGACACAGACACAAACTCCTCAGCCCCGGGCACCCCCTCCACCACTGGGGCGAGCTCCTCAGACAAACTGCTCTTCGGCCTGTAGTGGGACGAGTCGGCCAGACCATGCTCAATCATGCCTGAAGCACAACACAGAGCAGGACTGAGTGTATGTGAAAACAAACATCACATTCCCATTTCTATCCCTCCACTTTACAATTACAACAAATCTTCTCCACGCTACATGTCAAAGCCTCTGCTCTGATGCCACCACAATGACTCAGCTTTGGCTGTTTGGTCTGCTGTGCCATCTTTATTACCAAGAGTCTGCTGGCTTACCAGGGAAAAGGGACAGAACAGTCATTAGAGCGCCAACCAGTCTGTTCACTGGAGACACATAGAACAGGACCTGCAGGATGACACAATAAGTCTGTAATTGCTCCAGGTCAGCAGCACAAATCAGCTCTCATTTAGAGCCTGCTAACTGCTGCCTGTGGCAAAAGGAAAGATTTCGATCTGGGACATCAGAACAAATGATGGATTACATAAGGAAATCAGAAATTACATAATCCTAAATGTCTAAACTTGAAATACTTCAATTTAATTCAACTTAATTATGCAAATCCCACTTAAAGGCCTTACCTTCTTCTCAAGGAGAATCAGTTTGAAAAGAATGAGGACCTGAGCAAGAGAGAAAGAGGGGACATTGTTGCAGACCATCTAGTAGTATGAACAAAACAGATTAAATGCAGAAATCCCAGGTTTGAACAGCTGCATGACTATAACAGCTCTGTGGTAAAAAGCATGGGCTTCAAGAAATGTATTAGCCTACCTTGTGTCGAAAGTGCAATATTAAATCTCTTGGAGACAGTCCTGCAGCAATGACACAAGGGGGTGGGGGGGCACACATGAGATTTCCGTCACGACAGCAATCTCAAACCTTTGCCACTTTTATATGGAATTGAACAAAATGTGCTTTGTGGACTACCTGAACATGTAATTACAGACATGGATCACGCTTAATTACTGTTACAGAATTTTTACAATAGAAACATTCAAACAATACAATACGATATGATAGAATCATTCAAACGATAGAACTTTTATGACAGAAACACATAGAGACATGAAAAAGAGAGAGCTGCTTCAATGGACACCTCTTAACTGTGCTGTGCTACACTCATGGCAGGCTGTGCTCACATAAAAGCTCCTCTAACACCTGCTTCCCTTGTCCTTCCCGACCTAAAGGCCCCACCTGGGACACACCACGCCTCCCTCACCTCTCACTGATGGAACACACATCTGGATATAGATATTTTTATAAACTGATATATATTTTTTTCTATTTATTTTTTATTGTGTTTACACGTATCCAGTGGAATCCAGAAAATACAGCGTTTTTAAACATCTTCACTTTGGAGGCCGTTTTAAAACATATCCGTTTGAGGTGGCTAGAACTCTTACACGGATACGTGTAAACAAGGCCTTAGAACACAAGTCTTTGTCTGTATGTCAGAGGCTTTCATCCTCTGGAAGGACTACTGTGTGATGGGGACAGTGGTGGTGCCAAATGAGGGTGGGGGAGAGCAAATTTACCCAGGTACACCTGTGACCCATCCAGAGCTGTGCCTCCCAAAGAGCCATTCATATGTTCATAGAGTTCCTGCGCACACACACACAAACAAACACACACACACACAGAATAGAAAGTCATTGTAAAACATAATAATAAAAATGACAACAACAACAAAAATAACTACAACTACTACAAGTTTGATGTGTGCTAACTAGAGGTGTACACATACCTTTAAAATGGATATCTGGGAGAAGTCTTTCTCTTCAAAGTAAGCATGAGTGATGAGCTGTAGCTTAGCCTGAAGGAGACCATAGAGAGGCTGGAGGGGAGAGAGAGAGAGAGAGAACAGTGACATCACTGCAAAATACATGATGTTGTAACGACCGATATATTGTTGTTGATAACACTGCAATGAAACACACACACAGAAACAGACACACACGGCTTGCTCTCTGCACTTTTCCCCTCAAGTAAACCATGTCAAAAACTTCAAGTCTTAAAATGCCATATTTAATGAGTAAGCAGGTACTGTACATCAGGTCAAATAGGTAAGGTAGGCTTATGGCTCTGCTTCCTGGGGCTTCGACATTTTAAAGAAACATGTGTGAGAAAAGCAACACAAAACCAGAACTTGAGCTGAAATGCAAGCAGCCTCTGAGCAAGAGGATCATTTTCCCAGATCTGTCTACCACTCCCCTGCTACCAGTGCAGTCTCACATGCCAGCTGTTCCTCTCCTGCACATTTACACCATTCAGGCTGTCCTGTGTGCCACACATGGTAGAGCCAAGCCTGCTCAAGCTCTTGCTCACATACATGTCCAAATCAGCTAATCCACCTTACAGTCTAGGAGGTAGGCTTATTTCATGACAAACGATTTCATATTTGAAGATGAAATCAATCTGAATGTCCTATAAAATAGCAAAGTGTCTGCTATATTGTACTGCTAGTAAGATGAATTTGATCTAATTTTAGTAAATGCAGTTAGCCAATACATTACACTCCTACATTAGTACTGTTCTAAAATAGGCATATTTCCCTATTTATGTTGTCAGATTTCCACAGAACTTAATGTGAGAGTTGGTCACAAACTGTAAACTATAATTTCCAGAAAATTATGCAGTAGGTCAGTATATTTCTTTTATTTCTTTTTTATCGTCATCATCAGATTATCTGGATTGTCACAGTCAAGCAAGCTTAAAGGGTACCCATGATGAGTCACAGGCCTGAAGTTACAAAGAAAAGCTTTATAAATGTAGAAATATGAAACATGAAGCCTATTTTCGTTGTCTACTACCATGGTTTGTTATGTATTGTACACATGTATTGTACACATACACCTATACGTGCCAAACATACACACACACAGACACAGACACACACAGAGGGAGAGCGAGCAGTTGCCATGAGGCTGTGTGTCAGCTGACTTACCACTCGACTGAGGACACACACACTCTTCTGTACCGTTTCCCTGGTAACATCTGCCTGCCGCACCTTGAGAGCCTGGAATGAGATGGGAAAGACTTTTTGAGAGCTGCTCTTGCTAATGACATTTAATCAGTTTCCAAGATCACCAACCAATAAACATTTGAACTGAAATACAGGTAGTATTGGCAGTGTGTAGCACTTTGCTCCTTACCTTTGCCTCTATCTGTCTGTAACAGGAAACACCATACACACATTTCATCTCTCCATCCAGGGGGGGTAAGTGGAAGTAAACTGTGTCTGAAATAAACAAATACACAATACAGCACTGTAACAACAAGAAATCAATGTTCAAAAGAGGACTTTAACACAATCAGTAAACTGGAGTTTCTTGTTTGACATTTATGGCTTAACTCTGCTCTTAAGCAGTACAAAAGCATGACTCAGCTCGGCTTGACAGAACAAGGGTCACTAGATCTAGGAGTTACTAGGAGCCATTTTCATGAGCACAATCAGATGAGACTGGTTAGTATGTGAGAGTGTTAACAAGACATCATTTCTGAAAGGACAATTCTCTCACATACAGATTAGAGTACAGTACAGTACAGCAGCAAGAACAGGAAGACATTTCTTTTAGAATTTTGCAAAAACACTAGGCAGGTATTAAAATCAGCCCCTCTTTCTGCACTTTGTGTCATACAGAGGGTCTGGACATTCGGTAGTGACAATTGCTTGCTAGAGGCGTTTAAGTTTCTAGCTCTTCATTCATAACTCCTCCCTCTGTTCGCTGTGGTTAAGTTAAAATGCCTCTTCAGACAATAAGCTCAAAGGATCAAATCCAGACTAGCACTGTAGGGAGATGACAATCGAGCAAAAGTGTGTAGGAAGGCATGGCCAGACTAGGAAAGCACAGACTGACAGAAAATAGACAAGCTAAATAAATGACAAAAAAACAGAATAATGGAATAATAATAATGGAACGGTAGTGATCCTATAAACACAAAATTAGGTTAAAATTAATAGAAGAGTAGCAAACAACAAACTAGACAGTAGGGGAGAGGACGCTCTGATGTCCGCCAGATAGGCAGATGTACTTGGAGTGTTACATGTGTGCTTGTTCCCGCATATTTTTATTTCCATCTTTTTCTAAATCACTGAGTAGAGTCTTCATCTCAGCAGGGAAAACAAACCCAAACTAATGACATGGGGACAGCTGAGCAGTGCAGAGTGCAGCGCCAGTGTCTGGAAAACTTGCACTCTAAACATCTATTACTTCCATTTTTCTACAGCGGATGTGGATGAAGTGGTCAAGAACATTCTAGGCTACTTCATTCACATCTTAATAAGTCTGTCCTCAAAGCAAAACCTAACGTGCATTTGTCTTCCTCATTTAGCCTGATGTAGGCTTCCCTCTACAGCTCAATACACCACTTCTCCACACCAGTTAAGTTCTCCTGTGATTGTCACCCACCGATCTTTCCACTTTGGTGTGAGCGCTAAATGAGAAGCCTCTTACTATAGTGCTAAAACTAGCCTGCTAACTATGCAACAACACAGCTGGGATAGACAAAAGCAGGCTACCATGCTAACTGCCAGGTGCTGGAATAGGTTGGAGGTGTATAATACATAGCCTGAGCAGCAACCAGAGACTGACAAGTGTGTTTATCTCTGCTGCAGAAGACTGAACAGATGATACTGTCTAATCTGCAAAGCATCTGGGCTTTCATAGCTGTGTACCACACCCAGGCATAGAGAGTGCAAGTTTACTACTCTGAAGCCTCACATCAGAAAGATTGGTTATTTATTTTGTGCCACTTGCTAATCAAGATCTGAACTCACCTTCTTGGAAATTGTGGGCCCCATCAGGTAGGCAGAGGAAGGGGAGGTACTTCCACTCCTCGGGAAGGGCACTGCTGTCATGGCCCTCATTAGGAACAATGGGAGGATACGAAAACTCCACCTGACCAAAACAAACCCATAATAAGAGAAGTTCCAGCATGGCTGGTTTTGAACAGTTTGCCCAGTTACTGTGTGCAATTAAAAACAGAAAACAATGAACAATGCACAATAAACAATTCACAATAAACTTGAAATACTGATTAATTCTGACAAGACGCTAAAATAAGATTGTGATTGGCCAACACAGATATAGAGATGCACACAACATATTGTAGCCTAGATGAGGTGTCCAGTGTCTAATATCCTGACCACCATATGGGCACTGGACACAGGCTTACTCACTACATGGAAAACACCTCAGCCTAAATTGGGTGACACACACTCACTCCTACTTCACAAACATTAGTCTACAGACAGCTGTCAACAATGGAGGAAGTTCAGAGTGTCTTACATTGCACTTTGAAGGCTTAACTTAACTTTTTCTAAAGGCGGCATCTGAACAGGCTGACAATATTGACACAGGTGTATGCACACACATAGACCTATTAGATGTGTACCAGTGTATCTCTACCTGTGTGTAGGCCATAGCAGAGAAAGACAAATAGTCTGCAAAGGCTTAAACTGGGAGAGGCAGAGGGACAGAAAGGGAGAGAGAGGGGGGGGAGAGAACTGATCAAGTGGTAGAGCCGGCAAAGTAGGCCTAATGCGCCAGACAGGGTCTGTTAGATTCCAAAGGATCGAGAGGAAGCAGAAGAGTCTAACAGAGACAAACCTAATCTCTTGATACTCTGAGGGAGGCCTGTAACCCCTACCAGGTGGAAGCTAATACCTCCCTCTCCCTTCAGCTCTCTCCCTCTCTGAAACGAGGCCAGATTAAACAATGCACTCCTTCCACTCAGCACGCCTAATCAGATACAATAGAGGGTGTAGATGATCAGCAGGGGGCCAGACCATCTCCATGACTAGACTCACTACCTTTATTACGGTAAGTGGCCAACAGCTGTGCTGCTCCCCATGACCCCACCTAAAACACACCCAGCACAAACCCAGCCTAAGACCCATTTACAAAAGAAAGACACAGATGGCAAATCAACAGCTGAGAACACAAACACATGAACACACACACACACAAATAAAATAAAATAAATAACTTTGGTTTCTTCTTCTTCTTCTTGGTTTGAGATTGCATGCATGGGACCATTTTGAGGTCCAAGCATCTCCTTTTGATAGCATGATCGTACAGCAGACCTTGAATGAATGTTGCAATCCAAAGGTCACACCTCCAAAGTTTAGACTACTCAGAAAACAGTCACATGATCTGCTTTCAGTCACTACCATAATAAGCTAGTTAAGTGATTCAAGTCATTTTCCTAAATGTAGCCAACTAGGCAACGTATCTTTATTGTCTACACTTTGCACAATGTAACAATGTTGTTAAGGTACATGTTTAACATTAAATTGGTCCTAAATCTCTGAACAGACTTAAAGCAAAAGATGGTGACTACAGGGCCAGTCTGGTTAATAATAACCAACTTCACTGCCATTGGCTGCTTGTCTTCACGTTGGATTATATTTACAGTGAATATGACTACATGAGTGACATTCCCTCCATTACATAATCCAGACCAGTGCCGTTTTTACCTAAGGGCAAGACAGAGACCAATCCCCTGATTTCACTGTGATGTGAATGGCAGGGTTTCTAATACTGTCATCAACAGGCACTTTTGCAAACGTTTATCATTATAAAGTGCTGAGACTACGCCATACAGATGTATTTCCATTTTACACCGTATTGCGATCTGCGGTCGATTTGCACAACAAAAAGTAATGCATCACTGACTGGTGCAGTTTGCACAAAAAACAAACTATGGACCACACGCAACATTGCAAGGCAAAACACCAAGGAAGTAAGAATTTGAAGGATGCGTTAGTAACACTGCTTATGAAAGATTATAATTCAAGCCATTTCATTCAATATATGGCTAAACAACCTAGCTGTCGCTAGTTCTGCGGACTGCTATTTGTTTATTTTCCCATTCTAACGATGCTATTATGCAACAAGCCAAAACACTTCTTTAACAACATAATTATAATACTCAATAATAATGATACTCATACTACATTATAATCAAAACTTTTAAAGCCGCCTACCTAGACAAGCTAATGAAACTATGACATGCCGCACGAGTTTAACGTTAACCCATACCTGGCAACCCTTCTTGTGATGAAATCCAACCACCACGATATGTAGCACGGGCCCTTTCAGTTCATCCTTGCCATGTGAATCCATGGCCCCTGCTACGTGAGCTGACTTTATCTTGTTATTCTGTAAAGTGGCAAGTATAAACTGAAAAACAGTGTCCGTCTCTACCAGGATCGATGGTTGTTTTCAAGCTCGCAGTCACAAGGAACAGGTTTGCACTTCCGCTTCGTGTGACTGATGGACTCTGCATGACGTCACCCATTATTTTTCTCCGTGCGTGCAGCGCCTCCCTTTGAACATGATTTGTATGGCACCAGTGTGGTTTTTATATTATATTATATTATATTATATTATATTATATTATATTATATTATATTATATTATATTATATTATATTATACTATGTTATATTACATAGTGCTGTGTTGAAATATTATACCCTAGTCTAAATATGGGCCACACCAAGATATTTCCTCTCCGTAAGAGAAAAACTCAGATTACAGAACTGTACCTAATGAAAGCAGTTGTCAAGGATTTGTGTCTGATGTTTATAGATAAGCCTGAGAATATGTCAGACTATGCTGGTTTGTCAATTTATTTGTTTATGTTGGACTTAGTGTTCAGACTGTTTCGCTTCACTTAATGTTTACCTCAGTGATAAAGGAGCTGATGAATATTTTCAATCCATTTTGTCTGGTTAACTTGTTAACACTCTGGTTAACTTATTAACTGCTATTAGGGTTCCAGAAAGCGTTCCACACACGGACTCGGGTTCCGCCGTTCAATCGATTCTACCAATAATCGTTTAGTATCCCACAGTTCGGAAGAGCAAAATCTTTGATTGATTAAACTGTCTTGAGTACTTCCCATCATGGCGGCAACACCTGCAACAAATCCTTCACAACTGCTTCCATTAGGTACATTTATGGACATTCTGTTATCGAGAAGAGATTCCTTGATGTATGTTTCATTTAAGATGGTTTCAGCTGTGTCAAACAATTTATTCTGGTGTATACCAAGCCTACTGAAAGTAATGTCAGAACACCGGCTAACTAACTTAGCTAGCTAACGTTAGTAACTGTTAGGGAAACCCTTGACTGCGTGCAAGTAACGTTGGGAAGCTATGTTCAACTGTGAACGTAATGTTAGCCAACTGAGAATAATACTTTTCCAGCCAAAGCGAAATATTAGATTATTTAAGTTAAATGTTAGTTTGCCATTTATTTCAACTTAATCCGCGTAGTGTTGTCTATAGGTAATTGAGAATTCATCTCAACGACACGCTTTATGCTGGTCGAGTCAAAACAATAGTTACATTTTAGGCTGCATCTACAAAACATCCAATCTTAGGGAGTTAGAATTTGTGATAATGTTGGCTATATTAATACTTGTATGGTTATGAATATCCCTTACGAAAGAAATCCTGCATTGTACTGCATATCAAATCTGCACTTTTTTCACCAGTATTACGGCTGTACAGTACAATAGTGCAGTAAATAGAGAATTGTGGACACGAAAAGCTGCATTAATACAAAATGCGTTTTATTGTTATTTCACTAATATGATGTGTGTAAGCCATTCAGTCAACAACCCAAAATGAAAGCCTTAAGCCTTTGTAAATTTAGCGTCATATCCTACCATGACCTTAAGGACCTAACATTTTCAAACAAGGTAAAGTAGACAGGACAGAACACTTGAATGCCACTTAGGAGAGAAGGGAGAGGGTGAGGTGTGTTCAGCCAGGAGGAGAGAAGGAATAAGAGAACTACAAGACTTAAAAATCTTGATGATCCAACTTGGCTTAAAGTTCAGGTGTTGATTGTGTCATACCTAACATCTAACCTAGTCACATTGCACAGTGTGCAATAATCATATGTGCAAAGCTTAAAAACAAAAATATAGCTACTCTTTCTGCAACATATAATTAAGGGAATGGAAATGGTATGCCTTTTCAATTTCTACCTTGTTTCAACAGAACTCGTGGATAAATGTATTGGCTCCAGAATCCACATTGTCATGAAGAATGACAAAGAGATTGTTGGCACCTTACTGGGTTTTGATGATTTTGTCAGTATCCTTTTTTGATTGTTGAATGTTTGTTACTTATGGCATTGGTAAAATAATTAACTTTTTAAATCCCTCCTAAATGTTCCTTAACTACCACTCAGACATGGTGTTGGAGGATGTTACAGAATTGTAAGTACAATTGATAGATTGCACTTGTAGTCATGAAATTGATCAAAACGTGTAATAAGCAAAATTCTACCTTTTAAATTACAACCATCTGTTTCTCAGTGAGATCACACCAGAAGGTAGGAGGATAACAAAACTGGACCAGATTCTGCTAAATGGTAACAACATTACAATGGTAAGTGTGCAGAGTAAATAAATCATGAAGTTGCCTCAGTTTAAATATGTATGTTTTTATGTGTGGGTCAGTTTCAACACTGATTGCTTTATTTATTTATTTATTATGTAGCTAATTCCTGGAGGTGAAGGCCCAGACGTCTGATGTGCTGGAGTCTTTCTTTTTTTGGAAATTATGCTTGGTTTTTCTCACAAATTTGTACCCTAATTTACATTTTTTTTAACTTTCTGTAATTTTTTAGCAGAGCCTTGACATTTTCATTTGGAATGATTTAAAAATGTGTAAATAGGCAGGATTATGTGGCTCCTTTCATTTCTGAGTCTTAGTTTTGTTATGAATAAATACATTGGTGCCTAATGTGGAACTGATGAGATTTTTTTCCTTGTCTTGTTTTCATATATCCTTTATTATCAGTGTTTAAATCATCTTCAAATTCATTTGGTCATGTTAAGGAAATTCTCACAATAGCCATCCAGAATGAACAATGTAGTTCTGTGTACTGGATAAGAACACATCACTAAAATGAACCAATACCTTTCCCAGCATGCAATTGTGGACCTTACTGTTGACATGTGCTCTCTGTTCCAGTAAGGCTCTGGCAGGTCTGTGGAGGGTTCTGCTCACCCTTTAGGCAGCTACATTGACTAAACTCATACCTATGGTGAATATTGAATGTCTACATAACCAAATCATAACAAGAACACAAGTTGTTCTGTGCCAAGACTGAGTTTTAATGGACTGAAATAGAGAAAACATGAACTGTAGTTATGTTGGCATTGTAGTCACTGGTACTGTGGAGTCCCAGCTTAAACATGATAAAAAAATACTAATAATCAGTACATGGAAGGTTTCTCCTCTCCCTTTGGATTGGTTACTTTCTCCAGGTTCTTGCTGATGATGTCATACAATTCAGCCTACAGTACAGAATATAAGTGAAATTGCCAAAATGTAAGTGATGCCACTCTTTTTTTAAAGTGCAATACAGGAAAGAAGTAACACCTAAAAACATAAGGTGAACATGGTACAGAATAAAATATGGAGAATGCACAAAATCATTGGGGCTGTAAGGTTTGCTAACACAGAACTACGAAATTACATGTGATGTCATTTCAGTATCCACTTTTCCATACCAAGGGAGCTGATTTGATGAGTTTGAGTGGGGTGACTGAATTATAATGAAAACATTCAAATCCTTTCAGTTTGAGTACTTACATAGAAGCCACGGATGTCCAAGACAATCACTCTGATTTCGGAGTACACTGCTTCATCTTTCTCGTGGACTAAAGCACGGTAGTCCAACTAGTGGCATGTGTGAAAGAGGAGAGGACAAGGGAACAATAATGAAGTGAGAATTAATCTTGCCATACAACCTACAACTATGTATACTATACTATTTGAGTAATACTCAGTTCTTTCACAGCTGCAGCACATTTGAAGGTTGCAGTTCTAAATCTAATGTAACAAATGGTTCTCACCACATGAGTATCCTTTGAAGCTTTAGCAACTGCATCCCCCCTCTCCGAAAAGTATCTAAAATCACCAGGAGAGATGATAAGAATAGTTAGAGAACGTTTACAATAATATTTAATAACACTAATGTAAAAGAGTCTACTTACTTGTTTATATTGGTCTGAAATCCCTCCACTTTGGTCTTCACAGCAGTTATCCTTTCCAGTATTTTTTCCTTGAGGATGTGGAAGTAAATAAGACTATCAAAATAGTTCAGGAAAAAAAAACAAGCAAATCTGATCGATCATCACAGAAATAATCTTACTTGGATGGCAACCCCAAAGTCATTCCCATCCTCAATTTTGGGAATGAGATGTTGAATCCAACAGGATACCTAAGAGATATAAGATCAGAGCATCTTCATAATGGATATCTCTATTTGAACAATGAGTGAAGCTATGCGTCTGAAAGATTCACAGAAACGTAAAGTGGCAACTCCCTAATGCTATTCATAAAAAATCAAACATATCTTTGAAGTTCTCTTGGCTATGAGGAAAGATTAGTTGAGATCCTACATATGTGTTGTGTTTGGTCTTACTGTGATGCAGGTCTCCTTCAAAGCAACAATCTCTGGTTTCACGATGTCCAGGAGTTTCACAATCTTTTCATTTCCTTTGATGAAACCACACTTTGGAGCTGAAAGGCAACAGCCAATGTGAATGCAAATGTATCTAACAAGAGTAGCACTATCAAATATTAACACACTACAAGCATGTAGGCTATAGAGCATTACCCTTCTTCTTCTTCTTTTCATCCTCCTCATTTTTGTCTGTCTCCATCTCCTATCAAAGATCACAGAGTTAATGAGTCAAATCCTTGCTCAGCCCTTATCTGACGAAATCCAACCCCCTCTTAAAATAACTGTTTTAGGAGTGCTGCTGACCTCATCCTCTGGGACTGGCGGATCAGGGATGGGTATGTCCAAGGGGGCATGGAGAGAGGAGAGGTCTGTGATGCAGAAGTCTTCCTCCTGAGTGCAGGTGAAAGGATATTGTAACAAGAATTAAGTTCTAAAATTATCCCAATTAATTAGGCTGTATACATACCTGGAGCAAGTTGTCGAGTTGTGCTATCTTGCAAGGTATGTGGTTTGAAAACAGATTCTCAGCCTGTAAATTTCAAGATGTGATTTAATTGAACAGCTCAGATCTACAATACCAATGTCTTTATTGATTCCGTTAGTAAACCAGCAACCAAATCCTGCTCTTACCTGTCGGTACAGTGACTGGCGATAGTTCTCAACCTGCACAGCAGAGGAGTGGAAACACAAGTTCAACACACTTGGATGGGCCAGGTAATGACAACGACAATAGGGAAATACCAGCCTCCATAGTACTTTCGATTTCACTACTGCGCGATGACTAAGGAGTTTACTGCAAAAAGCAAAACTGTTTACTGTGCTTCATCTATATGATGTATGTAAATGTAACTTTATGGGCATCCATTGTATCTTATCGTTCGCAAATAGATGGGCTAAGCTACAAGTAAAAAGTAGCCCCAGCGTTCACATCTGTTGTGCCCTCAGCATTCACATGGCCTATACAACACACATCAGCGATAACATGATCAGAACCAATTACGTTTTATCGCAAATCACTTTACTGGAATAACTTTATTAGCCACGTTCACAAACTATTTTGTAAATTAATTTTACTGCATATGTTGTATCTTACCTTGACGACATTCTCGCGACTTATTTTGAGAACAGAAGCTTTAGACATGTTGAGACTTTATATTAATAACTGTTATAGTTTATGTAGGTCAGGCTAAAGCAGTTCTATCTACAATAGCTTAAATATTTTTCCGTTTACAAGTCACAAACAGTCGAAGTCCTTAATTCCGTCTTGATACTTTCGATTTGATAGCTGCACCTGAAGCCACCCCCTACTTTACTATGCAAGAAGCGGAAGAATTATTAAGGTAGTACATGTTTAGAATTTCAGATATCCTCGTCTCGCCTGAGAGTTTGTTGATTCATTGATCTTTCAGGAGTCAAAAATGTGCTTGAGTTTTTCTTTTATTTTTAGATTGGACAGATATCTACTTCTGCTAGCAGACTGTGTCCATAATTAACTATGTTGCTACACCACCTTAAGTTTGCAATGCATTTTGATAACATTTCGATGTTCGGGAAATGGGCATTTCCGCATGTGTTGAGAACATAGACAGTAAAGGTTGAGAGCTGTGAAGATTTTCAAACACTATCACTGGAAGTGACCAGACAGAACTCCCCGAGGTGACAGGACCATTAAAGAAGGCTAAAGTTTTGCCAAGCTCCAAATCTTTACGGTAATGTGTTGTTTACAACGTCTGAGTTTCAAAAAGAGCAGTAGCCAGTATATTGTAAACAAACTTTCGATATCAACTGCTGTTAGCTGGATAGCTAGCGTTAGTTAGATTTCAAATGTAGTGTATGCAGGGCCCGTTTATGGATCTCTGGTGTAAGTTAGTGCAGTTGTTCAATGTTATTGCGATAGCTAAAGTGTATTGCTAATTGAAGCCGGATTTAATTATGTTGTAGTCAAACATAAGTCAGAGCATGTAAGCTGGTTTATGTAATGAGTGACTACGTAAGTAATAGGTCTTTTTAAACACCGGCAAACTAGTGTCATTATAACATGGTCAAAACAGTTTTCTCAGTAGTACAGAAATGCCTTTGTGATAATTCTTGTGATTTGTCATTAGTGATTTTCCCATCTCTATTGGTCAGAGGTGTCCTTTGCTCCCTTCCTCTTACTCAGCCCCCTCACTTGTTTTTCTATTCCAACCACAGGGGTACAATGGCACTCTCGGATCAGTTTGAGGCGATCAGAAGAAGGGCACAGTCTCGACTGACTTTGTCAAGCTCCATTCCAGAAATTAGGGCAGATGTTACAACAATGGCTGAAATGGCTTTACCCTTATCTAAGCGGTACCACCATATCAATGCAGAAAAGATGGTGTTGGAGAATGCTGTTGGGCAAAGTCGACATGAGGTGAGTGGATATTTTCAATCCTCTTTCACTTACATTTTTTCTTTGTCTTTGCTTGATTGTCTTATCTCGCCCTTTGTTGTCCCTTGTTATCAATTAGCCTACAAGGCAATTCCATGTCATGAATATGACAGAACGTTAGCAAGCATAGTATTATGTAAATATTTGGTAAATATACATTTTCACATAACCTTTATAGCTGAATGCAGGATATGCTCAGATTTCATATTCATTCACGTCATCTAAATATCTGGTATTTTATTGATCTTATGGAATTGACAAAACAAAGTTCACTTTCTATGGAATTGCCCTATAATACCTTAGCCTCTTTCCCTGTAGGTCCTGGAGTGTTGTGCACGCTTGCTCAAAGCAGTCAGTATTCTGGAGAAATATGGCTATAATCTGACCAACCCCAACCGGCCCAAATACTGGCGCAGTATCAAACACAATAACCCAGTTTTTAGGACCACTGTAGATGCTGTCAAGGTACGTGGGAATCTTGCTGCAAGCATATCTTATCAGTGCATATGTGCCGTGAAGGCTCAAGTTTGCATTTGTGCACATGCGTGTCGTACTGGCTTCAGCCAGGCAGCTGACATTGTTTTGTTCTTTCCCAAAGGGTGGTCGAGAAGTGCTTTGTCTCTATGGATATACCAATCAACTTCCAGATGGCCTTAGCTTTCCAGATGATGTCGCTGAACCAGATGTTACAAGCGTGGCAGAGGTTGCTGTGGAAGTCATGATGTTGCGCACAGAGTTGGACTTGCTTGTCAAGGTCAGCATTAGTTTCAGGATCTAGGGAGCTTGTGAAATGAGTGAGTAGGCTAATACTGATCACTGAATATTATTTCATTTTTACTTTAAGGAGGTGCATCCGCACCCTGAGTTCTTTGAGAGTATTGTACCAGCTCTTAAAACGCAAAATAATCCAGAGGTATGCATCTGCTCATCTCTCTCTCTTTCACTCACTCATTCACACACACTCACTCTATACACTTATTCTCTCTGTCTTTCTCTCTCTACGAGGTCATGACTGATGCCACTGTAATTCCCATAAAGCCTCCACCTCCTCCAGTTCCACCGAAGATCTCCACTTTTAAACCTACCACAGTACATACTTCCATAGATCTATCCTCCATCCCCAGTCCACCAGCCCAACTGGTTGTGCAGGCCGACCCTGTGTGTGACATGTGTGGCGGGACATCCACACTCATTTGCTCCTCCTGTGACTCCAAGCCCTTCTGTGACGCCTGTGACACTTTATACCACCGCCACCCTGGCAGAGCCAGTCACAGAAGAAATCAGTTTCCAGGTAGGCAGAATTGCACTGGTCAGCTCTAACATGTGAGCTGGAGACATGCATGATGTTGTGGTTAGAAGAAATTACTACAAATAAAGAAATGCTAACTAAGAGATGCCCCTGATAGCAGTATGAGTATATTGCCAATAAGAAGTATGGTATCATCATCAGTGCATGTGTATTTCTGACGCTTCTCTCTTCCAGAAAAATGCTCCATCTGTGGAGTGTCCCATGTGTCTGCCCACTGTTTCTCCTGTAGCCAGCGCCTGTGCACTGAATGTGACCGCCTCTACCATACCCATCCGAGTCGCAGGGGACATAACAGACAACAAGTCAATCACACGCCCCTCGTAAACGCTTTGAGGTTAGAGACTCATCTGGCTGGATATATTCCTTCACAATGTACAGTACCTTTTTTTTTTCGTTAGCTTGCTGGGTATGGAGCTGTTGTATTTGACAACCTTTCCTGTATATTTGCCTTTATCTGACTTCATTGAATATAGCATGCAGTGTTGAGAAGCGTGTTTTTTGCTCTGTTTATTACCGTACCTATACTAAGTTCTCCTGCGTCTCCACAGTCATTCCTTGTCCACCTGGGAGTGTGGCCGATGCACCACAGTGAATGACGTCCAGGCCGTGTTGTGCTCCAGCTGTGACTGCCCTCGCTTGGCCAGTGCTGCCCCTGTGGGCTCGGAGGACTCACTGCAGTCCTCCACCATTACAGGTGACCCAATCACCCTTGGTTGCTCTTTATCTGTTTATGCAGATGTTTATCATGCATGCATCATCCGTGTTTCTGATCTGTGTTGTGTTTTCGTTCTCCTTCTCTCCTTCCCTTGTTGTTGTGTAGGCTCGCTCTCAGAGTGGCAGTGCAAGAGCTGTACAGTGCTGAACCTTGGCAGCAGCGTGTTGTGTACAGTGTGTGAGCGTCCTCGTCTCGCCACACGTCCCACTGTCAACCCCAGCCGCCCTCCCACAACACCATCCACGCCACCAGTCCAGCTTGAGGAAAATGAGGTAGACTTCATGACTCTGGTCATCTTAAACACTAGGACACCATTTAGCATGAGCTGGATACTCTTTGTGGCCCATATTGTTTGTAATAGTTTTATAGCTGACAAGATAATTTCCTAGGGGTCCAAACCATTGGTAGATCTCCTATTGTTATGAATGGATTGAGAGTGTATGTGCTTAATGTGCATCTTACCACTGTGTATGATGTTGATGTACAGTGTTCTTAGCATCTCGACAAGCTAGTTCTCCAGCTTGCTCCACATTCCACTCTGTTAATCACACTTATCTTGTGTGCATGTGTGTGTGTGTTTCTCTCAGTGGATGTGTGAGCACTGCACGTTTGCCAACTCTACACCCTCCAGGGTTTGTGAGATATGCGACCTGCCACGACAGGATACGCCCCCAAGCCACAAGCCCCTCCCTCTGTCCCCATCCAACAACAACACTACTACAGCCATGAGGCCTATAGCCAAGCCCAGGAACATGCAACTGCAGATGCAGAAGATTATGAAGGAGGAGGGCCAAAAACTTGTCAATCATATCAGAGTAGGTGGATCAGCCAGTCCAGTCCAATCCAGTGTTGCCAGTTGTATTTTGTTTACCTTAACAGAGCTATGTGCATTCTTTTAGGTTAAAACATCCAAAAATGATCTAGAAGCAGCAAGAGTATGTGAGAAATCAACCATAATGAAATAATGAAAATCAGCTAGCTTCGGTCCGGCTTTTCTATGATGCCATGTTCTTTTACATGTGGCCTCTGTATGAAATTTGCAAGTGGATGCAAAGCTGCGTTCAAGATTACTTGAAATCAAAAATAGTCAATGAGAGCGACACGTAATAGCGTTATTGCCTCTTTCTCTTTGTGATCACCCTGGTGACTTAGGAAGGGGAGAAGAGAGGGGTGAGCCCAGAGGAAGTGTACGCTGCCCTCTGCATCTCCAGGAACAGCAACGTCAACCCCTGCGACTGGATCGCCTCCGAACTCCCCCACCTGCTGGATGAGATCTGTGCCATGGCTGTGTCAGTGCAGCAGACGTATGGGAGTGCCGAGCAGAGGGAGGCCATCTCAGACGTGAGCAGGGACGGCGTGGCGGGAGCTCGGGGAGGTGCAGTGGATGGAGAGGTGCAGCTGTCCAGAGCCGAGGCCAAACAGGCCTGGCTAACAGCAGGGGGCGACACTGAGAAGGCCGTTAGGCAGCTGTTGAGGAGTAGACAAGCTAAGGTAATTTGGATAAGCTTACTCAATCTCTCTAAACATCCTCATAAGTCTCTTGGCGTGGCTTGTTTTTTTGAGTAAAATTGGGATTTTTATCTTTCTAACATAAGTGTGTGCTGAATTTGACTGGTAGATTTTTGTATTTGATCTGTATACAAATTAGCACATAATGAGGAAATGCCTAATTTGCATTCAAGCATAAATTGCAGAGAATTTGTGTTATAGAAATGCTGTCTCAAAATATGTAACTAACTAGAGAAGATTGATGGAAATTAAATGTCCCACTCTATCCCACACCTGAACCTTTTGTAAGTGGAGGACTATGTTATTAGGCTAATTAGTTGGCTTAAAAGTAATAATTCATTTTGGGAACAGGGCTAGTCAAATTCAGTACCTTAATTACATTAAAAAGCTATGTTTCCAACTATTACTAAAAGTGCCTCCAGAGCCTTCTACAGGGCTTTTATAGAAATAGGGCTAGTGTAACAAATTTTATGTTGTGTGATGTTATATGTTTATGTTTTCCCCCATTTGAAAGAGGTGTAATACTGATAAGTGTTTATAGGTCACCCTTTTCGTGTGTGGTAACTATAAATATGGCGTGTGTTGTAGATGAAAGAGCTGCATTCGTTAGGCTTTCAGGACCGGGCCCAGTGTGAAGCAGCCTTGAGGCAAAGTGGTGGTGACCTACGGGGGGCGCTGTCTGCTCTGCAGCAGCCTCTACTAGAGCCCTTCCGCCAGCGTGTATGGAGCACACAGCCAGAGGCCCCCATTGATATTGACAACCCAGACAAACAGGTTTGGGCTGTCTTCACACATGCTGATACCCTGCCCTTCTTTTTTTGTCCATATAGCTTCGGGACATTCACGTGTGATGGTGTGGTGGTGACTGTCATATTTTTTGAAAGAGACCTAGAATGGTTGAGCACAGGTCATTGAACATTTTCGTAGGGTTATGTTGACTGGCAAGGTAATAAACGCTGTTTCAGTTTCTTTGACTAGTGCACAAGGGGGGGTCTGAGCGAGCCTTCGTTCTCCCCATAAGGGCCTTTAACCAATGAGGTGACTACGAAGCTGGGAAATTAACCTACAGCCAGCATAAAATGTTGCCTGATGTGCCTTTAACTGGCAACCTCACTATGAAATGCAAGTGCTTTACACTGATTGGCTACCTTTGCTGCACTCGCTTTCTCATTGGCTTCCTTTCGTTTTAGTAGTTGTACTCACCATTACTGGCCCACATTGTTGCTCATTCTAACCAAGCACACAAATGACAAATTATGTCAGTTGAGTCCTTTGTCCAGATTGGCCACATTTCTGGCAGAGATTTCTAAAACAGAAATTTACATGAAACAGAGTGGTTCAGAATGTGCAGCACTTTTCATATGTTCTTGAATGTGGATAGACTCTCGTTATTCAACAAAGACAAAGTAAAACAGTTTTTTGATTCTATGTCTCTTATAAAGAAACTGGATATGCATGAGCAACCTCCTAAATGTCCTCTCTGCTTGTCCTTGCAGAGGATGTGTCGCAGGCTGCTGGCCCTCTATGACCTGCCCAGCTGGGGGCGCTGTGAGCTTGCTCTGTCTCTGCTGCAGGAGCCAGACATGGACTACGCTCTGGAGGACGTGGTGCAGGCTGTCAAAGAGAGCCACGACCGGGAGTTCATTTGGCGCATTTTGAACAACTCATGCACCATGTGCTACAGCAATTTCCCTCTCAACAAGGTGTGTGTGTGTGTGTGTTTGTGTGTGTTTGCACGCGCATTTGTGTGCATGTACTGTGCAAATAAGTACTGGTATGTCTTATGTGTGTTTGTCTGGTTTGTGTGTGTGTGTGTGTGCGCGCGCGTGTGTGTGTGCGTGTGTGTGTGTGTGTATTATTAATGTTGTGTGTAATCTTTCAGATGCGGTCCCTGACATCATGTCAGTGCTTGATATGTTGCGAGTGCTTCAGCCGTCACTTCACTATCGCCATCCGAGACAAACATATCAGAGATATGGTCTGTCCAAACTGTGAAGAGCCTGACATTAACGACCCCGATCGCCTTGACAACTACTTCTCCACTCTCGACATACAGGTAAGAGGGAAAAGGAGAAAGATAACATAGCAATGGGGTCAGTGAGAACCACAAGAAAAGGATAGTGTTTGTTTAGTTATTTTATGTTTATTGTGGTATGTCATTGATGCATGTTAGTAGTGGATGCTAGGGTAGGTATATCCTGATCTTTCAGAGTTGAACATTTGAGGAAGTCGACAGTGCTTAAAGCTGCATAGTGGTGTGGCCTAAGCCACAGATTGCAAGTCAGTAGGCAGAGAGGAGATTGCCTGACCAAGCCTGACCAAGTTACTGATTTCTTGTTCTCTAGCTGCGGGACTGCCTTGAAAGTGACGTTTTTGATCTCTACCACAAGAAGCTTACAGAGCATGCCCTCATGCAAGACCCCAAGTTTCTGTGGTGCACTCACGTGAGTAGTTGCTCACCTCCACCAAGTTTATATACCTATACAGTGTATGTCCTCAGTTTGGGTTATTCAGGTTCCAGACAGTGTCCGTTCATTGTGAAGTCTGTTTCTCTCTCCCTTTCCCTCTCTCTCTCTGCCATCTTCTCTTCTCTCTTTCTTGCCTCAGTGTACAAATGGCTTCATCTATGATGGCAACCAGTTCAAGGTCACCTGTCAGAGCTGCAGAAAGAGTTTCTGTGCCCAGTGCAAAAAGCCTGTGAGTGTTTTTCAGTAGCTTGATGTATTGTTGTAATACTGATGCCACATTGCTGTTCCCTTGTAGTTGTGTGAGGGCCTTGCATGAAGGTGACCACAAGCTTCTGTTTTCCAGTGGGAAGATCAGCACGAGGGCGTGTCCTGTGAGGCCTTCCAGGCCTGGAAACGAGAGAATGACCCTGAGTACCAGAGGCAGGGACTGGCTGGCTACCTGCGAGACAATGGGATCAGTGAGTAGCCATGGATGCAGAGTTGAATTACATGGTGTGATACAGGAGCATAGGAGCTCCATTTACATTCCTGTGTATTCATTCATCTGGGGCTATTGTCCAAAGCAGCTTACAAATAAGGGAGCAATTAAGGCCAGTATAGTGTGGAGAGAAGTCATCAGAGTATCAAGTTACTACTTAGAAAAACAAGGAATTTAAAGTATATGATGATCAAATCAGCTCCACCTAAAGGATTACTAAACTCCTATCACACCTCTTCAGTCTGTCCTCACTGTAGGTACCAGTATGCATTAACCAGAGGAGGCTGCATGCACTTCACCTGCACCCAGTGTCGATATGAGTTCTGCAGTGGCTGTAACAACCCTTTCCACAAGGTAACAACACTTGTGCTCTGTGAGTCCTCTTGAATTGCTTCAAGGGGTGGTTGGTTTCATCAAGTCATTCACCCACAAAGGCCTTGTGTATATGATGCATGACCAGTGTGTCTCCCTCCCAGACTGGATGTACTATGCGGCATTGCTCCGTCACAGGCTTGCATGCCCACCACCCCAGGGACTGCCTGTTCTATCTACGCGACTGGGAGCCAAAGAGACTGCAGGATCTTCTCCAGGTAGAGAGAGAAAGAGAGAGAGAGAGAGAGAGAGAGAGAGACTGCAGGATCTTCTCCAGGTAGAGAGAGAGAAAGAGAAAGAGAAAGAAAGAAAGAAAGAAAAATACTAAATGGCAGTAGCCTGGTTCAGCTTCACTTTTGCTCATAGCTGACTTTTAACTGAGACTATTAGTCTAGACACCCACAAGATGAATCACTCTGACACTCTGAAGGGAGGACCAGTCAGTGAATAGTGAGGGTGTACATTGAAGCAGTGTTCTAAGAGAATGCACAATGTCTGAGCATGGCTACGCATATGGGAAAGTCCTGAAAACATAAGTCATTCTTATTTGTCTTAATATAATAATAGGGAGCATATAATAATCATAAAAGTCTCCATGTGTAATTCTCCATGTATAATCCCAGCCAGTTTCTCTACGTGGAGCAGCAGCTAGTTTCCTCTTTTGGGCTCAATGAAGAATTGGACATTTTAGTTTGAAATGGTATTGGTAGGGAACATCTATAGCTATGAGCCTTTAAAGTACTCTTCACTCCTCATGCTCTGGGAGAGTGTGTGTGAAGTAGCAGGGCTTTAAATGAAACCTAAGAGAAAATGCAAAGCCTGATTTCACCTTGACAAAGAATGATTTCACCTTGACCATCAACCCTCACTGATTCACTGCAATCTAACAAAAGCCTCACTATATTTCAACAGAGCAAAGGAGTGGACTTCAACACAAACCCACCAAACGGCACTCAGACAGGTATGGCAAGAACTTTTCAGTGTCGGCCAATTAAACTCATCAGTTGGACTCTTTCATCCTTTCCTTCTCAGTGTCTCCTCAGTGTCTTTTTGGTCTGATAACATGCCCCCCTCCCTGTCCCCAGGAACCTGTGGAGTGATGGAACAGAAGGATGAGGGTGGGCAGCACATAGACTCACCCTGTGGGATTCACACTCAGCCGGGACAGGCAGGACTGTGCGAGTGAGTCTCCCCTCACCACCCAGCCACCCTCCCATTTCATATTCTTAGAAGTCAGTATAGGCACTAAATGAAGGGATGAGTAGACTGATTGAAGTTGTCTGAAAATGTATAGTCAAGTATAGCTAAAACTAAGAATGTAGCTAATACTAAAAATGTAATGTGAATGTATAGTAATGTATAGCTTTAATTGTAGCTTTAAGTGTAACCATAACATGTTTTAATGTTAGGTGCAACATACAGTATAGTTGATGATTAATCAAATGTCTGGTAGATGTATCAGAGAAACAGATGTCATATACATCAGACACTGCCTTGCCATTTTTGAACCTGGTTAATGTTTTTATTTGTTTTGTAGTAAACATTATCGTGAGTATCTGGTAAGTCTCATCAATAGTCACAACTTGGATCCAGCTCCGCTGTTCGATGAGATGGAACTGATAGCTGCCTGTAAGAGATACCATGTTGACCTGGCAAAGGGAGAGGCAGAGGACCAGAGAATGTACCTTGCAAGACTTTTGCAGGTAAGTAACATTGTTTACAGTATAGCTTCCTGTGTTTTTAAGTCTGGCAGTTTTCTGTAATTTATTAATTTGTTCATCTATATATCTGTTTTAGAAAATAATGGAAATTCCACTTGGAGACAAGGTTCCTCGAAAGAAATGAGTCTTCACAATGTTCCCCTGAATCATTTATCCTTTGATTGTTTTTGAAGAGAGAAAGCGATAACAATGTCAAATACAAGAGATCATGGGTTTTTATATGCTTGAACAACTGTAATGCAATATGTTAAATAAAAATATCTTTTGGAAGAAAAACGTCTTTTATTATTATTATTATTTCTTACGTGCTTTGGCACACAGTGAGATGTTTTGTACTTTGTAAAGATGAAAAAAGAAAAAAAAACGTCTGAGAAAGAATGCAACTTCAGAAGACGAGCGCCCGCATTTTCTGACTGCAGAGGAAATCAAATGGCTCTAATGTAAACACCGCCATCTATCGTTGTCAAAAGGTACGTCCCTGAATTTCTGTAATGTCACGTGATTTCTGGGAAAAGGCTAGCCTGTTTTGAAACAGCTGAGCTCTGGGAGAGTAGAATTTTCCCTTGCTTGGCATAACCAATAGGTTCATCAGACGGCAAGTTGGCAAGTTGGACGGTGGCTCTGCTCCTCAGGTAAGTGAAGAACTAAATTAATGACCAGGAAAAACTGCATGCTATAAATACCATTACCGCATAGGCAAAAGTATATTTTATAAATTTGTCCTGACGTGTCTTTGTCACTAAATTAGTAATACTTAATAGTGTTAATGTCAGCTGTTGGTTCAGTTGAATGTGAGTTGTTGTATAGTGTGCATGACATTAATGTTATCGACTCACTATGTTGCCACACTTCTAGTGTTTGTCAGGCTAAATGAGTCTGAAGTTACTGCCATTTGAGAACGTGGTTACAAAAAGTTTAATCTATGTAATCAAAGGAATGCACCGTTTTGTCGTTCAGACATGCCCTCTGGAATTAGGTCCACGCGCCGACTGCGGTCCTGGATGGTGGAACAGGTACGTCGTAGCAACATCTCAGTGAGGCTTTATTCTTTAACATGAAAGATGACATGAGGCGTTGTGTTTAACTATAGTGACTGCTAGAGACAGAGATCAGCCTTTTTATACAGATGTTTGTGAATGCCACAGGTAAGCAGTGGAAAGTATCCAGGTCTGGTCTGGGATGACCAGGCCAAGACTATGTTTCGCATCCCATGGAAACATGCTGGAAAACAAGATTTCCGCAGCGAAGAAGATGCTGCCATTTTTAAGGTTGGCCCAATTGCATCATCACAAGTTTGTTGATTCAGCTGACCAAGCTGAGAGTTTACTTGTAACATAAAACAGGAAAATGAAGCAATGGTGTTTTCCTAAGAACTTACAACATTATGGCCACTGGCGCACATGCATCCATTGCTGAAACAAACGTCCCCAGTTTTGTAGTCTTGCTATTGTGTTAAAATGGTGTGCATGCCTTGCAGGCTTGGGCTGAGTTTAAGGGGAAGCTGACAGATGCTGGCCGTTCAGACCCTGCTTCATGGAAGACTCGTCTCCGCTGCGCCCTCAACAAGAGCCCAGAGTTCCGAGAGGTCACAGAAAGATCACAGCTGGATATATCGGAGCCATATAAAGTGTACCTTCTGGTGCCCATCTCTGAGCAAGGTAGCAACATATCTACACTTCTTCACACACTGTCCAAACATTTACAACCTATGGCACATAGGCTAGTAGTGGATGCCAACTCTTTCATCAGTCACTCTCAGAGCTCCTATCTTCAGACTGAAAAGCTCCTAATTTATTATACCTTTATAAAAACACAAACAAACAAGACTTGTAGCTGTTTCTCTGAGTTGAATGGGTATACAACATACATTGCAATTTCAATAATAATGTTTGGGGTAGGATGACAAGTATTATTTTGATAACAAACCCTAACAACAACAAACCTCCCTGGGGCTATTCATTATTCTCACAAAACAGCATAATTATCCTTACAAAACAGCATTGGGCACATCAAGGATTGATCAGGTTATACACAATATGATATTTGTCTGAATGGATAATATTGGATGGAAGATAATTACCCTTAGTCTATACCATGCCAGACATGCAAGTTACAACCATCATACTGTTTGAAACTGCACAGTTCATGCTAACCATAACAGGAAGTCGGGAAATGCAGAGAAGTAAATCAACTTCATCATTATCACAATCTCCACTGTAGACCACAGTCTGTTAATGGCTAGATGAAAAAGGAACACTACTTCTCTTCATTTCAAAATGTACTACAAAGTATGTTGATCATGCATCTTACATTGTTTCTTGAACTGATCTCAACATGTGTTGACATCTTAGCTTTGCATTAGGGGAAAAGTTTGGATGCAGCCAAAGGAAATGTATTCCACACCACTGCTCTAAATGGACTTTATCAGTATAAGCCAGTGGGTGCGGGTGTTGCCCACAGATTTAGTTGAAATGGGGACATGCTATCAGACAAGTTACACAACTACAATTTGTTTTCTTGGAGACTAGTGTCAGTGTGCGTGACTAGTGTCAATTCCCTCTTGCCGCTGTAGGGTTGGTGACGTCAGGTCAGGGGAAGGCTGGCCCAGAGAGAGGGAAGAAAAGGAGGAGTCCCGCTGACAAAGAGGAGGAAGTGTCAGCTAAAATGATAAAGGAAGAACTCACAGCAGTGCAGCAAATCAACATGGTGGGTTTTCTCACACCCACACAAAACATTGGAACTTTAGAGCTAGTGCCAGCTGTTTTGTAGCTTGGATTTTCTTGCTAGCATTGGTAAATATATAACTGAAACTCTGCAAATTCCATGCAGCAAATGGAAGTGGTCCCTGAGGTCAACTCTCAGGTTTTAGAGGTCATGGAACCCACAGTCATCTTGAAGAACGATGGCCGTAAGTTTCAGTTTTTCATTTGACAGTTGACCTCTGTGAACTGTGACCTCATATTCAGTATTGGTCTGGGCCCATATTCAGAAAAAAAAAAGAGAACTCGTAAACCACACTTAAAATTCTTCACAAAGCTGAGTTGAGACCAATGAAAAATTCAACTCCTCGGGAGTCAGGACTGCCTCCAAGAAGTCCCAGATATAGTTACTACTTTAAGCATTAAACTTATTTTGTGAATGATCTTAGTAAAACAAAATGAGGAGACCTATAGTTACAACTGACATATCCATTATTTTTGGAGTTTCTCCTAAATTCCCCTGGAAGGAGTTATTTTTAGATTGTTTATGAATACGCCCTCAAATCTAGAAAGGACATGTGCAATTGAGGCTCATGGGAATCCTATTTTCTTGCAGCTAAAGAAATCCAGTTGAACGTTACAATCGAGACCTCACCCCCTCCCTCCACAGGTAATAGACTATAACAATCTTATTGCTTCTATTTGTTGGGGAACCAACACTTGTCACTTGTCACAACACTATGTGTTGGTTCCTCAGAGATGCAGTTTCACAGCTGATTGCTGATGGTAAATGTTCTTTTTTGAGTTAACCCAGTAATATCAGCTCTGTCAAGACTCACTGCTTTTCCTCTGTCCCAGCGATGCATTCCTTCCTGGTGTCTGTGCAGTACTTGGGCAGGGAGGTGCTCAATCGGGAGGTTCAGCACAGCGATGTCCGAATCACGTACACACCTGTGGGCCCAGTTCCTCCCCCCCACTCGTCTAAGACCACCTTCCACCGAATCCCCCTGCCAGATCCTCCTGTCTCAATGGCCTCTGAGCCAGCCATGCAGGCCATCTCCACTTTGCTGCCCTTCATGGAGAGGGGGGTGATGCTGATGTCTACGAGAGCTGGGGTGTATGCAAAGCGCTACTGTCAAGGACGGGTCTTTTGGAGGGGGCCGCACACTACTTGCCCCGGTTCCATCAACAAGATGGATCGTGCTGAAGTCCCAGTGATGGTATTCAGCAGAGAGGCATTTAGTAAAGGTGAGTGATTATGCCACCTGCACGCTATGAAGTGTTCAATACACAATATGCCCATTTTTGTTGAAGGATATTTGCCTTGCAATTGGCCTTTGTAGTTTACCACTGTATTTTGTGATTGGGCCATAGAACTGCAAGACTATCAAACTAATGGAGGAGAAGCACCACAGACCAGCATCACTATGTGCTTTGGGGAGGAGCTCCTCCATACAGATAACCCTGCCACTAAGCTCATCATTGTAAAGGTAAAGAAACTAGAATTTAGTCAGAATACATTTCAGATACCAGTAGTGGTATATTCTTTGAACAGTAACTGGGCAGTTCCATGGAAAGTGTACTTTTTGTCACATCCATAAAGCCAATAATGCTAGCTATTTGTATGATGTGAATGAATATGTAAACTTTGAAGACTTACTGTACACTCATGTTTCACTCATCCAAAGACCATCCTCTGGATTTCTGCCTTTTTTTCCCCCACCAGATCTCCTTTCCCTGGGCAGAACAACAGATAAGGGAAGTAGACACCCTTAAGGAGTCTGTGTCCATCCTGGAAAACCTTGGAGAAGTTACTCTCAATCTTATCCAGATCCCCCAGCCTTAAAGGTACCACCTGATGGACGGGCCACAACCCTGTGTATCAACAGAAGCATTACCTAGGACACAAGCACTACATCTTACTGGACATGAGGACACCAAGCCTGTTTGGCACTTTACACAGGAGGATTTTGCCCACTGGGAGTCATTTTTACATGCTCCTCTGGGACAAATAGAGCCAAAGGAAGTGGCACTGAAGACTTCAAACTTTTCCCAACCTTAGTATCTACTTCCCAGAGATATCAAACCTGTCTGTATGTGGGATGAGAAAAAGTATGGACATGAATTGACATGATGAAGTTAGATGACAATGGTTGTCCCCAGCCTATAGGCAATAAATCCAGAGCAGTCCATTGAGAATGGAGTTATTCCACTTCTTGCCTCTCACAGGAGGGAAGAAAAGGAATTCTTCTGTCAAAATATGTATCTCTTATCCAATGCATCACCTCTCCAGGATTACTTTTCTAAACGTGTAACTGTTTGTGAAAAGAGCTGTGGGTTTACCAATGCCAGTAAGTTTTACGCAGCCAATTGCAAGTGTCATGTCATGTTTTGGTGACTATTATACTTTTAATTACTGCATGACTTCTAATCTCAAAGAGTGCTTTGATCGTAAGAGGCTATTCTTGTTGTTCTTGTTGTACTAATGCTGTATTTGTACAAATGTATGTATAGTAGGTATAGTTTAGGGCCCTAATATGATGACCAGCATGTGCACTTCAGTGTTTTTTTTTTTTTGTAGGCATTGTTTGTGTCCCATAAACAGATTAATAGTAATCAGTCTTATCCTGTAAAACTGTGAAGTATAGTTCCAGCATGTACGAAGGAAGACACTGGCACACGATTAGTTGGTCAAAATTTAGATTAAAAAGCACACTTTTTAACAGGTGTATGGATACTTAAACACAAACCACAAGGAGTACAGATTGGTTTCATTTGTTTTGTACTTCCTGTTGACCACTACAAGAATGACTCATTTTACTAAAAGGCACAGAGAATCAGAAGAGGGAGCTAGAGGTGTAGCTAGGAGGGGGTTTTATGTTATTTATCAAAAGCATACTCATTCATTAGTGGTTCTGAAGTGTTTGTTAAAAAATAAATACATGTATTTCACCTATCTCAGTCTCTGCCAAAGCATGACTTTGTACAGTACATTATAACAGATCTAATCTATGAAAAACATTTTAAAGTTTTTTAGGAACGTTTCACATTAGTCTAATGTTTATTTAATGTCCATTCCCACACGCCCATACATAAAATCAAATCACACATTCCCATTCACTGGAGATGCTAGTTCTGCTATTTTGGCATTGAGTTTTTGATTGGTCCAGTCCTTAGTGATATCATCCAAATGGCTGTCAAAATCCACCAAGAGTGTGTGATCTCCTGAGTCAAGCAACTGGTTGGCTATTGAGCGAGTCTCTTCCCACTGTCTCAGCATTATCCTGAAAGAAGAAACAAGGTTGGCATGACTTGGGGCTTGCATTTAATGAATCCTCAGATAGAAGGAGCCATTTCTACCCATCTGACCAGTACTTCAAAATGACCTTCTATGCATAAGAAATGTCAAAGTGCCAACTGGGATTTATTCAAATTACAAACAACTGATCCATTTGATTGGGGTGAATGGAGGCCATTTCTTATAGACAAGCCAGGCTGTGTAGTGTATTTAACTACACCAACACATTTTGTAGGCCTGCATTTCTTCCATTTCAAAAACCATACAAAGTATAAAATATAATAATATACAGCTGTGCATGTCTTACGTGTGCTTGTCTTTCAGTATCCAGCGGGAATCTTTGCGCTCATACATCACTATGGGAGGCACTCTGTATCCTTGAGACATTTTGGCCCCGTCAATCTTTAAAAAAAAAATTACATTGGAACAATTTAGTGCATTCCACTACTAACTATAATAGCTGGATCAAATAAATGAAGGTTGCTAATGCTACCACTGTATTTAAATAGGACAGTCTTACCATAAGCAGCACTGCTCCACTACACTGTTCTGCGATCTTGTCTGCAATCTTCAAGGCACAAGGTGTTGGACTGCAAGACACACGAAAGATCAGAGACATAATTATTCAAACCTCATCATATTCAGACTATAGGAGAATAAACTGTGTTGACGGGAAAAAGGCTAGTACTGAAGCACCTGCTATCTGATACGCAAGCATTGGCTTGGTAGTATCCCACAATCCTCTGCTCTGTCTGTGCACACCAAACATCCACCTGAGGAAGAAAGTGCAAAAGTGTCATTAATCTATTCTCATCAAAAGTCTGACATACCAAAGGGTCTTTTTTGGAGCCAATATACTATCGATGTACGTTCAGAACATGGTAATCAGTTATATTTGACCAAGTGAGTTAGAGAATCAGCAGAAGATAATCAGCTCTGACTGATGGTGTAGCTGATGGTAGTAAGTTAGTCCAAAATGTATGAGCCAAATCCCTATTTCAGGGGAAAAAACAGTTGAAATGAGGTTAAAACAAATCTCATCTCTGTAGGCTCCAATCGTAGCACACTGGCCTACCTGTGTGAGGGCAACCTGGGTAATGGGTGCCAGGGGCAGGTGGGAGTGAAGCAGAGGTACACAGTCCGTCACACACAAGGCCCCTCCTGCAGGATTGGAAGATAACAGCAGGCCGTTCACGCTGCACCGTGGAAATAAGCAAGCGTGTAGATACATCTTCACGTAGGCCTGGCAGGATAACTCCACCTCCCCCATCTCTGCTATCGTTAGAGGTTCAGTGAAGGAAAGAAATTTGAAATACCAAAACACAGAAATTAATATACTGGCTTGTGTCCCAAATGAGCTGTTCTATTGCTAACAGTATCAAAGACGCTTTAGAATCAATCGTCTATGACTGTATTAAGCGCAATCCTCGCATGACCGTCAAACTTATAAAGCCGCATAGCTGTATTTACTCTAAGTGCAGCGATACCTTATATGTAAGCACCAAGACACACTAAAAGTAAACTTTGTATAATATCTGACGAAATCTAATGTTGATGCAGCTAAAAAGGGACCGTTAGGCTAACTAGCACACATCTAGTTTACTAGTATTACATAGGCTGTGCTTACCGTCAGTTAGCTAGTTCCGAGGAACACAAAATGCGCAAATAAGAAATTAATGACTTGATGTTTAAACTGTATTTCTTAATACACGCCGATCACAAAAGACACGATGAATGCGACATGGTAACCCTTCAGCGCAAACTGGTCAATTTCTTACTTCCTGTACATATGCCAGTTTGCACATCTCGGCACGCCTGCAAAATGTAATGTTATACTGTGATTGGCTACACACGTTACAATCAGCCTGCCCACTGGAGCACATGCTTGACAATCAAAACAGGACACTTCCGCCCTGATTTCACCTGCAAAATAAAGCAACCCTTTTTCATAGGCAGGACACTCGCATTATTCTACGACCTGAGTAACTTTTATCTCCAACTTCAGTGCCATGTCACTCATAGGCTACGTACCAGGCAATGACTGCAGGCCGATAATAATAATAATAAAAATAGTTAGCCTATTATTATTATTATTATTAAAATGCCTTGGCTCATTTTTCTCACAGTTTCCATAGCATGCTCTGAAAACATGAGAAAAGGCTGGTTGTAGCTGAGCTTTTATTTGTTTTTTAACTTCACATAGATAATGGACTTCACTCTCTGAAAGCATCTTCAGTTGTATCTTAATTTTCAGCAGTGAAAATCCACTCCACATCCATGCATCCATTTCCCACCAGTTTCTCCATGGACATTTATGAAACTATGTACAACAGGCCTACACAGTGTGTGTATGTTTTGTTTTCAGAGTCAACCATAGCAAGCAAAACCGTTTCCAGAGGGTATTTTGATCTTCACGTAGCCATTTACTGTGCTAGATTTACATTTACATTTACATTTAGGCATTTAGCAGACGCTTTATCCAAAGCGACTTACAAAAGAGGATAACATTCAAGCTACAACACAATAAAAGAACGAACAAGGAGTGCATATTGCTAACATAGAAACTGCACCATTTTCATCAAGTTGAAAGTGCAATAGTGCAGAGAAATTAAATTGATAAGTGCATTCTCAAAGTTTACGCCAGGAGATATTCTTGGAAGAGCTGGGTCTTCAGGGGTTTCTTGAAGGTGGAGAGGGTATCAGTTGATCTGGTAGCACTGGTTCATTCCACCAGCGCGGAACCAGATATGAGAAGAGTCTGGATTGACTTGCACAAGGTGTTGGTCGTGCTAGAAAACATTCCTTAGAGGTCGTCGGGTGACATAGGGCTTCAGGAGAGAATTCAGGTAGATGGGAGTAGAGCCATCATTCACCCTGTAGGCCACCATAAGCGCCTTGAATTTAATGCGAGCAGCCAAGGGTAACCAGTGAAGTTCAATGAACAGAGGTGTGACGTGTGCCCTTTTTGGCTGGTTAAAGACCAGACGTGCAGCTGCATTCTGGATCATCTGTTGCGGTCTCACCGCACAGGCTGGTAGGCCTGATAGGAGGACATTGCAGTAGTCAAGCCGACAGATAACCAGGGTCTGTACCAGGAGCTGAGTTGCATGTTGGGTTAGGTACGGCCTGATCTTCCTTATGTTGAATAGGGAAAAACGGCAACGTGATCTGCAGAGTCGATCTTGATACTGATGTCATGAGGTATGGCTTGTTTGGCTGGGAGGACCAGCAGTTCTGTTTTTGAGAGATTTAGTTGGAGGTGGTGTCCTTTCATCCATGCAGATATATCAGAGAGACAGTCCGAGATCCGTGTTGACACCGTGGAGTCATCGGGCGGAAAGGACAGATAGAGCTGGGTATCATCAGCATAGGAGGGGTACGAGAAGCCATGGGAGTGGATAATTGAGCCCAGTAAGGTGATGTACAGCCTAAAGCAGTGCATGCATTGTGCAAAAGTCATAGCCAGTAAACCCAGACTACTCAAGTTTCAGCTGAGCAGGGGAACGGGTCTGGTGTCATTCACTTCCTATGTTCCATGGGTGTCACCTAGAACTACACTTCTGAGTAAGATTAAATCTAGTATAGCCTAAATCAAATGTAGGGTTACACATTTTAAGATATATAACATATATAACCAAAAGATACAGGTGGGGGTGCAACTATTCATTATTGTTGATTTATCAATTTGTTATATGTTGTACTGAAAAAGCTTGTTCTGCATCATACACTTTTGTGTCAGTGATTGATATAAATAGCATCATCCATTTGTGACCTAAAATCATGCCTTTTTGCTCTGTTTCTGACTGGTTGGAACTGGTTGCAACACACACTGTCACATTGCTCAGGGGCACCTGCTGCTCTGCGGCACGTTGATATAAATATCTGGGTCCATCACTCGCTGACAGATAGAACATTGATAAGAATTAGAAAGAAGTGCTAAGTGAATGTAGAAGAAGCCAAGCCTTTACAAATCATGAATTAAAAGAAATCATTTAAACGTGGATGTTGTGGGAGATACTTACTCCCTTCAGATCAGACTCCTTCCCATTCCCTTGCTGCTGTGACTTCTTATGTCTAAAGGGTGTTTAATGAGCATGAATATATTTTACCCACAGCTGAAACATCTGGGAATGAGTCAGTGGCTGTTAAAATTACTATCAAAAAAAATATATATATAAAATTACTATCTAATTACTATCAAACATATTCATGGATGCACGGGATCTTACCTTTGAAATAAGACGGCGCCAAGCACACAAAATAGGAAAAATCCAAAAGCAATTAGTTGCCACCATGTTGGGTTTAACTGCAAACTGTCTGGCACTGCAAAATAATAATTTACATGTCTTTTACATAACATTTCACCCAACTGACTTCTGTATGATAGTCTCTGTCATAACTTCGCCTCATACTCACCCTCCAGCTGCAGCCGTGAGGAGTTAGATGCCCCCACAGCATTTCTTCCCTCACAGTGGTACACACCACTGGCACTGTGAGTGACATTGAAAGTGACATTCTGGGATGTCCAGACCATCACCTCCAGGTATCCACTTGCATTCCGGAACCATCTGTAATTGTCTATAGGGGGCTTAGACAAGGCAAGACAGTGTGATGGGTCTGCCCTCTTCAAACTGTGCTGGGTTCAGTGAAACAGAAAGATTCTCTGGTCCATCTGAAAGAAGACAGTATTTGAAACTGAAAGAGGAATATGACGAGAAAGGTAGAGAACCGAAAGGCAGATGGTAACTGGCGATAAGCCAAAATAGTTGTCTTCACAACATGTGGAAGGAAGGTGAAAAACCTTACAAAGCACAGTAAGAAGTACTGTCTCCTGGACGGGTGCAATGCCTTCATGTTCCACCACACAGCTGACGTTGAGGCCATCATCTGAGCGTGATGGCATGAAGCTCAGCATGGAGATGATGTCCTTAGTGCCATCTGCTTTTGTCCGCATTATCACTCTGGTGTCATTCAGCTTTGGCCTCCATATCAGTGTTGGGGGATCATGGAGGCACAGGGCCTTAGAAGCAACTGCACAGGTCATACTGGTTAGGACACCCTCCTGAAAGGACTGTGGTGAAGTCAGACAGGGTTTAGGGAGAGCATCTGGAAAAACAAATGCAAGAAAGTTGCATTATGTGCATTCCAGTTGTTGGATTTACAAACATTGTTGGATTGTCAATCACTGGTCTCACAATTAGCAGAAGCACAAAATAGTCCCACAGAGCAAACAAGTGTCATTAACATTTCAGAAAGACATCATCAAGTAAACAAAGAATAAAGTCTTTTACAGGAATTTATTTTTCATACCATTGACTTTGATATAAACATATTCAGGAAAGGTTAGCTGTACGTTGCTCTCCAGTCGAAAGAAATAGTTTTCCTCGTAATCTTTTGTAAAACCATACAAGACTGAGGTACAGTTCCACAATGTAAGGTCACCAAGTATCTCTCTAGTCTTGAAACCACTGCGAATGTTTCCTCCACACTCCTGTGGCGGGTCTTCTCACATGTGATTCCTTGGTGGTGAAGGAGCAGAGGATGAAAATGCAGGAGCCATGGAATGTTTCCAAAGCGGTGGGCATTTTGACAGAGTATTCTTAACATGACACAGCTGTAGCCAAAAGATGTAAGATTCAATGCGTGTTGACTTGACATTTGACAATGTTCTGTGTTTTCAAAAAACGATGTGAATTAAAGACAAACTGAGAATGAATGAATGAATGAACACATACTCACATGAAAGAAAAAATCCACACAAAATAAGCACTCTCTGAAAAATCATATTGCAGTGACATCAACCCCTTAAAAGCAAAATATATTGCTTGTCAATTCATTTCTGTACTCTCTGAGTATCCAGTTTACCATCAAACCAGCAGTAAGCCTAACCTAGTAACTAACACTTACCTAATTTTCAAATTGCTGAAAGTTGAAGAGTCAAACAAATTTCAACAAAAATGAACATAACAGAATAAGTCCAATGATGTGCGATGAGAACCTACTGTGGAGACATAGTGTCTTGGTTGAGAAGTAGAGAGAGGGAAGCCCTCTCACTTCCTCTTGTAACAACTGCCCCCAAAAGACAACTGTGGCCTAAAATGAACTTCTCTGCTGACACTGACACTGACTAATTGTGAGAGGATCAGGCAAATAACTGATGTGCTTATTTGCCATATATTGTTCATAGTCAGTTTCAATGATGGAAACAAACTACTTTCCACTACATTAAGATATGTTAAATCGGAAGCCCTGTGGAAACAGCAGGAGTCTATATGCAAAGGTTTGCAAATCTGACTGACCAGTTGAGTTATATCAGGACAGGATTGAGTTGCAATCTTACCTGATTAACAATGTTTCTTAGTGCAATATCAGTGATCAGAGCATACACTGGCAATGTTACACACTTTGTTCTACATATTATCATACACTACATATTCACACACTTGCCACCCTGACAATGAATACTGAAAGCTTCTGCTTACTACTTTTATTCACACATGTGCACCAAGCCAATTAAACCTAGGATATCCTGGCTACAAGCACTAGAAAGATGCAACCTCTGGTCCAAGGTCTATGTCAACAGCACAGGTAGCTCACTTGACAAGTGGAATTTCACAAAAGGCACATGCATCCTCATCTTTCCTCCAAGTCATGGTTGGAATTACAACAAGACACAGGCAATAAATGAATTCACAATCAAGCATAAATAATCAGTTGATGATGCTAATGAGGAAGTGGCTACTGTGGTGAAAAATATGCACTGAGGCTACTGGCCCTACATGAGTTTAGTTGCTGAACTCTACAGTGTCTTTGATCAGCCAGCACAAAGGCAGTCCAATCTTTTTGGCCACAACTAGGAAGCTCAGACAGTCTCTGAGTATGCCATAGTTCTACACCCTGGCATCCAATAGCAGATCAAATAAAGACCCTTTTTGGTTTTCTTTTTTCTTTCCACCAGGGCCTAAGTCCTAAGCATCACACAGAGTTGGTTTGGTGGAACGATCTCTGCTTCAGTGAAGTAATCCAGATAGCCATTAAGCTCAACCTCCATATCCACCCCCAAGGAAAAACTAGTGTTTGTCCAGCCTCAAGATAGTTCTATCAGCTTCTTTACCGTCTCTCCAGACCACCAGCTATTCTCCTCTCTGTACACTGGGACAAGATAAACATGGGTACTTCCATTTGTTGCAGTTGTAGTGGATTGGATTTTCTTAATTACTGTTTGCAAATGATAGATAGATAAATAGTCTTTATCGTCCATCCTGTGAAATTTGTTGGGGAGGCCTATTACTTATAATTATAATAGGTGATGTGTTTGAGTCTGTTGCTGTTCATGGCAGTTAGTATGTCAAAAAACAAGGTGAGAGTGTAGTAGAACTGATTGTCATATGGTCTTGTTCAGTGATAGTAGGTGACATGGTAGCCTAGAAATCTAGATGCACCCTAGTGGTAGCAAATAGTTTTGCTTAGCGGGTACATCTAGCCACGCACCATTGGGGCCAAGGAATAGCGGTCATTTCAATCGGCTTTGGCATTGACTTTGGAAGAGTTAGACTTTGAAAGTTGAGCAGAAAAAGGCACTCAAGTCATTCGTTTCAAAGAAGGATGTATTTGCTGTTTTGCCAATGTTGCTCTGATTGGTTGTAGCGCTATGAAAGACAACCGCTGATTCTGGCCCTAGGAGGATCCCGGTCTATCAGTCATGGCCAGACTATACTTGTCAGGCTAGTTGACATGGGGCAACTGAGAGTGCTTTGAGTTTGTGATTGGTTTGTGCTTGTGAACAGAGAGTCACTGTTGGCTGTGATTATAGATGTCAGTGGTGTGCTGATCAAAGCTTAGTTTATTGTGCTTCTATTCTATTGTGGCACATGTATTTGTTAAAAAAAAAAAAAAAAAAAAGTTATTTACCAAAATGTATTAAGGTACTCTGAACCCATACTCACCACTAGAGTGCAGTGTTTACATGTGTATGAAATGATTGTCCAGTACAGACAGAGACCTAGACCTGAGACTATTAGGGATGATGAGGCTCAGTCTCATCAGCAACAGGTCAGGTGGAATGTCTTTTCGAGCAGTATGTCTTTATGCTGTTATGCCATAAACAAGAACATCTTAGCTTCGGTGAGGAAAATAATTTGCAGATGTATTATGGGCCTTAATAGGTTATGACAGGCTATAAAATAAGATGACAGAAATGTTTAAAATACAAATTCTACATATTCGTCCTTATTTAACACACATATGGATAAAAAAAAACAGTGATGCTTGAAATATTAACTTTATTTCACTGGCTCTTTGAGTGAGAAGACAAATCAACTGCAAATCAACTAAGACTTCACCGGTTCTCCATACACCTCTACCTCACACAGCGTGAGATACTCTGACCGTCCTGGAATGACCACATTAACCCAGCGACCCTCCATGCCATTACACTTGAAGACCTTGGATTCCCCAGCAGAAATATGCAGCACAGCACACCTGAAAACAGGTACAATATGATGAGCAGCATGTTGTTGTCAGTACAAAGACCATGATGTTATGGAATGTGTTAAAAGCACCACTTACACTGGGTTGCTGTTTCCGTTATTTTCAAGGCAGCTACCAATCCTGAGCTCCGCTCCATCCAATCTCTCTGAGCAGCAGTCTCCTCTGTTGGTGATGACCACAGTGTCTACTTCGTATTCTTCCAGGAGATCAACTCTCCACCATGGCTCAAAGTTTTGCGCTGTGTGCGTGCAGGAAGCATCTGGGTACAGGAGCCCGAGGGAGTTTCGGTTACCATCAATGGCATTAGAGGCCTTTCCTGTACGGTTGCTTGGGTCAGACGTTGACGACTGGGTTGCTCTTCCACCAAAAGCAACATTATGAGCTATTAAAATTAAAAGACAAACATTCAGAACTTTTTTCTAGCTTCACAAATGTATTTTATGATTTGTTTTGTAGGTAGTTTATATGTTTTCTTTTTTTTCACTTTGTGCTAAGAGTCTGGAATTACAGAGTCCCTAAAGGAACATCGAGAGAGGAAAAAAAAAAAACTTCAAGGTTTCTGGTGCTCACCAGAAAGTAGGCCAATTGCAGGCTTGCAATATATCAGGTAGACTATCCAATGCATTTTGTTTTACGTTGTAAATACAGTAAATGGATTAACACAGCTTTATGTTGACCTAGGACTTCATTACAAGGACATTCTTGCATTGCCTGCAAGTCGTCATGGTTATGTATTGTCTGAAAGACATCTGAAATGAATTTGGAAGTGGTCTGTTTCGGTGCAAGGCATACACTGCTTTGGATTGCGTTGTTAATTTCATTCATGAGCAGTTACAAACATCTGGCCAGCTCTGCGGGTATAGGTGGATGTACACAAAATGCAAAGAGAATAGACTGCACATCAAGAATCATCACAAAAAGTACTGACTGCTTGCGGTTTCACGTGAGCACTGGAAATTTTTATATGCGCACCGCAAGTTTCTGGTGCACACCAGAAAGTTTTATGTGCACAACAGAAACATTTAATTTATTTTTCTTTCCCCATGTCTCCTTAGGGGCTCCATATGAAATACTGTCAATAAGCAATCATTTACTTCAGGTAGGTGGGCACTTTGAACTTCAAGCCTATTGGTTCTGCCTTCATTTTCTGTTAATAATTCACTAAAAACTAATTCACTAAAAAGCCTGAAAGGAGGCAACTTTATCTTAATAACAATCTCTCAGTACTAAATACCATACCATGCCATAGCATGTACAACAGTTACTGCACCTTTGCATTTAGCACTGTAAAGCCTCCATCTGTTTCAGACTAACCTATCCCCTTTCCTCTTCCATATGTAATGAAGCTGGAGAACACTGAACACTGCAAAAGTAACTACAGATTTTCTATATTCCTAGATCTTCTGTTGTGCATTGTCTTCTATAGTTCATCCTGCTTTTTATACAGTTAACATTATGTTTTAATTCGTCCAAAGTGAAGTAAAAAAAAATCAAACACAGATCAAGCATACAGTATAACAACATAAAAAACAACCAAATGACCGTATGTTACATATGGTACAAACTCTTCTCATACTGATTGCAACAGAGCTTCAGGTTGCCTCAATTTCACAACTGATAAATTAAGAAACATTGCTGACAAAAGCTGACCAAGTGTGTCTTTTAAATAAGATAAGAATCACCTCAGAACATCAGTGCTGTTTCAGCATACTATACCTAAACTGAATTTACACTTCTGGGTCAAAATACAGTGTCCTCTACAATTATTGGCACCCCTGAGTAAAAAAAAATCTATTAGTAATTTCCCATAATCACATATCAAAACATTGAAGAGAAGCAAATTTATTCTGATAAAGAACATTGTATTATTTTTGCACTAAAAACACGTGCCACAATTACTGACACCCCTGCATTTTGTATATTCTTTGCCAACTCAAGTGTTAGCCATGCCTTTTGACATGCCACAAAGTTGTAGAACACAAGAAATGCTCAGCCAATTGGTTTACTGTACTGCTATCAGGGGACTGAGACAACCATGGTGAATGAATGCCTATCATTTAAAAAGTGAGAAATACATAACTATAGTTATGGGAATAAGTATCAACTGTCACTTAGGGATGAGGTTTATGTTTTCAAATTTATTTCATTGATCAAATTTAGAAGTTCTTCTGCCTAATACTTTAATTCTTCTGCATACTTCTTTTGTAAGTCACTTTGGACAAAAGCGTCTGCGAAATGCATAAATGTAAAAGTAAATGCAATACAGGAGGGGACAGACAACTTAGTAAAACCAATAATTACATGCATTTTCCCAAAATGTGATGAAATATCCAGAGCCAGCAAATATCCCATACTAGACCTGTTTTGTTAATAGCTTACTTCCAAAATAAGGCTCTTTTTGAAGCAGATCCGACATAGTTTCACTCTCGCTATCTTCAAGAAATGTGTCTTTGACTACTGTTAATTGTTGTTGGTAAGCCACAGTGAGAGATTAGCCCATGCTTTTTTCCCCTGCTGCAGGGAAGGGAAATATGCTATAGTTAGCCTAGAAATCTAGACGCACCCTTGCAGTAGCAAATAGATTTGCTCAGCGGGTACGTCTACCCACACACCATTGGAGCCTTAGTAGGTCTACCATTGGTTTTACACAGGCTTGGTAAGACTAATCACAACACTCTAACTTTGTAGAGAGTCGCTGGGCAGGCTTAGCACGATAATGACAGGGCTGTGCCAGTGCAAATCAACTAATTGGCCAAGGAATAGGCTTTTTGGATGAATGAATTAGCTTTGGCATTGACTTTGGAAGAGTTAGACTTGGGCTTTTCTTTGAAAGTTGAGCAGAAAAAGGTACTCAAGTCATTCAATTCAAATAAGAATGTATTTGTTGTTTTGCTGATGTTGGTCTGATTGGTTGTGGCGCTATCGTAGGTTAGACACTGAATGTTAACATGATTTGCAATGGCATAGCATGACATCAGCACCTGCAGAAATTAATCTTATTAAAATAATTCTCTGCCCTGGTCATTGTTAACAAAAGGCCCCTCCCCGTCAGATAAGCTTCTCTCTCTCTCTTGCCAGACCACATAATAATAATAACAATAATAATAATAATAATGACTGTCTAGTACGTTAATAAAATGTATGTTAATAAGCAAGTAGTTAATGGTGAATATGTGCGTGCTAAAATAGTGTCACCTGTTTTTTTTTTTTTTACCTTCAGTCGCTCTCTCAATGGTGCCACACAGAAGAACCACACTGCAAAGTAAACTGAATGACATCATCCTGGAAAAACATTGGAAATTGTAGATCAAATTCAGATTTTATAAATATTATGTATTGAAGGGATACCTTTCTTTCATTTACCTCCCTGGACTGTTCTACTGCTCTTGTTGTTATAAACCTCTGAGCACATAAATGGATACTCTCTCTGTCTCTCTAACATTCAAGAATCCAGTTGGCTGTTATAACAGCAGGCTAAGATGACTCATGTATCATTACACAGCATGCACAGATGCAAAATTGCACAATTATATTGCTCAGAAATATATCTGTTAAACAGTGTTGTATTAAATTCACACGTAGTAGTGTAGAAGTACAGATACCCTACAAAAAATTACTTGGTAGAATTACTGGTAGAAGTTCAACTCAACTGAAAGTAAAGTATTTAAGGTACTTAAAAGGATCCCTGACTGATGAAGACATGTTGGCCTTATAAGACTGATGTTAGTATCAGCTATATTTAACAGGATTTTAAAACATTCAAAATGCTTTCTTTCTATGAAGCCTAATGACTATATGCCAATGACTAAACTTGATGCATGTCTCCTAGACATCAAAACCTGGATGACTAATAATTTCCTTTGTTTAAATTCTGATAAAACTGAAGTTATGATTGGCCCTAAACAGCTGACCAACACTCTACCCCATCACCAAAACTTACTCAGTGGCCTGTCATGTAATGCAAAAGTTAAAGACCTCTGGTCTTTAAAACACATTTCAAAAACATCTTTTTTCCACCTACGAAATATTGCTAAGGTTAGAAAGTTCCTATCCTTTGAGGATGCTGAAAAATTAATACACGCATTTATTCCAGGCTCGATTATTGCAATGCTCTGTTCTCTGGGTGTAGCAATACTTGCATCAAAAACCTACAACTAATACAAAATGCTGCGGACACTCACCAGGACTAAAAAATATGAACATATCTCTCCTATTCTTGCTTCCCTACATTGGCTCCCTATTAAAAGTCTAATTGATTTTAAAATACTCCTCCTAACCTACAAAGCCCTCAAGGGCGATGCACCAACATATATTAAAGACTTACTTGTCCCTTACCACCCTCCTAGAACCCTAAGATCCCAAAATGCTGGTCTCCTTGTAATCCCAAGAATATCAAAATCTACGATAGGAGGAAGAGCCTTCTGTTACCGTGCACCCCTCCTGTGGAATAGTCCCCCACACATTCGACAAGCGGACAACGGGTAACAAACGGGTTACCATGCATCATACCTTAGTTATGCTGCTATAGCCTAGTGCCGCCACACAACCTTCATGTGCCATGCCGTACAACTCTCTCTCTCTCTCTTTCAGCTCTCTCTCTATTTATATATATATATATATATATCTTTATTTATACACATATAGGTATGCCCAAATTACTGCTTTCTGCTTTTTGCTTTCTGATGTGTGAGCCTGGCCTAATTCACTATTTTCCTCTGTCCACAATTATCTTTGCTGAGTGTCATCCCTGCCTCATTCCGGTGGACTCCTCTCACCCTCCCCTCCTGAGTGGACTACAACCAACACTACAGGAAGCCCATGTCAGGACCGACTCCCCATCACAGAGGACCTTCCTGGACGCCGATGCTGGGCCCGACTCCCCTTCCTGAGGCTTTGTGATTGACCCCCCCTCACAATGGCGCTGTCAAATGGACCCTTACTGTTACCCCCATGACCCATCTCATTCCTTTGAGTTTGTCACTATGCCTGGCCACTGCTACATTGTCCAGCCATAATTCCTGATAACCACCTATAGACTGACTACCATGTATTGTAAAAGTGGGATAATACTCTATTATGAACTATTATGAACCTTAGCTAAAACCGTAGGCAACTTATAGTCTGTCATGATTACTACTGATTGTAATTTTTCTCCATGACCCCTGGCAGTTGGGTTAGCCCCTTGAATCGTGGATCTGCCCAAGGTTTCTTCCTAGATTAACTGAACATAAGGGAGTTTTTCCTTGCCCCTGTTGCTCTTGGGTGCTCCTTCTGTGAAGCGCCACGAGACAATACTATTGTAAAAGGCGCTGTATAAATAAAACTGAATTGAATTGAATTGAATTATAAACTGATTGCATTTACATCTCAATGCTTTCTGGGTAAAAAGTGACATCATCTGGTTGATATAAGGCCAATATATCTATCCAGGGACCACTTTAAGGATGACAAGTAATCTATTATTTAATGTACTTAAGTAACAGAAGTAAATCTATAAGTAGCCCGAATGTTGATAAAAAAGAAGGAAGTCAGAACTTTTAGTTTACAAAGTTTGGTTTACAGAGTGTTGGTATAGGCAGTGGTGGATGCATTATAAATCCTGTGTACCACAACAAGTTGGATGATACTCAGAGAATGTTCAGTAACCACAGACACAAACGGCCAATACCAGACATAAACCGGCATCACATTCCCTGGGGCCTTATTATATGAGTGTATACCACAATGCAGTTGGAAATAGTATGGATTTATGGAAAAGTGCCATGACTGAAAACCCATGAAAAGCTAATCACAATGAAAGTAAGTAAAACAGCAGCCCCAAAGCCTCTCACAATGACAGAAGACAACCAAAAGGAATCCTAATGGGCCTAGGCTTTTTTGCAGGTTGAATTTAAGGTAGGCTAGTCTATGTAGCATATTGGGAGTATAACATAGAAACAAAAAGCTGGAGATTTCAAAAGTGAAATGACATGGATTGTTTATCTGAATATAGGCTACATATGGCCATTAATCTGAAAATGTATAGGCCACTTTTTTCCACTCACTTTCTGGTCTAATAGTTTTGCGTGCAGAACAGAGACTTAAAGAAATCGATCCAGAAAAAGTCGTACAAGATCTGAAACTGTTACATCTTTGGGCCGACATGGCTGACTTAGACAAAGTTTTCAAAAAGTTTGATCATTTGTTCAAATGGTCTGACACAAGAATAGTTACAGGGCTGTTCAAGAACGCCTTTTTCAATCATGGCCTGACGACGTGGAATATTGTTTCATAGCCATATTGTCTACAAACATACAAAACGAGAGGGTGCCAGGAAATCGTCGCACTATTCAGAGTTTGTTAAAACCAGGACTGATACATTGTGACTAGAAATGACTGAACATGGTGTGTGGTGCAATGACTTGTAAAACATCGACAAGCGCGTTTTTACAATGTTATAGAAGCTGATGAAGAAAAAGTTGTTGATGGAATAGATAGCCTGTGAGAGATGTTTACTTTGGGTGACTATCCTAATAAGAGAAAACAACGTCGTGGGCAACCATGGGGTGGGTCGCCAACAACGTTTGTGACGACAGAAGAACTTGATATGGACGACCACAAAGATAAAGATAAATATGTAAATGATAGGTTGGAGGTGCCTAGCTACCCCAAGGACCGCCTCTTTAAAAGGGTTTAAAAGGGTGAGTGGCTATACATCAATCAGAGCCATCGAGACGCTCGCAGTAACCATGTCGCCATCAACCGATGTTGAGGTTTCTGAAGAGTATGAACAACCTGAAAATATTTGCGAAGATGTCAAAATGCAGGCTTGTTCACATGTTGTAAAGTCTAGTGAATACATAACTGGTGTACTTCCACGCTACGCTCTACAACCTTTGGTCAAAAGAACGTAGTGAATACAAGCTTACGGCCTTGCTGTGATGAATCTGAATGTTACGTCATAAAAGATGAATACGGTAAGTGATATGTTGGAGGTGCTTATACCTAGCTACTCCTAGGACAGACTCTTCAAAGGATTGAGTGGCTGTACAGGAACACATCAACTAGAGACATGAAGACGCTCGCACTAACCATGTCGTCACTAAAATTTCTGAAGAGTATGTACAACCTGAAGATAAGTGTGAACATGTTGAAATGCAAGCTTGTTCACGTGATGTAAAGTCTAGTGAGTACTTAACGGCTGTATTTACACGCTACGTTCTTGAACCTTGGTCAAAAGAACGTGTGGAATACGAGCTATCGGCCTTGCTGTGTAATGTTATTGCAAACCAATCTGTAACACTACTGATTTTGTTGTGCCTAGCCAACGTGTGCATGCTGTAAAACTTGCACACATATGACTGGGCAGATCTTCTACAGAGTGGTCGTGTCTCAGAACCATTCCTGTGCGTGATATTTTAAATTGTCTAGCGGAATTTCTCATTTATAAGAGTTTTAATGCATGTGTTAGATTTTAAATCACCTTGATACTCTGCCTGTTGATTTGACAAATAAAAACCTGTGAACGTACATCACGACCTGTCATTTCTTGTATGGGGTGTCTGGCGAATGGTTATCAGGCGAAGATGCCTACACACTTCACAAACCAGTGTACAAAATGAATAAAGTCATTGTTTATGGTATTGATAAACACCAATCTAGTTGACATGTCATGTTTAAAAACCTGTACGGTGTGAACTGTAGTACGGTCAAAAATACAGTATTCAAATACAAAATAGGCTAGGTAGGTATCTGTGTCCAAAGTGTTTTCACAAAATGAGTTTTTCACCACAGCAGAGTATACCCCGAATACCACCTGTTTACAAGTTGAACGACTATGATGGTGAGGTTTAAGGAACCTTTTAATGAAGAAATTTTGTTTGGTAGGCCTACATTATTTGAACCCGGGGCTACGACGGACAGGCTGTTGGGGTTGGGGTGATATGCTTGTTTGTGTGGGCTTCACGCTTGACCAAGAAATAGGATTTGGTGACTTGTCGGTGTCTGAGAAAGAGTTTGACGTTAAAATCGTTTTGTTTTACAGAAACGAAAAGCATACGTTGTTGAAATGTCAGGCTTGTGATGAACCCAAATTCTCTGGTCTTTTTTGGGAGCCATAGTTATTTCAGAACCCATATCCCTTTCGCTAACGGGTGTGAGATTAAACCTTCTCTTTGGATTTCTTGATTCAAACATGACAGACATGGTAGTTAAATATGCATGTGTCTGGTATTGTTTATAAATGGTGGAAGACTGCGATTTACGTAGGTTAAACTGTGGGATGATGGCACAATTAACAGCTCGCGAATGTAGAAAATATAGAGGGACACAGCACCCCAGATAGCATGCTTGTCGGGGCTAAACACCCCCTGACACAATGGACTGATAAATAAATATCTAGTTAGAACATAAAAACAAGAAAACTAAGTAATAATAAGAAACTATGTGATGTTATCTAACATCGTAGAAATTCATGCATAGCATTGTACCCAAAACATAAACATTCTGTGCAGAGCTTTACCAGGTGCAGTGTCCTGGGATCGTTTGCTGGGTAAAGACATAGCCTACCCCTGCACTACAGTATTTACCGCCCCGGACCGACGTAAGTTCTTAACAATCAGATGTTTTCAACAATTTATTTTATTTCGGTTAACAACAAAAGGACAATAATAGTATTAACAAATACATGGGAGTGCCGAGTACAATCGATGTATTGGAAAGGTCTTGACCGGCGTGGACCTAGGGCGGGTGGGAACGTGGGACCGACGTAAGTTCTTAACTAATAAGATATTTTCAACAATTTATTTTATTTTGGTTAAACACAGACAGAGTGGCATACCACCAGAACAATTAGGTTACATTATTGGAATGAGAGGGGATGAGGAGGGCTGGAGCCTAATTCAGCATTTAACAGCCAACACATAGGACTTCACCGGCGGGGATTATACATCACTAGGCGGGGATCCAAAAAGTGACTGAAGGATACTGAAACATGGCGGAGGCGTGGCATAGTGATGTCACACATGGGCAGAGAACAAGGTACAATACTCCATTCTTCAAGTACTGTAGGGAAGTATTATTACTTAGCTATACACCTCTGCTGTGAAATGAGATTGGAGTCTGACCATAGTCTGACTATTAGTCCAAAACAGTCACTCTTTGAACATGTAGCCTATTTTTGTTGAGACCTAGGCTATGTCTCGGTCCCCGTCTTTCAAGTCTGGAGTGTAGAAAATAACATTCTATAGTTCAGTGACATTGCAAGAACATCCAAATGACAGAAAATAAATTACAGTTTAAATAAATGAAACGATAGATTGTGTTACTGTTTTGTGCATGAAATGAGCTATATAAATAATTTGCTTTGTCTTACCTTTCTTTGTATTGAAAAGGAAAAACAACATGTGTTGTTTAATTTAGCCCATGAATTTTTGTTTTTATATAGAACAAAATAATTTTGCCACACCTTTTAAATGCTAGGGGATCCCTAATGATACCACCCCCGGACCAGAAATCAGTTTGTGCTATAACATGCTACAACGATAATAAAACATCAAGCCTTTCTCTATATTGTCATGTAATGACATTGGAAGAAAAAAATCTATATATGTAAAAAATATTATTATTATTTTCTTTAAATTCTTATAATTTTCAGTTAAAAACAAGTTCATTCTCAATTGGAAAGTTTTCAGTTTCAAAGTTTATCAGACAACAAATTAGCTGTGTGTATGCACCCATGTGATGTGTGGAGGGCATAGTCTGTATGTGAGTTTACAATTTTATTTGATATCTAAATATGTTGAATCTGAATGTGATTTTGATGAGGAATTTAATTAATGTAGGCGTATGTATGTGTGTATGTATGCATGTGTGTGTATGGTTGTGTCTATTTCCTAAAGTTGGTCACTGTGTATGCATGCACCTGTGTCTATGTACATCTGTGTGTGTGTGTGTGTGTGTGTGTGTGTGTGTGTGTGTGTGTGTGTGTGTGTGTGTGTGTGTGTGTGTGTGTGTGTGTGTGTGTGTGTGAGTGTATCTGAATGCATATGTTTGTTCAAAATTGTATTCACTGCCACTGCGCATGGTTATGTGCTGGAATGTACGTGTCTGTGCTTAGGCCTGTGTGCATGTCTGTATGTGTGTGCATGTCTGTGTGTGTGTGTGTGTGGGGGGGGGGCTGGTAAAGGTAAAGTATGAAGGACTAACCCTAACTGTTCTCATAATTAGAAAGTATCAATAGGCTTCCGGGCGCAGTTTTTTCTGCTCTAACAATCCAGATTCATAGGATTATTAAGTGTTATATCTGAATGATAAGATAATAATTTGATTCAGCTGTATTTGAGCAGAGGGGTCTAAAATATTCAGGATCACAATTGACCACCACTATATTGGTGAAAATTGATCCAAAATAATTGGTCTACCTGCATGCTGCGCCAATAAACAAAAAACTCCCATTTTAGTAAACAAATAAAAACAAAAAACTGATTTTTACAACTTAATACGCTTTTTTATATATCCAGGGTCATGTACATGTTTTTTGTTTAATAAGGTATTTCAATTTAAACATATTGAAAAACTATAAACTATAAAAATATGTTTATCTCACTGATTGTTGGCACTGTACTATGCAGCTTTAATTCCTAATATGGTTGCTCCACCCCCCAGTCAAAGGTCAGACCCCCAACAACCTATAATCTTATTAGAGAGAATGTCTTGTGTGATATGTTTTCACATAAAATCTAAATTAAATTGAAATGACACCTACAATAGCCAAAAACGTGGTTTGTTGCCTGAGGGCAACACCATGCCATAGAGGGTTAAGTGCAAAAGAAATAAAATAAAATTGAAGTTAATAACAAATTTTAAACATTAGCCAACAAAGAGCAAATATATTTCATTTCTGTGACAAAAAAATGCATCTCTTTGGAGATGTATGTGATTTTGTTCATGAAAATGTGTTTTGAAAAGGTGAAAATTATTGGCAAACACCGTAACAGTTCACAGGACAACTGGCCGACTCCAGGGTCCTCTAGCGGCCACAGCTGTTCTAGGCAACTGTGTGCTGCACATTTCTCAAATTGTTCACTCTTTATTTGAATTACACATCAACATTGTTCAAAATAAATTATGCTGGAATAAAACTGCATCACATTGTATGATAGGCCTACTCTAATGTTCCTGATAAACCCTTTCCTTTTCAGTGATGTGGGCACAATATTAATAATAATTGATAGATGAGCATGTGTGTGAGGAATGAACAGAGGAGACACTGACAGACAGGTAAGAATGGTTTTCTTAAAAGCAACTATCGGTTTACAATAGTGCTCTCAATTACAATACTCTAAGCAGAAAGAATGAAAATAAAAATAATAACGCATTTTGCCGTATGGAATGTTGAAATTTCCTGACATTCATTTCCCCTGAAATCTGTGATGAATTATCCATATTTATTTGGAGTCTTTCCATTTTTCTCTTTAAAGGTGTGAGCATGAAATGCCATAATCAAATACTGAAAATATTGAAAATGTTTTTCTAAACCTAATAATACAGCTTAGCCATTTTTCTGGAGCATCCTGTCTCCTATTTTTATCATATTTGGCTTTTTTTTTTATCGAAACACAGTGTAATACCTCCATAATCGAAGACACATTTTCACTCTTAATAGAACAAAAATTGGTTCCATAAAAAATGAAATGGTAGCCAACCCCTCTAGTACACATGAAAAAGACTCATTCAATTATTTCAACTGAGGTGCTTGGTTACTATGTAGAGAAGATGTTTCTTTTTGATTCATACATTATACTAAACGGAGCCTACATGTATGAGTCACAAACACACATATACACATGTATACATATATTACACATATATTATACTAAACAGCCTAAATGTATGAGTCACAAACACACATATACACATGTATACATATATTACACATATATTATACTAAACAGCCTAAATGTATGAGTCACAAACACACATATACACATGTATACATATATTACACATATATTATACTAAACAGCCTAAATGTATGAGTCACAAATACACACATAAACAAGGGAGTGTAACTAAAACAACAACATCCTGTCTGAATAAGTCTAAACAAGTAGGCCTACTCTGATCAGGAGACTAATCTGGTCCTTCAAATAGACTAATACAACTAGGCTAGTATAAGCAGACATGCAATGTGGGCTATTCGGGGCACTTTTGCCTACTTACCACGAGAGTGCAGTGTTTGCCTGTTTTTAACATGATGGTCCAGTTCAGACAACCAACGGGACCGGGATGAGGCGCAGACTTATCGGCAGCAGGTGGGATGTCTTTTCGAGCGGTTCCTGTGACATGGTATTTTTTATTATGCAGTAAATCAGAACATCTAGCAGATAATTTGCAAATTCGTGTATGGGCCTAGAGTGATAGAAATGTTAAAAAGACTGTTCGACATTTTTATAAGGCAAGGAGGCCTAAATGAATCGTGGTCCAACGACAGTAGACCCACGTACGATTTACATTATTCTGCTTGGATACATGGATACTTGACCCCTTTTCAACATAGCCTAGGCTGCTTTTCGCAACCGGGCACACTGCAGGCAACTTGCCATGTTATGGAGAGTATTGTTACATAAGGGGTGGGGGGGCAATTCACGCTGACAGTTGGGTTCATACAAATTGTGCAGATTATTCATTGTCTGTTTTCAATCGAAGTGAATATCCTTTTGGGATTTCAGACCTTATGATTCTTGTTTCACTCAGGGCTAATTCAAGTCCAGTTGAGTTCTCGATAAGTGTGTCCAACTGAGATCAAGCACGGAACACAGACCATGAAGTATAACCGACGACACTACAATTTGAAAGCATGGAAACAGCGGTCTAGGGTTATGAATATGCTAAATGTACATACTAGAATATAGTCTGTAGCCCAGTAGAAAATATGTTAAACGAACCCGCTCGCGTTTGAACTTTACTAACAATAATGTCAATCTGTGACTGGAGAACAGGTGACAGTGATGAACTTCTGTTTCAGAAAGATCGATTGTAAGGTAGCCAGAGTCTTGGATAAAGCCTAACCTAGGCCTATTTATTCATCACAGTTCTGTGGGAATGGAAGTAGACCACCTGTGGACAGTCTCCCAATTTAGTAACCTTGTGTGTCTGTCATTTAAGCCTATATAAGACAACTGATGCTGAAAAGATATTGATGCAATGCTCCTAAAATTCTTCTCATACTTGTAACACTATGTGAGGCCCCCAAAGACCTCAAATTCAGTAACGTCCATCAAAGCACAACAGTTGAGAACTGGACACTAGGAAAAAAAACTAAATGCACCAAAACGTTTTTTATCTACATGTCACCTTTATTCTTGGCACGAAAAGAAAGATCAAAGTCTCCGCAGATGAAAAGAGCCCGTTCCCTACATTTAAACCCCATTCATTTGTCCCTCTTTTGGTAAATTAAGTAGCAAGCCACTAGGCAAGCACGTTAAGAGTTCAACAATTATGGAGATTCTCCAACGCAAGCTCGCTGCCTTTAATTACGCGTCGGATAGCTAAAAAGGGTTCCTTTTTAGAGAGCATCACAAAAGCATCCTTTGCAAGCATCCTCAACACGGTGACCGCAAGGAACCACACAGCACTCATTATTACTACTGAATAGACTGGTTGGGGGTGGGGTGTTAAGGTGTCGGCAAGCTTAAGAAGAATTCGGAGATGCAAGTTTTTTCGGAAGTTTTATTGACAAAATAAAGTTCATATTGGCTTTCAAAGTGACATCTACATTTGTACAAATTTACAATATCTTATAAATCTCCTTTTGTACAGAATTTACACATTTGTACATTACATAAATACACTTTATCCATTAAAAACATTAATAACCCGTATTATATTTGGGCGCTATGACATTAAGGCTTATTTTCAAACCATCTTTGATATTTGAAGTTGTTGTGAAAGGTACTGTGAACTACCTGCCACTATTGCAAAACTTTAACATTACAAAAGTTTCACTTTGTATTATGCACTTTTGGAGAACAAACCATTCTGAATGATTTGCAGCGAGACAGGTAGGCTATACTTTCTGTTTACCACAAACTGATTGTAACCTGTCAGGGATGTCAGTGGATTGGAATTAAGTAGTGGTGATACCAGGTATAGTCTCCATCTGTAAAACCAGTCCCCATAACGCGTTCTTATGGAAAAAAACAACAATAGTTAATCTGTATGCAAATGTCAGACACAGGCGGATGGGCTATCTCCACAACAATTAACAGCCCGTTATGTTAAACCTGTGACAATGGCATCTGCTTGGGGCAAGACACTGAGCTTGCAGTGCCCGACCTCCACGTTAATCCTGTGCTTACGTCGCTGTACATTGAGCCACTGGTTCCTTTGCTCCCCCAGCAGCAGCGTGTACAAAAAGTCCGCCAGGACTCCAGCGTCTTTCCCGACCAAATCCACACACCAGACGTGATACCCACTAGAAGGCACATGAAGTACTTCAGCATAAAGACGGCATAGTCCGGTTTTTTAAGGTCCTGCTCCATCAAACAACAGTTGTGACTGATTTCCCAACTCTGTCGATTGTGCTGTTCATAAAAATAGCACGCTACTATAATGGTGGCAGGTACTGTGTAAAGCACTGTAAATATACCGATTCGGATCATCAGTTTCTCAAGTTTGTCTGTTTTTGTGCCGCCTTGTTTGATGACGCTGCGAATTCTGAACAGTGACACAAACCCTGCCAAAAGGAACATTGTGCCAATAAATAAATAAATGACTAAGGGTGCCAAAACAAAGCCCCTGAGATTGTCTAAATTCTGATTGCCCACGTAGCATATCCCTGCTACTGGGTCACCGTCCACCGAACTAAGAGCCAAAACTGCAATGGATTTCATGCTGGGGATTAACCAAGCAGCCAGGTGAAAATACTGCGAGTAACTTGCAATGGCCTCGTTCCCCCACTTCATGCCGGCCGCCAAGAACCATGTGAGCGACAGTATCACCCACCAGATTGAACTGGCCATTCCAAAAAAGTATATTAAAAGAAACACAACAGTACAAAGCGCTGGGCCAGTTGTCTCATAATGTATGTGTTCCACGTCATACTCCAGGTTGCATGCCACCTTTTCATGTCCTGCGATTAGTCGAACAATGTAACCGATGGAGACAAACATGTAGCAAGCGGAGAGGAATATGATTGGCCTCTCCGGATACTTAAACCTTTCCATGTCGATTAAAAAAGTGGCTACTGTTGCAAACGTGGAAATGAAACACAACACGGACCACAGTCCAATCCAGAACGCAGTGAACGTTCTCTCGTCTTGGGTGAAATAGGGATTGTGGCAGGGCATTGCGCAGTTAAGTGTCTGTCCAGTCTTGACACGATTGTAAAGCGGATGTCGATCACTAAGAACCGGCACCATAGGTGTACGGCACTGGCAGCCCGGTTCGCAAGGAGATCCCGGGGGTTTGGGCTTGCTGGGTCGGCGACCACTGGTTTTGTTGGGATTATATGTTTTACCTGGATAATTTGTGGGCTTTGACAGAACTGGAGAAACAGTGGTTGAATCAGTTCTGTTGTAGTCCATACAAAGAGTGTCTGGAGTCCCCTGCACCGGTAGCAGGTCGCATCTCATGCGGTCTGGCCACGGGAAACCGTACTGCCTCATCAGCGGCGCACAGCCGGCCCTTGCCCTCTCACAAACACTCCTGCAAGGCGGTAGCGGTTTCTTGTAGTCCTCTAAGCAAATAGGAGTGTACATGCTGCAGAGGAAAAATTTTAGGTCCGGAGAACACTGGATTTCTACGAGAGGCCAAAACTGGTGGACCTCCAAGCCCGCTTCGTCTTGAGTATCATGGTTGAACTGGTTTGGCATATACGTGTAGTTATATCCGATTCCTTTGCACAATGGTACAGATATTTCTTGACACGTAATCTCCTTTGCAGTGGTGCCACTCGAGCTTTGCAAAATACAGAGAGCAAGAAGCAGGTAAATTCCCAACAGGTAGCACGCCATCCTTATCCAGATAATAAGGTCTCTCCTCTGTTGACAAAACAACTGCGTTCAAGTCCTCCGCGTCTAGCCGTTTGTCTCAGAATAACTCTGCCCAATTAAATATTGAAAAGCAAATCCATCTCAATACACTTATTTGGCACGGAGTTGCAACCAATTTGCAAACCGTGTACACGTACAGAGGAGGAGCGGAGAAGAAAAATAGCCCTCAGGCGTGCAGTCAAAATGGCTGAGGATATGAGAATGAATCCGAGCACCGGCTATTCTCCTTGTTCGCGGCGTAATCCACGGCACCCAGGAAATAGCTGCCTTGCCTCACACTTTCAGGGGATTCAGTCGTTAGCTGTCTTTAAAAACGGGTGGAAGTTTTAAAGTTAACTGCCTCTCCCGCTAAAATACGCTATCTACATTTGTTGCGTGTATTAAGTACGCGTCTTCCCATACAAATCCGTGCGACTGATGGGGCGCTTTGCATATTTATACGGCAGGCTGCAAAGTCACACCCCCGCCCTGGATGGTCTAATCAGTGAACAGCAGGGGCGGAACATTCGGACAAGTCAATCAAATTTACTCAAGGTACTCCATTTCGGTCTTTGTCCAGGGACGTGCTAAACTATATCCCAATAATCGTTCATCAGAAATGTTCCTATTCAAAGATAATTATTAACAAGCTCCCCGTTAATTTTTAGGCAAGTTAAACTATTTATTCTAAAAATGTTGAAATCAGACTTCTGACGTGTGTAGGCTGTCTCTTGAAATAAGTTTTATAACACGAACTTGGTAACATTGTTGTACCTTTGTTAAAAAACTAATAACACAAAATTGTCTATCACTTACATTAAACAAGTGGTTTTTATAATGGGTACAGTTCACTTTTCCTTGATATCAATTTGTTATGGAGAACCCGTCCCTATGAGGTGGGTTAATTTGCGTTTGACAAGACTTCCAGGGGGTTGTCTTCCACGCCGAATGGAGTGTTTATTTTTTAATTGAGGTGCTGATGTTTCGTTTAGCACCTCTGCATAGGGCTCACGCAGGGGGCGTAATTAGTTGAATACTCGGAACAAGCCCCGCAGTTTGTAAAACAGGGCCGCTGTGACAACCTACCTCCACCCCCAACTGTGTCCCCCATGTTTAGGGAAAATACTGATTTTTCTTTTCTGACATAGCGCTGTATAATCAGCGCCATGATATAGTGAGCCCCACGATTGCAACTTGTACAACTCACCACAGCACAGTTGACACATATAAAACAATATTTGATGTTTGTATACCTGAGCGTTTTTTAAAGAGACATATTTGCTTTGAAACTAATCTCAAAGCCAGATTCTCTGGCGAATGAACCAGGGACAGACAGGTGTCTATTCTGAAGCTGTAATAAAATCAGCAGATAAATATCAGCGGAGCTCATGCTGGCCATCTCTGTTACCACTGGACCCCATATTGATTAACACAGAGATAGGCCTTCGCTTCAGAGTCCAACTGTTGAATTGTTGAACCATTCACCCCCAACTCCCTCGGTCACTTTTTCAACCCTCCACAAGCTGCTTTCCAAAGGAGGTTTGAATTACACATCATCCCTACATTCCTGTTCTGAGAGCCTAGAAATGGAATTAGTGCATCTGTTCCAGAGTTAACCATGGACTGTGTATGACAGACAGGGAACAAGTATAGGCTGAATTTAAAGCACTTTTAAATGACTAATTTCAGTATTTTTTTTAAGATTATTCAATCACTCAGCTGCTCTGTGGGTTGATTATCACCAGCATACCTCACCAGTTTTACAAGTCTAGGTCTACAATTGATCACTGTCATTCTAATTAAGCTGAGGTGAAACCAATTAGGCATAATTAATGAAAGAAGCTAAGTAAACCTGGGGCCATGTAATGGAAGGGCAGCTATTTTAATGTTTGTTTAGAACATTTTTTTGCTTAATGACTTTCCCACAATGCAAACTAATGTAATGATACAGAATAGCTAATGAACCTTCCTGTTTGTATGCAAATCATTCAAACAGTGTTTATTGAGAGGGCACACAATGTGATTGGATTTGAATGGCATTGTGGGACGTCTGACTTAATGCACATTTGCCTTTCAATCAAGGCTAGTTAGTCTAGTCAGATTGTTGTGTCAATTAGTGTTTCTGATAGTATCTTTGCTTAAGATAATTTTCTGTGTCTTGCTCATGTACACACACACATACACAGAGAGAGAGAGAGGGAGGGTGAGTGTAGGAGCTGGGAATGTAAAAGAAAACTAGACCAAGTCCACTACATCAGGCACCTCAGTCTGAGAGACAGGTAATGATTCACAGCAAACTCATGGACTTAATCCTGATTTATGCCTCAGGGTGAGGTTACTGAGTGATAGGGGAGCATGTGAAGAAAGACTGCCAGAGTAAATTTGTCTATGCAATATTTACTCATGGTCATATATGTAGGTAGCATAGGGAGCCTCCATAAGGTTAACCTCATGGGCTATGTAACTTGTTAGTGTTTTTGTGTTTTGTTATTACTGTTACTGAACAATCTAAACAATGGACAGCCACCATCATGGTAATGTTAATAGAGGGGGTTGTCTGTTGCTGCCCATGCCGGCAACTAAGTCAATTAACAGACTGGTGGCAGAAACATGTTTGTGTTTACGAGTTAATTTACCATGTTTGTTCTCTACACAACCTTTTCTTAGGGATAGAGGGGGAGGGCAAGTTCCCAATCCCCTCTTCAGCTCAGCCACCCCTCCACCTTCCCTCCGTCCATCTGGGTGTGTTTGCTTTGGGCTCGCCTACTAATCAGTTGCTTGTTGGGGGGCTGGGCTGGAGTTCAGGGCCACCCCCCTCTCCCAGTGGACTCCCAGTGCCAGGCCCTCCCCTGTGCTACCCTGAGGTGATGGAGCACGCACCCCATGAATTACCTCACCTTCGCCTCATTACCTTGACAAACAGAGCCGGCCCCTCCACTCACTCTACTGCCGGGGAGTGACAGGGCAAGGAAATGGAGTGCTGGTTTTCCCTTCCTCCCTTCCTGTCGCCATCCCACCATCTCTCTCTCTGTCTCTCTGTCTTGCCCTATGTGTCATGCAGAACAAGTCAACATAACCTGTGCAACAGTTAATGCACAACATCAGACTCTGTCAGTTTGTGTTGGAGCAGCCATATGTGCATGCTTTTCTGTTAAAGAAGCTATGTGGTAGAGATCATATTTCTGTGAACACAGACTTATTATGGTTGGTTTACTTTGAGTCCAGCCCCCAATGGTTTTGTCCTGAACCTGTTGATATTTGACTCCATTGACAGCTGTAATGCTGTTGTCCATTGCATTCTCGAAGTTCTTGAATCTTAGTTTAGTTATGGTGTTTCTGTCTGCTGAATGAGAGGCCATCTTGTAGATGTGACACCTGACCACACTTTTATCCAAGCTTAATGTGACATAACAGCAACTTTGGGTGAATGGTTTTGTATTTAGATTTATATTTTAAATTCTCAACATTTGTAGTTTCTTCGTACTTTAATAGTTTAAAGTTTTTAGACTGTAATATTACAGTCATGTAATAATAAGATAAAAATGAGCAATAAATCCACTAGAGGATTTGTCTTTCTGTATTTTGCTGTCTGTTCCATTGCATGAAGGCCAACAGCTGATTCCACCTAGGAGCAGAGGAACAGAGCTCTGTCTTCCTCCCCACCATCACCTGCCTTTCTCTATGTGTCAGAGGTCACTCAGATGCCTGCGGGAAACTGAGTGACTGACGGCTTATTTAGATGCCATGTCTCTCAGCATTCACTCCAGTCTCCATAGGGAACTGCAGTGCAGGCTGACATCTCAGATGCCCACTTTTTCATGCTAGATTCACTCAATATTATGGCCAGGCCCATGCTTAACAATAGCCCTAATGTCTCTTTCTCTCTCTCTCTCTCTCTCTCTCTCTGTGTGTGTGTGTGTGTGTCTCACTTTCTCTCAGATACCCTGATAGAGAGAGAAAAGAAGAATGGAAGAACAGGAAGGGTTGGAAAGTTGCATCATGATGTAATCTTGACGGACATGGGATGCTTGAGAGAGAGAGACTTGGGTGGGTACTCACCCTGTCAAACTGCCTCTTCCTCCCATAGGCCGTGTCCTGCGGCATGGCACCCTGGGCACCTCCTGAGCTCATTAGCAGCCAGATTAAGACATGTTTATTTATATTCAGGGGGAAAAGGGGCGAGGAGAGAGGGACTAAAAGCAGCTTATTTATTCATTTCCATGGCTGATGGAGGCTGACAGGCTGCATGGGGTGCAGTGTGTCGGTGATGCTGATGCAGAGTGTGCTCTGTTAGAGCATCTGCACTTAGGCTTACTGCTGGGGACATGTGGACCCATGAAGGAGGACTTGGCTGCCCTCGCCATGCTTGTAGAGGGATGACCTGTGGGCTGAGCTGTATGGACCGGGGACTCACACACACACACACACACACTTTCTTTCTCTCACTCAACAATTCTTAACTGTTGTTTTAATCATTCATACAAAGTTTGGCAGGATTGTGGATGGCTCATGACCTCAGCTGAATTATCCATGCAGCTTACTGGATAAGGACTGGCTCATTTCCTCACAGTGCAAGACTATGTGTGTGCAGCTTTGTCACAGACTTAACAGTGCAGGGGATTTGTTAGTTGCCAGACTGTGATGAAGCAATAGTCTACCACTGAGTCTGTTGGGACAGAGGAGCTGCAGTAGTCTAGTATGAATCAACTGGTTTTAGTTGAGTTACTGAAAGTGATCTTTCTGATTTTCTTTTTAATCTTTCTAACTACAAGAAAGCCTGCTGGCTCAGTCGTTGGTGTCGCTTTACTACCATGCCCCAGTAAAATCTCACATTCGAGTTTTAACAGGCTCCTGTATTTGGCAGTGCACTTATCTAGATAAGATTGTGAAACGAAAGGATTTGTTTCTCATCCACAATGTCAAAGGAGCACAGAAAATATGAGCTGAGGTGTGCACTTTGCTGGATGACTTTACCGTATCTTCACTGTTACCAGTCATTGTGTAATTTTCAGCAGAGTGGGCTAATCAACACTAGGCCAATCACCAGAAGCTTAAGTAGCATGTTGTTGTATTGCACATTTTGCAGCAGGCATTTAAGCAAAAATAAATTGTGTGATTTCAGTGTGTATGTGGTGTCATTTTCCCTGTGATCAGTGCAGCTGAAATTATTTTTTGCTGAGAGAGAGCGTTGAAAACAACATGCCAGCCAAAACCTTAGCAGTTTTATGGCCTTGTTATGTTACTGACCTTTGGTTTATAAGCATAAACCCTGACTTTGGATAAGACCATCTCAGTCCAAAGGTGTAGTGGGTTCATGGTTAACTAAATTAACCTGATTTTACCAGTAATATCTGAAATGCACTACAGGTCATGTCACACTGGAGATTTCCTGCTTTCTCTTATACTAAATGATTATTCAGGATCAGATAAAGCACAGATGGTTTATTATTATTATTATTATTATTATTATACAGTTTAAATTAGGGTACACATATTCACCATTAACTAACAGCTTATTACCATGCAGATTAATAACATACTATCCATATTAGTCATTACTAATGAAGTCACTTATTAATACATTATTCTACATTAGCTTATTCTACCCATAGTACCCATATATTCATAGTAAGTAAGCTAGTTGTTGTATATAAATTATGATCTCAATATTCTTTGCTCAGTAAGGGCTTATAAGGTGGTAGTACAACGGGAACAGTTATTCTCAATCAAAAAGATGTAATTAGGACTTATTTGGACACTATTAGGCACTTAGTAGTTGTGGGATTTGTTCCTATGAATAGACCATCTTTTCCAAATATTATTGAAGGAGAATGAATGTTCCTGTTGTAATACTGCCTTATAAGCCCCATACTAACCAAAATATGTTAAGATAATAATTCATTTACAACAAGTAACTTACTAACTAAGAATAAACAGTAATTCAGAGTTTATATTGGATAAATTCTTGGTTAATGGTCTATTATGGGTAGAATAAGGTCACGCAGAAAGGTATTAAGTGACTTGTAATGACTAACAAATGGCTAGTGTGTTACTAATTTGCATGTTAATAAGCTGCTAGTTAATGGTGAATATGTGTACTCTAATCTAAAGTGTTACCGAAAATCTTTTTGATGACATGTCTCTGTATCTATGAGTAGGCAAGGGTAGGCTTCTTGTGTGTATGTGATGAGGTTTGGTGTATGTAGTCTATGTGCTAATCATGCTTGTTGCTTGTACTTGGGTTGTGTTGACTCACTATCCTGGAGTGTGTGACAGTCATACAGTCATATGAATTTGCTGCTTTTTTATTTCCTCGGCAAGTTGGGGGATATTTTTTTGAAAATGATTAACAGTTATACTCAAACTATCTTCAATTTAAAACTATTTAAATTTAAGGAGTTTGCTCTTGTCTCAACATTATCTGCTCTGTCACTTTGGCTTATCCATACAAAATTGTCTCCGGAGGTGTCTCTCTGCTGATGGAGACAAGGGAGGGAGCATTCCAATTTATGGAGCTAAGGTCAGTGTTCTCCCTCAGCACTGAGAGGGCTCTCTCAGATTTTACCATGTCAGTTTAATTGAGCAGGTTCTCCAACAGGTCCAGTGGATGAAAGTCAGCCCCAGGACAGAACTCTCTCTTCTTCTATATTTGGCCAAATGATAATTAGGCCCATGTCATTAGCATAAGGGCATGGGGCATTGCATGTTTACGCATGGTATGACATTAGCAAAATTAGATTGTGTTGGTCAGGCAGTGTGGAGCTCTTTGTTTGATTGAACCTTGATAGCATCAGTAGAGGTTTCACTCTCAGCACATAGCAGATCTTATCTGCCCAGAGTAGCTGGAGAGGAGAACTGAACTGCAAACCTCGATTAGATGCTTATCTCCAGTCACAGGTGATCTGCTGGGCTAATGCATTGCATAATCTGCAGGAGATGATGCTCCAAGGGGCTTGTTCTGTGTCGACTTGGGGACCACCAATCCTAATAATTTAGCCTCAGTATATCACCTATTCCATCAGAGGCTACATATTTAAACACTGATTTTTCAACTCAGTTATCACCTAGAGAAAAGAAATAGTTTTCTGATCAGCTGGCAGAGTATGTGTTGATTTTGTATAGAAGCACACCTAGATCTGGTTTAAAAGTTCAATTGTTTCATATGAATGGTCTTTCAATTGGTAATAATAACAGCCCTTGTGAACAACTGTTGAACTTGCCAGCAACAATAAAATAAAATTTTACCAAACAAGCAATAACCACCATTGTTACTAAGAAAAGAAAGAAGTACTGTTCAGCAGCTGAACAGGTTTCATTTAAAATTGAACCGCATGCTTTTGTATTTGTTTTAAATGCATGTCTATTCCCTACACACATGAGTTGCCACTAGGTGATAAGTGGGACAATGGCCACCTTGGCAGCTGTTGCCTTACTTGTTCTACAGCCCACCAATGCCATGAAGAAAGCACAGTATTAATATTAAAATGAGACAAGTCACTGATGTATAAAGCAGTGTAGGCTACTAATGAGTGAGTTAAATGCATCGTTTCAGTGACTATATCTAAGGAGTAACCTATTAGTCCATGTTTGGTAAGCGCTATCATTATATTGTCTACAATTTTAGGTGCTGATTACAATGTCATTAATCAAAACTAAAAAAAAAAGTCTTTTTAATAGAGTGATATCATATATTAGTTTGCCAACATAAACACATGAGGGGATTTCTGTAGAGCTCTCCAAACTTGTAATTTATATGCCACTTTAAAATGAGATATATTCCCTGCCAGGATCAACACAGTGCTGGAGGATTCATGGTCATGCACACAGCCCCTCCACATACTTTTTAAATCAGAGAACTGAATTAGAAAAGACTAGTTTTCCCATATAAAACACAACAGTATTACAAACAAAATATATTTCCAAGGTATAATCTTTAGCCCTAATCTCTATGAGGTATCATAAACCAATGCATAGATTTTTCATTTCATGTATAAATGAAGGGCCAAGGTCAGTATGACCAGCATTACCCTGTCTCAGCTGAACTCAGCACAGAGCTTGCCTGCTGGTTGTGTACTTTGAGTTGAGTAGCCACCCCTCGCATTGTATTTGCATCTCGTCATTTCCTCGCAGCTATGCAAAGGTACAAAGGTAATGCTACACACCCAAACCACGAATGTGCTCACACTCACTCTTTCTCCCACATACCCACCTGTCTTGCTTGCTCACAGGGGCGTAGTGCTGAACTAAACCCCAAATAGTCATGGGCAGAGGCACATACAGATCCAAAGTGACTGACATGGGATTGATCAGAACAAAACATGGATGTTTAAAAAGAGCCTTGCATGTTTGTCTGTCTTTCTCTTCTACTCCTTTCTTTGCTGTGTGTGTAACCTGATGATGGGCCAAATCCAGAGAGGAATGGCTCGAGGCGGAGGCTTGTGCAGGAGAGGGTCAGTGAGGAACAAAAGCCATTCAGGTAGAGAGCCTCTCACCCAGACTCTCAGGCTGATAAGAGAGGGCCACAAGTCTAATGTACAAGCACTCACATTGTTGCTGCACGTTAGACAGACCCCAGTGCTACTTTTTTTTCCTCCTAGAAGGAGTAGGAAGTGATTGGCAGGAGAGTAAACATGCTAAAACCCCAGAATGGACATTCCAGAAATGACTACTGGTGTTTAAAATGAACATTCCCCACGCAATGGTGACCAAATCTGTCATCTCAGAGATGGACAATATAACATGTTGCTACCTTTGACAAGAATAGTTCATTTCGTTTATCCTGACCGCCTTGGAAAATGTAGTAATGAGGGAGTTGTTGTTCTGTGAGAAAGTGGCTTTCTCTATTTGTGCAAAAAACACTTTGAGCCTCCATTTGTTGGCAGCTGGTGCTGTTGCATCCGGACAACATATCACTTTCAGCCCTCACTGAAGCAGGTAACTGGAGATACATGAATACAATGAAAAATGGGACTTCCTTCCGGAAGTTACTTCTGTCACCAAATGCAATTGTATCTCAAACCTTTCCAGTGACCTCATAGATATCCAGTATCATGGGAATTGTTTTGTCAAACAGTAACATGACTTTCCGTGTAATCATAGCGCAAACCTCTGTGTAATCATAGCGCAAACCTCTGTTTCCCTCTCTGTTATCTTTTGTCCTTTTGTTTCAGACCGTTCCAATGTGTGACTCACCAGTCACAATACTGAGTTAAAATGTCTATCAATTGAACAGAGGGAATTATTTTTCAGATAATGTAGGTTTAAGATTCTAGAAGGTTCACAGCCACATTGTTTTATCATGTAGGCCTAATCTCAGGTACATGCACGAATACAGCCTCTGTTCAGTAGACACTATTTGATATTAGTCAGACTCATGGATATTCTGGGAGACAAATTTTCAGATAATGGCATAAAAATTCTTCCATTCCAAATATTGACAGATCCCTAAGAAGTAGGAAATATAGTAGCAAAATATATTTTCAGAAATGGATGGTAATCAGTGGTTGTTTGTGGATTCTCTCTTAGTCATCCCTGAAGCTTGAGAGTCTCCTTTTTGGCCTCTCCTAGCTACAAGCAACAACACACCGTTCCCTTGGTGATCCTATTTGCCAGGGTAGCCAAGCTCTCTCTCTCTCTCGCTCTCAGCATATCACCTATTCTTTTCGTTCACCTGCAGCCACTTCATGTGCTCTCACACACTTTGTGTGTGTGTGTGTGTGTGTGTGGGGGGTGGGGGTGGGGGGTAATGCAAGGCTGATGAGGTTTAGGAGCTGACAGTATAATTGTACTATATACAGAGTACACTGTGTAATTCTGCTTGAGTCTGTGCATTGTATGTATGTATGTATAGCTTATATGTTTTTGTATGTATGTATTTGGTACAAAATAGCCTGTTATATTTTCTGTGTGGATTGTCCTTCACTTTTTCCCACTATGTTGATTTGTTAAAAGCATTCACAAGATGAGGGCTGTAATTGGCGGCCAATTTCAGAAAGCCCTCCTCCATCTTCCTCCCAGTCCCCACTCAGACCCTCCATCTCCTTTGCTCTCCCCTTCTGTGGAGCTTTCAATCTTATATCAGAAATGTCATTCTTCTCTCTTTTGTATCTCCAGGCCTTTTGCTATTGAATGCAGCTTTCTAGATTCCTTTCCCTCCTCCTGGCCAATCCGCCCCCCTCTGTCTGCCTCTCTCTCTCTCGCCCTCTCTCTTCCTCTTTCTCTTTCTCTCTCTTTCTCCCTCTCTCTCTCTTTCTGTCCCTTACACACACATGCACACTCACACTCAATCTCTCTAGTGCCTAATTATGAAGCAGGCTCAAATAAATAAATTTATTTTACTAGAGGAAAAAAGCCGAGCTACTCTTTTTGACAATAGACACAATTCTATTCTCAGCCTCTGCTCATTGAGTGTGGCCACTTAGGGATTGGACAGGCCAGAGATTTTCTGGGTGCTGCAATTGTGTCTCATTATTCTTACAGTAAAGCAGGGGAGCTATACAGGCTATGCAATTAGCAGGCTGAGCTTTGAATAGGCCAGTTAATCAGATGACAAAGACTAGGGCAGAGCCCCCATTAGGCCCAAAGGAAGTAAGGCCATTGTCAGGGACACAAGGAATGCTTGCCGAGATGCCTTCATTTAGGACAAATTGGGCAGAGCTATAAAAAAGAGGCCTTTCTTCCCCTTTCTTCCCTCCTTTTTACCAACTTCCTGCTTCTTGGACGTTTCAAAAAACAACAGTTTGGGGGAAAGCCAGTGGCGCCCACTTACACGGACATGGCAAGGAATAAAATGATAAAAGAATGAAAGGTTTGTTCTATGCTTAATTCACAACTTTAGTCCTTAATTTCAGTCTTTGTAAATGATTACCATTTTACCATAACAATTCATTTCAGCGGTTGCTTATCTTCATTGTAACAGTTAGTTTTAGTTATAATTTAGTTATTATTAGATTAAAAAAAAAAGAAATTATGAACAGATCCTGTTGTTGTTGTTGGTGGTGGTAGTGGTGGTGGTGTGAGAGAGAGAAAGATAGAGAGAGGTGAGAAGAGAGAGGGGGCGGGGTGGGGTTTATGCCCTTCTAGTTCAGATCTGAAAACTGCACACAGAAGAATCTGTAAGACCTTTTAACACCTTGGAGAGGTTTACACAAGCAGAGCAAAAGCACTGAATAAAGCATCAAGCATTTAATTGACGACATGTAATTAGCCTGCCTATTTATCATGAAAGAGGACACTGTATTTATTCTCAGTCCTCAGTTTGCCATTATAGTGGTAGTCCATTATTTTTCTTGTTTTTGGATTGCTGAAAAGGTGTTGACGTTTATTTAAATGTGTTCATGTTGACTTATTTACACACCCAAGTTAGTTGTAATAGCTAGCTGTAAACACAGTATCACTTCCTTCTAAGTATTAGTTTACTGTTTTGTTGCTCGCCTATTGCCTAGAGACTTTGACAACTGTGGATGAACATTCTATGAACACGACAGTAGGAGCAACAAGATATACACCTTCACCCCCATGAAAAACATTAGAAACAATAAAAATACCTGGGCAATTCAACACAAACTGTCACGTCCATAACAGCAACAAAATGCCATGGTATTTGTTTGATGCTAATGATTATGTGAAAGGTTTCATAAAGTTTATTCTACAACCAAGAAGAGTGAAAGCTGAAATTTTATGTAATCACATAAATATAACATGAAATATAAACATGATATCGTGTTGGCGTTATGGATGTGACAGTTTGTGTGGAATTGCCCAACTATGGAAAAGTAAAACAACAGTGACTTGTCAGTTACTGTACAGTCTTGCTATAGCAGGCTGACTGTGTACTTCAGTAGAGTTGGTGATGAATCACTGGATGGAGAGTGGGATTTACAGGTGTGTCTCTCTGTCCTTTACATGATGTATGAACATCAGTTTGATACCAAATGTACTTGCCCTCAAAACCTGCAGTCTACTTCAAACTGTTGCAACTTGTTGCTTAAAAAGCCTTTTCACCAACTGTTGATCAGGACCATTTCTCCTGAAATGAATATTGCCAGGCAAACAACTGTCATTAATATGTTTTGAACTTAATGCATGTATGAACACAGTAACATGCAAACATAGGTGGATCCTCCCGAACTTTGAATTTCTGACAATATGACCCACCTCCCTTTTTGCTCTCATGCTAGTTCTCTGCCTCAGACAATGGCAGCTAATGAGTTTTCCATTGCCAAGCCCTGTACGCCTCATTAGACCGAAGCAACGCTAACCTAACTGACAGACCACTAGTCTCACACTTATGGAAACTTCTATTTGGATTCTAAAGAAGACAACAGCGTCTGTAACTGTTATCTTACAAACTAAATTAACTGACTGGTGAGTTGAGAGCTTATCTGAAACACAAATTTCCATGCAAAAAAAAACACAAGCTAAGCCTGGACTTCACTGAACAATATTTGCCGTAATTACCAAATAAAATGTTACCTTAATGTCATTAAAACAAACAAGACTTACATTGCCCCAAGCATTGCTTTGTCACAACCAAAAACAGATGTGTATTACAGACTATTATCTAACAGAGGGATGAACAGAACTGTGTGTATTTAGTTTAAGAAGGAAGGCATTCTATAAACTAATCCTCCTCATGTTCTTAGCTAGTCTTAACAGTTCCTCCCAATTTGCAGGTGCTAATGATTATTTGGCCTACAAAGTACACAAGTGATTACTCTGAGAACCCCATCTATCCCCCCCCACACCAGCCACACACACACACTACCTCCACCTCCACCCCCTACATTTGCCCTATTTGGTGCTTTGCGAAAGCATGCCATTATCTTGCAAATGGAAACTTGCTGTGAGCACACCGACTGTCGCATTTTCTCTTACTCTGGACAATCGGTTCCAATTCAACTGAGCAAACACCGTTTTTACAGCCAGAGCCCAGCTTTGTTGAAGCCATTCAGCATTCAGTAGAAGTGTATAGAGACCTCTTGTCTAAGACAGAGGAAATGTCTCTCATCACCTATTGGGCTATCTTTCCCCATTTAGCCATTTCTTGTGCAGAAGTTTGTTTTCCTTTCTCTGTTTTACTGCAGTATGTCAAGAAAAATATCCTAATAAAAATAATTGAAAGTATCCTAACACATCACCAATCATCCTTTTTCAGTTTATCAGCAATGCTGTAAAATGAGAGTTTTGACCCCTATGTCAAATAGAATATGCACATGCTAAAATGACAATATAGTGACAATACAGGACAGCAACTGTTTTTGGTTATCCAGTTGTGAGTGTAGAGCAAGAGGCTGCACATAGTCATGCAAAGAGTAAATAGACAGATTTACAGGGCACTCCATGTTTACTGCCACCCTAGCCACCCACGTTAAGTGTTTCTTTATGGCAGTCAGTTAGACAGTGTTGGCTATATAGACCCCTTGTGACTGTACTGTCTATCAGTGTGTCTGAAATAGAAAAAAATGCAATTTAATAAACAAAAGATGGCATTTGAATTAGCTCATTAGACCCATTACACAGCCACACTTTGTTGCCAACTTAAGACTGCTTGGTGTAGTTAATAGTTAATGTTAGTTAATGAATAGCTTAATATTGTTGGACATAATTAGGGCTGTATCTGGTACAGGAATAAGTTGTGCACACAAAAATGTGTTACCTGTCTTGACCACAGCAGTTGGTTATTTATGCTCACTTAGGTCATAGGTCAAGATGGAGAATATACTTTTTCTGTCATGAATACTGCCCAGGTTAAACTGACCCAAACTTACTTAACTTAAATTGCCTTTCTCATTTTACAATTACAGCAGTGCTTCATATTCCACCTTCAGTTTTTCTAAACGTCCATTCAGTTTGTTTCCAAACCACTTTTTCATTGCCTCTTTGGTTTAAACAATAGTTTGAGGACCAGGGCTAAAAGCATAGTTCATGGACATTTGCTGTTGTCAGTGTTTCACTTGGAATTGTTTGACAGAAATGAAATTCTATATGCCTGTAAACATCCTCTAATATAATGAGGTGTAATGAAGATCACCTCTAAAAGTGAAGGATCCTCCATGAAGGTGAATTCCTGCACAGCACCCCACAACAGCACTTGAAGAGGACAGAGTCCTTAGCCAGCCTGATGGACAAGCTAACGTTGAGGTAAGTTAATATAAACCACTGAAATCTAACAAAGCATAACATTAAATGATGACAAGAGATGAAAATGAAACAAAGGGGTCCTGTGGCACAGCTAGTAAAGTGGCTGCACCATGAATGGGTCAGGTGCCATTCCCCGACCCTACCCCTTCTCTTTCCCACTCGAAAGAAATTTAATAAATAAATAGATAGATAGATAGATAGATAGATAGATAAAGTCTGATGGAGAAGCGTGATTGATCCGTGTACCTAGCAAACTCTGGTAGCCAGAACGAGGCGACATATAGAACGGTCATTCAGCGCTGTCCGTAGTTTAGTCACCTCAGATTTGAAATATAGATAGGACTACTGCTGTGAAAATGATATTGAAAGGACTAATTCTCTTGTATTGCAAACGTCTCGCCAGAGGCCTATTAAAAACTGAGATATCAAACGTCTAGTTTGACTCATCACCTATGATCATGCATTCCGTTGTTGCTTACAGCTTACTTGTGATTGATTGCCTTCATTGTCAAAGTAAGAAATGATACACGCTGATTGGAGCATCATATCCATTTGGACTTTTCTGTTTTTAAACTCCAAGCTTTCATGTTGTGTCCTACCTTCATGTAAAAACCAATTGCAGTGGCCACAGTCATGTCCCAGCATAACTGATTACAAATGAATGCCTACATCACTATTAAAACATCACAGTTTTTCTTTTTAGACAAGACATAGTCACACACACACATACAACCACAAACACACGCGCACACACATGCACGCACACACACAGTTATTAAATATTCAGTTACTTAACAGAGGCAGAGATTTGCTTACCTTTGGTTCTTCCTCCGTGCCATCCATCCCACCTCCCTTTGTTTACTATGCCAAAAGTTTCAGCCTTAATTGGGATTCCTGTAGAGGTTTTTCACTAAGGCAGACGTGCTACAGTGTGCTTCAGCCAGGATATTTATTCGTTATTTTGTTTCAATGCTGGTTGGCAGCAAGAGCGTGCCTTTATTGAGCAATCTAATTTAGGGGGTGACTGCCGCTCCAATTAAAGGTAATTGGAGGATTATGGCACGATCATCAAAAGTAACCATGTCTCATCACCCCCTTGTGTGCATTCACAAATAAACATACACTCACTCACACATACATACATACACACACACACACACACATACACACACACAAACATACAAACATACACATGCTGGGCTCTATCAGTCAATCACAATAGGTGGCTTCTTGTATAAATGAAGAGAGAGAAAGACACACACACACACACTCACTACATGCATCCATGCACACACACACACACACACACACACACACACACACACAAACACACAGTCAGCGTGCAGTTTGTTTTTGTTAAGTAAATGCCTAGTGACTGCTGTGTGGTTTCACACCACACAGCTGTGTGGCTATATGATTTAAAGGAAAACTCTGAATTTGTTCAGTCAAAGTGGAAGCTGTGATGAGTCTGGCTCAGACTTGACATGGCTTGACATAAACCTCTTCTCCTAGCTGTCATTCTGTCTAATGGGGACCTCTCTGTATGGACATGACAGGCCTATTGTCTATGACCTCTCTGCACTAGACCACCCTGCTTTACACTCACTCACTCACTCTCTCTTTCTATCTCTCACTCAGTCACTCACACCTACACACAGAGAGAGAGAGAGAGAGAGAGAGAGAGAGAGACAGAGACACCACACACACAATCAAGGCAGAGACGGATCTGATCTCACTTGTCTCCGGTCAGGACACTCCCTCAGGTTCCCAGAGAGTCAGTTGTCAGCTCAGGTCCATGTGAGCAGGGCCTGGCTAGTCACAGTGCTTGTCCAAAGTATGCACAACTTGTGTGGTTTTTGGCAATGATGTCATTAAAACATCTCTGCAATTCAAGCAATCAAATTTGAATGAAAATGATAGCCTTGCTTTAAAATGATTCTCTCCTTGGCACTGAGTCATGGGTAACCCACACTATTCTGTCACGTATCTGTCCCAGAAGCAAATTACTATTTTGTGGTGAAAGCACGAGTGGCATTGATGACTTTATTATTTTGTAGAGAAGCCACTGTTACAGTCACACAGCTTTAAAACCATTGCAGGCCACACTGTAATCAGCGGTGCTCAGGGAAAGATTAAAGTCACTTCCTATCAGCCGTGCTGCCGAGCACCCTGGGAAATCCATTGCTTTTCCCTCCCTGCATTAATGTTTCCTCTTTGGGATCAAGTAGGGGTTCAGTATCTGATTGGACATCCATTTAGGGGGCTGGAACCTGATGTAAGGGAATGCTAGACACTTTGAAATGGTCTGATGCTCCATTAGCAATTCTAAACATCTCGCTCTCTCCCTCTGCTTACATTCCATGCACACGTCCTGGCCTACTGGACTATGCACTGTATACTTATGTGGTTGTGATTCATTCATTTAGTTTTTGCCTAAGCGAGGAATTCACTCTGTTTACAGCAAAGTGGGACCATGTGACTACGCAAGTTTCTGAAGGCAAAGGAACTCAGATTTCCCCATTTCAATCTGCTGCTGTCGGCAGGGTGTACCTGAATACTCCAGTTGAGCGGCATGCAAATGGAAAGTTAGAGCTGGGAACAGTATCTATGTTCTCTCTTTAGCATTCCTGTTATCAACATGATCTGGCCATTCAACAGACTGTGAAAGTCTAGCTAGGCATGTAGTATGCCTTTGTGTGTCTGTGGTGTAGGAAGAAAGGAGAGAGAGAGAGATAGAGAGAGAGAAAGAGGGAGAGAGAGAGTGGTTGTATAAAAAGTATGCATTTTCTTTCTCTCTCTCTCATTCTCTCTCACTCTGTCCATGACAGATGGGTTCCCTGCTCTGTCGTCTGCTTGGTGGGAAACCGTATACCCCTCCTGACCTGATTACCGTGGTAACCTCTGACCTGGGAGGTCAGAGGCACAGCGAGAGCCCGTTGCATTCATTCAGCCTTTTCACTGGCCCAAAAAGATTAGAACAAGACAAACATTGTCCTTTTTGGCATTCATTGGCCTCTCCTACCTCTGGATGTGCACCAAGACATAGTGCCTGAGCATGGAACAATTCCTTTTCCACGGTAATATGTTTAGCTGACAGGACACAAGTGACTTATGCCTGGGAGCTTGGATGTTCCAACAGTTGGATACTGAGTGGCCTGCAGTGTGGAGATGACAGCTGACAAGCACTCAACATGTCCAAACTTTGTGTGGGCTATATGGTCAAATTAAGATTGAGCGAAAACAGGTGGAGCTGTTGCCATACATAGCCTAGCCTTCCTCATTTAAAAGTAAACCAGCGGGGCAAAGTACAGCAGCAGTAATTACTGGAATGCATCACGCCCCTTGGGTTTACACCTAGTTTGTGTCTTCAACGCTCATCTTCTTGACCTTTGCTACTCTGTCAGTGATTGTTTGGGGAAGTCAGCATTCTATTAGTGCTTGTGAGTGTGGTAGGGAGAAGGCCAGGTGAGGAACATGATATGAGATTGATTTGAGCCTTTCGGAGGGTCTCGTCAGTCGTCGGAAACATTGAGCGCAAATGACTCATTCACAGTAACCAGCACTTGACTTTATGGCAGTCAGACAAGTTGGACGCAGTGCTTCACGGGCTTCTCCATTTCTCTCTAACCAACCCAAGTATACAGACAGCAGACACAAATACACCCACACCAGATGTGCTGCAGTGCTGTTGGATTGAATTGGCCCCATGCAGTGGGAGGGTTAGAGGGCACATTCTGTCAGTGCCTGGGCTCTGCTGCTCCTGCGTCTAGTTAATTTGGCAGATGGACCTGTGGGTATTTGCCCTGTGGAAAAGTCAGAGCTGGGCAGAGTCAGAGCCAGAGCCAGGGCCAGGGCTTGCACTCATCCAGCTGTCTGCTGCTCTGGCAGGTAGATAGGGGCCCCTGAAAGCACCCGCAGGCAGCCTGGCCCCACTAGCCTGGATGGAGCGCTCATGACTCCAGGCTAAAATTTGGACTGCGGGGTGAAGGCTGCCGAGCACAGACCACAGGGTAGCAGAGGCATGCTGGGTAGTCTGGTGCCATAGCTCACATTTTGGAAGGCCCTTTCCTTCCCACCTCATGCAATCTCTTTTTGCACAGCATCAAACTGATCTTTCTCTCTGTTTGACAGTGTCTATCACTATGTTTCACACATACACTCAAACCACCTCTCTCTATTTCTCTCTGTCTCTGTCTCTCTCTCTCTCTCTCTCTCTCTTCCTCCTTCTGTCTCTTTCCACTCTTTCCACTCTCACTGATCAGATATTCAGACTTGACTGTCGACACGCTGCTTCCCCCTCTGGACTCTGGAGTGCATGATGTCAAATCATTTTGAATGCATTAAAACAAGTGCGGGAGGAAGCCACAGGGAAATCAGATGCATAGCTCCACGCTCCGTCTCTCTCTGGCTCTCTGTCTCCCCCGTATATCCCCCCCCACCCAAACTTGTGGAGGAAAACTTTACTCCCCCCACCACCCCCACACCCAATCTTAGAACTTGAAACAGAGAGATGGGGGAGAGGAAGAGAGTTCAATCACAGCAATTTGGGCTGGAATAATAATTAAAAGTAAGCGGCCCTGGCAGTCAGGGCGTGCATGTGATTACACTGGAGCCGTGTGCACCCCCACACCCTGTCCTACCCGGAGACGAGCAGACGAGACAAGGGGAAGTGAGATGAAACAAGACAGGCGACTGAGTGAGTGAGTGAGTGAATGAGTGAGTGATTGAGTGAGTGAGTGAGTGAGTACAGGATGGAGGGAGTGAGTGACTGAGTGAGTGAGTGTGAGAGTGAGTGAGTGAATGAGGGAGGGAGGGAGGGAGGGAGTGAGTGAGTGCAGGATAGAGGGAGGGAGTGGGGCTGTGTTTTGGGGGCAGTGGCAGCATTCCCTCCCCTTTGTGCTTCACCTGGATCTCTGTTCTTCCACAGAGGAGGGCAGGTTGATGCAGATTGCACTCCTAATAGTGGCTGAGGTGTGTTACTCACCTAACTGAGTCACTCAGCTAACACACAGTCAAGCATGAAGAACATGCTAAGACAACAACAGGTTGCGCTGAGGACTAGTTAGACACTTAGATAAATTTATCTTTTTGAGGCGGCGTGGTTCTGTCATTATGTTAATGACGCCTGGTAATCCTGAATCTCGCTTGCAGCACATTTGATTTGCCAGTCTGACCACAGGCCATAATCACAGGCACTCAGTTAGGAAGCAAAGGGGATGGGGGTACAGACATAAATGTCTCCAAGTGAGAAACTAATGATAGCCCTGTCTGCAGGCACAAACAGCTAGAGAGACAGAGAGAAGTGTGCTACAAGCCACTAATGACACCTCCCGGAAAGTTCTCACTTGCCTTACCCTGGCCAAATAACACAGGCAAGCACACACACACAAACACACACACACACACACACACACACCCTGAGTAAATATTACATATCTTTTCTGTGCACTTGTAAATTTAACTTTAGATTTAATACATGGACATTTAAATATTTGGAGTCAAGCGCTACAGATGTGCTCCTGGTAATTCATTATGCATTCATCTTGTCATTTTAGCACAGACATTCAGACGCCCTCCTTGACACTGGACATCAGGCTGGTTTTGTGAGTGAGGTCCTGAGTGATTTGGTGTTTGTCAGGCTTATGTAACTCTGTAAGAAATGGCAACAGGTGGAAATTCGAATTTCTCAAAATTGTCAAATAGCATAACCAATTGGGAGTAGTCTGCCTGCAACTGTCTGATTTGTGATTTTTATATGGAGAAAGCATATTTTGTAATTGGAGCCTGCTAGCCTTTTGATTGCTCTTTGAATAGACAAGGCATGCTGTGTGGAACAATCCTGTGAAGTTAAAAGAAAGAAAAAGCGTCTAGATACCTTAAGCCAAGGACTGTGACCCAACAATGTCATGAATAAAATATAGGCCAGAGGACCCCCAGCGTCTTTTCAACGAAGGCAGCTAAATGTAGTTTTCATTGTTGCTTTGTGGTTATGCAAAGTGTAGATGTGTCTGGAGACCGGTGGCATATGGCTGTCTTCCAGAGACTCGTTTTAATACGTTAATCTGCCACGGTGTTAATGCCATGCATTGACTCCCAAAACAAAAGTCAATAATTCAGCTGCACTGGATGCAGTGTGCATGTCAAGATATTTCTATGGCAACACTCCACGGAATTGTCACAGCTTCTGCATCAAAACTCCTGGCTGACTGATTTTGACTCTCTCCCCATCTCCTCAGCACTCATTCAAATACCTCTTCACTCATAATAATTACAACTGTATGCTCTTTATACACGTAAAAGAAATGTGCTAAGTGCTACAACTTTAGTCCTGTGGTGAAGATGTATTAAGTTTATTTTAAAGTACTGTAATAATTACTTTATCTGATTAGTGGATGAGTGGGATATTTAACCCCTGAGAATGATCTCAACACACACACACAGACGCACACACACACCTATTTTTCTGCTCTCTAAATCGCAGGCACCAAGCATCTGACTAAGAACGACCTTTAAAAGCACTATGGGATTTAAAAAAAATGTTGAAGGGAGAATCAAAGCAAATTGGATAGAATGGACTTGCAGTTTGAACTGAGTGAGACTGAGTGAGGACCAGTCTTCAGTGAAAGGCCAGCGCAGTGTGCCTGAATGCAAATGAAACCCCCCTCCTCAATTCCTGCAAATATTGTCTTATCCATTAGCGAGGGCTGACAGAAAAGGAGTGGTCTCTCATTGTGGCCCAGCGAGGGAGAAGTCAGGGGAGGAATTCTATTCAGCACTGGGGTCTGGTGTGTGGGGCTCCATGGATGGGAGGGGGGGTGTGCTGGGGGGTTGTTTAGCCCCATTCAGATGCTCTAGACCATGGCAACAAAGAGAGCTTTCAGTGTACCTCACTGTAAAAGCATGTGAAAAGAGAAGTAGAAAGAGGAAAAAAAAAGAAAACGAAAGAGAGAACGAGAGAGGGAGAGCAGAGAAGAAGAAGAAAAAAAATAACAGGAAAAGGCGCCTGCTGGAAAAGTTGAGGTGTAGGAGCAGGGAGACTCGGCGCCTGTGGATGTTTTTGTCGGCAGGTTTAGTTGCTCGACGGGACAGGGGGAGACCTCCACACATGCAGAGGAGCTGAGTGAGCGAGTGGGCCCGACGGAGGCGCACCAGGCCTGGGCCTTCTTTACGCCTCCCCACCCTGTCCTCACTCTGATGGACATTTGATTGGCTGGCCGCCATGGCTCGGGTCCTGAGACCGCAAACACAAAGCACCTGCATCAGCAGGAACTCTACCGGCACTGTCCTCCTGGAGGCTGCGAGTGTGTATTTATGAATTTGTAGCAAAGGCAGCCTATTGCTTTAGCAGCATGCCTCTGGATTGTGTATTAACTCGACTCACACTGGGACTGGGCTTGCTTTGTAAACCGCCGCGTGTGTTTGTGTGTGTGTCCTGGAGCCTGTGAGCCACACAACACAACTTAATGGAGATGCCTGCTGGCAGCCTTCTGTTGAAAGCTGAACTGCTCAGGGTGTCCTTGTCCTAGAGAGGGAACTGCAGAGTGAAGACAGGGAAAGCATACAGCACTGGTGTTTTTCTGTAATATGTGTGGTTTTATAAAATATACTCATATCTTGCATGTTCAAATTCCAAAGTTTTTTGGGTTCAGTGGGTCTAACTGAACAAGCATTTCAAATGAGAAAGAAAAAAACAGGTTCAAAAGCTAAACTTGGACATGACTTTGTCACAGTAATAGAGAGATGTGATACTTTGATAGCTTTAGTATTTAGATAGAAAGACATAAAGAAAAAAAAGAGACAGAAGGAGGTGAAAACAAATTGCTATACAGGAGCTATTTTTCAGTGTGTGGCAGCAGCTGCACTGTAGAGGAGATGAAGTCAGTTTCTGACCAAAGTAAAACAACCAAATCTTGGAAAGTTCTGCCTCCCCCCCTCTCTCACTCGCTCTTCTGTGGAAGATGGCTTCGGGCCAGCCAGCTGTACAATCATACTGTTCACTTATACTTTATTGACAGATGCTCGCTCCAGACTTGGAAGAATACAAATGATTTCTACAAACCTCTGGGAAAGATTGGATTCCAGGGTTGGTTTGATACATGGCAGAGGAAAGTTTGTTGCTTTTGGACACCACCTTCATGGTACAGGAATGAACAAGTGTGTCCAAGGGGGAACTAACGGCAGAAAGGGGATAGTTAGGTGCAGTGTGTGCGGTGGCAATGGAAGGGCAATGAGTATATTAGCAGCGAGTTTGTGTGTGGGAATGTCTGGCAGGGCTATCACTTAATGGTAGACTTTTGCAACGCAGCCTTACCTTGCTGGCTCTCTCTGTCTCTCTCTGATGATGCATTTAGCAGATTTATGAGAGGAATGAATCACTTGGCTCCACTGCTTTGATGGGAAAACATAAAAAGGCATCCATCACAATGTCTGTATTTAGGTGATACACAAAAGGGACATTTTCATCAGTTTAAAGATGACACTGACAACAGATAAATGGCTCCCTTGCTGAAATTGTGATGTGCATTAAAACCCAGTATATCTGCTTTGCTTACAGGGTCAGCGCACACCTTATTTGTATATATGAAGTTATAGAACCACACACATAGAGCATGTGTCTATGACCAGTAAAGAATGAGAAAGATTATACCTTCACTTAATGTGAGTCCTTTGGAAGCATAATGAAGAAAGCAGCAAGGAGAGAGAGGTAAAGCGTGCAAGGCAGAGAGATGGGGAGAGAAAGAGAGAGAGAGGCCCAGACAGTTGTTTTCCTAGCACATTCTCCTGTGACAGGTTAGCATCATGTTAAATAGCACCTTGGAGTATCTTCCCTTCCCTGCAGCTCCCAGTGCAAACAGGGCCCTGTGCAGAGACTGAATTACCAGATGTGTGTGCCTTAGTTTGTGTTTGGTCAACGCTTGTCATCCATGAAATCCTCAGAAGACTAGCAGAGAGCACATAGTGCCAAGATAATCTCCTGGAAAACCAAAAGGGACAGAGGAAGAGAGAGTGAGAGAGAGAGAGAGAGAGAGAAAGAGGTTCGTGGTGACAGCTAGAATGTAGTGGTTGACTTCTCTATTTTAAGAGCTTTATCTTCTTGACTTTGGCAGGCTAGCTTTTTTTACACCCCCAGTCTTTAAAAAGTAAGATATTTGGATGAAGAGTACATACTCACGCAAACCATACTCAGCCATGCTCTCCAACACCCACATTCACATTCATGCTATTCATACTACATATCATTATGATATATGATGGACTGTTGGAGTGTGACACGCTCGTTTATCTTACAACAACCTGCCAGCATGAAACTCATGCTTCAGTTCTGCTGCAGACACGTTACATAGAAAAATCTTGAACCACCCTTTGACCCCTCCTTAATCCAAGCCTCCCCTGTAGAAAGTGACGACCAGAGTTGATTTCTGCTGCACTGAGCAAATATTTTCATAATACACTCTCCCAGCCTGAGCGGGAAATATATATTGGGAGAGCTCAACCCGCACAGCGGTGACTAATGTTTGGTTTCCAGCAGCTTCCTGGGCTGTCAGGGTCGATGGCTAAGGAGTTTGAGTAAGTGTTGGGGATCGAGGAAAAAGCCAGCTAGTGCTAATGTTTTTCCACTTAACTCCGAGCGCTGCCAAACCCAGAGAACACCTCTTAAATAAGCCACTTCCACTGTTTTCTGCCACTGTGGTTCTGCAGGCACAGAAACTCACAGCTTTTAACCCCAGAAGATTTCCAGAGGCTGAGGGGTGCTGAGACGACAGCAGGTTTTGACAGGAAACAAACACACCTCCTCAATGAGGAGCGACCAAACTGTCCTCAGTTGAGACAACAGAAGTGTTCTGCGAAATGAGGCTAACAGGAAATGACGTCAAAACACTGTTTTGTTTATTCCGTGGGTTTGTTTAAAAGTTAAGGATTCTCTGATAAACCTCACATTGCGGTTGCTGTAAGTACAGCACTAAGGATGTATCTAGCCATGGTTCCCAGGACAAACAGGGGACTGCCAGATGGTGTTAGTCACACTAGAGGGCTTCTCTCTCTGCTAAAGTCTAAAGGACAACATCTCATTCTCACCCGAGTGTATTATAGTACTGATGGGAACCATATCTGCATAATAGCACAATAGCATGGGGTATGGCCACACACTCACACATGAGTTCTAGTGGTATGACGAAGAAGGCAGAAATGTGATATGTCAATTAATCTTTCAAAACCAAAAAATACCTCAACAATGATTCAGCGGTGGGCGTAATGGTGATTCAATTATGAATAAACATTGAATTGCTGCCTGAGGTGTCATTAGAAACTAGAAAATTATTCATTTGTAAGTCAGCAATCGCTAAGGTTCATCACTGACATTGGTATAGCATACCATGCTATGCTTGCAAAGGTCTAGATTAGTTGAATTGGTCATCGTGTTTTGATAGCTCTCCAGTATTATTCAGTATTATTACATGGCTCTTTATAATGCTGTAGAATGCTCTATTGACTTCAGTGGGACTTCCCAACATTCTACTAGAGAGGGTAAAAGCGGAAAGAGAGGCACAAACATTTGATAAGTTCCATGTTTTATTTTCGCAAGGGAGAGGGGGGGAAATCCCTCTTTATGCAGACCAGAGTTGAACCCTCATAGGCTGATACAGAAGATCATTGAAAAGTTTTTATTGTGACGTTATGTGACACTCCCACTTATGCACTTATTCAAGTTAGCTTCCATTGTAATATGTAATGTTACTCTACCTTGGTCAGCATTGAGTGATCTTCGGTTTTACGGTCTGATATTTCTTGTTCTACCACTGCTTGAGAATGTGCATTATTTTCAGATAACGGCACGCCTATGAAAAAGTCCCACTTTTCTGGCAGTGTTAAACTTGCATATCAATTTGCCCAACTTGATGTGAAGTTTAAATGAACTATCACGTTAACACAGGGTTACAATTTAGCGGCCTGGCCGACGTTCGTAGAACAGCAACATTGTAACTTGTGACCGAGTTGGATTTTAAACCTGTTTTTGGGATTATGGGAAACAAAGGCGGGATAGGATCTCTGGATGTGGTGCTTGACAACAACAGACCAAACTGACGACCAGCTTTTGATCATAGCAACCATCCATTTAGAACTATTAATGGCAGTTTTTTTCCCGGTTAGTTTTGAATGAGTTGATGTGCGGCGGAAAGAAGCAGTTCAGCAAATGAGCCTGTGTTAGCTATCAAACCCTGTAAATTGTTAGCAAATCTACATAGGGCAGACATGGCAACAGTGGTATAAGCGGGATAATGAACTTCACTGCATGTGTATATCAGTGAATATTGCACTTATTGAGGTGGAAAGGCCTCTCCGCTCCACCTTATCACCACCTCAAACGTGCAATATTCACTGATATAGGCGCGTTGTCATTCATTATCCATGACATAACGGACCGTTGCTATGTACAACAGACCGCTGTTAGGGAAGTGAAAAAGAATATTGGCATTACCAATCAGCTGATCTGTAAATTAACGCACTTAACAACCGGTTTTCCGCGGAAGCTATTACCCATCTTAATCATTAAACTGACCATGATAGCAATGATAAACATGCTTAATTGTCATGTTATTGATGTATTCAATATGTAGCCATGTAATAAGCAGGATAACGGTGAAGTGGTCATTATTGTGGAATAACTCCCTTCAGAGTGATTCAAGAGCCCTCCACATGCGTCAGGCTCCCATCACCGTGTCGGGACTTATTTCACGATGATGACCCCCTCTCAGGATGGTACCCCACTTAGTTGTTTGTCCACTAAAACAATTATTTTTTGTCACCCTATCTCCAGTGGCTAATTATAGCTGATAACATCCAGGTTTTGAAGGTGCCTTCATTGGCCAAGTTATGGAAAAAGTTACATTGTAACGAAACTCATCCATATAGGAAGTATAGGATAGCTTGTCTCAATATTCTTAAATCTTTTAGCTCATTTGTCCACTTTGTAGTAGAAGTATCTCTTAGCCACCAAGAGTTAGTCAGTTTAGTCAGTCAGTCAGTCAGTTAGTTAGAGATTTAGGGTGAGTTTAAATGATCCAAGTTTTAGCTGCAATACAAAATTATATATATATATATATATATATATATATATATATATATATATATATATATATATATATATATATATATTCACCACTACACTATATACATATACATATATAAAACAAAATACATTTTCACCAAATAACCAACGAAAAAAATTGAGGTTTGCTGACTATTTGAGGAATTGACTCATTTAAGAGTGGTGAATGATTCACATAGACTTTTATGCACAAGGAACCTATTAGTTTGTAAGCAAGTTGCAGCAGCAAGGCACTAAAGCTTGATTGGCGAGAGTGACTAGTGAAGTGTAGCAGACATAACAAGGCCAGACAGGCATGGCTACGGGATAGATTAAGAGGTGGGGGCCCAGTCAACACAACCCCTCAATTGAAGGAGTGTTTTTTGCAGATCCTGCCACTGCAACCTTAAAAAGAGCCTAAACTTTTATGTTCATTTTTGTTTTGTTTAAACCATGATTGTTTGAAGAACTGTTTTCTTTTTGCTTTAACGGATATATTGCCAAGAGTGTTGTCAAGAGTAAATTAATAATAATTAATTCAACACAGCATTTTTTATGCGCCACCTTTCTAGTTTGGAGGTGCTTGGACTAGTCGGTCATTGGATTAGAGGAACTGTAAAGGAACAGGAGCACATAAACCTACTGCTTGTTAAACCTACAGCACGCCCAGGACAGAAAAAGACAGTGAGAGTACATGCACACCTGGCCTGCCTTTGTCTGTCAAGTATGTCTGTTAAGTATGGTGGCTGAGAGCACTGTGCTGATCAAGCAGTTTTTCTGACTGTCTGTGCTATATAAGGAAAAAAGGAAAGTGTCATTTAAATAGCATTTGATGTTCAGGTTTTAAAAAGTGGTTTATTTAAATGGTATTATTCCTCAGCAAGATTACTCAGAGTTGTGATGTCCTAAAATTGCATGCCACAGACATGATCTCTTTTATTGCAAATCTTTCCATGTATTCACTCACCTGTCTGAGGTTGGAATAGTTTTATATGTGTCTGTCTTTTAAATTTCCTACCTTCGTGTTCATGTATGTCTGTGTCTCCATGTCCCTGTCTGTCGTCCCGTCAGCATATCTGTCTATCTGTCTAATTGCTCGTCTGTAGGCCTGCCTCTCTGTGGATGTGTTCTAACACAAACTAGCCCCAAGGCCTATGACCATGGAAAAAAAAAAAAAAACTTTGTTTGACATGTTACAGGAAGTGGCTTTGGCAGGAGGGAGGAAGCACACACACACACATACACACACACACACACCTCATTCCAGATTTCAGTCAGTAACCTTGTAGCAGGGCCGCGTGTCTGTCAAGCTCTGGCAGCAGTTAATCTACGTGTCAAACTAGGAGTGAAAGAGGCTAAAGGATTTAGAGCAGGAAAAGCAGCCGTGTCTCTCTTATCACTGCAGGAATCAAGACGAGTGGCAGAGTGGGCTGTGCTGTTGGTAAACTGATCACACCTGTTTGATATTTAGTAGATAATTAACCACAGGCCTGTGAATGGTGGGCGTTAGTGTGGGCAGGTGAAAAAGGGAACACTTGTAGTAAAGCCTCCAGCTACCCATCACGTATTTTGTCTGCGCCCGTGCCAAGACACATCATGGAGCTGACAATGCCGCAAGCCAGAGCACAACAGACGATACATCCTTGGCTTGGCACAGCAGAGGCACAATCCTCCAACATCTCCGCTTTCATAGCAATAATAGAATTTAATTCCATTGAAATGACTTAATTGCAGTGTAGATTTACAAGTGATTGTTTTCCGAGGGGAAATGAGACAAATAGAGTTGGGAAGAGACACTCTTCAGTCAGGGTGAAGCTGGAAGCACACAAAGCCATGTGATAACTAGCTATCTGTACCCAGCTCTGACACAGCAGACACAGGTAGAGGAGAGAGGGGGTTAAGGTGCCTTAGAAGCCAGATGACAGCTAGTAGAGAGAGAAGAGATAGAGGACAGGGGGAAAGTGGGACAGGATAATTGTGATGGGGCACACATCTTCTTCTCCTCTTCTCTGGCACACACACACACAGCACACACAACACACTCTGCATGCTAGCCCCTGTTCACTGAACATTTAATAAGCAGCAAGAGAGAGAGAGGGAGAAAGAGAGAGAGAGAGAATCTGGGATGGGATGTGTTCATTGCTCAGTGTACCTACGCTCAAAGCTGACATGTTTGGACACAGTGCACTCCCCCCTCCCCTAAGGGCACTGATTTCTCTACTCCTCCCCTGCTCATTCACTTCTCACACACAAACACATACACACACTCCCTCCCACAGCTCTCCTCCATAAGAAGCTTCAGATGAGGTCATGAATTGTAAATCAGTGTTATATGAGGTGGAGAAGAGTTCAAAGAGATCCGACTGTTGTCAGAAACCGTTGCCATAGTTTAGTGCACTGTTTCCTTTTGTTTCCATGGCATGATTTACAGTGCTCTGGAGATTTTGATTTTGACATCCATATAAAACATGTAACATAGGGTAGCAAGTGCACAGATTCGTCCATAACCCTGAGAGAGTTCAGTTCTGTTTTCTTTACTTTGCTTTTCTTTCTTACTTTACTTGTTTTTTTCTGGCCCTCTTTTGTAAAACAGCACAGACACTAAGACAGAGCACCTGAGAGTGAGTGTTCTTGTCAGAGGCCTGATAGCCCTCTCATTTAGCCAGTCATGTGTTGCTGGGCTGGGGAAGAAGTCTGTCAGGAAAGAATTAGCTGCAGGCCTTGGTAAACTTGAGTTATTTTCATTCTAACCGCTAGTGTGATTCAACATTGTGAAATAAATTCCTCCATGCACAGGGTTCAGAAGAGCACCAGTAGCGAACACACAGAAAACGTCACATTTAAAGGAGAGAAAGAGAGAAAAAAAAATCCCTGGATTAAAAACACACTGGCAGGCGCCCAGCATGCCAACATGTTCAGTCCCTTCCTGTGGAGGCGTCATTGTGCCTGCTCTCCTCTCTGCTGACAGCATGGCTGGCAGAATGGGCCAAAGAGGGGGCATGCAGTCTGATCAGCTTTTGCCAACCTCTTTCCCGCTTTCCCTCGCTCTTTCCAGCGCTGATGTTGAAATAGATCATTCTGTCCATAAATTATAAGCTAATTACCTTTAATACTAGTAGGACAGGAGCCGATGACACAGGCAGACGGTTTCTGTTGGCCCATCGGCGGACTCAGTGTTTGCATACGGAGCTCTGTGCCAGCGCGTCTACAGACTTGAACTGGCTGTGTGGTCCCTATCCATGCTTATATGATCCACCTTTGGAGTGAGGGCATTTTTGAGGCTCAAAAGACCCACAGCACGCTGTGTGAGTCCCTTGGAGTTTAATGGGGCAATGTTGTGTCTGCATGTTGGTAATTTGTAATTTGTTTCACCTTGGTGTATGGTGTAACCTTGAGCTACCCTGAAGCACATCACACCAGTCACATTAATCTGACTTTGGAAAGTTAGATTCATATTACGTCATGCAACACTTACATTCATATTTTTCTTTTATGGTGCACCCAGTTTTCTTATGTAGAAACAACCAGCCAGGCAAAATGAGTTGAGAAAAAAAAGAGAGAACGAAAAGAAAAAAAAATAATTGTGTACTCTGGAGAAGAACTCTAATGTTCCAAGAGAGCATTTTTTATAAATGGTGGTTTGTGTTGGCCTTGGGTTTTTACTTTTGATTTATGTTTTAATAGTAATAAATCGTGGTAATGGTGAATAGCGAAGTGGTTGACATCAGAAGTAGGTTCCCAAACCCTCTCAGCATGAGGGTTAAAATAAGGCCTGGTTTGTTATGGCTGACGAAGGCCCCTCATTTAGTGGTCTGATGGATCCCGTTAGATCCAAATATAAGCGCAAATGAACGACCTCATCACAAGTTGTTGCCATCGCACACACACAGCACTGCACAAGTTGGCCAAAAGTCCCAAACAAACTGGTTTTCATATTTACAGTTTGGCCCAAATATACATTTATATCACACTAATATAGTGCCTCTACAGATCCATGGAGCCACTGAGACCAATATCAAACCCTGTTATGAAGACTTCCAATATGTGAATTTTACAGATATCTGAATAATATGGGTAAATAATACATCTCCTTTTTATCTATCTATCTCCTTATTATCTATCTGTCTATCATCTAAGACAAATAATATTTAGCTGTATAAACTAAACAGTGAAATAAATTTATTAAATTAATTAATACCAATAAATCCAAGCCAACAAACAATACAATCACTCATTATTCTTCATCTCTTCGAGTTCTACGTTTTTTCATTGGTCTACACTTGCTCGCAGCACCTGTTCCAAACTGACATCTGTGCTAACTTCATCAGGCCCCTGAATGAGAGCAGGAGCGCAGGAGAGAGAGGGAAAGAGAGGGAGGGAGAGGACCAGGGCTCGAGTTGGAGTTAGTCAGAGAGAGTTTGACAGTGATCAGGCCAGAGTACAGATTGAACATGGCAGACGTATGTGCTGAAAGGCCTGACTGGCTCTGACTCACACATAATTATTACCAGTTCCCCTCCAAGTGGGAGTCCAAACACTGAATGGAGAGAGAGTGGGAAAGAGAGAGAGAGAGAGGGAGAGAGAGAGAGATGGATAAGGGGCTACAGAGGGGGGAAGAAAAGACGTTGTCCATACAAGGCTCCAGATCTCCCCACTCGCCTGTCAGTAACAGACCACATTGTTTTTGAACAATCGTTGCTAATTTGCCATCTGGTTTGGGCCCCTTTGTGGCGCAGGGTGAAGGCATTGTGCCCAGGTCATTAGGGACTCGTCTCTGTGATGGGCCCAGTGAGGGTGGCTGAAGGTTGGAGTGGAGAGTTGTGTGTGTGCGTGGGGGGGAGCAGCGTCGGGGTGTCTGGGGGTGGGGGAGTATTGCATGTGGACAGAGGAGCTGAGGGGTTAAGAGACCACAGGCGGCCTCTTTCGGACTTCTTCCTTACCCAACCCCTCCACCTCCCACACACACACACAATCCACTCCACTCCACCCCCTCACCTCCTCTCCTCTCCTCGCTCCTGCGAGCCCATTCTCAGCAGACCAACTAGGTTCGTGGTGGTGGTATTGGGGTGGGGGGGTGGGGTTGTTACTGAACCTGAACAAACATGAACAAAGAATCCAGTGTCTAAGTGTCTCCTCTCTCTCTTTCTCTCTGTCCCCTCTCTCTCTCTCCTCTCTTTCACCGTGTGTGTGTATGTGTGTGTGTGTGTATGTGCGTGTCTATGTTTGTCTGAGTTGTGAGAGCCAGGGAACAGTGTTTCAGCTCACAAATCAATACCCACTGCCCTACCTGCACTCCAACCAGTGCACTGAAGGAGAGGAGCAGAGAGAGGGAGGGGTGAGGAGGAGAGAAGAGGAGAGGAGGTAGACCCTTGGGTGATGGTTAGTGATGCATTATTGAGAGGTGAATGCCACATAGGAGATGCAGGTTTTTGTCTTTAAAAAAAGATATTTTTTTATTAAGCTGCTGGAGTTCAGGTTTGCCAAAGGAAGGGACGTGAACAAAACCACTGACCACAGCTAAAAATGCACTTACCATTAGCAACAAACTCACCACACAACACCTCTCAAACTGCCCAGATCTAGCCTAATCAGACAAACTCTCTTACTGACAAGGAATTCATAAATTGTATATTTTTTCCTCATATCCTTCAACCACAAATGGCCTTGGAAGCTTGGAAGTTAAATAAATTAAATACGTACATGGAATGAAAAACATTCACTGCTTCATTACAAGCAGCGATTTATTTCGTTATTAACTTTTAAAACGTATCTGTTAAAATTTCACTATGCTTTTAATGTAGTACACTATAGATTGCATGAATAAAAACCTGGGGTTTGTTAGGCTGACTTACCTTCAAATGAAACAAATAATCACACAAATGATAGTCAGCCAAAGTGTATTGGAGACCTGTTATTACTGTTTAACAACCAATGTATTGATCTTGTGTGGTAATTCACTGTCAGGTAAATAGCTTTCAGAATTCTAGTATATCTGAAATACTCCAAGTCTGCATCGAAGATGAGTATACAAACTGTATCTGAAAAAATAGCAATGGGAGTTTACATCCCTGCTTGTCATTCAATAGCTATAGATTACATCTCCAACAACAGGGTTTAGAGATAATTCTGCTCACAGGTAGTCATGAAATAGTAATGGATATCTAACATGTCCAATGGTTTGTTCTTTCCTCATTCATGTGGGATTTCAGCTGGGAATAAATGAGGTATCCAGTGAGCATTACATCCCACCTCATAGCTCCAGAGAGTCACAAACATGAGACACCCTCAACAGAAACAACAGCACATTAGTTGACTCTTTTCAGCTGATTCTGCAGCTTGTTGTCTGTGATGGAGGAAGATAATGAAAATGAAGTAGAAGAGAATATCTAGCACATTTATATTCTGGAAGCAGAGGCACCATCTCAAGGCATGCCACCTCTTCAGGCAATCAAAGTCCTGATCTATTACTTTTTTAATTAATCAATTAATTAATTAATTAAGATTTGCATGTGCTCTCTTTACACTGCCGAAATATTTATCATGCCAGTGTGTGTGTGTGTGTGAGAGAGAGAGAGAGAGAGACATCTACTTGTCTGATTTGCCATTTTCTTTATTCTTTTTTTCTTTCTTTATCTGCTTTGTTATCATTTCACACAACCATCTCAGAATCAAAACTTCATTTGTAGTTTTAGCCTATCCATCAAACACATAACCCTCAGATTTTGGCACATATCAGAGTGACGGAAATAAAGAAGTGAATATCCATCATATAACACAAGTAATGACAATGTCAGCCTGAATTAGCAGTCTATGTGCTTACAGAAGAGAAAGACAACATGAAAATCTCCATGTCAATGCTGTTTAATTGGGCAACAAGAGCGTGATGTGGTATGTGACAGCTTTCAAGAGAGAGGGGCCCAGATCTGTGCAGTTTGACATGTCGTTGTTGTGGGGGATTGTAACGTCAGTCTTGTGTGTGGAGGCCCTTGTTGTTGAATTTTTAAGGGGGCTGATGCCTAATAAGGGTTTCAGCATTAAGTCATACACCCGATTCTGTCTCGCTTCTTTTTTTTTAACTTGTTATTGCGTAGGGTTGCTTTGACCAAAGAACGCTTTTTCTTACTGCACCTAGTTCACCACAACAAATTAGAAGGCTGCCAGAGGCACAGTGTGAAAAATATGGAAAACACAGCAAAACATTAAGACATGAGCAAGTGCATGTCTGATTAGCATGTACATGAGGGCAGACATGAGAGAGGTGCAGCAGGAGGACCTCACAGGAGCAACCTGGAACAGCCTGGGCCTGAAGCACAGTGTCTGGGTAGGGCATTGCATCAGTCCATTACAAAGTCATCACGTTATATAAATAGGCTCAGAATAGTTGGTGTAAAAGGCTGGTATAATTGTGTCTGTCTACTGTCTGTGGCTACTGTGAATGCTGGACAAAGAATAATACACATTTGGCTGAAAGGTATCATTTTAAGGACATTTTTGGACAGTGTGTGCCTTTTGTCAACAGTGTCCCCGCAGCTTTTGTCATGGAACTTTGAGCACCAATATAGATGTAAATTATGTCTGAGCGAGTGAGGTGGAGTTCTCTGGTGAAGAAAAACGATGGATGAGGTAGGACATTTTGGCATTTCCCCACATAGAGTGAAATTTGTCAATGTCAGACATGGTTGATGGAACTCAATTAACACTCTTTGAACAAATGACCAGCTGAAGGAAATATGCAAAGGGAATTTGCTTAATATGGTGGAAAGCGGCTCTGCAGCTGTGATATGGTAGACTTACATAATTGAGTTCATTTAAATGCACAACTCAATACGTCTCGGCCCGGGAGAATTTACTCACTCTCTTTTGTGTTGGTTTAATGCAGTAGAATGCAGGTGATTTCACTTGGCCACGCGTGTAATTACAGCACTGTGATTAGACAGCAAATAAGTTCATTTTCCATTCAGGCAGTGTTGGAAACTGGCTCCTTCAGTAGCCGTGTTTGAGTCCATATCTGTGGCCTGGCCCCGTCTCAACTAAGAACACATTCAGTCCCTGAGGCCCACTGAAACAATACAGTCCGGCGTCCACCACCTCCACCACACCCTTTTGGGCAGTCTCCAGCAGAGCCGCTCGGCCCGGCAACCACGTCTGAGACGTGTGCGGGACAGGAAATGGTTTTGCACTGTACCATATTCAGCTGCGCCTCAGCCTGTCTGCACGCTCACTCCACCCCACAAGCACTGGACTAAGGCACGGTCTCTCACACTCACACTTACACTCACACGTTCCATCAGCAGTGAGTTATTGGCCCTCCATGGCTGCTGAAACACACACACTCTCTCTCTTTCTCTCTCTCTCAAACACTCACTTAAACACACACACACACAGAGAGAGAGAGAGAAGAAAATGCATCTGTAAGAGAGAGCTGATATGGCTGATAAGTGTCATATTTGTTGACGTGGGCCTCACAGTCTGTCAGTTTAGCGCTGTCTCCCATTCTGTGGTGGTCCATGACTCTTATGCTAACCAGGCGCCTCAGGGCTAGCTCCTCTCTCCCAGTGACCCTGCATCCGAATACCACAGGATTATGACGGTGTTTAAAAAAACACACCGAAGACCACCTATTGTAGGACAAACTGGAATGAGCAGCAATTTGTACCACTGAAATAACTTCATTGGGGCTCCAAAAGCCCTTGCACAATGCAGGGCATATTGGATTTGTTTACGCACCATTTCCATTCAAAGGGGGTCCCCGACTGGAGGTATCAGTAGGGAGGGGAAGGAACGAGGACAAGTGCTCCATTTGCTGATTGGGATTAGGAGTTTAACGTCGGGTTTCAGAGTCTACAGTCACTCCCTCAAGACAAGCAGTCACATGGGGATGTGGAGAAGAGCAGACACCCAGCTCACATAACACTAATCCAGCTTGCCTACACTAAACCCCAAATTGCTGTCAGTCTTCTCTCTATGTAAATGAGGCCCATTTAAATCATATTTTTTGGGAAAGCAGAAGATTACAACCGGGAAGGGGGAAATCTGAAGATATGTGACAAAATGCATGACAATTATTTGTCTGTCTTTCAAAATGAAGCCAAGTGGCTGTTTGGAAAGTAATCGTCTGAGACAGATGGAGCGTCACAGATTCATTTAAATGGATTTAAAGCATTTTCAGGCAATTAGGGAAAGTCCTGTGTCTCCAATATTAACTATGTGTTAATTAACTCCTCATCCCTTTAATTAATTATTTTCTAATTCCCCAGAGACAATGTGTGGATTGATGAACATTTGTTGAATTAGAATGAAGTTGGTTTTATTCTATGGCTGTCTTCATTAAACTGTACTGTATGAGTTAGGCACACCTCCTGATCTCAGGGAGAAAGAACAACTTTTTGATATATTAAGAAATGCAGCTGGATGGACTTAGGGAGACAGTGTGGCGTCAAGTAGATGTTAATTAGTGAGCTTGCACCCCCAACATCCACCCCCAACCCTTAGTCTATTCAGCTTGCTCAACCTCTCTCTCTCTCTTTTTCTCTCTCTCCCTCCCTCCCTCCCCACCCAGTGAGTAAACACCACATTCCTCCCCTTCAGTTTTCTGCCTCTCTTACAAATCCACTGGCCCACGGACGATTCTCTTCATGCAACCTGTCCACTCTAGTGGGGGGGAAGGGTGGAATTGTTTAAACAGTGCTGATTGGGAGCAGTTCTCTGTGGCCTTTCACCCTTTTACCCCTCTGCTCCCTCCTATACTTCTACACTCTATCCATCCTTCCTCGTCCTCCTCCTCCTCTTCTATTTCTCCCCCCTTTTTTCCACACGCCAGCTGGCTGCCCTCTCCAGCTTGCAGTGGCCTGGACTGGAGGGAAAGGCTGCCATTGAAGAAGGAAATTGGTCATGTTTTTTAAAAGGCCCTCCTTGAGGAGTCCTTGTGGGTCCTTGTGAATTAAAGGCAAATGCAAGAGTGCCCTGCCCACGTTTTGGAGCGATTTGGGGGTGAGAGTTGACTTTTGTTCTGGCAAGGCAGTGTTTTTCTCCCAACCCTGTGCTGTTAGTGAAGGATTTGTTCTCTTTAAAAAGGGATACAGGCAAGGATTTATGGTCAGGAGGCCATTTTGTGTTCTTATTAAACATGTAGAAAAAACCTACCAAATAGACATCTGTCAACCAATGCTCTCCACCACAGACTAGAGAACATCAAATTGAAGGGGGACGAGAGTTTCTGTAACTGGAATTTAAAGTAAAGATTTAATTTCAATGGCCATTGATAAACCTCAGTGTCATTTCAAATGAACATAGGGAAATACTGTAACTCATTTCAGTTCTCAGCTACTGAGAAACTAAGTTTCAATAACTTGCTTGTATAAACTTAACCATGGTATGTAATGTTTTAGAAAAATAGCAACATTGTACATTCCCACCAATTCATGTGGAATTGTTTGCAAACAAAGCATCGGAACCAATGACGATCATTTCTGTGGAGTTATGTTGACTGTTAAATAACAGTTTCAGTTTTGTTTCTGCAGCTCGGCGATGAGAAGCTGCAAGGGCTTATAGCTGCTAGGAAATCGCTAGATGGCTATAGAGAACCTCCATTCACCCCGTAATGATCAATTTAAGTGACTATGAAGCTGGCAAATTAATCCAAAATCAGTATCAAATGTTGCCTGGTGATGCTTTAATCCAACGTCACTTGTTTTCACCAAACAGAGTGTGTGCCCAAAGTACAGGGTAATGGTTCCAAACAAGTCTGGAAATCACAAAGTCTAACTGCCAGGATGGACCAGTCTGCAACAATCTCAAGCTACAAGAGTTTTTTTTTTAAGTAGCTACAATGTTGTGCAACAATGATTTTTTTATGTTCAGTACCTAGTTTACTATTACTACTTGTAGGCTATCCACAACTAGCACATTTCAGCACATTTAAGCCTTTGATAAAATAATATCCTACTTTATACTACTTATATGTTTTCTTATGTTATCATGCCCCCCACTGAATGAATACCACAACCAACAGCTGTTGGTTGCTGTTATCTCCCAGAGAAATTAAATACAGTTTTCTGATTGGCTACACCTATGAAGTAGATTTAGTAAAAAACTTTAATCACCGTTCCATATTTTGATGCTTTTATAGTAAACAACAGTTAACTAACAAGCAACAACGGAATCAGCTTGTATCAAGCTCACCGTGGCCAGTAACCAAAGAAAATAGTAAGCCTACAGCAACTGAACTTAGTTTAGTTTGAAACTGAACGGCATATTTTTTATGTTTTAAACACTTGTATATTATATATACGCATGAGTTGCAGCCGGGTGATAAGCAGGGTAACACCCTTCGAGGTGTCCCAATATAGGGGAATAATGGACGTGGAGTAGTTCTGCACCCCTGCCTCGTCCATTAGTCGCCTAAATCAGGACACTTTGGCGACTGTTATCCCTAACCCAAGCCTTTCTAAATTGTGCTTTAAAAAAAACACATCTCTAAATTATCTTTGAAGTTATTTATGCTTCTGTGTTTACCAAATGTTTATTATACATTGTAAATTGTAGTTAATTAACTTTTAATTTTAATATAGTGTTCTTGTATTTATCAGTCTTTATTTGCCAGACTCAGGGTCCAAAAGAACATGCAGACTATACATGCCCAATGCATGAAAGTATGTCGCTTTCAGTAAAAGTGTCAAGAAACTATAGATCGTTTCAAGATGGTTTGATTAGCTGTTCCCACAGGGCTTTCGCTTGAACATTCCATTTGCTATTCTAACATAGCGGAACGGACATAGAACGTTCAAGCATTGTTTTTGTTTTTATGTTGAAGTGTCTATAACTATAACCAATATAATGAGTGTCACTGACATTGAAACGTTTTGCATTTCTAAAAACAATGGGTAGCCAAAAACAAAACAATATATGTATGTATATATATATATATATATATATATATATATATATATATATAGTTACTTTTTTTAAAATTACTACTATTATATTGCATTATATTATACTGGCAACTAGCCAGTTATTAAGTTAGCCAGTTACAATTGCGTGACTTTGTACAATTGCGTGATTTTTTTTATCACTCATGGGCATCCATGAGTAGCTATCTAAATAGGGGAGTCGCCATATACTATTTTTTTAATGCGTTCCCATCTGGGAAATACCATATATGGCAAAAGAGCAGCAAACCACTGGAGAACTGATGAGCAAAAATACCAGTGGACCACCAGCTTGGCCTCCAGTGAGCTACTAGCAGACTACCAGCCTCTTGCTATCTGGGTTAAAGTCTATGAAGGCTGCTATAGTAATCAATTGTGACATGCATAAGAAATATTCTATTTGCTAGTGGACCTTGATGTGCAGTGCTGTGTGGTGTGAGCCATGTGTAACAGGCAGACCTGACAGAGTACATGGTCTAACCTGTTAACATGCATTCTAAATAAAAAACGATGTAGTTAGCAGACTGTAAAGCTAAACTGTAGCTTTGTCTGTTGTTTGTGATAGATGAATTTGGTACATAGATTTCACAAACATTTAACACAAAAAACCCTAACCAGTTATGAACACACCCCGGTATTATCATAAATTCAAGTCCATGTTTTGAATGGTTACTAATGCTGAAGCAGCGGCCTAGCTCTCATTTTCATAGCCCAGCTTCTCCACCATCATGATAAATGCCCACCCATTTCACAGCCATCTTGACATGTTTGACATATTTATGCAGTCGGGTTTAGACACTTCTAAGCCCATGGCTTGGATGTTTAGCACTCACTGCAGTCCTGTGCTAGGTTCACCCAGAGGTTAGTGTAATCCAATGGAGCAACTACCACTCGCCTCTAAAAAAGCATGCAAATGTCCCCCAGCTGCCTGGGGTGTGACTTGAAATCTTCAAAGGTTGTAAATGCTTATATTATCACATCACTTAAGAAGTGATGTTTAAGGCATTTGTTAAAGCGGTGCTACACCCCTGGAAGACATCATTTTTCAGCTATTATCAAAACATATGTGTAGATCAAATACTTGGTTGTAGAGCTGCAATCCTGATGGCACAGAGCCTCAAAGCATGGCATAGGCTATTATCTCACCTTAGTGCTATTAATGAGAAACTGCAAAACACAAGACGGAGCCATAACTTCCAGTTGATTACTTTTATGAGGAACACTTTTCTACTTTTGATGTGAGCATCACTGGAGGTAGTACATTCAATTCAATTTTATTTATACAGCACCTTTTACAATAGTATTGTCTCATGGCGCTTCACAGAAGGAGCACCCAAGAGCAACAGGGGCAAGGAAAAACTCCCTTATGTTCAGTTAATCTAGGAAAAAACCTTGGGCAGATCCACGACTCAAGGGGCTGACCCAACTGCCGGGGGTCATGCAGAAAAATTACATTCTGTGGTAACTATGACAGACTACAAGTTGCCAATGGTTTTAGCTGAGGTTTGTAACAGTTCATAATGGAGTGTTATCCCACTTTACATTATATTGTAGTCAGTCTATAGGTGGTTATCAGGATTTATGGCTGGACAATGTAGCAGTGGCCAGACATAGTGTCAAACTCAAAGGAGTGAGATGGGTCATGGGGGTAACAGTAAGGGTCCATGACAGAGGTCTTATGGCTGGACAATGTAGCAGTGGCCAGACATAGTGTCAAACTCAAAGGAGTGAGATGGGTCATGGGGGTAACAGTAAGGGTCCATGCCAGAGGTCTTCTTTTTGTGGCTCATCAAGCCCTCCTGATTGGAGATGAATGAGTGGACATATTCATGGTTGTAGATGGGATTCAGTATCAGCTGTCCACAGTCAGCATCCACAGGCTACTGCTTCTCCATTGATTCAAAGCACCACTCACACGACAAGAGAGCTGTCCCTTTAAGGTTAGCAAATGAGCACATTTTGTAAACAAAGGATTTCAAATAGTTCCTGATGTATTCACAATGTAACGTCTTTCTGTAACAAATGAGCTACTGTATACAACTAGGGCAATGGAACAGAGTGCATGTGCAGGGCACAGACAGTTGTTTTTTTCTTTTTTTAGGCAGGCTGGATGATGTTGTTTGGGAGTGGGGGTGGTGGTGCAGGAGTGAGGGAGGGGGACGGAGGGTTGGTGGCGGCCTGTCTGATGTCTGGGGATGGGAGGGGTGGGCTCCAGCTGTGCAGCGGGCCTCCGGAGCTTGTCATCGCATCAGGAGGCATCTGTGGAGAGGCGGCTTGTACCCAACCCCAACAGCGCACTGCCTCTCCCAGTAATTACTGAAGAGAGGCATGCCCAACGCGACTCATTCACATGGGCACACACACACACACACACATGCACACACACACACACTCTCATATACATATACACACTCAATTCCAGCCTCCCCTATCCCAAACGCAAACACACAGAATGGTGGACAGTAATTTGTTGGATTTACTGCCACTTTTGCTGTAAATCATGAACAGTAAAGACTTTATGTCTCAGACTTTTAGTGTCAGAGACATTATTTTGGATTAATTGATAATATAAATCATTCAATATAATTGCACTGCATTCCATTTTGATCATGGCAGCACGGGCAGATGGACTGGCCTCATATGAGGAAGACCAGAGGAAGTGACCTGTGAATGAGCAGCTTGTCATTCACTGCCCACTCGCATGCAGACGGATTTCATCAGTGTCCTTGCTTGAACCCTACACTGCTGTTCTGTTAGTGGACAGGCTTTGTTAGTGGGGGATCTCTGTGTGAGAAAACAAAACGGACTGCTCGTCTACAGAGTATTCTAGAATAATGTAGGCCTATAACAGTGATAAATAGATTTGCTCAGATACAGCTACACAATGGATGTACAAGCAAATTTATACTGTAATACTTAAATCAGTAGTTATTTAAATACTAGTTCTCACCCCAGTCTCAAGACATTGGTGATGAGATACTGAGAGGGTGTTTCTGCATGTTCAGCTAATCAGTCAAAAGGGTGTTTAAAGTGCTATCAGTCACTTGGGCAGTAGTTTGTGTGTGTGTGTGTGGGGGGGGGGGGGGGGAGGAGACAGATAGAGAGAACAGGATATATGTGTGGGTTGGAGAGGTCAGGGGGAGGAACAGGCCATGACGGATGGTGTGGGGGGTCAGAGAGGAGGGCGCTTGTTGAAACACTAAGATTTATGTGGCCACAGCCAGGGACTGAGACATTGTTATGCTCTTTGGGTAATTTCCATATGACTGTGTTCGAGGAAAGAGGCCTGATGTGTGTGTGTGTGTGTGTGTGTGTGTGTGTGTGTGTGTGTGTGTGTGCGCGCGTCCACAGTATCAGTGTGTGCTTGGTCGCATTAAGGAAGTGTCCTTCCACGTGTATGTGTGAGTGTGTGTGTGTGTGTGTGAGTGTGTGTGGTGTGTGTGTGAGCGCGTGTGCGCATGTGTCGTCTTCCCACAACTGTACTTTAGGGTCTTGTGAAAAATACGCCAGACGCTGGGCTGAAAATAGCAGCGAACCTCGTTCTGCTCCTGGCTTTTATGGCGTTTGATTTGACATCCTAATTGCCACATGGCAGACCAAAATATTGTGAGCTCCCAAAATCGAACCTGCAATTCAACCAAAACAATCTATAGATAGAACCCCAACCAAACAGGTCTGGTGTCACCTTAAAGTGGAGAAAATCTTGTAGCTAAAGAAATTGGAGAAAGAGAGAATATCAGAGAGGATTAAATTAAAAACCTGACTGCTAGTTAATAGATTTAGTCTTTTGTCCTTTTTTTATTCCGTACTCATTTCTTATTGTTCGCTTGGCTCCTGTACAGGGAAACAGGCAGCACACAGCTAACAGACAAGCCTGTCAGGCTGTAATAATTACATTGTCGTTGTCAGCAAGGACACTGACAGTTCTACCCTCAATTATGTCGACAGAAAGAGGGAGAGAGATAGGCAGGGAGGGAAAGACAGAGGTGGGGGGAGTGAAAGAGATAGAGACAGAGGGAGACAGTGATTTACAGGAGAGAAGGAGAGAGAGAGCGGGCGAGCAGGAAGGCGAGTTTTCCTGTGTTTCTCCCTTCGCGGCCTGTGGGGATGAGGCAACGGAAATTGCCCTTTCAGGTCCATCTCCTTAATTACAGCTGGTGATGAAAGAAGATAAAGAAATGTCCCTACACTATATTTTACAGCAGACTTCAGGCTAGTGTCCCCAGGAATTGCAACACACGCTCCAAGCATACGCCAGTGTAGCAGAACTCATGCGATGGAGCCGTGCAAAAAAATTCCAGCCATTAACCTTTGACCTCATTCATGCAGCCTTCACCATGGCAGCATCCTAAAGAGGCGGGAGGAGGAGGTGATTATGCATCTCAAGTGCAAGGAAGTCACTTGGGCTTATAGTACTGGACTAAATGCAGATCTTAGCAATGAAATGAGGTTCTTCCCTGGTGAGATTTTGAGTCAGGCTCAGAGGGCTCAGTGGAAATGAAGTGAGGGAATAATCTCAAGTATAGGGAGCTACATCCTTGAGCATGTGGTGACACAAGGTTTACTGGATGAATGTTTTCTGATGGAGATGTTTTCTGTCCAAGGGAGCAAAACCACCATCAGCACTGTCACTGGTCAAAGTGTTCTCTGCCAGTGTTCTCTCATCCCTCTCACTGCTCTCTCCTCTTCTCCTCTGCCCATTTAGTCTTATTCTGTCCTTCCTCCAGTAGGCCTTCCATGTGTCCACATCCATCTCTCTCTTTCTCTGTGAGATGATGAGTTTAGGGTGGATGGGGATGCTTTCCTTTCCAAGACTGAGGAGAGGTTAATTATGAAGCTGACCTCTGCATTCCAGCCATAGCTGTGGTGTGCTACGTGCTGGCCCAGCCAGGGCAGTCATGGTCGAGTGCTGGAGGAGCCCAGGGCTGCCTATTTACATTTAGTCTCATTACCGGCCGCCTAATCATCTTACAGCACTTACACATTAACCAGCTCCAACGGATGTGCTTAAAAACTGCCTTGAATGAAAGGCAGTCTGACAGCCAGGGAGTGATAGAGAGACTTACAGGTGTCCTGTCTTTAATGAGTAACCCCGCTCAATAGACGGATAAGGAAATAAATGTAAATGTTGAGAGCAATTAATCCAATGTCTTTCCGATCTATGCAAACAGCACATGCAGCACATGTTGGCTGAGGTGAATGCATTGATACTTTTTTCAATTTGCCTTAGGCCTTCAGGAAATGGGCCAATATGTGCAGCTGCCACTGCTAAAAGGTGACCTGCCTAATCCTTTTGTCAGTCCACCTGTCCTTACACTGAGGTGTGTCCTGATACAGGCTGTAATAAAGCAACAATATTGCTGTGTTTCTGGCTTTGGATTGGAGGACAAGTGTCCCACTACTACTAGTACCTTTCTGGCATCAGTTCCCAGTGTGCTGGTATTTCTGACAACCCCACATTCCACATGCCAAAGATTTGACTTCACATGGTTTGCCATGTCAGTGTTAGCTGATCCTGTCACCTACAACATGTCAGCTTGTGTTACCCCGAGTGAAGCGCTCGTGTGAACACATGGCCTGGGCCTCATGCAGCACATCTGATTGAAAGCTCGGCTTTAACACAGCTGCAATTGCCAACCTGTTCACTAGCAATATACTACTACCTCCTTCTCTCACCATATTCACATTTGACATTTGACTGGCAAAAAAACACATCTGGTCATAAAGAAAGCATGCAGACATTATCCAAATCAGACTGGATTTCCTTACTAAGGCAAAGATTGGCTGAAAGCACCACCTGATGTCTTTTGGTTTACTGAGGTATAACAGATACTCTCTGCACTTCACACAACAATATGAACCCTAAACTCAGTGTCATTCATGTGCCCTTGGACGCACACACAACACATAAAGGATGCCTCTTTTCAAAATAAACGTGCAGATGTGTAGGATGTGTTTTTTACAAGCTGTTTGAGAATTGTGTGAAAATGTATAGACTGAAATGTGTTTCTTGTTCACCTGGCCCTTTTCAAGTGAAACAGCTGCAGGCCTAGGGGGGTAAAATAGGTTTCTAGAGCAGAGACTCAGACGGACATTAGCACCACCAGGCTAATCAGTTACTTCTGTTTAAACACTTTTGCCTGTCGCAACAGCCACAAACCTGCCATTGTCTTGGTGCAGATTAAGCTAAATTGCTGTCCCCTATTATGCAAGATCTGAAAGCTCAAGCCGACTCATCAGCAGAGATAAAGCCAGTAGGCAGTGGTTGTGTCTGACTAGATGAGGGGGGATGTGTGTGACTGGAGGACGAGCTGAGTGCCTCACATGTTGCACGGCCTCCATTAAAAAGTGGGGCCCAGCATGGACAATGCCCTCATGTCCCTGTAGTGCTAGCACCAGGTCCCCACAGTGCAGTCATTAGCGCTGCAGCCTGCAGGCCTGGGGATTAGGCTGAATGCTGCCCTTTTCCCCAGGTACTGGATTTTGCTTACATTAGCGGCCCGTGCCCTTGCCTCTGTGCGCTTAACTCTAGTGCAGGTCAATTAAAGCCAAGGCCCCAGTCAGGTAGGCTCACCTAATTAGGGAGCTAATGCAGGGACAGGGCCATCTGGGGCTAAACACATGATATGGCTGATGAATAATGAGAAGAATGTTCCATGATTGCGATTGTTATGGTTGCACTCTCCTCGCAGCATGTGGAAAGCATGCATACATGTATGTTTGTGTGTCAGGAGGCGATGCCCCATATGAGTGCGTGTGGGTGTGTGGGTGTACATCATTGTGGATTATAATTGTTCTTATTAGATTGGACAGGAAGAAGGGGGAATCATAAATGCTACATCGTATTCCTCCTGACAGATATGGATAAAGGCTACACAGGAAGAATAGAGAGAGAAGAGAGCTCCAGGCAAGCAGAGCGAGTTTCAATTTTTAAATCTATTTCTTAAATATGCCTGATTTTCAGGCAGTGTCACTTGGGTGGAATAAGAATGCATAAAATTGACTGCATGAAAAGATATGTTTAATGAATAGGCCAGCAAGCGCTGCTGGATCAAATTATTGATTAGCCATATAATTTCTTCCCTTCTCTCTCTCTCTCTCTCTCTCTCTCTTTTTTTTTTACTCTATCTCTTTTTCCTCCCCTGATTTTATTTTGCACCCTAAATCTGGGCCCTGTTCAGGCCTAAGCGGACTTTCATGCATATTTAATAGACATGCTTGATGGCTGCTGGTCACCTGTCTGGGGACTGGGACAGATGTCCACACAGGCCCGCTTCGGGACACGCGGATCAGGGGGCAACACGTCCTTTTCCCCTCCTCTCTCTGGTGGTCCCCATCTGTTTGTGGCACAGGGTCAAGATGGCCAACTTCTCTCATGCAGATAATATTCCATCCCCAAAAAGCACAGTTCGTGTCATGCTGCATGCCGCCATTGTGAATTAGATATCTAGGGGAATTTGAAACCAAAAGAAATGACTTTATGAGACACTTTTGATCTTAGCATGGGAACGCTGGCTAGGCAATCCAAGTGGGTGGTATTTACAGTTAAACATGCCAATGAAATTTGAGCATAAGAAAACAATAAAAAGACAACAAACACAGCTCTAAACATCCGTTACTGGATTTTTCTAGACGGCAACAGAAGATTGAAAATGAAACATTACAGACTATTTTGATAGTCTCCGACTCAGATGAGCAGACATCAGGAAACATAACCAGGGTGGTCCTGGACTTAATTGCCCAGTAGATTCAGTCTAATTGCTCATCCTTTCATGCCACTGGCAGACTCCACAGATCAGGATCTTCCCGACTGGATGGCTTTACTCTGGAACAGTGCAGAGCACAACCTCATATTCCCATCTGGAGTCAAAATAGATATTTTAAAAATATATTTTGTTTGTTTTTACAACTATTTGAATAACAAACCAGCAAACAAAATAACATTGTGCAAGCAATAATGTTCAGATCTGGTGAAACAAACGTGATGTTCAGTGTTATGCTCTATCCTGTTCTCTTTCTAATTTGTCAGCTTTGAAAGAAAGACAGAAACTTGACAAATTTGTGCTTTTCTTTGATTGAAATAAAAAGGTGTACCCCATTCCCTCACTGCACTCGGAGAAGGAGAGGAGCCCAGGAGCGTCTGCATGTCTCTCCCCCTTTTATTTTGGGAAACTTTTTTGTACTCGCATGTGTACGCTATTTCTCAGTGCTCCCTTGCTAATCAGGCACTGCCAACCTGCCATGGTGGAAATCGAGACCCTCAAAGTGTACCGCTAATTAAGAAGCCCAGCTATCCCACGCCTCTGTTTTATATATATATATATATATATATATATATATATATATAACAACAGCAGTAGCTCCACTTCAGGGAAGAAAAAGTACATTATCATCAGGATAAGTAGATCCCTCGCTGCAAGCACCAACTAAATGAACACAGAAAAGACAGGAAGAATGTGTGTGTGTGTGTGTGTGTGGGGGGGGGGTCTTTTATTTACATGTGTGTATGTAAGAGCACAGAATTTTCCATGTAGGCACACATTGATTTTGCCTCAGAAAAGCTTAAACCGTACTTCTCGCCTCTTGAGTGCGGTGTGTGTGTGTGTGTGTGTGTGTGTGTGTGTGTATGTGTGTGTGTGTTTGTGTGTGTGTGTGTGTCGGGGTAACTGGTGATATGATGAAGCTGCTGTAAGGGATGAGCACAGACTTCTCTGCCTTAATGATTGTTTACACATCTCAGAGGCAGATTGGAAAAGATTGTTGCTCTTGTAACTGGCATTCAGGAATGAAGCACACAGGTTCATCTTCCAGGAACACTCCCACAGTAAGCTCTTCTCTGTGGCGTATTAAACATTTATCTTCTAGGAATGAATAGCTAATAAGTGCAGTTAATGAATTATTCACTGCAGGTGTGCCAAAACTAAACAAGACAAGGTCCTCCTTTAACAGATCACTGGCAAATTGCAATGATTAATTACTAAAATATTAAAGATTACAACACTGATGTGATTAGAGTATTAATTAACAATTGGGTACAAATTAAATCATACCTGAGGTAAACCTTGGGGACAGATTTTATCTTCATCTGTTCCCACTGTGATTAAAGTTTGGCTGAGCAAGTAGGTCAACTGAGATACAGATTTGGTAAAAAGGAAAGAGCAAATAAGTGTAACTCTGAACTCTGAAATGTTTCAACTGAAACTTGTCTTTCATCCAGCCTTCAGTGCTTCCGTGGGAGTTCAGGTGTTGTGCTGGGCCCACTCTGAATTGTGAATCTCCCACATAGACTAGCTTTGATGGAGGAAAGAATGGTGCCTCCCTTCCTTTCCACTAATTATAATGATTCATCTGAGGAGCATCTCCAGAAATCTGTATTGTGGACTGTTGGAGCAACCAGCTAATCTAAATCCCAGTTATCTCATGACTCTCAGCAAAGGAGGGTCATCATGGAAACAAGTGTAGGCCTCCATTTTAGATTCCTCATTAACTTCATGCCAATCCTACCTCTTCTTCTCCTCCTCTGGTTTGTATGGGTACGCTGTTCTGCAGCCTGCCTTGTGTGTGGGGTGCGGGGGCTGAGGCGAGTGTTGCCTGCAGCCAGGTAAGCAGTGTGCTGAAATATTAATATATGCATTACAGAGTGGCCTGCATAAGGTCAACACACATGGCATGTGCCTAATGGGGCATACAGTTGCCTCCTCTCCTGGGCCTAACATGCTGCTCGTCATGAAAGAGCATGTGTTACACACAACCTCAGGTGTGTGTGTGTGTGTGTGTGTGTGTGTGTGTGTGTGTGTGTGTGAGGGAGTGTGTTTGTCATAGAACAAGATGCATGTTGCTGAGTAGTCATCTCAGTCATGTGCATGTGAAATCCCTCCACAGAGAAAGGAACTGTATCTGGTTCCATGGGAGGAGGGACGTGAGGTTTGAACCTAGTGATTCTGCATCCCATGACTGGCTTAATCAAATAAAAAGAATGCATTGAAAATGGACTGGAGCTTTTCACCACAGCAAGAACTATATATTTTTAAAAAGTATCACTCAAGAGCCTTAAAAATATAACATGAATAGAAACGTTTCTAAATGTGCAAAGTGACTGATATATTTATAAATGTGTACCTATGGATTAATCTATGGTTAACAGCCCATGGAATTGTTCAAGAAGGAATGTTTTTGTTGGACGGCTAACTCAGTTTCGCGTGTGTTGGTCCAAGTAATGGTGGTGGAGTTGTATGTCTTTTCTTCACTGTTCATGGGTTCCAAAAAGGCTGCTATGGACTTGGCAAACACCTTTATTGCACATCCGTCAGCAAAGGACCCTAAGCTCATACTTAGACAGCACATACCAGATAAGCCCACCACCAATATTTAGGGCCATCACACATTTCCCCCTAATGGTCTGGGCTCATTACAGCACTTACTCTCACCAGAGCCAAAGAGCTCACTGTAATATTGGGTGTCGAAATGAATGTCATATTTTGCATATGTCATATTTTGTTAATGGAAACAAAACGAAAATGTGATCAATACTTAAGCCAATCAACCAACTCACAAACCAAACCATTATAAAAAAAACAGGAATCAGAAAGGGGGGGAAACATCTCCTTGGCTGGAAAAACTTAATCACAGGATCAAAAAGAGTATATATGCTCATTAACTGTACTTACACTTAGAAGGTAAGTATACGTAGTATTTATAGTAAATAACATAGATAGAAATGGTTCTGATGCCTCACTGATGGATTGGCATGGAGTGACATCTCAACTTACACTCTGCTCAGGTGAAGCCCAGAAATGGAATCTAATACACTTTTTGTCCAGTTCAGCTCACTGTCCCTCAGTGCTGTCAGCCTGTCTGTCCTGAAGATGATAGAGACAAACACCGTGAACTTTACACTATTACACTATTTACACTATTTCACAGATTGCATGTTGACAACAGAGACCAGAGTTGTTCATTTTTCTAGTTGTTGAAATCAAGGACCAATAACTTTTGATCTTTTGATTTGATAATTTTCACCTCCAGCAAATTAAGTTGGAATGGTCCCTCTTATGATTTTACTCTGAGCCATAATTGCACTCATCACCAGGTTGGACCAAATAGTGTAGTGTAGCAAGCACTGATGTAGAAAGCAGATCACTAGGTCCTTCAAGCTAGTGTTTCTGCCTATGAAGTTGAAAAGATGAGAGATAGCTATTAAATAGCATCAACGTGATGGGATTATAGCACAAACTTGGTTACAAATGTAAATGAAAATCCCACAGCCCACAGATACATTTCTCCAAACATAACCAGGAATACGTAGTGAACAATTTCGAAATTTAAGAAGCTAGAATCATGACAAGAAAGTTCTGTTAGTGGTACCAGATAAATCTTCAACAATGGCCAACAAGAGTTCATTGAAGAGAGTTTATTATGCTAATTTTGTGTTTTGTGTTGTGCAATGTTATAGGCAAAAATTGGTAAAAAGGTATTTGATTTTACTTAATGGTATTGATTTACTTAATTGGTATTACTTACCTTTGTCTATTTTTCTTTCTTCTTTTTCATTTCTCTATATATTGCTGAAATTTAGGCTGTAATGGTTCAAAGGAAACAACTTTTTCTCTGTATGTATTATTTTGTGAACCCACTGGTTATCATTTAAAAGGTAAAATCATATATGGTAGAAAACCCATTACTTAATTACCTAAGTAGTTCACAATTAGTTTAGTAGTCAACAGCTAATCAATATATCAAATTATTGTTGCTGCCTTAACAATGACCACATAATCATCTCACCATTATGTCACTGTAGGAGACATCAGCCTTCCACAGGCAGTCCTTACCTTTGCCCCCCCTTACCCATTGTGCTGAGGAGTCTCTTATGAAAATGACTGATGCATAGAGCTGTGTGCTGCCACAGTTAGAGCAAACTTGGGGCAGCAAACTGTGGCAAGACCAAGGTGTGGTGGGAGAGCTCATGATGCTGTGCATTGCACTGACAATAACCAGCACAGCAATCCACCTCATAATAAGCACTGAAAAATCACTTTCCCTCTCCGCTTGCCTACCCACACTTCTCCAGGTTCCTCCTGCTTTGTTGTTGAGCCTGCAAATAGCCCATCCTGGGCAGGAGATGTACAGTCAGGCGCTCGTGGCTACAACTTCCTCATCTGCCTCTCTGCCTGCCTCTGAATCACCTTCACTTCCTCGCTGCTTGGCTGTATGCAAACAAGGCAGATTGGGGCTCTGGTGAGTAGCAAGCGCTAATGAGCAGGCAGTCTAGCAGCCACCTCTCCCCGGATACTCAGCCAGCAGCTCCTCTGGGCATGCTCAGATGCCTCAGACACAACAACAGCAGCACAACAACAACAACAACAACAACAACTACAGCAAGTTTGGCCACAATTATTCCAAGTGATTCGATTAGGCAGCAGGAATGACAGACAGCTTTTGTGAGTATTTCGAGAGGATGCAGTGAAAGCACTTTTCCGGCTCCCTGGGAGCCACACAGAACTCAGTGTTCTCAAATTGTAGGGATGTTTGGAGAAAGTCGGTTTCCCAGGCTCCACGGTGTTAACAGTTAACACTTGAGAAACCACACGGCGGGTGTGAAATCTCTCAGCAGCACTGAGATATGCAGGCCAAAGAAGGGTGGACCAGACACCCTCAAAATACCCAAGTAGCCTTTATACAACATGTCTTAATGGCCCGCAAATTCTAACACTTCTTCAGTATTTTCTTTAGCCTTTATTGCAGACAGAGTCCATCTAGACTCTCTTTGTGAAACTGGGGCGTGTTATTCCATAAGAGTTATATAAATATATTATTTATGTACTTGATTTGATCCAAATGTGCAGATAACAAATTGCCCCATCCTTATCCCAATGTGAAATGGAGCTGAAAACGTATGTCTAAATGTTGAGCTGGGCATCATGTCCAAATGCCTGGGGAGTGAAAGAGAGAGACTGCACATTTGGCAGCGGGCCTGTAAATCAATCTATGTGAGAACAGTGGAGCTGTCTGTTGGGAAAAAATGGGACAAAATGGAGAGTCTCAGTGCCAATAAATGCAGGGGATTATTTGGTCTCCTTCAGAAAGACATCATTCTTGGGACTGAGGGTGGGTTGGGGGAAGTCATCCAAACTTTATCAAGTCAAAACAAACTCACCATCGTCGAGGGATTAATGCAATTGCTGGGAAAATGGCATATAGAGCCGGCGATGTAAACAGATGGCTCCTTTGCAATGTAAAAAAGAGAATGTGATTGTATGAGTATACTCCATTGAAATGTTTATGAATCTCTAATTTTGTGTTTGAGTTCAAATACGCTGTCTTTGTATGCACAACACAATAAACAGAGGAAGTACTAAAAGGAGTTCTACATTTTAAAATCTGCAATCTGGAAGTTTTCATAAATGGCCTGAAGCCTTGACAAGCCCTTATCATTCAGATCACGCCATGGTGCAGCTCTAGCTAACAAACATTCAAAAACCCTCAAACAAAACAAAACAAAGAAAAAAACAACAACAAACCACTAATTCACACCCTGAAGTGGTCAAAGGAATATTTCATATCATGTCTTTAAGTGTGTGTCACTATAAAAGTTCACGTTTGACAGGGCAGTGCTGTACAATTGAGGGGGTTGTTATGGGGAGATCCAGGGATATTTTGGAGCACTTGGACAAGTAAAAACAAATCAGCAGACGAGAGCTGGCCTGAACTTTTGCACTTTGCCCAGACCAGAGTTTTCTGTGCCACAAAACCGTCACAAACAAAAAAAAAAAACTGGAGGGCAATGGCGTTTCACATAATTGCTCGGCCAGAAAATGTCCATTACAGTCTGTTTTCCTTGGCACGCAGAGTAGAACTTTAAACCTTAGGAGAAAAGCTCTGTGGGAAGTTGAAATGGTTTTGTAATTAACGCTTCGACAGGGTGATCACTCACTGAGACTGCACGGCCGGACAATGTGTCCCATTCGGAGTGCCATGCAGATGGCATCGACAAAAAAGAGCAAGGAGAAAAGCTGGGCCCCACCACGGCAAACACAGAAAGTAAACACACAAACTCCGCCTGACCTCCTGAATCCCCAATCCATCTTACCTCTAATCAGTCGTCCGTTGCCACGGTGCCACAAATGGAGCCGCCGTGACCTCGGTGACGTTCTTGTGTGTGACTATACAAACACACACTATCTTTGGGGATGTGTGTCTGCCTCTGACTCTATTGTCTAGCCAGATCTTCTTCTACACATATCTGTTTGAATCTTTTTTTCTTATCCATTTTGTTTACATTTCTTCTCTTCTTCTTGTCTACTCTGCACATAGTTTCATGGTCTCTTGATATAGCTGGACTGCAGTGAGAAAAGGCAGTTGGATTGAGGCAAATTGGATCACCTTGCATGAAGGGGCCTGATGGCAGTCCTCTGTGCTGTTTGTTTGTCTGAGGGAGCTCAGCACAGATTGAGGGAGAGAGAGGGGAAGGCACAGCCAGAGAGAGGGGGGGGGGGAGGTAGTCAGACTGCACTAAGAGCTGTGGCACAGAGAGAGAGAGAGGGAGAGAGAGAGAGAGAGAGGTAGTTGGACTGCACTAAGAGCCGTGGCACAGAGAGAGAGAGAGGGAGAGAGAGAGAGAGAGGTAGTTGGACTGCACTAAGAGCCGTGGCACAGATGCTCTCACTGCCTGGAAGGGATCCCTCGGCTTTTTATCCCCAGGAAGTTGGCAACGCTGCCTCCCGAGAAATATTTCCAAAACTTCTGTGTGCAGCTGTGCCTCCCATTTGTCAAAGCTTGTCTTCGCGTAGCGGAAGCAGCTCAACGAAATTCTCCTATGATTACAAGGCACAGGCTTGCTGTTATTGGGGGGTGCCGGGGTGGGGTGGGGGGTGCCGGGGGTCCTCTCCTCTAGCAGGCTTAAGAGCTCAGCATGTGCTGAGAGGGATCTCTATCTTGCTCCGATCTTTCTGGAGGTCTTCCCCAAAACACACCAAATGTTTGCTGCCATAAATTCATACTTCAACTGGGCTCCTTCTGTGTGTGTGTGTGTGTGTGTGTGTGTCTGTGCGTTTGTGTGTGTGTATGTGTGTGTATGCATATATATTTATGTGTATGTGTGTGTGTGTGTGTGTTTAGGAAGAGAGAAAGAGTGTGTGCGCCTGTCTGCTTGTCCTTGTGGGTTCTTACAAATTTACAGACCATCAGAAATAACTGCATATCCCATAGTTGTATACCAGTGAGGTGTTGTGGAATAGACAACATTAACACACATCAGAACTCAATTCTCCATGGCTTAAATATAGAGGAGATACTGAAGATGTAATTTCATCTGTCCACCACAGGTATTTCAGTCATCCGCACTTCCCACTCTGTTTATATTTACACCACCCTACCCTGTGTATTTATGTAATAGTGCAGGAGTTGTGAGTCCTGCATTTCAGCAGTCTCTCTAAATGCTGGCCTCTTCTGCAAGGAATTAAAGCCATGGTCACTCATGAGAGCCAATAACCTTTACTAGATATCATGTTAGATACGTTCGTACATACACAGGCTCACGGTGACCAGGATAACATGACATACATTAGAAAACTACATCAGTGGGTGTGATAAAATGTAGACTATGCAGATATTCACAGAACCATACAGTGTATCCTATCCCTCAAAATGTAGTGATAATTGGTTTTAAAGCCACATGCTCGTTATAGAATAATGAAAACCATTGTGTTCACAGTAGACTGATACTCAACTAAAGAACCAAGAAATAGGATTTAATTTATAAGTGAAGTGTGCAAATTACAAAAGTTCAAATCGTAATGGAAATGTCGAATTAAGATTTTAAATTATAGACTTGGCTCGCTGACAGTAAGCCAATTTTCTATGAGTACAATGAAGCACTTTCACCAGTCTGGCTGCCTTGCTTAAAAAAAACTTTTCTCACACACTTTTCTGTTTCTTAAATTCCATTCTCTTTCTCTGCTCTGGGGTCAAACACCTTCATTTACACATTTCATGAGAACAGTGACTACATTATTTCCCAGCTAATCAAGTTTTTTTTTTTAGTACTTCCCATATTTGTAATGTGTTTGCCATGGCCCCTGATTCCCTGCTATTGACCTTTATCTCCATCTACAAGGAACATTTCAATTTATTCAGTGTTAGCTGCAATTTGCCTCCCCAGTTACTGCTCCAAATGGGCTGAGGAAACTGCTGTTGAACAAATGCCGATTGCAGCCACTGGGTGCTGAGTTGATTTTGAAAGGTTATCGGGCAAGAGCTTGGGACTGGACTCAGGTCAAGTAATTATTCAGTGAACAGATTAATAATCAGCTGAAAAGAAGTGAATCAAGAGTAGAGAAACCAGAGCAGATGGGTTCCTGCTCCGGCCATGGCCGTCTCTCACACATGATTAGCATTTGATAGCAATAAAAATTAAATGTAGAATTCAGATATATTTCCCTATACAGCAATGAAAACACACACCAAATAGCGTAAATGCATAGCCAATATGGAAAGAGTAGCAAATCAACAAAACCTATTGGTAAAATGCTCAAAACTGAATAGGGAAATCAAAAGCAGTCAGCTCAGGTATGACTTATTGATTATGCATTATTTGTGTGAACATTAATATGAGTTCAGTTTGGGGCCTTTGCTTGCTTATTTGTTTATTTATTTATTTATTTATTTATTTGCTTCTGTGCTGCTCACAGGGTGCAGAGGCAGGGAGAGGATCTGAGTTGGCGGTCCGCTCCTTCCTCATGAATGATTAAAGGGGCTGAACCTGGAGGAACTCATAAATAAACAGCAGCCAGCAGGCAGAAACAGCAGCCGCAGCAACACACCTCCACCTTCACCTCCAGCACCAGCACCATCCACAGCAGCAGCAGTAGCGGCTGCACCCAGGGCAGGCTGGTGAGCACGGGCAGACTGGCTTTGAGAGTCCCCAAATGAAGCCTTTCAAGGGTGAGCTTAATGCACTGAATATCATTTGCACGTCAGGCCCATGTGCCTCCGACCTGCCAGCCAGACGCACTGTAGTCAGAGAAGTGCTTCATGTTTAGAAGAGGAGCCCAGGCAAGAGCATGAAGAAGTGCACTCACCACAGAAAAAAAAGAAACCTTCATGCACACTCACACACACACACACACACACACACACACACACACACACACACATACCCAACCCCCCGTACACACACAAACACACACACACACAGACATGCGCTCAAGATGGCCTGAGAACACAGGGAGAATACCAACGAGTCTGTGTGCTCAAATAATCTTCAGTGTGATTCTGGTGCTCAATAAAATATCATGACAGTGTGTTCAGTCATATTTTATGTACCTGATGGGATTTTGTTCATGCAAATATGCATGCCGACTGTGTACTTTCACCTGTGTTAGCTAATCTCCTATTAAATAAATAAATAAATGGTTTCCATGTTGTTTCCATCTCAACCCCAAAGTGTCCCTCAAATAAGATGGGAAGACGTGCCACTGGCTGACCACTTCCTGCAAGAGGCTACACTAACTTACTTATATGTAAGTTATGTCTTTTTTTTAAAGAGAAATAAGGATATTTTTTCTTCTACATTCTCTCAAAAGTGAAAAACTGAAGAAAAAAAATGCCTTGAAATGATTAAAATTGTTTTAAACATATTTCAGAGACTAATTAGTGAAGAAATATTTGTGTTCTGATAGTTTCTACTTTGACTGGTAAACATCAAATACAAAGCTTAATGGAAAAACAAAAAACTGGTAATGAATTCTGACAGCATACAACCATTTTCACTTTCTCTCAGAAGCAAAAAAGCTAATTTATAAATTCATTCATCTTTTGCAGTTGAGATGAAAGGGACTACCAAAAGTGTTTTGTTTAAGTAGGTGACTAATTAGGATGTTAGAGGGTCTCTGTGCTGTGAGATCTAATGAACTTGGTGCCCTCCTCTTGATTGAAAATACTTCTGAACAAAGTGAAACTTTTTGGCATAATTTGATATACACATCAGTTAAAATATTCTGCATTTAATAGTTATTATTCAGTATTATATTTCAAATGTGTTTATTGTAACCTATTTGTATTGTAACTTTATTGTAAGTTTTCACTGAAAAAATCAAACTTTTCAGGGGACCTCCCGATTTTCTATTTGATCTGAATATAACAAAAGAATAACATGCTCCCTGTGGTGCGACTGCTTCCATTTTGTTTTATTTCCATTTGATTTACCGTTACATTCTAACCAGATTTGTGACACAAATTGGTAAATTATCACAATGGCCACAAAGGTTAACGTCACTTAGCTTTCCAAACAGTGGCTGGTATCTGCCCATTGTCTCTCCCTTCTTCACAGCCTTTATGGGAGCGTCTCAGGCTCGCTGGACACATTTCTAAATGACAGTTACTGCCTGTGGTGTGAAAGGGCCTCCGGCTTGTGGATTTTGCCTGCCTAATGTGGGATCCTGGTCGGCAAAGGAGGCACACAGGGAGGGGGTGGCCCCCAGGGACAATGGCCCCAGTGTGGGGGGCGCCAAAAAAAGGGGGTCAAGAATCAAAATCTGGATGACATTTGCAGTCAGCAGATTGATACAGGACCATTGATTCCCCCGCCGTCCGAGCGGCCATCTGAATTGCAAATGGTGCACAAGCACGGCCTTTTCGACGGTCCACCGGTGGGCCGAGGAGGGGTCGTTCCCACAGCACATGCCCCCTGTCTCCTCCCTCAGTGTGTCCCTCTCTCACCTCCTCCTCTCCCTTACCCCTATTCTCTCTTCCCAACCGTCTCCACTGCTCCCACTTGTCTCTCCTCCACTGCTCCCTCTGTCCTCCTCTGCCTTCTATTTTCCTCTCCTGTCTTCTAGATGAAAAACAAATATGCTTTCACTCCTGTTCCCATGTAGTGGAGACCCTAAAAAGTGACCAGGGTTGAACTGCGTGGGGGCAGTGTGGATGGATGCATAGCATGGATAGATTTGTGCTGTTGTAGACCCATCGAACAGGCTGTCCCCTTGAGCACAGGGAATAAGGGAGCCAGGGAATCAGCACCGGCTCTTTTTTCCTTGAACTTGCTCCATTTACTAAGTGCTTTCAATGCTGTTGCTTTTTGCCAGGTCAATACTTTCAATACCTTCAATGCTGAATTTTAGTGAGAATGCCCTAGAGAGCTTTTTGGAAATGTTGACTTTTCATTTTTTGGAAATGAGAATTTTTTGTGGAAATGATGAATGATCACACTATCTTCACCTGTGTGCCAGTAGGCCTCAGGTTTGGACAGATTTGTTTGAAAAATGTTTATTTGAATTTTTACAGAAGAAAAAAGGAATAGCTTTTCTCACTTATGTCAACAGGCATCACTCAAAGATATGCTTTTACCTTGAAAATACTGTAGAAATACGACTTTGATTTAAATAATAAAAAAATAATAAATTAAATTAATTATTGGGTTTCATTTTTTTTTAATATATTGTCATTATGATTTGTGACACAGCAAAAAAAAGCAATTTGCGATTTAAATCAATAAATAAACTAAAGAAATGAATGTTTTCAGGATTGTTTGCTTTTGTGGTATTTCAGACCAATTTCCTTTACCACACACTATGTGGAAATGGAAAAACATTTTTTTTCCCCGTTCGTTGTTTTCTTTTCCACAACCCTGTCTATTTTTCTAGTGTGGGGGGAGGGGGGGGGGCTTTGAATCCCACCACCACTCTTGGTGACCCACCCCATCACATGGGCTGATGTTTGCAGACCTAATCAGGGGCATTGTTTCCTGGACAACGCAGCTGTGACCCCTGGGTCGCTCGACTTCAAGGGGGACGCGTCGGCTGGCAGGGCTTGTGTTTGCGGTAAACACTGATCTTAATTCATTAACCTCCTCACAAACATTTTCCCAAGGTTCTCCCTGCCCTGGCACAATTTGAAGGAGCCCTAAACAAGTGCTCTCGCTCCGTGGAAAAGCACTCGGTTCGGCTTGTAATTGGAGGGCTACCGAAAAGGACTGGAGGAAATCAATATGGACCTGTATTAACAATTACTGTAGAGAAGTGCTTCAGGGTGCACCGCACCCACTTGAGAAGCTCCTGTTGTCTATTCGAGGTGGGAGGCAAGGACGGCTGGATCTAATTAAAACATTGGTGCCTTTGGTATGGGGCACAACCACAGCCGTCTTCTCTAAGGGCTGCCAAATCAAGTCCTCGTTATCCTACTTAAATTAAAATCCAACATGAAATTTCTCAAACATATTGACCTGTTAGTGCTCCATCAACCTCTGCCTGATCCCGTACTGTACATGATGTTCTGAAGCGTGGTGCTTAGCGGGCGGGCTCCTCCACAAACCTCAGGCTTTGACAAAGAGCAGCCAAGGAGCTGGCTGAGGAGATTTGGTCTGACACAGAAAGACAGAAAGGATAGAAATGGAGGATTGTGTGTGTGTGTCCGTGTGTGTGTGTGGGGGGCTGTGATGCTTGCAGCAGGCGGACAGGTTAGCCAGGGTGGGTGTGGGGTGGGGGGGGTGTGGGGGGGGTGTGTGTAGGGGTGAAGGTGTTATTATGGCATGGTAGGGGGGGCACTATGGACGGCGGGGCACCTAATGAAGCGCATCAGCCCCGGCCCCGGTGGGATTCAAAAAGGGGAGGGGAGGATAGGTGGAGAGGAGGAGGGGAGCGACGGTGCTGCTCCTCCACAGCCTGTCAGAGGCTTTGACAGGACTTGTAAATTTAATCCCCCTCTCACTCCCCCAAAACCTGCTGGGGACCAAGCAGCAGGAAAGGCTGTTTCCTCACGTCAAGGACCCCGGCTGACTTCAGGATGGCCTACTGAAAAGAGAAAGAAAGAAAGAGAGAGAGAGAGAGAGAAGGCTAAAACCTGATGACGAAATTCATTCCACACAGCTGCATCTCTGGACACTGCAAAAACAATGTAAGTGATACATGCACAAAATAATCTGAAATATAAATTACCATCATGGATTCAGTGGAGGAGCTGGATCCTTTTGCTTTGTCTCTCCGGGGTGGGGCGTGCAGGAGAGTTTTCCACCTCCTGATCCCATTGGCAGAAACAGGCGCTCCTGATGTCAGGGTGTCTATCAGCCACACAAACACATCCACTGTGGGGAAGGAGGGGGGCAAGTCACTGGAGAAGGCTCTGATAACATGTTGATTATGTGGAGACATTCTAAAGACAGCGTGGCATGGAGGAGGAAAGTGATTTCACAGCCATGTGGGAAGCAAAGTGCACTGGAGGCCTGGCTGAGCCCAGGGGATGTGCTGCTGGTGCTGCTGGTGCTGCTGGTGTAGGGGTAGGGTGGGGGGAAAGGCCCCAGACAAGTTTCAATTCCTAGTCTTTTTTGCCTCCTCTTCTTAATATGTGTGCCTTACTAATAAACATTCCTGCAGTAGCGCTCCGAATCAGGTTCTCTGAATCTAAGATATATCAAACTTTGAATTTTTAAATTGAAATCCATGAACAATTATATGTATTTTGAGGTGTCGATCCTTTTTGATTTATCCTTAAAACTAAATAATAAGATATGGTAAAATGGTTGCATACGTCTTACGACTGGCATAACCATTTCATAAAATCTTCATGGCAGATGTTGAACACTTTAATAAATCTTTATGACAGATGATTTCCTGTGATGTTCCAGTATCATGTTACCACTGCAGACAGTTGTCAGACTGTATAACAGCCTTGACTGTGATGATTTGAGTAAAGCACAAACCACAGACTTTACAAAGGTATGTTCAGATGCAGTATTTCATTCAATGTTGGACGCATGCCTCTCATTACTCTAAGAAGGAACCTCAAAACAACAATTCCATCCGCTTTTTTATCCCTCTGTATAAAGATGTATCAGTGACATTAGAGTTGAGTCTGAATGATGTGTGCTTCTTCTGTTTTATTCCTCATAAGGCTTTGGTAGAGGCTCAGAGAGGCTGAGTGTCTGGCTTCCCCCCTGGGCTGCTGGAATCCCTGGCCTTTGAAGCACTTGAAGGAGCTGGGGAATCACGGGCTGCAATAGGAAGTGTAGGAAGCCTGTATGTTCCTGTTTGACACAGCTCCAAATGTGTGCAGCCACCAGCTTAAAGGGCAAATGAAGGTGAGTGACGCTGAGAAGGAGAGGTGGTGATTGAAAGTCATCTCACAGCTAGGCTACCTCCAGGCTGGTATGGCTTTCACAGCTGGGCCAAGCTCTCTGTGTAACCGTCATGAGAGGGAAGGCCAGCGAGGTATGGAACAATCATTGCTACTCCAGTGGAGATGATCCATATGACAAGACATCCTGCTACAGGCCTTGTGATCCTCTTGGAGAAAGCTGCTGATCTGTTACTGTAATTATTCTCATTAAGACTCTAGGGCTATGCTGGATACCTACTGAAGCCTTTAGTCATGCTTCATCAAAATACAGAAATTTGCCTCAGCAATAATCAATGGAACTGGCTGTAACAGACACAACAGCACAGCAAACATTGCAAAAAACAGACTAGTCCTCTAAATGTATTTTGACATGTCTTAGCATAATGCTCCCATAACATATCTGGTGTGGCACTAGGTCCTACATAATGAGGTCCACAGCACATTTCAGTGAACACTAAAATATACTGTGTAGTGTACTATATTTTTAAAGTAAAATCCAGGTTGTACTGCCAAAGATCAGGACACTACTGTGACTGTTGTTGCCATTAGTTAGTTTATTGTCTGGTGTTTGGAGGTGAGGATGGGAAGTGGAACGTTATTGCATTAGCCCTAACCAAAGCCATAAGATGACATCAGAGCCTACAAGAAAGCCTTAGCTACTGATGCAGAGGCATGTAATGGGAGTAAATATATTTTGGTCTTGGAGGTAATTCTTTGGCCGATTCAATCCCCCTCCCACCCTCTGCTTCTCCACAGTGCAGCCAGGAGGCCTCGGGTCAGAAGATAAGGCAGCCAAGTCCATTTCACCGGGCCAGACATCTCCCTCTGCAGGGCTGACGTTACACTGCTGGACTACTGACTCCCCTTGGTGATTTCTTGCTTGATATACCATATTACTAACACACACACACAAACACACACACACACAAACAAACACACGCACACACACACACACAAACAAATACACACACACACACACAGGAACACTCTTGCACACTAATACACATGAACACTTTTACATGCACACGTGCAAGCACACACACACACAAAGATACGCACACACACACACACACACACACACAAACAAACACACACACACAGGAACACTCTTGCACACTAATACACATGAACACTTTTACGTGCACACATGCACGCACACACACAAACACACACACACACACACACACAAAGATATGCACACACACAGGAACACTCTTGCACACTAATACACATGAACACTTTTACGTGCACACATGCAAGCACACACACAAACACACACACAAAGATATGCACACACACACACAGGAACACTCTTGCACACTAATAGACACTTTTACGTGCACACACACACACGCACACACACACTCTCACACATATACACATACACACACACACACACACACATAATGCACACATAATACAATGTATGTGAATGATATATTGCACATGAAAAAACAACTGCTTTCATGTCTATGCCAAAAGTATCTAATTTAAATGACAGTAAGATGGCAATTCTAGATGTAACCAAATAAAAGTGGACGTTACACTCCTATATTATGAAGGTTTGGGTTATAATTAGGCTTAGGCAATAGGCTTTCCACAGGGCCAGAGCCTTTTCCCCAGGCTTTGGGCTCTCAGCTGTGGTATGGAAACATTACTGGAAAAGTCTTGGCCTCTCCTGAGTGATTTAAAGTTCAAAGTGACTTGTGCAGTGTTGAAACAAGCCTATGGAGGGTTTGTATAGCAAGTACAGTGGGGCACCATGGCAAGATGTTATCTCACCAGATCCCTGAGCCTCACACATCTCTTTTATCTCAGCACAAGGATGCCATGTGTGAAGAAACTTACCTTTTGCCATCTTCTCTGGACATGTTGTGCTTTAGTGTAAGCAAGTGTTTACATTCTAGCTCCTTTTTTGCTCTGCGCCACTGAGTGATCTCAATCTACTGCTTATCCACACAGATACTTAGCAGTTCCTCATTCACTACAATATTTGACAAACAGGACAATTGTGAGTCACATGATGGCACATGTGTTTTTTATTGGTCTGCCTCTTCAAACACAACTACTGGTTGAGCTGAGGCGGTAAAGTCAGGTGTTTCTCCTTTTTTCCCTCCCCCACAAAGCATCAAACACATCTTGATCAAACGTCAAAAAACATCAAACAAGGTGCCATCCACTGTCCAGTGCTGTTTGATATGGAAAGTGTAATGAAACACATATCTGCTAGCCACCCAGCCCTGGCACCCGTTCTCTCTGAATACTCTCTCTCTCTCTCTCTCTCTCTGTGATGTGTTTCGGCTATCAGAATAACAGATTTCCAGAATTTTCAGGCTGAGGTGTCTCCTGACCTCCATGCCTCCATGCTGAGTTTCCACACAATGATTCAGGTAAGCAACTTTATTGCTCTAAAATTTAGGGGAAAATGCTTGGTCTTTACTCATAGACGTCCAATACATTATCATTACATAATGAATCTGAATGAGCCATTAGTACAGGTAGTTTCTGTATCTGGGCTGGGTTTGAGTTCAAGTTAGTGCAGGTAGTTTGTGTAATCTGGGCTGGGTTTGAGTTCAAGTTAGTGCAGGTAGTTTGTGTAATCTGGGCTGGGTTTGAGTCCAAGTTAGTGCAGGTAGTTTGTGTAATCTGGGCAGGGTTTGAGTCCAAGTTCTGATTGACCCTTTGTTTTTTCTTCACTTTTTGTGAAATTAAAGTTTTATCTGCTTTTTGATTAGTCACACAATTGCAGGCTCTGCATGTAATATGCTGTGTCAAGTTGGCATGCAGAAAATGTGTTTTAGGAAAACTGTATGTAAACACATTTGTCATCTAAATCTAATCAAGCAGAGTCATGTGTATTTGAGTAAAAGGTACAGGAAGAGAAGCAAAAATCTTGCCACTAACACCTTTCCGAGGGCAACTTCTAATTTGTCTTTTAGTGGTTTGCTGCCTTAAAACATCTCTAAGAGCCTATAGATATATACACAGGAAACCAGTTCATTTCCATTTCCCCCCAACCACTTCACATTCGGGGAGGGGGGGGGGCACTATGTGTGTTTAGGTTCAGATGCTCTGAGAGCTGTGCTGTGGTTTGAGCCGTGTGGTGGGATCTGCGGTCGGTGGGGTGGGGAGAGGCAGGCAGGCAGCGCCTCACGCTCGCCAAAGGCCAATTTGCTGCAGTGCTCCCAGAGGAAGGGAGGTGTGTTGTTCTTGGCATCAGCCATCACCCCTGACCAACAGAGCTAGCCTTTTTCCACACCACTTGGTTCAGTAAGAAATCTACAAGTGCCGTGGGTGGAGGTGTGTGTGTATGTGTGTGTGTATGTGTGTGTGTGTGTGTGTGTGTGTGTGTGTGTGTGTATGTGGTGGAGGGGGCAAGGGGGAATCTTTGCCTCAGGGTTGGAGCAACATATTGTATGCATGTGCATTCAAGTGTAAGGTTTGTGGCCAGCTGCTTAAGGATTTTCTGTAGAGTCAAGATTATCCACATAGTCAATAGAAAGAGAGAGTTAGAGAGAGAGAGGCTGCAAAGAAAAGAGACTTTTCGTCTCCCGTGCATCTCAATTCAAGATAAAGAGAGATAAAGAGAGAGAGAGAGAGAGAGAGAGAAAGAGAGAAGAGAAGGAGACTGATTTGGAGGGACACACTCTTCAAATCCCTGGCTCTAGAGAAGGCACTGCTTTTTCACTGTGTCCTTTCATTGCTGGCCTCTGTGGACTCCCTCCCTGGCTTCCTGTGCTGTGAATACGAGTAATAGGCATGCCATGTCCATAGTGCTTAACCCTTTCTCCTTTTCACACACGCTGCCAGGAAGTCACACACACATACACACACACACACACAAACCCACACAGGCACTGGAAACAGACCATACCTACAGGTTGCCAGGTTACCAAATAATAAAAAAGTTCTCTTTGCCACACCTTTCAGTACAGAACTCGTTCAGGGTGTGTCTTACTAGAGCACTCAAATGGACTTTGTTTTGTTGCAACTAGATTTTTTTAATGTAGGCTATGGAAAAAGTGTGTATCTCTTCTTCAAAGCCATGCTTACTTATACCTCAAAAGATGTTACAAATTCCAGAAGGCAAAATGGCAGGAGAAAGGAAATGTTTTTTGTGTGTGTTTTCCCATAGCAAGCCTTTATATCAGCTAAAACCAAAGTGGGTGCACATGCATAATACATACGAGAATAAGAACATGCAAGAATGGCTTCCATATTTATCCCTGTTCTCAATGTACACAGAACAAACATTAAAAATACACATAAAGCTTACAAATTCACACACTTCCGATGCATGTTGCAAAGCTGGCCCATCTCCTCCGAGTCTTGCTGCTCCATTGTTTCAATGGTAGATGTCCCACATTCCAAAACATATCAGGACAAATTGTTACAAGAGTGCACTCTTTCTTCCCCTGCAGTGAAGCGTTTATGCCTGCTGTGTTCTAGAGGGGGTTTGTCCAAGTGGAATTTAGATTGTCTCTTTTGGGCGACCTCTGAAGGGGGTCAGTGGGGGATCCGCTGGAGTCTTTGTTGGCACACCTGGGCGATGATGTCTGGACAAGGGGGAAGCTTGTGTTTCACGGTCTATTCTCCACCTGGATGGAAGGTGCATTTTCCTGATGTCAAATCAATGCATGGGAAGTTGAAAAGATAACAGCGTCTCAGAATAAGCAAGGGTGGGCACTTACCGTCATGTTTTTTTTTTTCCTGGGTGCGGTCAATGACCAGTAATGGTCAAGATTCTTGCCTCTTCACTGATTTCAAAAGAATAGCCTAATGGATGTGTGAATTTGCACTTTTAACAATCAATACAACTGTCAATAGAGCAGCTTCACCATATTGTTACCCAAATGCTAAAACCTGTGTCAGACCATTTCTGTAGAGAGGTACTTTCCATTAGCGCTAAGAAACACTCCGACTTTTTTTTTTCTTGCCTTGCAGAAAGGCAAGGGCCCCCAGTCCATCTATTCCTTCATTTAAAAAAATCAAACCATGGGTCTAATAGAGATCTAATCTCCATGAACAAACACTGCCAGTGAGAGAGGTCATGCTAAAACCGCTAAGTGTCTGCCATTTTCCTGCTAGGAAATCTGGGAAATCTGAAAATAACACACAGGCTTGCTGTGTTATTGTAAGGAAGGAGCAGGATGATGCAGAAAGCAGAGTGAAGCCACGGCAGGCGGGGAATGCAGGAGTTTTGTTTGGATAATTGTGTTTTTGGATGACATTCTCTGCCAAAAAGCAGCCACTCGCCCTCTCCTGTCTGTGCGCTGCGTTGTGTTTTTTTAAGCCACACTCATTGAAGGAAAAAAAGAAAGAAAGAGAGAGAGCAAGAGGGAAAAAAAGAGAAAAGCACAGACCACTCAAGTAAAAAGAACATAAATCATCTGTCCACATGTTGAAAAGCCCAGTTCAAATAGTGAAAAAAGAGAGGAGAAGAGAGGTGGAAAAAAAAGAAGTGGACTAGAGTAAATGAGGAGAGGTTAGCAGGTGAATTAATTTTTCAGCACAGACTTGGGCAGGGATCTCTGTCACAATAGAACATGCATCTCAACACCCTATCCTGCCCCATGATGTAATGCTGTGTTAATCTTCTGTGGCGGAACAAATGGTTCCGAGCCGGTGCTAATGTACTTGGCCGCCAAACGACTAAAGACTGTCTGTCACATATCAGCTAGAACCCCATACCTCAGAATTATGGTCATTTTTTTTTTTTTTACTCTTAGTAGTTTCCAAAACAAACTTTGTGATGACTGACGTCAGCAGACAGTTGGACCATCAAAGCTCATTTTCTTTTTTATGACCTGTTTTCCTCCGCCGATGATCACAATGAAGGCTTGCAGCGGGCTGCCTGTGAAGCTGCGGAGGTCATTAGGGGCTGCCTCAAAGCGCCACGTCTTCCTCAGCGCACCTTTCAGAGCACCTGGCACCTGCTTGTGGCGCTCCGAACGGAAGTGTTCTGAAAAAGACAGATAAAGATAAAGTGCTGATCTTCTCTTTTCTTCTCTTCTCTTCCCTTCCCTTGCCTTCTTTTTCATCCTCGCCTTCTGTTTTCCTGATGGCGGATAGTAGAAGTCCTTGAAGTGACGGCACTTCCTCTTTCATTGTCAGGCCTCTGGTGGCTACTTGTTCTAGCGGGGGGTCTCCTGTCTCACCTGGTTAATCAAAGAATGCCATCACTGTACAGCGACACTCACGCACACAGTCCCACTGTCTCGCCCGTCTCCTAGCTAACCACATGGCTGTTCCACTTGATGCCCCCATCCACGCTAATTGAAGGCCAATTGCTTGTGGCGACTCCAAACAGTTGGGTTCATCAAAACAAAACTTCTGGAGACATAACAAAACTGTTTGTCCCCCTTTCCTGCAGCTCGTCATCTTTGTCTTTATTTGTAAAGCTTTGCTCTGTCTGCAGTTTGCTGGGGATTGATTTGTGTTTTCTTGCAGGGGATGGCATAAGGTAATTGCATGAGGACAAAGAGAGAAAGAGAAGTGGGGGGGTTGAAATGTGGTGGAAACCCACATCTAAAGGCCCAGACGTGATGAAATGCATAATGAACAGGCCTGTGTGTACCTGCCCGCCAGCACTGAGAGGGGGACATGAAAGGATTCTACTTTTTTTTTTGTCTGGAAAGAGGGGTGTCAACCCCCCACTCACTCACCCAAACACATAAGAAGCCTAACACACGCACTCGCACACACATGCACGCACGCCCACACATGCACACACACACCCACCCACACACACACACACACACACACACAGACACACACACACACACACACAGTGTCCAGTGTGGCTTGTCCTCATGACACAGTGAAGCCACAGAGGCTGATGGTCAATCAGTGTGTCCTGTTTGTGTTGGAGTGGAGGGTTTTCAGCCCTGTGGTCTCCTCCTCCTCCCCTTTCTCGGCACACTGACGTTAAAATATTGTTTTTTCTGCCTCTTTAAATAACCCGGCTGTGGTAGGTAGAGGAGTGTGTGTGTGTGTGTGTGTGTGTGTTTCCCTCACTAGCTCACAGCTGTAGTGCCCAGCGAAGCTTGCGAGAGAGAGAGAGAGATAGAGAGAGAGTGCATCCCTTCCTCATCCCTTTGCCTGCTGTCAGTGGAAGACAGAATACCCTCTCCCTGTCTCTCTGCACTGCTCATTCCTGCGAGTGCTCAGAGGACGTACACGTGTGTGTATACACACAAACACACACACACACACACACACACACACAGAAAGAGAGAGAGAGAGAGACCTTGTGTGTGGCCATCTTTCTCTGCTGGCCAGGCCAAGTGTCTTTGGGCTTCTGAAGCCCTCCCACCAGCTCCGGCAGGGTTGATACGCCACAGCCAGCCAGTCAGCCAAGGGCTCCAGCCCCAGCTAACTCAACCTCAGACCTCCTGCTGGGACCCAGCGCTGAGTCACCTCAGTTTGTCTTGGCCCCGCCAGTGATTTATATTTACATACATCTCCACTAATGGGAAATGGAAAATTGTAATTAGGTCATTCTAGTCAGAGAAGATAGCAGTTGAATGAGAATTTGGTGGTTCTCCCAATTGTTTATTTATTTATTTTTTTAGCTTTGCATTGACATCTTTGAATGGTCAGTTTATGACCTCATGGCTAGATTAATGCCAAGTAAATACCAAACCAGAATAGCAATATTGTTCTCTCTCTCTCTCTCTTTCTCTGCCTCCTTTTCTTTCTCCCTACATACCCAAGTGGTAATTAAGCTCTCTGGCTCTGTAGGATACAAAACAATGAATTTGAGAAACGCCAGCTGGGTGATTTATGGCAAACCGCTGATGACATCTTTATGGAGCAGAAAATTCACCAATAGGCATGACAATTCTCTTTCCCTTCTCTTTAGTGCTTATTCAGAGATATTAGTGGAAAGAGAGATGGATCTGGACAAATTGTGGACAGCTGCAGTGACAAGCGCCAAGAGAGAGAGAAAGAGAGAGAGAGAGAAAGAGAGAGAGAGAGAGACGCAGAGCCCCTCCATGAGGTAATTGAATTTCTGAGTGTGGGTGACTTGACCTTTCCTGCTGGGGTGTCTTAACAGGGGAGTGGGTGGGCGGTCAAGAAGTCAGGAGGAGGTCTGTGCCATGAAATTAAAGAGTAAATGCAACAGGATTGAGTGAAAGGAGGAGAGAAAGGATGAAGGAGCAGGGAAAAAAAAGAAAAAAAGCACCACCACCTTCTTCCATATCAATTGTGTGAGCTCTGGCAGGGCTGAATTATAGATAGACTCCAGAGAGGCTGTCTGGCTGACTGACAGATACAGCATGTTTGCAGACCCACTCCTGCCAACACTGAATCATATCCCCCCAAAAGTAAGTTCCTTTCCTGAAGCCAGATTTTCCTAGTTTAGAGCAACCTGTCCCCACTGATATTCAATGTTCCACAGCCAACATCTTATTGCTACTAATTCAAATGGAACATTCATGACCCCGTTTTACTTCTGGGCATTTCTGGTTGTATTTTATTACGTTGCCTAAATCTACCAATTTAGACATATCCCGATATGAGACTATGGGAATAACTAGGGTTCAAATGTTTTATGTTTGTGATGTTGTAATAAGGTTTTTAAGGGGCTTTTAGGCTTATATACAAGTTCTCTGACTTCATGAAACAGGTCTCTATTTCAATTTAATGCACCTGGTGTACAGCCATAAGGCCATCTCTATTAAAGGTTTACACAGGTTTCCAGTGCCATGCACACTGCAGGTGATTTCCTCTTCTTCTGTACCCTTTGGCAGGACAGCCACTCTCATAACTCCTTTCTCTCCCTCATCCCTGCTCTGCTCCTCCATTGAAACTTAGTTTACCACCTCACCACCAAACGCCCTGGCGCCCCAGTTAAAAGATTCGGGATTCCTGATTCATCGTCTGTGAGTGGGTGGATTTGAGAGGCCGGGCCAGCGCTGTTGTTGAGGCTCTCCCCAAGGGAGTGCTGCATTTGATCGTGTCAAATAGCCATGTTAGCCTCACTATTTGTCCTCCCGTGATGCGCTTCTGCCAGCATCAATGACATCATACGCATAGTGCTTAGATTGGAGGAGGTCTGTGATCATTGTTCACATCAATCAAAAATCGTTGCGTGAGGGAAAGAAAATTGACTCTGTAGGTTGCAAAGACCATTTTGATCCGCTGATTACAAATGCATGGATTTAACCAACACTTTTAGTCTGATTATCTTTTAGTCTTTCTTATTCAGAGGGTTCTATTGTAATGTAAATTCATGATGTGCAATGCTGTCTGCTAGGGCAGTAATTTTCATAATGAATTCAAACCCGTTGACTAATGAATGGAGTGCAACTAAATACACTATAATGTGTCATTTGTGGCATGGTGAAAATGTTAGCATGTGTCGCAGTGAAGTTCTAGCTTGCACATGTGACTGATCCAATTGTGTATATCAACCAAGCTCCATTGGTCACTGACCCTAAACAGTTTTCATTGGTGCACAAGGATTCAATGACTTTGAACAAGACTGTTAATGACAGAGGCATGTTTTGTCTATGTGTATGTGTGCGTGTGTGTGAGTATGTCCTCATTAAGTTCGCCTTTAACCGGTCTTTAACCGTGGTATTCCCGCTAATTAATTCATCAGAGAAGTTTCACTCATTCAACGATTGGTATGATTCAGCAGATTCCTTGTCTCCTAGCAGACGGAGAACAGGAAGAAGAAGTTCATTACTCTCGTGATCAACCTTGCGCTGGCTGCTCTAGTCCAGCTCACACAGAAGCCTGCTGTGGACCCTTTAAAAAATGGAGAAAAGTGAAGTGAATTAAAAAGTGATTTTTTTCCCCTTTAAAACTCCTCAACTCTGCACTTTCATTTAGAATGTGAGCACATATTTCCAGTGCTCGCCTCTAACTGGGAGACCTCAGACTGCACCCCGTCCATGAATTATATAATGCTCCCTCCATCTCCATATGCAGTTCCGCTGGAAACAAAAGGCCAATTATTTTAGGGGAACAGTCATTTTTACATGCTGCTGCCAGTGTGAGATTGAATGCGTGCATGTGTGTAAGAGTGTCTGCATGTGTGTGTGTGTGTGTGTGTGTGTGTGTGTGTGTGCATGCAAGTCTCTCTCCCATTTCCTCGTTCTCTTTTTTGTTCTATCTCTACTTTCCTCCCTCCTTCCCTCTATCCCTCTCCTGTTCTCTCTCTCTCTCTCTCTCTCTCTCTCTCTCTCTCTCTCTCTCACCATGAAATGGAAATTTACATTGGCTGTAGAGGCAGTGGGTCCCCACAGTAGACAGCTGTATTTTTAATGAGTGCTGGGAGATTTAATTACTTCAGTTTTTAACGGGCAAGACTTCTACAGCTCAATGACAAGGGATACAGTGTTGAAGAAAAGTGTGGCAGATGACCCCCCCCTCCCCTGAAACTGAGTATTGCAGGCACTTTTGCTGCAATTATTACAGATGTATTCCTCCACTCCACAGATAAAAAGAGAGGGATAAAAACAGGGATGTGCGACTGGAGAGGTGCTGCCACCAGAAAGTCAACACAGCACAAGCATAAACAATACATCTGCAGGCGTTTCTGTCACACCAACTAGTACTCTGTTAATGACATAGTTATTTGTTGTTTTATATTCTTTTATTCTGTCTTTTAAGCATTTTATTAGGGTTGTTTATATCTTGCATTACATCACTGCTTTCCTTAAAAGACCATCCCCATTTACTTATTTTATTAATACTGGCACATCATGCAAGATGCCTCTTGGAATTAAAATGAAAAAAAAAAAATCATCATATCAGTACGACCACATGACCTAATCCCAATAAAATACTAATAAATGAATGAAATACAACATAGTTATGAACAATATTAATTACTTTTAGTGTAGTGTTAAATTTAGTGTAAATCGGATAATTGCCTGTTTCCTGGCTCACATACATACACATAAACATGTACTTCCTGTGCTGCAGACCTTTGCTTAATCTGCACATGGAGTAATATGATCCTGTACGTAACAGTGAAGATCAAAGGACAAAGACAAAGATCAATAGCACAATGAAAAGACATTGTGTCTGCATTACCTATTCTCCAGATGGATCAGGCAGGTACTTAAGAGCACATCTGCATGATGTGGGGGTCTAATTTGAATGTAATGCAACAAAATATAAAAGGCCTTACCGCAGACATCAAAAGTAGAGCCATTTTATAAAGTTAGATTTGAGTTTTAAAAACAAAACAAAACATCCATCCATGTATTCAAGGATGATCAAACGTGGAGAGAGGCCATCTATCATTAGGCAAGAGACAGACAGAAATGATGGGTTAGAGGAAGAAGAGAAAGAAGAAAAAAAACAGCATGTAGGAAAGGGATTGGGGCCAACATTTCTCATTCCTTTAGAGGCAAAACTTTCCCTGAGGAACCATTCAGACTATGTGTGTCTCTATTTTATGTCAGGCTCCTATGAACAAAGATATTTGTGCTGCAATGCAAAGGCTCCTGGGTAAGTGGTTGTAACACTGGAGTGTCAGTGCAAGGGTGGCATTTAAAAAAACTAAATGAAAGTGAAATTCTTTAGACTAATTCAGCCGATTAAAAGGGGACTTGTATCTGGAGTGGAATCATCCAGTTCTTGTCAGCAACAGACGCTCATTATAGCTCAACAGGCTGTAGCCATCAGGAGTGATCTCTCCAAACACGCAGGGTCTGTATTATTTGCTGAAGCCCACTGCAGAGGACTGACTGATACGCTACACTGGAGCATTCTCAACATTCCCACAATGTCAAGTGAACATCACCCTGTCGGGAATACAGAGGAGGACCTGAACTCCAATTCATTTCAACAGACCTTCCTCTAGGAAAAACAAAGTGGCAGGAAACAAGTAGCAGGCAGAAGAGTTGGGATGGGGGTGAATGGTGGTGGTCTTGAGCTCCTATCATGAGTGAAACCTCTCAGTGTCTTCGGGTGAGGGAATGGAATGAAATGAAATGAGTGTCTTTGGGCATTCATGACTTATTAATCATACAGCCTGCTGGCTTTTCATTTGTGAGTCAGTGTTTTAATATTCAGCACTGTGGCAATTAAGAGGATGTTTAACAACAGAGTCCAAATTGACCCAGGGCTAATGTTTATAATATTCAAATCAAATTCTGGATTCACAGAGGACTGGAATACTGAATTCATTAGCATTCCCAAATTGGTTTTAATCATTCAGAGCAATGGTCTAGGGGCAAAATGCACTCCATAGATTTTTAAAGTAGAAAATGATCTAAATGGATTCATGTCAATCAATAGGCGAGTGAGATTAGAGGGTGGAGCATTGGCTACATCATGGGCGATGGGCGAAGGCCTGACCCATGAGTTCCAGGCCCAGACAACAGAGACTATGTCATCATATGAAAGAGAGAGACAGAGAGAAGGAGGGAGGGAGAGCCTTGTTACTTTGTGGCAAACAGTATATCTGCCTTTGTTGAGTTCATCTGTCAGGCTACCCTAAACTGCCCTCTGCCCAGGCAAACTCCCTCTGTCTTGCTTTTTTGCTCTCTCCCTCTCTCTCTCTCTCTCTCTCTCTCTCTCTCACACACACACACACACACACACACAGATATACGCACACACACACACACACACACACACACACAGACACAGATACAGACACAGACACACACACACACACACACACACACACACACACACACACACACACACACACACACACACTCTCTGCCTCCTTCCATATTTTTCTTTCTGCACAGTTTCCCCTGTTCCATTTTCTCAGTGTTTGGATTAAGGCAGACTTGAACTAACCCCCTCCAGCCCCCTAGTCTCCCCCAGCCCCAGCCAGGCAGTCATGAATCACAGTGTGGCGGGAGACCCAGCGACCTCAGGACCCTCGTGGGGGCCATCAACCCCCCCTTAGCCACCTCCACTCCTCCTCCCCCCGCTCCTTCCCTTCTCCACCTTGACAGGAGCCAGTCCCAACTTAACAAGTGGCTGACGGCTCCATTCTCACGAGCACCACCAATCCAAGCAGGGGTGGGGGTTTTGCTGTGGACAGGGCCTTGCCACACTTAATGGGGGAAGAAACATGGGCAAGAGGGGAGGGGTCCAGAGAGGGAGGAAGAAAAACATACTTCCTCTCCAGTCTGGTGCGTTATGACCTGACACACACATCAAATTCACAATGAGTGTATAGTCTCTCACTGCAGCATTTATTTGTTTGAGTCTTTTTTGTGGTACCGGAGAGGAAGGTGGCAAGGCCCCAGGGACATGGCTGTCTAGAACCCTCTGACGGAGCAGGGATGCCTCTGTCATCACAGTCCTCTGGGCCTGTCTGGGGGGATATTTACACGGGATCCAGGGCCGCAGAATAGCGCTTGTGCAACTGCATTCCTGCCACTCCATCTACATCTCCCTCAGTTACAAGACAAAACAAGCGTGGGGAGGTTAAAAAAGACACTATGCATAAGAAATGAACATATGTAAGGACAAAAGAAGAAAGAGAGGGAAGAAGAAAGGATCGAGAGAGACAAGAGAGAGCAGAGCCATTACACACAGAGCGTAATGTAAATCTTTGGATGCTTAAGTAGCATCTTCAATAATTCATGCTTGACACGGATGATATCAAAGAGAGACAGAGGCAAGACTTTGTTAGTGACACTAGGGATTGGGCATAAGCCGTGCTCGGCTCTTTATTAAGACTCATTTCCCTCCATTTGTTTCTCTTTACCTCTTGGGAGGTCAGATTAGACGGGGAGAGATCTCACACATTTGCAGAGCCCAGGAGTGATGGGATGTAGGAAAGAAAAGGGAGAAAAGACATATGTCAAACTGACAGCTGCAAATAAGAGTATTTATTAAATAAACATGGTGCCACTGGGACAATGCTGTATGTTCTAGGCAGGCAGTGTAACCGGCATGATGGCAGTGTAACCGGCATGATGCTTCATCCTTAAAACACATTTGCCATTTACTTTCAGGATTAGTAGCAGGCTAATTTAAACATACTATTGTTAGTCTGACCTGTGGTCCAAGTTATACCAGAAGTATAAATAAGTAAAAATAAGAATAGATCTTTGTAATCATATCGACAGTATTCACCAAACTAAAAATTGGCTCAACAATTTAAACAATTTAACAGAAGGACATTAGAATGACTGGTAATATCATTATCATTAGTGTGATATGGTCACATGAATCAATTATCATTGAGACGAAAACATATCCCAAAACATAGAGGAACAATGTAGTAGCATACAGCATACAATATTAGGATACAAGCAGAAACAACCAACTATAGCAAGCAGTTTTCAAACAGGTCAAAATGAAACTAATTCAATTCAAATCAGCATATTTCATATGTAAACAATTTTTTTTGGCAGTGAAAGCTGTCAACCTTAAGTCAATATCCTCCCTCTGATTTCCTTGCTGTGGAAGTAATCCACCTCCATTCTTCTCTCTCATTGGTGCACAGAGAGAAGAACCAATGCTGAGCCACATTATATTGCATCAACTTGAATCTGCCAGGGTTACCTGCATTGTGCCCCCTGCTGAAAGCCCAGATGTGTAGGTTAGCATTGCGCCCACTGGGGCATGCGAGTGGGCTTTGTGTGGAGCTCAGAGCACACTCAAGTTAATAAATGATGCTTCAGCTGTCTGCACATCATTAATCACACATCAGCTTCACTTGCCATGTATACCCTGGCTTTATCCCTACAAATAAAACACGTCTAGTTTAAATAAACCACCTCCACACAGGTATTATTATGGTCTTACATTGAGAAAAACAAATTGATTGTCATGCAATTTTCTTAGGAATTAATATAAGGTATGCCTAAATTACTAAAAAAATACTTTACTCCAATAAATGTTCTAATAGAGAAAATGATTGCATAACAAATATCAATATGAATGAGTCAATATGAACTGATTTATATCTCATTGCATTACAGATGCATATCGCATACATAGATTTTCATTCACATCCTAAATAAAACATTGTCAATGCTGGAAAGAAAAACAGCCTTTAACACTTTTCCAGGCTGCCAAGAGAAGTGAGAGAAAAGGAGGCCAGCAGCTGGGCTTGTTGCTAAGGTAAACAGGCAGGGGTCGGCGCATACACTCCTCTCTGTGTGATTACTCCTCCAAACGAGCGGAAAGAAAAGTCACTCGCTGGAGTAACAGCTCCCTGGGTGACCTGGAGCCCACAGTGGCTCGTAAAAAAAAAAGCCTGTTGGTTGTTTGCCCATTGCCCATGATGCATGGAAAAAGAACCCTCACATCCTGTCAGGATGCACCGTGAGGGATATGTATTTTATGGACGATGGGGGGTGGGGTGAGGGAGCTATTGCAGGTCTATGATAGAGAAAAGACTTGGTAAGAATGGGCATATGTCACGTCCCTGTTCGAAGCCCTGTTAGAAGTCTGCTCGTTGTCTCTGGGGAGGTGAGGGGCCACGTTCCCAACTGCACTGCCTCCTCCTCTCAAAGCCATGGAGGGGTTGTTTCATGCATAGTTAACGTACTGTGTGCTGGCCACACTGGCCAACAGTGAGAAGAAAGGCCTCATCTTCAAACACTAAATTTCGTGTCCTGGTCATCTAGCCTGGGCTGCCCACACAAAGGGGATTGGCAAATAGAGGTAATAGCATGGTTTACTTTAAGGCCAGGCAAAACTCTCAGGTTCACGGCCCTTTATTGCAGCTTGCAACGATACATGATCTTAATCTCCACTTGATAGGCCTAAATGGCTGAAGTTGAACTTTTAATGTAAGTGGAAGTGCTTGAGTGTGGATTTTGACCACATCAGGCAATGGAGACTTATGAATTTAAACTATGATTCTAACTGTGAGTTCAACAGACGGTGTTATTGTTCTTGGCATAAAGCTAACAATGACTAAAGCATGTCTGTAAATATGACCACTTTGAATAGCCGCACCCTTGCAGATCACCCACTCAAAAGAGTCTTGGGGGATAACCCCTGAACTGTCCTGCACAGGATACTGCAGTGAGGTGCTCCCAGTCATAACCATCCTCTGGAACAGCTTGCACATGAGAGGAGTCCCCAGCTGAATTGTAGATGTTAAGATTCTTGCTGTGTGTCTCCAGCGCTCCCAGGCCATTTAGATGAGTGTCATCTCTGAGTGCATTTGAGGGTAGCCTTATCGCCAAACACATGACTCAGGCAGCCAGAACAACAGCCAACATTCACTCCCCTCTAAGCTGTGTCTAATTAATTCTGCGCTCAGGGGGACTGCATACAGTATGAATACTCCAGACAGTGAGTGGGAAAGTGGGCCGAAGCACGAGGTTTTCATGTACAGTACAGTGGTGCAGCGAATACTGAATGAGAGTAAACAAACAATTATGTGTGTGGCCTGCACAATGTGGGACGTGTTCAACTGTTGCTATTCAGCACTGCCTATTCCTTAAGGGATTTAGGTTAATTAATAGTGGAATGTGGTGGGTAATGCAATGCAAGAGATAATACATTCGGATACTCTCTCTTGTTTAAACATTGTTGGGATGCTTAGAGACGGTACACAGACCTTGTTAGCTTTACAACAAAAGCCATTATTTTACATGTAAACAACATTACCAAACAAGCCACAGTTTCTCATTTTATCCATTCATTGTTTTCTTCTGTGAACACTGGGGAATGATGCTCCAAACATGTCATTGCAGACACACAGATTTTTGGTTGTAATGAAGATTTTAATCATGACAGCGTAAACTAGCGTGAACAAAGTGTGACAATTGGATCAATGTGTCCTGGAGCACAATTTCCTGAGACAGAACAGCGGGAGAGCAAAGGGTGTCTTGGGCTTGGCTGGAGTCCAGTGTCTACTCTAAGGCTTCACACTGTAATATTTTCATATTCCCCCTGCAGGCACACCGGCTGCTGAAGCACCATAACTGTGGACAGAGAAAGAGAAAGAAAGAAAGAAAGAAAAAAAGAAAGAAAGAAAAAGGTTGTGATGGAGGGGGATGGGGAGATTCTACCCAGCAAAACCTGAGGGGCCTAAGCAGTAAATTTCAGCTACTTTTACAACAGCCTCTCCGACATCTGAGGAAATCAAATATGGGAGACGATGGGCTAGAGGCTTATTAACCTCAGTCTCTTTGTAAAAGGAGAACGGCTTGTAGTCTGCCAAGAAATAATGACGGGGCTAAGCACTAGAGCCAAGCTTAAAACACTAGTCAACTGACAGAGTGCACATCCCTACTTGCAACATGGGTGGAGTCTAGACTGTGTCCACCCCCATGTACACACATACGCACACACACATGCACATACACACCTACTGAATTTGTAATGATTCTCTTCAAATCATACATAATAAAAACATGATCTTAACTGTACGTGATATAAGGCATTGTACGCCATGTTTGTGGGAGGGACTGATTTTCCTTTGCTGTGAAACAGTAAGTTCCTTCTTTTGGTTTTTACCACCCAATAAATACAAATTAGTATGTGATTGGTTGTGCAAACTCAGGAAGCACTGTTTACCTGCTGGAATGGTCTTGGCCAGTGTTTAAACACTCCTTTCTTAGGGAGTGCTTGTATATTCATATGCGAGTGTTTGTACATGGGTGTAGGTGTCAGTGTGTGAATATGGTTATTAAACCTTCCAATGCAAACACTCACATTTATTGCTGAATGACTTCAGGCTTTTAAACCTTCTTGTGCCAGCATGGCCTGACAAGTGATGTAATCCTAGGCCTTAACTGCCACTTGGATTGAAGAAAAAAGGACTACAAGAGTCAGAGGGGGAAAAAATCCATTTTACCTTCCTGTCTCAATTAAAAGGCGAATGAATCAGACTGTGTTGGGGGCTCCACTTGTACAAACAATCCAGTTCAACATGACCTCTCTCTCAGCACCTCTGCATGGGAGTATGTAACACTCAGCTCCAGCATGGCAGGCTTAGTCAGGGAGGTGCCAGTGGCAATGGGTTCCAGAGGGGAAGGCGGAATATCAGTAGGATTATACTTGCCTCTGAGAGTCAACAGCCTGAAGGCATCCACAGGGACAGGAGGGTGTGTGTGTGTGTGTGTGTGTGTGAGAGAGAGAGTTATACTGACTGATGGAGAGAAAGTTATATGGGGGGTGGGATTGATTTCTGAAGTTGGACAGAAAGGAGACCCAAATAGGACAGACCTGTAAAAACACAGTGCATATCTCGGCCTACTGTTCTCTTTAACTGTTCATGCATGGGCGCAGCCATCTTGGAAATTAAAACTCAGCATATTTGCCATTTAAATGAACTGTCCAGTTGGAATATCTTTTTGTAACTGATAAAAACCTCTTGGAAAATTATTTACAAGTATGGAACAAACCATGTGATCAAATTGATATATAGCAAATCCTCAAACATGTGGTTCATTTTGGGTTTTGGTCAGCCAGTCCTGATAACAAGACCAATTGTTTCCATTGCTTTTCCAAACAGAAGCTTAATCTGGCCTTTACTTTCAGTCTCTGTTTTCAGGAAGATATCTGGTGACACACCTCAAAGCCATGAAACCCCAGTTTTGCAAGTGAAATATGAGCATCCTTTTATGAAGATCATTGTCCATTCATGATGTCAAGTGCTGATGGAAATTATCAACAGAAAAGGTAGGTGGGCAAAGGATCCTCATTAAAAAAAAAAAAAACACACACACACACACACAACTTGTCAATTACTTCCAGACATCAGAACTACTCAGCCATGAAATGCGAGATTTATCACACTGTAGACTCAGACCATCTAAAGAAGTGCTGAAATCTGATGAAACATTTGAGTTGAAATATTGGGCCAAAACCTTGATTACGTCTTAGTTGAAGGTGAGCTCTAGCAGGTGGCAGGCGGCAGCGACCACAGGAAACCTGTAACTGAATCCCAGGCACACCTGCTCTACTTTTATTGCAGGTTAGTCGGCACTGTGAAAATCTAGCCTCTTTTCATTGGTAGCGTTCAGAGAATTATTGTGGCATGGCCCCTGAAATATGCTTGCATACAATGTGAGAAGTGGAGAAGTTAGCTTAACAAAACATTAGATCATCCACTGCAAGCTCTACAGGGCAAGAGAGAAGAAAGATGGTATTGAGGGGGAGGGAGGAGAGAGCACTGGGATATGATGAAGACTGAAGCTCTCTTGGCTGTAGCCAGGGCTGAATATGATGGACTCAATAGTGCCTCACTATATGTAATTTCTTCAAATCGGTGTACAGGAATAGAAAGTGGCGAGCACTCAGGCAAGGCGTCCAGTACAGCCGTCTCTCGGCTCTTTGTCTGGCATGAACAGTGGGGCTCATTCATGAGAGGTGAGCACTGAGGCAGCTGCCATACCTGACACGCACATTCACACAAATACAGTTCAAACCACTGGCAACGAAACACACACACACACACAACCTTTCAACCTCCTTCCCATCTCCATAGCATTGTACCAATGGCATTGCATTTCTCATCTCATTGACAATGTTTTGTGCACTAGTGTACTTCACTAATACTTTTGTACTTTACAATATTATAGGATCAAACCAATAAAAAATCACCTTAAAAGATGATTTAAAGTGAAAGTCTTAGTGTAATTCCCCAGACTTCAGAATATTTATCTTGTTATACCAATTTTAACATTCATTTACTTATTGAGGCAGAATTATTTGGCTTGTTTCAGTATATTTTGTCATATTTTGTCAACTAATTAGATAATACAAATTTTGAGGTAATTTTACTATTTATATGAGGGAAAAGCATTCTATCTAGTTGTCAGACAGACACTGAAGGTAATTTTACTTAACATAATCACTGTTGGTGACTTCAAACAAAATGATGTGTCACTGCAGCAAGACAGTTGAAAGAAAGTTTAACATGTGTCTGCAAGCAGCAATATGGGGGCCAATCATCATAATTGGACTGTGTTGCCATAGACACATTTTTTTTGGCAGTGTGACATTCTTGAGAAAATCCAATAATGCCATCATTGCTAATGACATTACAGATGTCCATGGATCATCCTTGGGGTCCTCCACAGTAGCCTATGATTAGGAGGTGCACCTGCATTGTCAGTTATTTGCAAAATGCAAGATGATGCTAAATTTTTCAGGTCCTCTCAGGTCCTCACAAACAGGGGTGCTGTCATTTCTACAAACCATCGTTGGCAACAACAACGATTGCAATCTTGATCATTTGAACCATCGTCCAATTTTGGTGCAAAGGTGGCAATGACAAGCATTGTCAAAAGGTGGACCCAGGTTCAGTTCTCACATCTCTTCTTTGTTCTTAATTCTTTAGCTAAACTCAATTAATGTCCTTAATGGTGTCTGTTGAAAATTGTTGTACTGTTTGCATTATGTCAATAATTACAATGACAAGAAAATACTTTTGTCTAACAGAGCATTAACTAGCATTGCAAAATCACTCATTGGTCTGGATTCGAATTATCAACCTCAAAATAACAAAACAACTTATTTACCTTGACACTATTGGAACTTGACAAAAGTGACAGCAAAGCCTGATTTCAAAGAAGTGAAAATAACATTCACATTTGGATAATAATTTTAATTGTATGACCATAAATCAAATTTGGAGGAAAATAATTACTTTCATGGCAGACTGAGTGCAGACTTTTAAAGAATTCACCGTAATGACTACAAACAACACACACACTTGCAGTGACTGGTGAAATAGGCCATCATTATCTCAACCAATAGTATTTCTCTCTGCCTCAGCAACAACGTAGTTCAAGCGAACAACCAATATGGGGTAATGTGATGGAGGAGTGCCACTTTATAAACACAGTCATGAATGGGTCATTGTCTGTATTGTACTACCATCAAACTACCATAGCTTAGCAATGACTGAGCTAACATTTGTAGAAACACACCCCAGCATTTAGCGCAATTGTGAATTAGTGACTCACACACAGTACACAGTAAAGTATACACTAACCTGGAGCAGTTGGCTGCCTGCTATAGCGGTGATGGTGATGGCCTTGCTGCCAATTTTGATTAGCTTCCTTGGTAGTTAACCTTTATGTCATTCGGTCAGAAACACCCTTTCTACCAAATTCTAACAGAATTGTGAAAAATTTTCAATAAAATTCAGTATGTTGGAAAATCATTTTTGAAAATTGGGTGTAATGGTTCAATGGATATTAATGGATGCAGCTCCAGCTTTGACCCATTGGTGGCGCTAGATCACATGACTTGCTGAAACTTGATATTGAAACTTAGTTTGTGAAACTCTGAAACATTGGAAACACATTTTTGAATTACTTTGAGGCTTCAAAGCAGTTTCCACAGAGTCATATAGTATTTGTACTAAATGATGGATACTAATGGCACACAAAGGCACGCAACACAGTTCAGAAGCTAAGAGCTGGATGGGAGACTACTTTGGGTGACTTGAAATTCATCATTGTCCTAGATTCAAGCACATTTGTCATCCTTTTTTGACAAGTTTTGAGCAAATTTGGCTAGTCTTTAGAATGTTAGTGGATCTTTTTATTTGTTTAAATATCTAACAAATATTTTCTTAAATCGGGACTTTCTGGTCTATGTATTTTTTCTTGTTTCAAGAAATCTTAGTAGTGCAAGTTTCTTGCTACACTGGCAGATAATTTTGCTTGCAAAAAGAGCATATTTTTTCTTATTTTTAAAATTAAAATTTTCATTACTGGATCTGTGTCTGACTATAGAATTCGAATGGTGACAAATGCTTGTCAGTCTCAGCACTGTGACAGATATGATTCCCTAACATTTCCCCGAAGTTAAATTTCTCTAACTTGCATAACTGATACAAAATGTATCATTTGCTTCAAGTTATTGTACAGTTGTGACATTTAGGACACAGGCTACTATCTAATGAATGCCTCAAGGAAAGCCATTAGACCTGCAGAGATCTCTCTTACCCCAGGGATGAGGACTGTGCTGCCTGACTGCCTCCCTCTTTGGAGTGTTTCTAGCAGAAAGAGTGAAAAAATGCAAATGTTTAGCAGCAGTTGATCAATCTAACAAAGCAAGGCCAGAATATGAAAGAAAACATGAACACAAGAGAAATCTATTTTTTTTTCCTTTTGTTGGCTATGAAAACTTTATCCTTTTATCTTGGTGTACATTACAGAAATGACTATTGAGTTCAATGACAATTTAATCTCCTTTAAAGAGTCAAGTCCAGGCTGAATCAAATCAATCAGGTTGAGTAACTCTAGACTTCAGCATCTTTAGACACACTTTTGATCTGCTGCCTTCAACACCGAGGCACTGGGGCAATTTTTAGTAGCGGTTATGTGTCATCTCTTGTCACACACACTCAGTCACTCTCTCCCTGTCTCTTTCTCTCTTTCTTTATGTGTGCGTGTGTTTGTGTGTCTGAGAGAGAGAGAGATATATATAGAGAGAGACTAAATATGTACAGCAAAAAAATTAGCTGGCTGCTATAAAGCAGATCAGCTGATCATATGTGGACCTGGCTAGTACCTGAAGGTGAGACTTTTGGGGATAGTTATGCTGCTGCTGTCAGCAGTCAATGTGCATTGAGTCCCCTGATATGTAACACCAGTATTACACACATTACATCATTCACACTATGTCCAATCACCTCAGATTAATGGCACATAAAAAGCCAGGTCAACAACTCAGTCTTGTTCATTATTTCTTTAATAATCTCTTTATTTATTGTGTTTTCCCATCAGAATAATTTACTTTGGAATATAATGTTTATTCTACTTTCCAAACTGTTGATAACCCATTGTTTTTAGAATGTTTGGCAAGCTGGATAAGTGTGTCACCATGACTTCATCCTCCTTACTTCTCCATAAATTAAACATGTGGAATGACACTATTGATCACTGAATTATATCAATTACACATCTGCAGAATGAAGAACATGCCAATGCACCAAACATAGCTAGGTAATCAATACTGTCAAACTACCTATGTGGAGGAAAATAAGTTAAAACAAATGTATTAAACAGCGCTGCACATGTTTTTAGCCATTACTCTGCCAGGAAAACCTTGACTCCAAGTCCAGTGGGGATGCAGCAGAGGAGTATGATCCACTGAACTAATTTAGTGTGAGTCTCAAAGTCCAAACACAACTAAGGGCCAAGTGTTTCAGTGGACCAGAGAGAGAGGCCTTGTTTTTGTGCAAGGATTAACAGGCTGTCTTAAATGCTCATTCACTCCTGTTCTTAATTCAGTCCATATTCATGCATAGTGCTCTAGTATATGCAAGTGTGTGAGTTGAAAATAGTGTGAGTGGTTGACAGAGAAAGAAAGAAGACAACTCCTCTCATTTCCACCGCACAGTAACTGATTTTTAACTTTTCTTTGCAATAGTAACAGGTGCATGTAGAAAAACACCGACATTTGATCAGCACTGGCTATCTGATCAAAGGGGTATAAATAAGTTTTACTTAGTTTGATCACTTAGTTTACTTTTACTTAGTTTGATTTACTTAGTAAAGTGTCTGAAAAGACAGCTTCTTCTCGAATTCTTGGCAGGCAGTGGGCAAGACTCATTTATTCATGACTGACAGCACCACATCAGACAGTTCGCACTTCTGTATCTCGAAAATGATTGTGTAATAGGAGGTGTCCCGAATTTGTGCATATAAACACCGTATCCCGAATGTTATCAACACGGGGTCAAGGGATACTGAGGTGCATGTAAACTCAGTCGTTCTTTTACACCACTCAAGGCTAATTTTGTATTTGTTCAAGACAATCTCCTACCTCTCACTTGTGTGTGGGAGTTGTTGGTCTAAGAGACGCTGCCACTTAGTTTAACACAAGAATAATTTTTGGTGCCCTCTATACCCCCCCCCCCCATTCTTATCTAGTCCCTGAATATAAGATGACCTTCCTTTTTTCAGAGGAATTAACAGGAATAAAAAAAAAAAAAACATTGTCTCCAATTTGGCCCTATATGGTAGATAGACAGATGAAATTACATAAAATAAAAACTTATAAACTTTCACAGATGTAGTATATTCCTGTAGTACTAGTAGCACTGGAGTGGCCAAAGTCATAACTCTTTGAAAAGTGCTTGAACCAGGCACAATGCTTTTCTGATTCAACTAGCCCAGAGTGGTGCCATTTACGGTTGCATTGTGTTCAGGGAAACATCGACTGCTGGTATTCACTTTAGACAAACTGGACTCCCTAGATCACTGCCCATTCAGTTACCAATGGCCAGAAGATTGCATTAGTTAAAATGAACAAAAGCTTGGAAAGTGTAAAGAGAATGTGAGAATGGATGGATGGGGGGTGGGGGTGGGGGGGTGCTGGGGTTTTGTTGAAACCAGTTTTCTCAGCCTGGCAGGTGACAACTCACTCATGTTTGATTGACAAATCCAATGTGCAGAGGCTAAAAGAACATGTAGCCATTTTCTTCTTTTCTTTGAGGTCTGAGAATCTTACTCTTTCAATTAGTCACCCATAAACCTACAAGCCAAGCCTCAGTAAAAATGAATGTTAACTGCCTCATAATAGCTGCTTTTAATACAATCTGAAGACAATGATGTTTGGTATTTGGTGCATGTGATTAAATAACCCATCTCTAATTGGCTCAGCCCCATACAAAATTATTCTATTTTTTCGGTTTGCTTTGTGTCTTTGCATGTTGTGTTAGGGGGTAGGGGCTGGGTTGTGTTGGCCTCAGTTTAGTTCTAAACTACTGTTTCACTTTCACTTGAATACCATATCAACCATTAAACTATGCATAAATGCAATAAATAATGGGTTATCATGTTAGTGGACCTATAATCAAATAACACCAATGGAGAGAAAGTGAGAGGACAGAGAGACAGATCTTCATAAAAGGTCAGGGAAAGAAGAGTTTGAGGCCCTCCTAAATGAGATATAATGTAAAATGATCAGGCATATGAATAGACACCTTAATTCACCAAAGTTAGACAGATCAGATTTTCCAGTAAGTCAACATGAAATGCCTACTCTGCTTGTTGGTAGCTAACAGGACAAAGATTACTTAATCTGAAATTTTTACCAAACTATCCGATCCTGTGCAGTTGCTCTTTATTAGCATTACTGTAAATTCATGTCAGTTCATTTGTTGTACAGGTTACAGGATACATCTCAGATCCATTTTTCAAGAACCATGCTGACTGTCAATTTAATGATCATGATTTGTTATAGTAAGAAGTACATAGGAAACCTTAATCTTATCTTAATTAGATTTTAATGTCCACTAGCACAGCATAACACACAAAACCAGTGACAAGAATTTTGCCAATTTCTTGAGTGCCCTATGTGTCTTGAGTGCCCTATGTGTAAGGGTTGTCTATGGCAACAGTTCTTCTGAAAGGTGTAGGGCTGCCAAGCACTGTCAGGAGGCCCAGAACATACCATTCACCAATTCAGTACAGGTTCCAGGTATCCAAGGACCTCCAAGAAACTTCAGAAAAAAAAATTCCAAACAAATACTGTATGTGTATGTGTGCATGTACGTCTGTGTGTGTGTGCGTGTGTGTGTGTGTGTGCATGTGTGTGTGAGAGAGAGAGCAGAGACAGTTTATTTGAAGAAACCATCTCAAAGTGTGTCTCTGTGTCAACTAGGTTGGGTATGTGCCTGAGGCAAGATGGTGCATACAGACACACACACACTCGCACACGCACACACTCATGGACATGCACAGGATTTAGCAAATGTTCCTGCCAACTGTGGGCATGAAGGTAAAAGGCGACCATAAATAAATGATCACCTGTGCAGGGAGGCCTGATGTAGGCTGTATATGTGCTCCTGACTGAACAATGATAAGAGAGAAACTAGAATGACCATCAGACATTGTTGATATTAGGCCAAATTTACTTTCAGAAGCTGTGTGAACTAAATAAAATGGTAGATTGTGTCATAGAGGGTATATGTACATATATTAAATAGGCATTTTACAGGAGGTACCTGTTACAAAAGGTCGATAACGTCAATGTGTTTAGGTGTGTCATAAAATGACCTGCATAATGGTAACAATTTATATGCCCATTCAAGACAGTGGTTAATGCATTATAAAACCAACCAATGTCCCATAGAAAATAATGGTCAGAAAAACATTGAGAACTCATTCCATTTGCAGTTGGAGCTAGGTTTCAGAGTCATCTTCAAGTTTCCCTTGAGGTCCTACACACTCTCCATTAACCTTTGGAAAGTAGCTGGAGCATTTTTTCACCCATAGACATTATTTTGCAATGGCATAAATCATGGGACACAGGCTGTTTTCTGTTATTCCTGGGTGATAGGGAATAACCCTACTAGACCCTACTAGTTCTGTGGTCCTTAAAGAGAACACAGAATTAAAAACAGCTTGGTAGTGCCTGGCCCCCTTAGCTCTGGCTATGACAATGGCACTATCCCGCTTATTACATGTCTAGCTATTGAAGATAACATGACATGACAACGAAGCATTGCTCATCATTGCTTTCAAATTTTAATTATTAAGACAGATAATAGCTTCCACGAAAAAAGTAGACCGTTGCTGATTGGTTATGGAATTGCTCTGTTTTCTCTTTCTTGACAGTGGTCTATTACACATGGTATATTATATCTGACCTTGGAACGTTGGGAAGTCCCACTGAAGTGCATGGAGCATTCTACAGCATTATTAAGAGCTGTGTAATAACAAAGATTAATGCCACGTTCAACCATTCTATGTCTTCTTTCATTCATAATCTTAGTTTCATTTTTCATAACCCTCCCAGTCTAGGGTAAGCGGATTATGTGAGTGTGTGTGTGTGGGTGTGGTGGTGATAAGAGGCCAACACTGGTGATTTTTGTGATGTTTGGCTGCATTCTGTCATTCCTATTTGTTATATTTTTTAAAAAGGCAAGGAGGAAAGGAAAACAAATCATGTGTTATGATTGGTTGAATTGTTTTGAACAGGCTAGAAACTTGTTGGCAAGCAGTGGCGACTCACAATGGAAGCCAGGGGAAGCCCAGCTTCCTCAGTATTAAATGGCTTAATGAATTGTGGAGATATGATAATAATCTGGGCTAATGACAATTGGGTGACAATTAAACACTAAATGTTTTTAAATACTTATAGAGTTTTCGTACAAAGTATATTGAAATGTAATAAAGTGCTTTTTAATGTTAAATTGACAACATTTTAGTACTGTATGTGCATACCGTAGTGGTAGTGGTAGAAAACCTTAACTCGCTCTGACATAGCCAAGGGGAGCCAAAATCATTCCACACCCATTTCACCTCCTGCTTTTTCTATGAAAAAAATCAACCAGTCAGAATTGGCATTTGAGCCACTCTGACTTCACCACTAGTTCAGCCCGATAGTCTAAAAACTTCCTCTGGGTGTGTAAAGGAATCCTATTAACTATTGGTTTCCAAGAAAAAGAACTGAAAATCAGAAGTGAGTAGGCCTGGGAAGCCAGCTTCATGTTGTCTCACACTAATCAGTTCAGAAATGCAAATAATGACATAATCTTTACTCTTGCCAGTTTGTTGGTCAATCACTCAGTCAGTACCATAGCCTAGTTATTTGCTGATCAGTGAGTCAGATGGATAAGGATGATTGTTTCTTATTAAACGATAATAGCTGGGAAGGGCTAACCTGTGTCAGATGTTGCAGCTGTACTGAAAACCACTTGAATTCAAGCATTCTCAACACTATACCAAAGTCTAAAGCGAGTGGTTCACTGTTAGCAGGACAGCAACACTGTTAGCAGCCTCAAGCAACAGCACAGGCAGAAATGCAGAATGCAGATATTGCCTGGAATCTTTATTTAGTTCCCAGCATGTAGAGCAATGTATGATTATTTTTCTAATTAGATGTATTTTTAGTTGGTGATTTAAAGAGGGGGTTTGGTGAAACAACAGAATAAGTTCATTTGAAATGACCAATAACACTCCACTCCACCTTTGCCGCCCTATTAACAAACAAAACGTGTGAAGCCAGGAGCAACTCCGAAACAAATGCAAACCTAGACTATAACAGTGAGCTACTAGGTTTAGCATTTTAATATCAAACCTATTTGTTTTGGAAGGAAAATAACACCTTGAAATCTATACCATTATATCGACACAACATCCATTCGCTAATTTTGAAATATGCTATGAAACGATATAGTGCAATTTAAAGTTATAATCAAAGTGCTAATGGATCTAACAGTAAGTTACATGGTAATACATCTCTTAGCAAACTAGAGCAGGGTCCAAGTTACCCAAGGAAAAATGTTACCGTTTAAGTAGCACAAGTCCACTCTTACCGCGACCGGAATTCACTTGGAAAACTATGAAACGCTGTTGTCAGTCCAACCTCAAGTAAAGTTCAAGTCCTCCAAAGTGCAGGAAAATTCTCTTGATATAATGCGACAGTGCAGGTTCTGAAGCATGGGCCTCCAACAGTTCAGTTTCTCAAGAAACACTTGCCTAAACTCCTCTAAGAATGACCAAAATAACCACAGTCTACGTCGTTATCTGGTGTTATACCTACTCACTGTATGAAACTATACAATTTTGCTCAACAACATTTATTCTTCTTTATTCAACTATTCATTTACAGCTATTTTCACAACTCTAATCCCTTTTCATCGTTATATTTGCATTTAATCTGACATAGCTTCACCTAACCAGTTGTCCACCCTCATTCATTTTCACTGGAGGATGGGAGTTGAGGTATATATATATATACCATGCTATGCAGATCATAGCATCTGCAGACAGTCAATGCATTAAATAGCCTAGACCACAGCAGGAATACACTCCATGTCTACTCCATAAGTAAGCCTAACCCATACTGGAAATGGAAATATTTTTAAATGGAAATATTTTTAAAAAATATGCTAGGATACAACCTTGGCATGGCCATAGGCAGATAAGTTTCATGTGGTAATTGTGCTGTTCTACTCTACTTGTGCAGTAATTACTCTACTTCCATATCTTCATTCTCTTTTGCCTTATGTAGCACATCACGGATCATAGGCTAATCTAAAGAGTGTTTCATGGAGTTTGTGTCATTCCATCTTGTGTTATTCCAGCCTACTTACGGAATAATCACTCTATATTTCATCTCTTGCTTCAGTGTTGCTATCTTGTTGCTGCTGTGATTTTAAAAATCATACTTGCCCTATGATGTTTACAGGCTTTAAAGTGTTACCAAATGAACCTATAATAATATGCAGCAGGCTACATACACCATTAGTGTGAAACTTGGCAACAGGCTTCCAGTTATCATTGTGTCAAAAATCCACCTAGAAATTCTGGTCACAAAAGACATCACTGGGTTTTCGTGTACTTGAAAATGATAAAATGTGCCAGTGGCAGGTCACGTGACACAGCACAAACAAACAAGACAAAAGCATTGCTGTTAAGATCTTTAAAAAATATTATCCAAATCTCAGGAAGCATTACTAGTAAACATATCTTGGGAATACGATGACCCTTAAAATTCAAACACATGTAACTTTTTTGTCAAATAGTGTTTACAAGTAGAGATATTACAATAAACACTGCAGAAGATCATGGTGGAGTTGGTTTATGTACTTTATTAATAAGGCAACAGAATTTGAAGCGTGACTTTCATTCGTCCATGCATTTTCTTAACAATAAAGAAATTTGGTGGGAAAGCAATTGGGCAAAATTAAGATCTCCAATAGTGGTTTAGTTATTCACAAATACAATTGGACAATTACAGAGCCCCCACGCTAGGACATTTATGGGTTGTATTTTCAGTGTAATTTTTTCAGTGGTTAATTGGCGTCTGGCAGTCAGCTTCGGTTCATTAAATGACCCCTGCTGGTCCTCACAGAGAGGGATGGTCATGCTAGGGTCATTAAACAAAAGGGAGCATATGAATGAAATGCATTTGCTTCATGATCATATTGTGTGAATTACTGAGAGTACACAGTGAAAAGTAAAGTATATATCTAGTTTGTTACTGCAACAATACCAGATGTTAAGTTCATCAGTTGGAATATAGCTTCATGAGGCATGTAGTCGCTACAACATTTTGTACATGCATCACATGTCAGGTGAAAAATGTAAATGTCAGATCCTACATAATATAGACGGATGAAATTGCCACTGACCTAATTATAATATTACTACAACTGTGCATATACTCCTAGTTTACAGTTACAGTTTACAGTTTAAAATTACAGCAAGCAAACAAAAAACATGAAGCAAAGTTCTGTTTCTCTCTAGTTGTCATTTCTTCCAGTGTAATTATTGTAGACGTGGACTTTGAGTTTTCAAGTGAATTAGGAACATTTTGGATTTGTTTGGGATACAGCCAAACAGTAGTCACCAGCACGCTACCAATTTTATCCTGATTCCCACCCTTGGTCTTTTCCACAGTTCACTGTATGAAACAAAAGGCCAGTAGGCAAGACAGAAGTGGTGTACTCAGCAAGCCACCTGAGCAGAAAAACTGAGCAGAAAAAATTTTTTAAATTCAAATGATGGAATAGCATGTGCATGGCCTTGGTGTAAGTGACTCACATGCTGAGCCAGAGGGTAGCATGAGTCTTGGCCAGACGAAACCTCAAACTGGGCCCGCCAGCAGACCCATCTAGAAAAGGCATTCCTCCCCAAGGTTGAGGAGACCTGCTGGGCTGTAGTCCACAAAGCTAGTAGGAGAAAGGAGAGGCAGGGGGTTGTCCAGGAAACGGTTGAGTGGTTGGGCAGGCGTCCAGATAGGGCCGTCCGTTTAGCCTGTCAAACAGACAAATTAACACAGGTTATGGGAGCAAGCCACAGCAGGGGCAGAGTTGCGCACCTCTGCCTGGCCCTGCACAGAATCACTGTCCATGTGGTTTTCATCAGGTGGGTGGAGTCCTTACTATTCTTCTCACTGTCACTCTCCCTGTCCCACTACACTGTCCTCTCACACGTATTTTTGCCTCTGTCAGTGACACGTGTGTCTTCAAGCACGTCCTGTTGTTACCTTTTTTCAAAATATTCTATCCTGTTTTTGTTTTCACATTTCCCCCTTTACATTGACTCTTGCTGACACGAATGAATAGAAACATTTTTGGCACACTGCCAGAGACATGACCTCTGATGAAGGAAAAAAAAACCCAGAGGTTTCTGGATTATTTTTAAAAGCAATCAGACTTGTCATTATTATGATATAACACAACAGTGATCATTCTGGGGATTTCACTGAGGGCTCATTTTGGTCCATAAAAAGACGAAGGGCATGGGGGACCTGTCTCTGATCCCTTGACCTTATGTCCTTTTGGCTCCAGGCCTGGCTCCCTTATGGCACTGCCTTATGGCTGAAATCAGGCCTTCTGGGACTCGGCTTTGACTTTACAACCTCCAGGAACTGTTGAGTGACAAGTCTATTCCCCTGGTGAGTCATATCAGTTTTATGACACCTAGTGGTGGACAACTTGATTCAGCTAATGCCAAAGTGGTCCAAATTCTGAGAACTCAGCAGTCTTCTCTAGATAACGATTAATCATTCTGACAAATCACCTCGAGGCAGCGTGTACAGTGCTAACCAAAGTTCCAAAACGTGAACGTACAACTGTGTTTGTTTACACAGTGGACACACCCCCTGAAAGTTAGACTTGTAAACACATAAGCAAATTCCTGACGTACTTCTTTCCACAAGCTCTATGAGGATCTCTTTCACGTTTATTAATGGAAGAGGTTTCGGGAACCAATCGTGTAGAGACATTTCAAGCAGCAACTCTCCACTTCACAAGGGCTGTGTGTGTCAGAGTCCTTGATTCAAATACACATGTACACTTCAGGCAAATCCCCAAACTGGAGTAAAAACCATATAAAAGGCATACTGTTTTAGAAAACTTCTGTTAAATACAGTTGTGTGCTGAAAAGCTGCTGTTTTTTTTGTTTGTCTGTTTGTTTTGCTTGCATGCTTTTGAGAGAAATTCACCAGCCATTGAGTTTACATGGACAGGGGAAGAGCTGTCAACTTCTGGAATGTTCATGTGAAAATAAACATGATGTTTTCTCAACCGTGACTGCTTCCTCTCTCTCTTTTCTCTCTTTCTCTTTCTCTGTTTTACAATTTGGTAAAATGGGAAAAAAAGGGAAGGGAAAAAATCAGTTGCATCGTAAGCAGAAGGCTGGTAAATCAGTTTTATGTTGGCTCAAGGTTGTAGGCAGTCAATTCTGGCTTTGGGAGTGCCATCTTTCAACTCCTCAGCAAAAACATGTGTACAAGGTACGGTTACCGCATGCCGTCCAAGCCATCTAGAGATCGTATTCATCACATGTCTTTCATCAGGACACTAAAAAAAGAGGACTTTCTGTATTCTCTCTCCCTCCCTCCCTCCCTCCTTCTCTCAGTCTCTCATGACCACCCCCATTCCCAGCCCTCACATTTCAAACCAGCGGTGAACACACTGTTTGTTTATCCACAAGACTCATTAGAAATGTCTTGAGTTGGAACAGTGACCTTTTTTGTGGCTTCAGTGTGACCATGGAAGACATAGCATTCCACTTTGCACATTGGGCAGTATTGGCTTCTTCTTCCTACAGATGTGATGAAGTGGGAAAACTCATTAGATGTGCTAAAGAGGCAATTAAGCGCATACAGCATCTGATTATGCTCACCACCCATAATTCATCACCTCACCATGGGACACAAGGCACAGATTTACTGTTACGCTCTGTGAAGAGCAAGCAGGGTCCGCATTTAGCATTCCTTCAGTACCTGGCCCTGAGTCAAACCGCCAGATATTTATTAGAGGTGAAATGAGCCCTGTGTAGAATTTGAATTTAATTAATCTCCCTCAGGTGCTCAACAGAGAAGGGGAAGGCTGGCAAAGCCAACTATGTGAAGCATTGCAGGCATGGAAATCCATACGTGCATCATGTGCTGTATGGGAAAGTTTTATCCAAGCAACTTTAGACGGTGGTGTGAAAATGACCGTTACATAAAAAGTCTAAGGCCTTTCATTCATTCATTTATTCATTGGCTCACCATAAATATTTCTTCAAGTTTATTTCCATCAGCATCAGCAACAAATGTTTGTCAAAGGATTCCACAATGATGTAGTACCCTTTATGAATGTAATGCCTAATACTGTATAATGCATTTAACAATATAAAATATGAAATGTATTGCACATTAAAAAACTGTGTTCTGTGAAAGAAAATGTAACTTATTAAGACGTACTTAAAAGAGGCTGAAACCAGAAGAGAGCTTGTGAGTTATCAGAGCAGTATTTGAGCCAATGTAGCTTGAGAATTACGATGCGAGAGGTTTTGAGAGTGAGGCAGACTTGTGTGAGGTGGCCTCATCCGTGTATTCTCTAGTTGCAGCACAGTGTTATCAGTGCTGCCATCAGCTTATCACAACTCACTGTCATCAGGAGTCTGACTGTGGCTGAAAGTATGTCTTGAGGGTAGCATGCTGTAGGCATCTCAAAAGATTATCCTTGTGCTGCATTCTGTTAGAGCTCTTTAAAGGATGCAAATTATCAGAGAGAAACCCACACATTTTCTTCCTAGACTGATCTGTCAGACTTGGCCTTCTCAACATGTGTTCTTCATTTCCCAAGATTGTTTTGTAAACACAGCTTGCAGACCTTGGATAATGCAGCGAATATTTCTCAAACTTCAATAAAATGCTTAATTTGAAGTTAAACTGCTCATTCCACCAATGTTTTTCATATATTTATTTAGGATGGTCTTCCATTAGGATTTTGACTCATCCTCTCCAAACAGGGCAAGCTCCACACACACACACATTAGCTTGTTGTGAGTGGTTCTGATAGCACTGATATTTCTAGTTTTAACTGTGCTGTCCATCTAATATTTATTGGACTGGAGAGATAAGGCAGAGTGCCGCCTCAGTTCCTGCAATGCACGGCACCAGTCCACGGACTCATAAGCTCCAGAGCCCAAAGAAAATATTACCCTTTGAAATTTACCAGGCCTTTGATTATTTTCCTTTCCAACAGAACCCAATTACCTCTGCTCGGTCATCGACTCCAGGTCTGGGAGTCCCCCCCACCCTCTGTGTACACATCTCTAAACAGACCACACATACAGAGTAAACAGTTCCGCTATTAAAGAGGTTACAATTAGACATTGGTCAAAAGGCTAATTCTGATCGACTGCCAAACTGATTACTGTTGATTTGTTGCAGTGATTGTTTCATGACCTAAAGGTCCCACATAACGTTTATGAGGAGAGAAATTTTCTGTGTTATTTTTATGGAGACATACAAGAACAGCACCTTAGAGTCGTGACTTTTTGTGGAAATATGTGTTGTTAACTTGTTTACTGACTGGGGTTAATGTGCTTCTGTGTGAGAGAACATGTATAGAATGGTGAATGTGTGGACAAACCCAGCTTGTGCTGTCAAGGGCTACTCATGGTGGGAGGAACGGAGTAAGGAACCACAGGCACAGGTTTACTTTGGCGACTGCGCAAACTCTACGAGCTGATAAATATTTAGAGGACTTCATCTCCCTTTATTTAGCTGCAGAAAGACAAATACAGACGGCCCAAACTACATATGAGAAAGTTGCATCCAACTGCTTTTTTGCTATGGGTTTGTCTGTTGCTTACAATCTGGTTGTTAGGTGCATAGAATTTTGCACAATGTTTATGCTTACTGGTATGTTTTTTTGTCCTCTGCAAGGCAAGATCAGAGCTTTAAATGACATGAACAGCTTCTTACAGAAAAGAAGTCTAGTGACTGAAGTCTTGTTTGAAATGGAACATTTTAGGGCCAGGTAGTTGAAGTAGCCTGAGGGCCTAAGAGCGGAAACTTTCCCCTCCGTCTCCCTTGTTCCCATGCATCAGTCTGAGTGCTGGGGACTCTCTCATCTCAAGGTCAAGTTGACCTTCGCTGTCGCCTCCTGTACCTGCCTGTGAAAGAGCTCAATACATTCTGCAGAATGGCGTGACAGAACACATCTGCGCTGGCAGCAGAAGATGGCCTTGATCGTGCTCAGTGGCATGGAAAAGTTGGCGGTGCGCAGCCCCTCAAGACGTTCCTGGAGCCTCCTCTGTTTCAATGTGCCGCCTGCCAAGCAGTGTTTGGGCTGAGTGGCTGTAATGCGCCCTGTCGTTGGGTGACCCGAGTCAGCTCCCAGTGGCAGGGCAGTGTACACTAATTCGCCCAGCTTAAGCTGTCAGGAGCGTGGGCTTCATCAGTCGAGTCCATCCGTCTCTCTCTATTTAGCGCTCCAGCAACACGGTGCATCTGTTACGGGGGCCAGGGCCATTGCCTCTGTCAGATGCAGTTAAGGATCTAATCCAGCAATCAAATCGCCAATCGAGACTAGAGCCTGCTGAGGGATCCCACCAGTGGACTCAATCTCTCTTTCTCTCTCTCACACACACACAGGCCGTCTCTTTCTCTGTCTCTCCCTCCTTGTTTGATTATTCTCATAGCATTCAGCTGTTGTGCTGCCCTATCACATGGAGTCACTGTTAATTGTTTTGTTTTTTTTAATGAGAGGATACATGGTTTTAATACTGGTAAAGGACAATGTCAGTAACACGGCTGTGTCACGGCTAAACTCGACACTGTTAAATCTGTTAAAGTGGAATTGGTTACATCAATTTTGATTGAACCCATTTTTAACCAGGTTTCACATCTTTCCACTCGTAAATTCTCATTACTCTTAATATATATTCACTGTTAAAAAGTATCATTATAATTTACACTTGTTTTTTGACTCCTTACGGACAGAAATATATTTCCTATATATATATATTTGTGGAGTGTGATTTACTTTTATACCTTTTCTGTTGACTTGACACAGTTCAAATATTTTGTCTGTGGTGAACTAAACCATTCCTTAAAGCCATGGTAATGTTTGTGTTTGCCATCCATCTCTCAAGTAGGCAGGAGAACCACAGCTGACAAAGGAGAGTGCATCTCTCTAATGGAGGACACTACTTTTTCCTTTCTGTAAACTCTTGTCTCTGGACTCTGTCTGTTTGGGTTATGGCCCTTTTGAGGAAGGTTCCACCACCCCTAGTGATGAAACACTATGCATGTCTCTTCAGGAAATGCAGGTTCCCATCTCTCTCTTGGTGCCGCTTTTAAACACAGCCTGCTTTTATGCAGGTATAGTTGATTCTGTTGGGAACTGCCATATGACAGGACTAAAATATGAATCTCTTCATATCTTAAGTGGCTGCCATTCTTTTTTTAGAAGGTACAATTGTATCGTAACTCATTAATTCCATAGCTTTCAGTGTCTTTTTCACATTTTACACATAAAATAAACAAACTACAACAAAAGTAAAAAATAAGTAAAAAAAAAAGACTAGATGTACATTTGACATGCTCAGCTCTGCTCTCCTTATTAAGTCTCCAGTGCTCTGTGCTGTGCACAGGCATGTAAAGTCTTGAAGGGGCCGTTTGTCTTGCTAATGGAAGGCAGACAAAACATTTTCTTTGCTTGATAGCATCTGTTTGCAGAACGTGTGGACTCAAATGGGTATGAAGAGCAGGCGAGGCCGCAGAAACCAGCGAGTGAGAATGTGACACTTTTCAGACAAGTGCTAATGAATGTAAACACAGGCGATAAAAGCAACAGAGCCCAAGTGAAGGCCGCAAGCTCTAAAGAGAGGTAATTTAAGCCATTTTTCAAACATCTCCTGTCTGACACATTAGCCTTATCACATTCATCATGGCAGACTCGCCACGAAAACAAGCAATGGATGAATTCAAATTGTGTGACTGCGTGTGTGTGTGCGTGTGTGTGTGTTCAGCATGCATAACAATACTTTCATGCGATGAAGGTTATGGATACACAAATAAAATCTTATCATTGAATTAATTGAGTGCATTGCATTTGTGTTGCTTGTTTCTCCTGTTGGTGTGGAGTAGCAGTCACAGTGGGGAAATCTTCTAAAAAGCAAACAGTTTGAGATTTTTGCCTTGATATCACAGCTAGAGTGCACTTCACGTAATGAATGAATATTAAACATAATCTGACCAGCATTTTAATGCAATTGGATTACAAATGCTCTCGTGTGTGCCTTGTGTATGCGTAAGTCATAACATTAAGACCAATAAAGCATTCCCTTTTTGAATGTCCAACCACCCTCTAGGCCCCTTGCCTCACCAGCATTTCAGAATATTTTACATATCTATAGAAGGCAGGGAGAGAAAAATACCTCTATGGGTAATGGAATTTATAGCTCCACCCTCTAACCTCTCGTGACCCTCATTTGTTGGCCAACAGAGTGTTTGGGCATGAGGTGGTCAGCTCGCTGGGGCTGTGGTGATCTGTCTCTGACAGAGGGCACCCTCCCCACACCCAGTTCCTTCACCCTCCCCACCCCCCGGCCTTTGGGCCCTTCCTGAGTTCCTGCCGGAGGTTAAGCATGCCCAGGATCCCCCTCCGCTTCCTCTCACCGCCAAGTGCCTGAAAAGGCCCGTTGTCCCTGGCAACAGCTGAACTGACCGCATATTCTCCAGAGGGAGTCTGCACCCCCCTCTCCCTCCTGGCCTGAGAAAATACATCTAAATAGTAATTAATGAAAATAAATTATATTTGAAGGGAAACACATACACCACACACAAATAAACTCTCAATCACTCGCTCTCTTTCACACACACACACATACACACACATATGCAAATACCTGCCCCAACATCTTGAAATAATATGGGATTATTTGAATTTTATCCTCCAGAGATGATATTTGCCATTTATGTCTAGGTTAGCGGGATTGAAATTTACCTCCAGAAATATTGAAGTTGCACTAAGCCCTAAATATTTTTGGTCCATTCCCTGGAGCGGGTCAGAGCACGAGATAGTGAGGAGAAATAGTGACAGGATTTGGATGAACCCAGAGAACTTTTACCCCGTCGGCCTCAGAGAGACATGTGAACACTACGCTGATGTGTGTTCCACAAGGAGCTTCGCTCCAGCCCAGGACTGATTCCTCATGCCCTTAGTAAAAATAATACACAACTCCACGCCACAGCAGGACCACCAAGAAGAAGCGTTGACAATGCTTTTAATTTTCAATTTTGGAAAGGTTTATCCAAACTAGGCTGACCTGTACTGTGTCGAGAAACTGAAAAACAAATAAACAACACTAAGCCTGCGTCAAATAACAAAAAAAGGTTCCTGTGAAAAGACTGACAAACATGTTTCCTTGGTGAGCTCATATTTGGATGGCAAAAGGGAGCACAATACCCCAATCAGTGAATGATCTTATCCAGTCTGGCTACCCTCTCTCTTCTTCAATCTATTTAAACCCTCTGCTATTGAAAAAAAAAAGTAATTCACCATATCCTGACTGTAAGCAGTGATGAATGAAATCCATCGAGCTTTTCTATTTTGCTGGCTTGCATACCTCTGTCAGGGAGGGGAAAAAACAAAACAACTGTGTGAAACTGACATGTTGTTTCATGGGGCGTCACTTTGCCTCATATTGAACCTGGAAAGGGAAAAGCACACAGGAGTAATTCATTCACTCTCTGGACATTGTTATGACAGAGTAAACTATGAGATTGTTTGCTCAAGCCTGATTTTATATAACTCTGCAAGCCAGGACAGGACAAGTGAGTTTAGACGGCACTATCGCCAAATGCAGCTGCTTTGTCTTGCCCCTAAGTTGAGGAAGATTAGCCCGTCTGGCAGATAACAGAGACCTCTGATGCAGGGCCATCTCCTAGATCTAGGAGATGACCCACCATGGCTTGGTCCCAATATCCTACATCAACACTGTAATACAGCCTAATGGGAAATGGTGTGATTTCAGGTGTCTTGTGACAGGCCTATTATCATCTATTTCACACAGCCAGTGGAATCTTATCAGTTCTTGGGTGTTTTACCTTATTTTTGAAACTTTATAGAATGTCTTCTGAAAACTAGACGTAACCTAGCAGTCGCAGTTTTGCTAAGGCAGTACATCTAGCCACAAGCCTCAATAGCTCTTCTTCTTAGTGTGGTCACATCACATCACCAGTCACATCACTCTGTCCTCTGTCCACATCACTCTGTCCCTAGATGTATCATCTTATCAGCTTGCAAAGACAGTTTGAAAGAAAACTGCTGATTCCACCTCCTGGATTTAGTCCGGTCTATCGGTCATGATGTTATAGTCTGGCTTGTTAGGCTAGTAGGAAATTCTTAGCAAGGTCACTGTTACAGCTGACTTTAAATCAGTCAATAAATTCACAATGGGTTCAAAGATGATTTACATAGCAGACAGAGATTGCAAAGAGCAAGTAATCTATCATGTCTACCACTTTGGCTTAACCACAGAATGAGACAAGTGCCGCAATAATGAGCAGGACATCCTTCCCCTCTGAGGTCTACCACAGGCTTAAATCACATTGATCTTGTTGAGCATTCTCTTAATACCCCAGACAGGTAGTCATTCTTCACACTGAGGGAGTGTAAATACACAGAATATGACCTAAATGATACAAACGGCATGTGTAGACAGACAGAATTACCATACAAAAGATTCTAAGAATCACAGGAACTCGCACACAATGTCATTTTGTCTGGGAGAATTGTAAGGAACATTTCCGTGGCCATGGCTAAACAGAAACAAGGAATTACAGACTGCTTCTAAAGCTTGCATTCAGCCTTTGTGTACCTCACCACTGAAGGAATTTAACAACAAATGAGTCTTGGCCTACTTTCCTAACAAATATGGATTTAAGGGAAAATTTTTCTTGTAACATTTCTATAGACAGTTTGTATACTTATAATGCAGAGGGTTTGTATTTTCATAATACGTATTTTTATAATACGAAAATAACATTTAGCCATTTAAAATGCAAAAAAAGACAGTTGTAGATGCTATACAGTAATTTTTGACTGAGGGCACATCTTTAATTGATAGTGCATCTGTGCCTGAATGAAAAATTATTAAATGAAATTTTGGAAGAATGATGGACAAGTGTTTCCATGTTCTATTTTTCAGGGAGTTTTTCATTGTCAAGCCTCCCTTCAACAATGCATCAATAATCTGTAGACTGTATCACATTGACTGCCAATCAAACAGCGAGCTGGAGAATGCTGTGGTGACCTGAAATATTTATACAGGATAGCCTTGTGAGATGCAAAAATGTAGACCCAGGCACTTGCAGGCACCAGGAGCAAGGCCACAGTTTGACAAGGCAAACAAGCCATGTTAAATAAATGATGAGGTAAAAGGTTTGGAGAGGTGTCTAAATATTAAATATGACCACAGTACACATGGCTCTGGACTAATAGTACAGTGCAGTGAATCTGTGGTTGCTCCTGGGTGTTGGAATAGAATTGTGAAATATGGCAAAAATATATCTGAAAAGAATGGAAATAAATTCTTTGCTACATATGCAAGGAGAATGGTGTTTGTGAGAACGGTGTCTGCTGTACATGTAGTAAAACTGTTATATAATATTAGTAATTTAAGCGAGGCCAATAACCATCCACAGCACAGACACTAGACCTGTGTGCTAGAGGCATATGAAATGGAGTCTACAGTTGGAGAGAGAGTGAAAAAATAAAAAAATAAAAAAGATATTCCCCCTCTCTCTTACACACACACACACACACACACACACACACACACACGCACCTCTCCTCCCTGTTCTACTCTTTCCCGGAGGGTTATTTTTTTTGTATGTGGGGCTGTCTGCAAATTGATGGCAAGTTCAAACTGACATTTTGAATGCTCCCTCTCAGGCCCTAGGGATGCATAGCAGACTTCACACTGCCTGTGAGAGAAGGCAAGGCTTTGGAAAGAGGAGAGGTGGAAATGCAGAGAGGAGGAGAAGAGAGGAGAAGGGAGACAAGAGGGTAGAAAGGTGGTGCCCCTGCAGGCTGAGGAGTGGTCAGGTCTGGAGAGGAGAGGAAAAAGAGGAAGAGAGGAGGGCTGAGGAAAGATGGAGGCCCGGCGCGGAAACTGAGTTGTTGGATTGAGTAGAGTTGAGGTTGGGGAGGAGTGGACGCTCCTGATTCAGTGTGCTGAAAGCTTAGTTAAGCAAGCAGCAGCTGCTGGCATTTGTTGCATATCAAATGTCAGGCGGGTGTGTGTCCCTCCATTTTCCTGTGCAGCGCTGGAGGCCCATGGCCGGCTTGGTTTCCCTCTGGCCCCACAGGCCTGGTTCTGGGCTAACTAGGGAGACACAGTCCTGAGTGTAGTGCTGAGAGGGCAGCTGTTCAGCTCAGGAGATCAGGCTTGATAAGTTCACTAGCTGAATGTTACATTGTCTTACTAGCTGCATTCTTTTGCCTGAATAATGTAGCTAAATAATTTTTCATATGTGCTAGAAGTTATATCTTATATGTTTAATAAACAGACAGAACAATAGAGATTAAACATAAAATTTCAACTCAGTTCATTTGTATTGCTATGGTTTGTTCCCCTGTCTCCCTGTGAAAGCCTGATTAAAATATCCAATTTAAAGCAAGCTTAGTGAGAAGCTGCATAGAGTCAAAGCCTTTCTGCTTGTTACCTATTTGGCTTTAAATCCCATTTACTGACAGTGATCCCACTGTCTGAACTACTGAAGCCTTCACTTCCTACCAGCTTTGGGTTTGGCCACTATTTCCCTACCATTAAATTCTCGCCTTTGCTGATTGCATTGTTTTGGCATTATACAGTGAACATGGAAAAGCGGGGGAAAGAAAGAAAAAAAAATCAATTACACTTTGCACTTGTCTGTGTGACTGAGGTTCCCAGAGCAGGAACCTAATTAAATTAGCCTCAAAGGAAGGGGGATGCTAAAATTGTGTGCAACGGTGTGTCTCCGATGATTAGCGCATCGATTTATTAAAATGCACACAGCTTTTTTCCCGTGGGGAACTTGTTTACTCTTGGTTGAAGGGTAAAGGGATGGAGGGTAGAGGTGTGAGGCGGTGTGAGGGTGTGCTCGGAGGAGTTCATTATTGCGGCTCACTCCAAAAGCGTCTGGCATGGCAAGGGCGTGGGTGTGTTTCAGATGGCTTTGGCCTGACAGCCAGCCAGATGCAGGATGAAACCCAGTGAGAGCTTCCTAACTTGGGTGGCTTACTATCTCTTTGGAGTAATGCACTGTAGGTCTGGATCTGCTTAAAATGCCCAAAATAAATAGCTGTCTAAGAAGATGAATGCTTTGTAGCCATCACACATTAACCCTCTTGCTTCTGATTCAACGTTTAGGACAATTTTGGTCTTCCTGCTTCTGCTCTAAAGTTATATAACCTGATCCTTCCTCCTTCCATCCTTCTTAATGCATTTAAGGCTTCAACGGCTTCATGATAATGCAAGGGGTTTTACTTAGTGTTCTAAGTTATGACCTATACTCAACCACAACCTTCAAAACTCATGACCCCTCTCCTGCCATCTCACAGCTGACAGGAAGACAGCTCATGACTCAGTATGTGCACCTGCACATCTAAAATTTAGCTATTGTCAATAACCGAGCTAGGGATTTAACGGGAGGATCCGAGCTTTCCAATGTAAGTTTGAGTATGGTGATATTTTATGGGAATATGAGCAAAGAGCCAACGCAGATGCACTGTAGGTACATTTCATACATACTTTACTTTACATTGTTTTGCATATGAGACACAGGCTGTACATGTACGAAAGCCAGCAGTTGTTGCAGCAACAGAACCCGTTTACGACCTCATCGCCGTGTCTTTGTCATTCCAGGGGGGTGTGTCAGTCCAATCTTAGCTGCTGCCTGCCTGGAAATGGAAATTCCCAACGGATTATCTGGGTGTTTTAGCTCGATTATGAGTAAGCCAGTTGGTTCAATTTCAGCCAGTTGTATACATGCATTTTAAAAGTTCGATTTTAGCTTTTCTCTTATGCATGTAAATGTACTGACTGTCTGGGCAGAATCTAATCTAAGTTAATTGTAAAATGGGGGAGAATTTTCAAAAGGTGAGCATGATACATGAGAATGTGAGTTAATTCCTAGCTTGCTTAGTATAGAGTTGATTATTCTAACAGGAATGGGACTCTAGCATCTCGCCAGATTACTGCAACATTTGCAATTTTCACTACAGTATTATTTTCAGAAACCATGTGTGATATGTGAAAAGATTCCATGAATAACAACGTCAAGAATGAATATGGAATAATTAATATACCAAAATCAAACACCTCAACTCCATCTAGTTAAGGTTGGTTAAGGTTATTCATAGTTTGATTAATATATAACATATTTATACACTGGCTTTCATTTTGGGTAGCTGCATATGTGGGCAAGTCTGTCTAACGTGATATTTTAGAGCAATCAGATGGCCACAGTCTGCTGCCTATGAACCCAGACAGGACAAAAACAAACTGTGATGACGTTAGTTTTGATAAGAGAGTGAAGGTGTGCTAGTACCACTACATACCTTAAATGAATAAGGAAGTGTGTTCTGCATAGGTATAATAAAAGCATAAAACTTGAATCAAAGTGTCAGCAAAGTAAGACACCATCTATACCAATCTTCCATGAATGGACTGTGAGTTCAGCTGCTGGTCTTATGCAATATCACTGGTTTGTTTGAATTAGAAATATGTAACATCAAAACTTTCTACTGATCTGTTAACTCAGCATACCAGCCAGTATATCAGTACCTAAATAAATAAATAAAACATCTTTAAATTCTCATGAAAACAGTTGCATCAACTGCAAAAATTCTTCTGTAATCATTCATGTAATCTGCTATATCAATTCTTTTTCATGTGTCAATGCTAGCTGTAGTTGGCTAGTTAACAATATTGTGCAGGGTCACCTACAAGCAACACTGCAGATCGTACTAGACTGTCAGTGAGTGTGTAGTTTTGCCATAATGCTTTAAATTACATGTTTTGTCAAAGTTTTATTGGGTATCTAGGTACAGACATCCAGCATTTTCCTTATTGATCGTCATGCCTTGAACTTCTATGCTAGCGACCAACTTCTGGCTGCACTTACTTCTTAGCCTATAATAATGTTATTGGATAGGATAGGTGACACACTGACATAGTGTATTTCTGCTGATTAATTTGTGTGTAAGTTCTGGACATGTAACCAGTCTACTTTGTGCAAAATATGGATATGATTTTATTATTTCTTCCTTTGTGTGATGGAAACCGATTTTGACCCTTTGACGTAGTCTAACTATTGTATTTACTTTATACCAGTTATCATTTAACATCGGTAAACAGTTATTCAGTCTCATAAATCATATACAATTAGTCACTAATGTTTCTATGTATATTACAAAAAAATATGTTTAAATTCACTGACAAATTTAACTTGCAACACACCCTTTAAAATTAACACAGTTTATTTCAACACAGGATAACAGAAAGATTAACTTCACATAGGTCATGGTAGCAAACATGTTTATTATATCAAACCTCTATGTTTATAAATATCCCCTGTTTTGCCACAGAAGAAAAACAGCACATATGTTCATCTCAGCAGTGGAAAGATGAGCTTTAAGGCATGACCAAAACAAACACAAATGTAATCTTAAAGCAACATTCTCTAGAACACTCCTGTTTAGATACTGGAGGGGTTTATTGATATCCAGCATCTGCGCTTACATAGTTTGGATCCCCTGATTGGCCCCTTGTATCCTGTGGAATAAAAGCAGCCCATAGTGATGTGTGTCCACTTTCACAGAGACTCATACTTCTGCCATCATGCAATAAACATAATTGGCACTTTCTGTCTGTCTCTCTCTCTCTCTCTCTCCATCTCTCTCTCTCTTCTGTCTGTCTCTGCTTTTGCTTTTTTTCATTCCCTCTGTGCCACTCTCTTTATCTTTCCATCTGGGTCTCTCTCTCCCGCTCTCTCACCCCTTCCCTCTCTCAGTGAGTTATTACGCCACCCCTTTTAGAGTTGCCTGGTACCTCTGGGAGTACTTTGTACTATGCACTCACCCCCAAGAGGTCCTCCTGCAGGGCACATAGTGTGCAATATAGTCATCTACATGGGTGCTCTCTCTCTCTCTTACGTTTTTTTTGTCAGTTTTCCTCCCTTTTTATTTTACTGTCTCTGTCGCTTTTTGTCTTTCTCATACACTGACTCATCCTCTCTCTCAAACACACACACACACACACACACACTCTCTCTCTCTCGCTCTCCTGCATAATGCCGCACATAACGAGGCTCATTTGCTTTCAGCACAGGTGCTCTAATGGACAGTGCAGCTCAGTGCTTTTATTTTGCCATTTTCCTCCATCCCATGGCCACTCAAGTGTCCATAATGAATGCATGAAAGAAGATTCTGGTTTTGGGGGGGAAAGCGAGGAAAAAAAACAATCATGTTGAGCTACATTAGGGAATGCATGAGTTGGGTGGAAACAATGCTTTTCATCTGGGGTTGCTCCATCACCATTGTTGTGCTGCTGATTAAACTGCACGTAGCTGATTCTCTTTCTCTGTCCTGATGAGAAAATAAAGAGTGAGTTAGTGCCTGGCGCCGTTGTCATGGCTCTGTCCTGCAAATAAGGCCAGCCTTCCTCTTCAGCTCCATTTTCCTGGAATAGCACAAAGGGCCATGATCGCCCTCCCCTCTCTTCTCCTCTGTGCTCCTTTCTCTTTAGCCTCTCAGCAATTACCATCATATCCAGCTCTGTTGTCATATCCATCTCCAAACTGCAGAAACACACCAGCAAATATCTCACCATCTGAGGATGGAAGAGCACTATGAGTAAGACATTTGTTTTACAGCATGTTTCCTGCAGAGAGAAATGTATCGATTTCAGTCATGTGTTAAGATTAGTACTGTAAAAATAAAAAGACCCTGAACACTCCAACCAGTTTGTGAGTGTGTGTGTATTTGTACGTGTGTGAGTGTGTATGTGTGTGTGTGACGGTTGAAAAGCAGTGGGTATTTGCACAGTGCCACAGTGTTTGGGTTGAGCTGAGACATTATCCAGGAAGTCAAGGCTGGAAGGACTGTTTTTACAGAATGTCTTTTGAAAATCAATCTAATTTCACATCTGTTTCCTCGGCTTAAATGGCTTTATAATAATACCTTAGATCTGAAGCTCAATTCGACATCTCCTATATATGCCACTGGTGTGGTTGCCCTGGGGCCAAAGGGGAACACCAGTGAAAATTACCATACACCTTCCTACCGGTGGAGTTTTACCACTGCTCCTTATAAAATAATCAGGAAAGCAAAGCAACTGTGTTTCCTTGGTTGGTGCTGCCAAGTTGTGGTTACTGAGGGTTTTTTGAAAGAATACAGATTAGAAATGGTTTTTTTGATGTCACCATCCAGATGCTCTGAAAATCAAGATCACATTTGCACATGATGTTGCAGTTTTATAACTGCAGTATATCTATACATTGTACTTCTTATTTTTTAAATATCAAAGATTTTCTTTCACTATTGTAAATTGACATGAAATGAAATGAGGCTGGTGGCTTAGTAGAATAGCACTAGGAGTGAACATAGTGCAGATATCCTTTTTCTAGCTTTGTGATACTAGCCAGAGTTTGAGGATATAACTTACTAATACACATGTTGAGTCAAGTGATAATACCAGTGTAAGGCAGATTTACTGAAATCCACATTTTCGTCTTACCTATGTCAGGTGTACACGAAGAGTACTGTTTGCACCTCCTTAGGAGGCAAAAGCTGACCATAACCTGCCACTTTGAGGAGCACTCTAAGCAAAGGAACTTTGCTTTATTGTGCAAAACCTTTGGCTTACATATTATCTGTAAACATATTGGTTGAATGTAATATTGTCATGTTTGGTCTTTAACTGATCTTTAATGTGGGCAGCAGTCTAGTCTAGTTTTGTGGAAATCTAAAGTATGTACTTAGTCAGACATAAATAAGTACATTATGGTCTGTATACTAATTTGAATTCAGACGTTTAAATGGCATAGGCCAGCTGACCAATTACAGATTAGTTGAGACGTCATTGGCTTGTGCTAATGGGCCGAGTGGAGGATAAATGACACATCTCCTCCAGGAATATACTCCTCTACCTTGGCTCTACCTTTTCTTGGTTTATTCTTGTTTTGAGTTATCTGGTTATCCTATATGTTTGTGTTTTATTTGATTATGACTTTGATTATAACTGCTATTGATACATTTGAGTTTATGGCTTACTGTTAAATAAATCATCCATTATTCCACCAGTTCATGTATCTCTTGTGCTTTTAGCTGGTGAACTACTTGGTAATATTCAAGGTCAACCTATTCATTTTACGAAGTTATATTAATTGTAGTTTATCGCAATATTAACTGTTAATATACATACACATACTACACAAGTACACATACTTCTGTCCTACATTCGAGACATGCTTTATGAAGCAAGGCCTAGGTCCTTTGCTCTACCGGTCTTACAACAGAAAAAAAAAAATCCAAAATAAGTAGAAATATTTTATATATGTTCTTACTGTTAGCAACATGGTCTACCAGCTGAGCTGAAGGAACAGTTGCATTTCCCTGGAAATCTATTCTGTACAAACCTCCCCTTGTTGTGCCATTTTGCCAAGACGCTTGTCTTTGCATTGCAGTCACAAAATGATTTGCAAGGACAATCCACTAAAGCCTAAAGTGTTGTCAATGTGTGGAATTCTAACTACTCCACAGATGAAAGTAAATGTCAGAACCTTTTGACATGTTTGCCAGGAATTTCAGATTCATTAGGCTATCACAACAAAATTGGTCCTCGGAGGAAAAGGTAAGTGTATTCCATTCATGCCAAAGGAAGCAGATTATTCACTTTCCATATCACAGCAATTTATTTTGTACTCCGATGTCTATATAATATTTTTTAGGCCAACATATTTGTCAGGTCTTTATTATATTTTATAGGAAAATATGTGTAGGAATTTGCTAGATAAATGTAATGCAATTAGTACATCAGTACTTCTTTTCTGTACATAAATAATACAAAGGCAAGTGTTTTGCCACTCTATAAACAAGCTGACTCAGACCCAGAGAAGTGTGTTAGGGCTGTGTAAAGGCTGAATGTGGGACCTATTCACAGAATGTGATCCGAGGAGAAGTTATGACCTGTAACAAATCTTCCAGTCCATCTGTTCCAGCACTCCACCATGGGGTCTTAAGACTCTCACACATCTAGGAGTGAGGAGCAGTCACTGGGTCATATTTCTTCTCAAGCTGTCTGTCAAAGTTGACTGCTTGCCCTGCCCGTCCTTCGTGCAGGGTAAGGGAGAGGACCAGAAAAATGTCAGAGAGATAGAAACACAGCAAGAAGCCATGGAAACTACATCATGAGTAAAAGGTGAATGTTGTGTGGGTCAGTCTGTGAGGGACAGACTGAAGGAAACACATGGAAGGCACACTGGGAGAAAGATACACTAGAGTGTGGAGTTGAGAAGGAAACTCATGAATCTCACCACATCATGGTTGTCTGGCATTACACACACATGGCCCAGTGAGAACCAGTGATCCTGTGTGAAAGCACCACTATGCCATTCTAATGGCTGCTCAGGCACCTTGTCCCATTGCCCTTGGCCTCTCAGATGTCCATAGTGTATACTGCTTGAACCCAGGGAGACTCCATACCAAAAAAGTACATAATCAGGATGGGAGTCCATAAAGGCTCTGAGGGTTAGATTACATGGACATGAAGATGATGCCCATTGCAGTGAGTACTACAAGAATTTACAAGGCTGCAAGGTCAAGCAGGATCTCAAACAGTATTCCCAGTTGCATTTTCAAATAACACACACAGTCACACACTCATTCTGAGAGCAAAGAGTAAAAATATTCAGATTTCTGATTGAGTTATGTTGGAGAGGGAGCTTTGAGTGGCCTGAGGGTGTATGTTTTTATTAGATGTTTTGGATAAACTGGATCTTGCTGGAGGAATACCTGATGGCATTTAGTATGGACATTTACTATGGACAGGTGTTCCATGGGAGCTCCTTGGGTAGTTTCTATTAATAGCACTTGTACTTGTACTTGTACTCGCTGTTAACTTCTGTAAGTCTCAGAGGAGTGGCTCTCAATATCAGATTCAGAAACAATTTGCCAAGTAGTATGGAAATCAAACATATTCAACGCTTAACCCAAGAAATGTCCAACAAGTGCACAAATCCACCTTCCTTCCTCAATCAATGGTCAGCATTAATAACCTACTTTCTAGAATGCCATAGGCTATGTCAAAAATGCTGAGGGTCACCTATACTACTGTTTAGCTGATATAAAGTTAGTCCATTATAAAGGAACACAAATTAGCATATCAGGCCTGCGTCCTGTTCATACCCATACCCATACCCATGCAAGGTTGCTGAGTGTTGTCAGTTACCCTGATGCATCAAATGCTTTCACATTTTTTGACTTTGTGCAAAGTGTCTGAAACCTATTCATAGGCATACATTCGCGGTGAGCAGATACTTTCTGCTTCAATTGCTGCTCTTTGGTCATGACGTATGTTACGCGCTGGAACGCACAGTTTGAATTCAATTCAATTCAATTCAATTCAGTTTTATTTATACAGCGCCTTTTACAATAGTATTGTCTCGTGGCGCTTCACAGAAGGAGCACCCAAGAGCAACAGGGGCAAGGAAAAACTCCCTTATGTTCAGTTAATCTAGGAAGAAACCTTGGGCAGATCCACGACTCAAGGGGCTAACCCAACTGCCAGGGGTCATGCAGAAAAATTACAATCAGTAGTAATCATGACAGACTATAAGCTGCCTATGGTTTTAGCTAAGGTTCATAATAGTTCATAATAGAGTATTATCCCATTATTAGAGTAGAGTATTATGTAGCAGCGGCCAGGCATAGTGACAAACTCAAAGGAATGAGATGGGTCATGGGGGTAACAGTAAGAGTCCATTTGACAGCGTCATTGTGAGGGGGGGTCAATCACGGTCGGTCGTGAGATGTGCCTCCCGTAGTGTTGGTTGTAGTCCACTCAGGAGGGGAGGGTGAGAGGAGTCCGCCGGAATGAGGCAGGGATGACACTCAGCAAAGATAATTGTGGACAGAGGAAAATAGTGAATTAGGCCAGGCTCGCACATCAGAAGCAAAAAGCAGAAAGCAGTAATTTGGGCATACCTATATGCGCATAAATATACATATATACAAATACACACACACACACACATATACATATATATATATATATATATATATATACATACACACACACACACACACACACACATATATACACACACACACATATATAAATAGAGAGAGAGCTGAAAGAGAGAGAGAGAGAGTACGGCATGACACATGAAGGTTGTGTGGCGGCACTAGGCTATAGCAGCATAACTAAGGTATGATGCATGGCAACCCAAAAAGAGACTATTCCACAGGAGGGGTGCACGGTAACAGAAGGCTCTTCCTCCTATCGTAGATTTTGATATTCTTGGGATTACAAGGAGACCAGCATTTTGGGATCTTAGGGTTCTAGGAGGGTGGTAAGGGACAAGTAAGTCTTTAATATATGTTGGTGCATCACCCTTGAGGGCTTTGTAGGTTAGGAGGAGTATTTTAAAATCAATTCGACTTTTAATAGGGAGCCAATGTAGGGAAGCAAGTATAGGAGAGATATGTTCATATTTTTTAGTCCTGGTCAGTGTTCGGGCCGCAGCATTTTGTATTAGTTGTAGGTTTTTGATGCAAGTATTGCTACACCCAGAAAACAGAGCATTGCAATAATCGAGCCTGGAAGTAATAAATGCGTGTATTAATTTTTCAGCATCCTCAAAGGATAGGAACTTTCTAACCTTAGCAATATTTCGTAGGTGGAAAAAAGATGTTTTTGAAATGTGTTTTACATGACTATTTAGAGAGAGGTCCTGGTCAATAATTACCCCGAGGTCTTTAACTTTTGCATTACATGACAGTGACAGGCCACTGAGTAAGTTTTGGTGATGGGGTAGAGTTTTGGTCAGGCTGTTTAGGGCCAATCATCATAACTTCAGTTTTATCAGAATTCAGCGTTAGGCTATCGCTTCCAGTCCACCGTCTGTTCGCTGATTGGTCTATACAGCTTAGAGACGGTGCGAATCTATGCCTATGGACATAGACACATCGGTGGCGCTAAATGACAAATTGAGTGGAAGCACTAGGTAGCACTAACCTGACTAGTTGTTGGTAGGAATAAGAGTGAAAATATTTGGTTGAACATATACCTAATATGCAAATCTCCAGTTAATGCTAAGTGATGGGGGCACAGGAAAATTTTATTAAATATCAACATTCAAGCTAGAGCACAATGAAAAACTAACAAAGAGTGGATATTGCTAACATGAAATTTGCAGTATATAAATTGAAAGCGCAATAGTGTAATAAAAGTGCAGTATGGAGAGAGATTAAGATTAAGAGATTAAGTGCATTACCCTCATCAGTTAACATTGGTAGCTGTTTTGCAATTTGGTCTACGCTATACCAAATTCTTTCAGTTTCATACCTACCGATAGCAGTCGGTAGGTACCACTGGTGCTGTGACTCGGATGGGAGTGAGGTTTAGGCGGGTGATAGTAACGGTAGCCAGTTTGTTGCTAGCTGTACAGTAGTTGTATTAGTAAACCAGCGCCTTAAAAGGATTCTAGACTGGTAAGGGCCGACACCTTCCACATTAGAGCATGCATGTGTTTTCAGGTTGTTTAGAAGCACCTTCTTGCAAACTTTGTTAAAAAAATTGGGGCAAAAAGCCCAATTTGGAAGATGACAATCAGAATGAAGAGTATGTATGACTCGTGCAAAGCAAATATTGCCAATATTCTGTTTAAAATGGTCAATGTTAACCATGGTCAATGCATTCTTCACAGATATAAAAGAACGAAATAAACCCAATTAAGGTGTATCAGAATATTGATGAAATCCAGATTTCTCATAAACAGCAGTAATAAAGAATACTGGTTTATTCAGTTTGCATGAAGCACTTAAATAACCAGGTAACTACAATAACTCTATTATAGTATTATAGTACTATTATAGTATAGTTTCTGTGTGTGTGTGTGTGTGTGTGTAAACACGCTCTATGTGCAGTAACAGCTTGGTTAGCTCAATCAGGTGATGAAGTGAAATTAGCACCCTGGGGTTTTAGCTCACTTGCTGGTGTAGCGGAGTTTAAAAGAACCCTATTAAAAATGAATTCTTCCAAACTCCCTGTATACTCATGACATTGTAATCTCAATTTTTCTATCTCACTGGTCTAATTTATGATTGCAATTCAGGCAGTGATGCCTGTCTCGTTAGCTAATAGTAGCTCTAAGATGTCAGAAACAGTGGTGAAACCACATGGATTAGATAGAAGACGAAGCCAAAAACCTAAAACTCCCCATTCAAAACAGTGGCTCTGATGCTCTGCTCTGGTGTCGCAAATGCTACGAGTGGGCTCATGCTACATTTAAAAAATAAATAAATAACAACTTTTTTGTTGTCCGTTGTCTTGCTGATAAAAAAGGAATGACAATGAGAAGCTGCTCTAATTTTCGATTAAATTCAATTCAGTTTTATTTATACAGCGCCTTTTACAATAGTATTGTCTCGTGGCGCTTCACAGAAGGAGCACCCAAGAGCAACAGGGGCAAGGAAAAACTCCCTTAATTTTCCTGTATTTTGGGTTGAAATCCCAGGAAAACTCCTAATTTACACTGTTCAACATTGACAGGTATCCATGCTGTAGGGCTTTGGTGCTAGGTTGAGTGCAGGGCTGAACCATGTAAGACGATAAAGATTATATGTCCCTGATAGCAAGACACTGGCATGGGTCTGGCCCAAATTCACCATGCAGTTTTGCCCAGGTCCACAACTGAGATCTGGTCCAGGGTCCAAATATGGGTCGGATCAGCAAAACAGATCTGAAACACATATCTGTGAGCCAAAACAGATATGGCACAGCTTGGACTTAGTGTTTAAGCTGAAACCCCTATCTGGCATGGATGTGGCCTGACACAGAAAACTTATGAGGCATCATCCTGATGAAAAGGCTTTTATGTGGATCCGGGCCAAAGGTAACTGCTATCTAGGCATTCCCAGTTTTATACATATTCAAAGATGCTTACTCTACGAAACCTTGTAGGCAAGTAGTTAACTGTTGGTTCATTATAAACATAATGAAAAAAATGTGAAATGAGAGGAGACATTTACATGAAATACACCCATGAATCTACAACAGATGTTGAAACCTTAACTGGAAAGAGTGAATGCCCACAGGCAGAATGACATCACAGAGTGTTAGCTAGGTTAGCTAGAGTCAGAGGAATGGTAGTACAGATAACGTAGGCATGGCAACTAGGATACACAAATTCAACAATAAACAACTGGCTGGATTACAAGTGTGGTAAATAAGTAGCTTTTGCAACATATCTGGCATGAAGCATGGTCAAAGGCTTCTGTCTGATTGGACATGAAGAGCCTGTGTTATTTACAGCCTTCAAGGTCCTTGTGGGTTGCGAGTGGGGTTAGGCCAGTGTGCAGGAGTTTTGCACCGTGACCTCCTTTCAGACATACGTATGCAGAATAGTTGAGTAAATGGTCCATTCTCGAACAGTGGAGAACAAAATACTCTGAGGAAAAATCCAACCTTGAAGAGAAGCAAATTTATTCTGATAAAGAGCGATGCATTTTAAAAGACATAAAAATGTTTGTTACCACAATTATTGGCACCCCTGCATTTTCTAAATTATAAAGCTACACTTTACATTAATACAAGTGTTAGCCTTCTCCTTTTGAAAATTATTCAGTTCAATTATTTATCATGTTTTCTAGGGGTAACAATAAATAAACACATATGTTTTTATTAAAAGTATTTATTTCTTTTTGATGCATTGTGGTTTCTCCTGATGAATTTGTTTTTCTTTGCGACTGGATTATTTTCTCTCATTTTAATTATCAAAACTAGCATGAATTCCTAAAAGATTATTTTTATTTCCATTTCATTGTCCTCTTTAGTGGGGGTGCGAATAATTGTGGATGGCACTGTACATGTTACAGTGTGTAAATTTAGCTGACCTAAAGTTTAACCAAAGTTACAGTAATCATGACATTCTTAAATTTGTGTCAAATGCAAATCTTTTTTCTGTCATAGTATGCTAGTAAAATTGCCTAGACATGATTTAGCTAGATGCGTCAGCAAACTAGCGCAACCCTTTCACATAGTCTCCTACTGTAAAATAACTGGAAAATCTTGATGGCTTTTATGACATGTTAGCTGATTTGAGACAGATGCAGTCATAAATGCCGCTGATGTGGAACACACAGCAGTGTTAAAAAATTTTGGGACTCCAGGGCCCTGAACTGGGAACAGGGCCCACCAATGACACACTGTGTTACAGTTATATTCAACTCTGGCCCACCTTCAGATCACAGACATTTGACACATATTTATAGATGTTACAAATATGGGCCATTACAACTCAAACTAATTGCTTCAGCATGGAAGAAAATTCAAAAACATTCAGTGTGAACTATCAGTTTCATTGAGGCAGGTGTATTCCAATTTACAATGGGACTGGCAGGTGGACAGACCTCTAATGTGTTACACCTCTAATAATTTCACCAAAGTTACACACAGTATGTGCTATACAGTAAATACTTCCATGCAGATGTTGTATCAGAACCTGAAGTTCAGTGAAATATATTTAGATGTGTACATCACTGTTCTTTTTTATTTATTTAAAATACATTTAAAAAACAAGAGTTTCATATCTGAACAATTTGCCACATTGGCAGCTAGTCTGTTTCATTTTGGTTTTGGAAATGGAGGTTGATATTACTGTATTAATGGAAATCTTATCTTCACTCACAACGTGTTACTCACAGTCTCAGGTTTCTGGGCTGGCAGATGTTTCTGGCATTAAACATGCTCGGCCTTTCCACACAGGAGAGCTGTAAATGTCATGTCAAAGGTGAAAAAAACCCTTCATGGTGAATCATGACTACAGCTTATTTAAGACCACTATTTCATGAATGTCCAAGTGTATCCAAGATGTCAATAGTTGAGTGAACTGGAACTGTCAATTTTTTTAAAAAGGTGAAATTAATTTATACCCATGGCGATGCTGACACAATTTATACCTATGACGATACTTGTCTATAACAAAACATACTCCCAAGTTTTGGTATATGAAAAATGGCCACTTCCCCATTGAGATATTTCTTGATTTTTACATTCTTCTACTCATTTAAAGTGTAAAAATGTTTTTAACATTCTCGAATATGAGCTGTTGTAGTATAACTTTAGCTAGTAGGTGTCAGTCGAGCTAAAGGCTAGAGATACAGTATATTGTGAATGAAGACAGCTGAAGAGGAATAGAGAAAGTGAAGGAGCCTCTTGGGGACACTAGCCATAACCTTGCCCCTCAAAGGCATTTTCACTGACGAGAAGCAATACTTCATACATGGGTCTGTATGCCCAAGGGTTCTAACTGGCTCCGGCATCAACAGGCTGCTGATGGATACTGGACAAGTTGGATTAGCTGTGTGTGTGTGTGTGTGTGTGTGTGTGTGTGTATGTATGTATGTGTGCCGGTGTTGCATATGCCTGTTTCCAGTTATGTTAGGAATTGTGTAATAAATTGATTCTATGATTTCTGAATGGCATGTTCTGTATTAGGAGGATACACTGATGACATTATTTATATTTATTACCAGGGTAATTGTCATGTTTTTAACTATCCAAACATTCTTTTGTTACATTTGCCAACATTTCCATTTTCTACTTTTCATATTCCCTTAAGGTTTCAAATGTAGTGGTTGGACTTGAAAGCAAAACTGAAGGTTGCGTTCTGTGAGCACTATCTGTATTGTGCTAAGGTCATGGCCATTATTCCCCTACATCTATGCTCATTTGTAGTCTGTGGCTTTGAACACATGCTTAAAAGCTCTATTTCTGTGACACAATTATCATATTGAAATATCTGTTGTATGTCTTGAATGTGAAAGAAGCTCCTGATGTTTAAATGTGACCTCCTCCTCTCTCATCTTAGACAAATGAGTGGGCGTCTGTATATAGGCTATAAGAAGACTGAGGTGAATGTGTAGTGACATTTATTATTCAGTTCATTCTGTATATAGCTTTTCAATTTATAATTTGTCATAAATTAGGAATGCTGTTATATCAAAAACAATATTTATAGACAACTTTTTGATAATAATATATATAACATTTTTAACAATAATAATAATCATAATAATAATAAATTTGATTTAATTTATTAATTAATTTCTTTTTTTTGTTCTTGCATCAGAATCATGTGTCAATCCATAAACAACTGTTGACACATGTGGTCTAGTCATGATTTAAGCAACATCATGGCATGTCGACTGCTCTGACCAGTGCACACAAGCGTGAGGTCATTCACCACTATCCATAGGGAGCACAAGCTTTTCAGCATAAATGTGTCGCTCAGGCGAGTGCACATGTTCACGGGCACAGAGACCAGTTAACGTCCTCACAAATGTCAAAACCTGACCCCCTAATGACCAGCTTGGCAACAGGAAAACCAGGTGTTCTTCATTGTGTAAATCTTTAACACAGTCTGCTAGAGAAATATGGATTTTAATAAGTCCCTTCAGGAGAGAGCCAGAGTAGAAGCCTGGGAACCATGAGAGGCCCCAGTACTTAAATTACAGCCATGCACTTGTTTCATAAAACAATAAACCTCCAGGATATGAAGGCAAACACTGGAAAATGGGTGTAAATGAATCCAGTGGACTTGGTGCTAATTACATGCTTGTAGCTGGGACCAGTGGTTTAGAGTGGGGAAGCTGTTCACTGGGGTGTAGTTTGCCCTCGGAGTCAACTTCGCTCCTCGGCAGTCAGCTTTTGACCATTTCTATATCTCAGGGAACATTCCAACTTAAAAATGGATTTGGGAAATCCATTAAACATTCCACCCCCTCCCAAATGGAGGGATCAGTTTTTTAAAAACTAGGTCTTCTTTTTTCCAACAAGCACGTTTAAATCTTCTCAGCAGTCTGAAAGGCTCCACAGTTGGTGTGTGCGGATATTTATTAAGGAGTGATCGGAATCTGGAAACTGATATGTACTGATACAAGCAGGAAAGACTTGTTATCCCAGACCTCAGTGTCCAAAGAATTTTAACTCTGCATGCACAAACCATGCAAACAATATTGAGTTGCCTTGCCCTGGCTTTTCAATTATTCAGGCAGTGATCGATACACAACAAGGTCCTCTGGGGCAAAAAGAGAGTGTGAGTCTGGTTTATGGATTTGTGTAAATTTTGAGAACTGCTCAACCAAAAAATCTGTGGAAAACATGTAAAAGCCAGACTCCCTCGTATTTCTCTCTCTCTCTCTCTAAAGCCTCCTGGCAGAAACAACATGGTCCTGGCTAATTATCATACTAAAACAGTCCAGAGTCTTCCTCTCAGGGCCAGGATGTCTAATTAGATACTCCACAGGAGGCTTCATAGATTAGCTGAAGGATCTTCTTGTTACTACTTTTCTTTTTTTTTTCTTTGCTCTTGATATTGGTGCCATGTCAAGTCACACATCAATGACATCTCTAACAAGTGACAAAGAAATCACAGTAGCTGAATAAATTGACTGAAAACTTTTCTGTCTGTCATCTCAGCGAGACTTGGGCCATGTGACATTGGCCAGCAGCTCCCCCTTGTGTCATCTGTTGATTGTCCAAAGAGGAAACCATATTTGTTCTACAGTCTGAGATGCAGTGAATATGTGTATTGCTGAAAGGTTCAGCATCAGATCAAAAGCATTCTGTTGTTCATTTTTCTTTTTTTGATGATCGCTATTGCTTAGATTTGTTTGTGCTGATATTCTTGTTGTGAAAAGATTGTTTTTGTATATTTTTGTAGTTTTTCCTCTCTTCCTCTGGTTCTCTCTCTCTCTCTCTCTCTCTCTCTCTCTCTCTCATGTGACTTTCTGGAATGTCTTCATGTACACACAGCAGTCATATGTATTTTGGCCTACACTATTACACTGCACATGGACCAAGCAGGACATATCGCTATGAAATGATATTTCATGTCAAAAATCCAATATAGCCTGTAATTTAGATGAGTGCATAATTAGGTAACTATAGCCATGAGGCCGTGTTGATTGACTAACTTGTGTTTTTGGTGGCTGAGAATCAAGTGACCGCCTGGTTTCTTCTTCCCACTGTCTTAACCATTTCCTGTCTTTTACTTCCTACCGTGCTCTTCAGGGAACTATCTGAAGGTCATGATACTCCACACTCTCGGATTCACTCTCAGGTAATGCTCAAAGATGTTATACTTTATACATACATTTTGAAAGTCTTGAAAAATAAATGTTTTTATTGTCCTTTTGCCAGATTGATATTTTAGGCAGGGACCCCGCCGAGGGTGGTGGGGGGTTTGGATTCTGAGGACCTGGCACTGACAGGGTGCCCAGAGAACATTTTACTATTATAATCAATGTTTGGGGGGTTCAAAATTATTTTCTTTCATAGGGCCCAACATTTCTATCAGCACCCTTGATTTTAGGTAAAGTGTAGCTTAATGTGACCAGCAGAAAGATGCCTCTATCAGATCCTCTAATGAAGTTTGAACCCTGGACTGGATGGTGGTGAGTAGAGTAGGATGGGTTTGAAACAGTGGAGACTCTGTTGCACCACCTGTGTTTGTCTGTCCCTGTGTCAAAGGTTAATGGGCAGGTTAATGTAATGATGGCTCCCACTCCCTCCACCAATGGGACAGCTGTCAGTGATAAACCAAGAGAAAATGCTCACACATGTAACCCATTTGGTGGGCTGGACCCAGCAAGGAAGCATTTAATAAAGCAAGAGCAGAGGAGTGTGTAATCGCCTCTCTTTCTCTCCCTGACTCTGTGTGTGTGTAATTGTCTTTTTAAGAAAGTGTAGTATGATGATAGGACGAAAAAATGTATTTATCAAAATGTTTTCAGTTTATATACTGTGTTCTCTCTCTCTCTCTCTCACTCACTCTTTGTGTGTGTGTGTGGTGTGTGTGTGTGTGTGTGTGTGTGTGATTATGGGAAACTGGAGAGGCCCATCCCTCAATTCCATGATGTTTCGTGTGTCTTTGCCACGGGCCCATGATGTTGGCCTGGAATCAAGCGCAGCGAATTAAAGAGGGCGGTGAGGCAAATGGTTGACCTTGTTTTATTTTGGTTGGTCAGCGAACAGGCAATTCTGCCTGGATGTTTACACTCCGTTCCCGTCTTAATTTGTGGAAATGGCGCATGAAACCCAAATGTACACAAAAAAATGTAATATTCTGCAAAGTCTGTCCTTGGAAGAGGGCAACTGCCAATGTTATGAAGTTTTGGTATGAAATTATAGAAGCAGCTCTCCTTGAGTCTATACTCTGTGCATTTCACGTTATATTTGGGGGTAAACATTTCAGATTTCTAATTTTGGAAAGGCTAAGTTCTATGTGAGTACTCTTCACTTGGATTTATAATTTTGGAACTGTGATTGTCTGAGGTTTGCCAACCCCAGATTGGCTCTCCTCGACCAAACTCATCACCTCTGTCTTGTTCTTGGCAAAACACAAATCGCACAGGTTGTCTTCTCCTCTTGTCATCTTTTTTTTCTCTCTTTTTTTGGCTTTGTTGAAGAAAACAGCAAGAGAAAGAGTGGAACATAATGATTAAAGAAAAATCCAAAATGAAAAATAATGACAGGGGGATTAAAATAGAGCTGGTCTAAATGCATGCAGAGGAAACCCTATCCTCTACAGTAGGAAAGACGTATAATTTTAAACGGAGGCTTCTGTGCCTCAAGGAGTAATTATAGATTTGAAATGGATGGATTGGGTTGAAATAATAAAATACCACCTATGCCTGTCAGTAGTCAGAATCCTTTTGGCATTTAACAGAGAGGGTCTGGATGAAGATTTGAACTGTCTGTAAGATATTTTTAGAGCTTACTGGAATCTGTAACGATGACTTAACTCTGTGTTGAAAAAGAAAGAAAAAAAGTGTAGGTTTTAGGGCATCATATATCATATAATGTCTTTATCAAAAAACACAATGTAACCATTTGTGGAAAGGGGTTGGCAGTGTGCTAGATGCTGTGCCCCATGAAGACATCAATGTGGTGGTCAGAGTTAAAGGAAACAGGCCCTCAATACCCGCTTTGATGGCACCAATCCCTGGATCAGTGATAGTCATCATGATACACAACACATGTCACAGTGGCAGCATAATTATCACTTTCCACCAGATCTCTCTCTCTCTCTTTCTCTTTCTGTTGTGTGTCCCACCCAACAGATTAGCAGAGGAAATGGGCCAGTAACAAGGTTAAACTAGGGTGTCTGAAGTCCCAAAGGAGATACATTAACACACAGCAGGTGTGTCCCTTCTATCAGATCAGATTGAGCTTTGATGCAGGTCCTCACTGTCACTCTTCACCCCCCACCCCCCTAAACAGCCCATCTCTTTGGGATGGTCCGTCATTTCCATCTGCTCCTTGGTCTGGTCAGAACCACACCCAGCCTCCTGTTGTGCAGATCTATTGATAAAGCTGTGAGATTGCACAGCCGCTGAGCTTGCTCTGCCAAGTGTGCACCTCCGTGGGGTCCTTGGGATGGGTCTCTGAGAGAAAGCAGGTATGACCTCTTGTGCTCCTCAGCAGCTCCTGACGATATGGCAATGTCTTCAAATGGCACATAATTCGGTTTCACACAGATGGCTTGGACGGAGCTAGCAGACAAATGCACTGGACAGATGCTCATTATCTCCAAAAGTCTTGTGTTCTTTCGGTCCTTCTTTGCATGATATCGTTGTGCATGTCATGATCGGTGTGGCTGGTTGGAGGGGATGTGTTTGTTAATAATCTCTCTCAGTCTTAAGATGAGTGGACATGACAAGATTCTGGGCCAGGACTGCAGCTGATAGATTATCCTTTTCGTGGTAAACATGAAAGTTAAAAGGCAAAACATTATTCTGACCTCCCTGGCTCCACTCAGTGTGGTTCCAAGGGTATAGCCATGATATGTGCTATTGATTTCTCTGCTAGCCCTGAATAGGGATCAGCACTGATTCCAGTTTGTTCTGGGGCCAGTAAACAAAGTGCTATCAAGCAGGGAGTGTTGATTCTCCAGAAGGATGTAAAAGAGAGACTCCTGTTGGGACAAATGTTAAATTTTGACCTCCTGTGCTGAATCAGCTTCACTCTTGATCTTCAAAGGAAGAAGTAGATGTGCAATCGATACAAATTCCCCACTATATTAAATTCATCGCTTTGTAACATCAGGGGAATAGCTGGGCAATGTGCTGGATTACAATCAAGGTTACAGTTGAGGGAGAACACATGCCCCTCATTATTGTGTGAAAATTTGAAAATCTCTACACATTTTACCCAGGAATTTGCCAGCAACATTAAAACTCAGAAAAATCTGATGAATCATTGATGAGGATGATAGACCTGCAGGTTTGTTAATCATTTATCACATGGAACACCCTGATAGAAATAAAGCAGAAACAAACAGATTCAGGATGGAACTCAGTATCCTTTTCCAGAATGTTCCATGCCTCACTTTGTTACAAAATGTTATACCTCCGTTAACACAACACAGACTGTGCTCTCGTGGCTTGTTCTGTTCTCATATTCAGAACAGATCTCTCTGATAAGTTACAGTTAACAATAAACTCTTTTTTTTGTAAAAGCTTAATTGCAGATGTTTTAATTGAGCCTCAGTTCTGTGAGTTTGTGTTGATATACAAAATACTTTTTATTGGCTTTAGATCTAAGAGTTGGATTATGCTGTGGCCTAGTGGGAAATAAGGGCGTGCACAGACCAGCATTATGGGGGCTTTTCTTTGAAGACAAAGGCCACATATTGTTGCATACACAAACATACCAGCTAATATACCAGATCAAACATGCCATGCATTTCAAATGTTATCAGTATATCATAGTGAAAGTTATTTAAATAGTTCTTAAGTATACACTTGTCTTTGGTATCATTGAATCTGCTACTTACCTTGTTACATTTTCCAAGAGCAGTTCCTGATTTCCATGGGAAGATCAGTGGAATCTGATAGTCTCTGTAGCTGACTGTGGTGATTCCGGTTGGCTGTTTCCCCACTAACAGGCTGACCGTGATTGGCTGCTCTCTGCTGAGGGCCGAGGAGGAGGACCCCTATGGGAAGCTCCACTAATACAGATAACAGACCCGCCAGCCTGGCCAGAGACTCCAGTTATGTCAACAACTCAAGCCTGTCCCCCGGAGGCTACCCACACAGACACCCCCCCCACACACACACACACACATGTGCAAACACAAACAAACCACATGTCTGGAGCACATAGACACACACTCACACACATACACACAAACGCACACACACACAGACATGCAAAGATACAAACAGCATATTAAATTAGAAAGCCACAGTCCAAAATCCTGTCAGACATTGTATGGTGTGTATAATAGAGAGAGCAAGAGAGAGAGAGAGATGGGTAGAGAAAAGTCAGCCGACCACGACTCCTCCAAGTGCTGATGGTGTGATTGATTTCTTGGCGTAGGTCCAGGCAAGAAAGGGGGGAAAAAGGCACATTCTTTAGCCAAGCGGCGCTGGAGCTTTACCGGTCGCTGCTCCTGAAATACGGGCCACCTGAGAGCTCCCTCCATGACTGAAACACATTTACTGAGCCCATCCATCAGGACTTTCAAACAGAAGCGCCCCCTCCTACTTCTCCACCACCAGCCCCATCAGGCCCAGACCCACTCCAGCGCTCCCCCGGCTGCACATGTAGCCCAGGCCCAGACGCAGGGATCCGGAGAGAGACGTTCCCCTTCCATGATGAAGCCATTCTCTTACAACCCATGCAGAGCCTGGAATCCTCACAGCAGTGCTCCCCTAAAACAGCGCTGTGTGCTTGCCGTAGTCCTTTGCTGGACCATCAAATTCATTCTGCAGGGGTACCTCAAACGATACGTTAAAGCAACCTTTTCTTTATGGGTTTCATGGCACAATATAAAATGTTGGCCAAACAACAGATAGTGTGTGTGTGTGTGTGTGTGTGTGTGTGTGTGTGTGTGTGTGTGTGTGTGTGTGCCTGCGTGTGTGTGTGTGTGCATTTGTTTGTGAATATTATTATTTTCATTTTAATTGAGTGAAGAACGCAAAAGTGATGGAATCATTGTCAATTCCTTCATTAACTTCACTTTGCTCTGTAGAAAGAATGGAGTAGATGATTCAATAGTCCAGGTTAGGTGTAGATTGGTTGGTTACATGGCTAGGCAAGTTCTTTACAGGGAGCCTCCACATGCTTTTTCGCTTCTCTCCACAGTTCCCACTGTAGGGTCCATTCTGCAGCTACAGCATGTGTTAAATCACCAGGATGTCCTTTCATTAGCGCATAGAGAGAGAGAGAGAGAGAGAGAGAGTTTTGGGTGACATGATTAAGTGGTAGACAGGGTAGAAGCAAGCCACCCTTCCCTCCCCTGCCCTCCCCTCCACCCCTGCTCTCAGGTCCTGACAGCTGGGACGTCTGCCGGCGTCTGTGGCCCCAGCACTGCCACCGCTCCGCTCGCTGCTCGCTGCCACTGCCACTGCCACCCAGAGCCCCACTAATGAGCTGGGTAATAGTGCCTGTCAGGGCAGAGTGCTGCTAGGGGAGGCAAGCAGGAGCCAAAACTCCTAGTGAGGAGTGAGGAGGGAGAGAGAGAGGGAGGGAAACAAAGGGGGGGGGGGGTGACAGAATGAGGTAGAGGCAAAAAGAATGATATATCCTCACAGTAATAACAAGCACATAACGAACAAGAAAGTTCATATCTAATTCATGTCACATATAATATTCACACATATTCGAAAATGTTTTTTCATTTATTTACTTTATTTTCTTTTTTTAATCATGTGTGTATATTAAAAATACTAATAAGCTACCTGAGTGTGTAAATCACAGTATTTTGAAAAAAATCTTAGACATTGTAGCTTCTTCATGCATGTCTAGTTGGTAGAGGCCTCCTGAACATATGTGCAGGGGCCAAAATCAGGGCTCTGAATGACAGATGGCAATACTGACTATCTTGACTCTTGGCCATTACCTGCTCTGACAAGCCTGCTGACTGGCAACTGGCAGTGACTGAGAGCCTATTATCAGCTTGCCTTAGGGGTGTGTGTGTGTGTGTGTGTGTGTGTGTGTGTGTGTGTGTGTGTGTGTGTGTGTGTGTGTGCAAATGTGTATGTGTGTGCATGCATCTTTAAGGACAGGGCCTAGCAGGTGACCAGGGCAGTATGTAATTGGAGTCAAGTTTGCTCCAATTTGTAAGTAGGGATTAGGTTTTTTTTTTGTGTGTGTGTGTGTGTGTGTGTGTGTGTGTGTGTGTGTGTGTGTGTGTGTGTGTGTGTGTGTGTGTGTGTTTGTGTGTGAGTACGGACAGTGGTTTGGCAGACTGAGAGCCTCTCCTCCCCGGCCTATTTACTGCACACGAGGGAGGGAGGGACAACCTACTCTGCATGCACATTTCTGAGCTCGTTCAGTACAGTGCCAGATCTCCAGCTGTGTGCAAGCATACACACTTACTGTAAATGTGCCCAGTGTTAGTACAATGAAAACATGTTTTAGTCTGCAAGTGAACCATCGTCAAATAAGCACAAATATGACTTTCATCCCTGAAATGTCACATTCTCCATCCATGGCAAACACGCCTGTAACAGGTTTATACAAACATTACAAGATAAACACATTCCTATTGCATGTCTAACCAATTTAGGATTGAGAGGAATTCCCTCCTGCTGCCAAAACTAAGGCTATTCTGCATGTCAAGGGTGCAAAGGGTATTCTGCAAGTCCAGTGTACAAATTGTGGCAACTGTATATGTTGTTACTTCTAAGATGCACCATGCTGAAGCAAATGTATGATCTGTAGCTAATTGATTTGAATATAGGCCCACAGTACCTATAAGGAGTTTCAGTAGGATGCAGCAGAACTGTTGGGAAGAGGATGGAATAGTCTAGAGCTGGAGGAAAGTCGTAGTTATACAACAAATGTATAAAAGACAATAAAAAGTAAAAATGAGACATGAACTCTGGAGACCCTGCCCTCGTCGTCCTCCTCCTACTCACCCGCAGTGCTTGTAGTGCTGCCAGTCCAACCCGTCCAGAGTGTATAAACAGTATGACCTCATAAACCACATGAGGATTATTTTACAGTACAACCAAAGCATGGAGACCCCTATATAAACACCATCTTGCTAGGCTAGCATGCTAATCAGAGTGCAACTGAAAATAGCTATGCTAGCCTTTGTTCCCACCTCAGACTGTGTAGCCGTACACAAGTGTTTGTTCTTTGGTACAAACAATAGATTCAAGGCTTCAGAATTTCAGCATGCTTACGTTTTGAGTAGATAAGCCATGACTAACAAATTCCATTGTCAACAATGTCATAGATATATATAAAGTAACCTGTATGTATTTGATAAAATCTAGAAATACAGTGAAACTAAAACAGAAATATTTCACTGGAAAGTGGAGCCGTGTTTTTGTTTTCAGAGCGCACCTGTGAGGTGATTGCAGTGACACCCTTAAAAGCAGCCCTCATAGCCTTCTTGGGTAAGACTCTCAGCGGAAACGCTTCCTCTGACCCCTTGTCTGAGAAAACCTGGGCAGAGAGACTTATCAAGCTATGATTCGCACCTGTGTCTCTGAGTGCAGACAGTCCTCTCTCTCTCTCTCTTTCTCACTCTCTCTCTGTCTCTGTCAACTCTTTCTTAACTTTTCAGACACGTACACACAGGTAGACCCACTCACCACTTTGGTTGCCAGGGACACACATACACATATTCATAAATTCCACTGACAACCTGCTGACAGGCAGGTCACTTGAATGATCAAGCAATGTTAAACAACACCAGTCTCCTCAAAACACATGGGCACAGACACACACACACACACACTCATACAAATACACACACACACACACACACACACACACACACACACACACACACACACACACATACACACACACAGCAGACAGGATGTATGAATGTTCAAGCAAAGGAGCCAAAGAGTGATCAAGTTGAATGGTGGCCAGTGGGAGGCGTGATTGAGGCTCAGCCAAGCGGTAGCCCTCCAGGGCAGCAGGGCCCCACTAAGAGCCCAGCTGGAGAGGGCTCCTGTGTAAACACAGATGGACATCCAGAGTGGGAGCTGGAGCCTGGCAGCTTTTGTCCTCCTCAGAGGTACTCACTGGGGCACTGCACTGGTGAGGCATAGCAGTGGCTATATGACATGTGATGTAGTGTGTACAACGTATAGCTATGAAAACACAATAGATTAACACCTTACATGCACTTATATTATTTCTAGCCTACAATGGTGTTTCAGAACATCACTGAATTATCCCTCAATAGCCTAGCTTGCTGATTTGCAAACCAGATAAGCCTAGTGCTGCTTATTTGCAAACCAAAGACAATGCATGCAAGAGACTGCAAGAATGAAACAACCTGTAAGAAACCAATTCTGCACTCAATGTAGAACAGGTTCTTCACAGGACATTTCAAGCATCTTTAGTCTCTGGTTCCATCTAGTGGCCAGGAGCGGGGGAATGGAGGTACATGCCATGCTATTTTTATTCTACATTCAGTGTATGGATTTAACACACTGTATATCAGCTATCACACACTGATAAATGGAATGGATGAATTTATGTGAGCACAATTCTTTTTGGCCTTACTGGCCATTTTTAAGATATATTGGTGTGTTGCTGAATATATTGCTGAAACACATCTAAGAAAGAAAAAATTAAAAGACAATGACACTATAGTGTATATGTCTACTGTGTGTTTTGTGAGTACATAACTCCTAACTTAAAGTGATATACACTTCAATTCAATTATATTTATACAGCACCTTTTACAGGAGTATTGTCTCATGGCGCTTTACAGCAAGGAGCACCCAAAAGCAACAGGATCAAGGAAAAACTCCCTTAAGTTAGTCGAGGAAGAAACCTTGGGCAGATCATGACTCAAGGGGCTAACCCAACTGCCAGGGGTCATGCAGGAAAAGTTGAATCAGTGGTAACCATGATAGACTGTTGTCCATGGTTTTATCTAAGCATCATAATAGTTCCAAAATATTATCCCATAACATTACATTGCTGTCAGTCCATAGGTGGTTAAAGTCAAGGAGTAAGATGGGTCACAACAAGGGTCCATTTTGACAGTGCCATTGTGAGGGGGGGTTAGTCACAAGGCCGTAGTGTAGGTAAGTGATAGTCTGGAGAACTTTCAACCGTAGCCCTGTTGTTCAAGCTCACCACGTGTTGGTAGGGAGAGGAATTAGAGAATTTTGTAACACATAGAGCGAATAGTGAGGCTATGGGATTTGAAACTGGAAGTGAGTTTAGGCCTATTCAGGAGCATTAGTTATCAGTTTGATATTTGGTCTCTGTTGTATCAAATTCTCTTATTCGTCTTCCTGTACCGACAGCACTCAGCGAGCTTGAAGAAAAAAGCTATAGGTTTTATGGGTTTTTCAAATGGCTAATGTCGATGCAGATATTTAGGTTTCTGGGTGAGCTGATGGCCGATATGCTAGGCTTATGACTGTGCAAAAAAGTGAAAATATAGCCTAGCCTATAAGGATGCATTATACAACATATAGCATTTTCATAGGCTAACTGTGTTCAGTTATCTACTGCTGCCATCAATCATCAGACCTGCCATTCTTGGTAGAAGATCGATAGTATTAACACATAGACCTAAGGTGTTTTAAGATTTAAGATTTTAACATATCACTTAGGTTTGTTGGAGTGGGAGAGAGAACTCAGTGATATAATTATCACTGACAATTGCTTTGACATCTACAATAGAGACAAGGCAAACTTGCCCTATGCAGAGTTGGACTGTTTGAGAAGGAATGGTGGTGCAGTAGCCCTGAAACCCTAGACTTCTATTTGTCTGCTCAGTTTGCAAAGAGGTTGAAAGGCACCCAACAGTGTCTGGTCTGCTGCAGCCTATGAACTGTCAATAGATGATGAGACAGGGTACAAGGGTACAAACTGGCTTTATTTCAGAACTCCATTTCTTTGCATTAAATATGTTCATAGCCGACCAATGAAGTTCTCTTGCACAGACGTACATCGTTCAGTTGAGTGCCCACGCCATATTGCCATATGCCAATATGTAAGTATTTGCTAATTAGGACAGGTGTTTTCATACTTACTTTTGAGTACAGTTCCGTGACATGAGTCAAGTGTGTTAAACAAAATACATTTGTGTGGATGAGTGGATGGATATGGACAAAATAGTCAATTAAAAATGTTCATGCAGGCTGTCCTTGGTGAGTGCATACATTTCCTGGGACAGACTACCAAAAATAAGGAGAATCCTGGTAAAACTGGGACAGGTGAACCCTAACTTGCCTCCAGTGATGAGCTTCAGCTGCCATTGCGCTAGTAATTCTGTTGTACTAGAAGCTGCAGGGTCACTATTCTTTAAATGAACGTCTTTGCTGTATTTCTACACTATGGCACTAGGGGGATCTCAAAGAGCTTTGCAGCTCTTCAGGCAAATGCAAAATAGGGGTGAATGAGTGCATATGCTGCCCAAGCATGGGTGGCCAAGACATCCAAATCTGCTATTAGCTGATTTAAGAGCAACTTCCATGGGTTTTCTGGAGCAGTCAAAGTAAATGAATTTGTGCTTCTCAAATTCTACTGCTGTACAGCTGCATAGATATACCAGTGCAGGTAACTTTCCTTTGTAAAATGTATGTTTTGTTTTCAGATACAACAAATAATTTCCCCCAATACACAGGGGAATATATTTTATATATACAGTATTTTATAAACATACACAAATACTACACAATGTTGACTGCTCTCAAATATTTATTTGCTGGATTATTTCTGCCACATTGGTAAAGGAAAAAAATAGAATACTATAGAGTAGAATATAGAATTCCAAAGCCATTCAGGATTTTTTCTGCTGATCTTTTCTTTGATGTCTTTGTGTTATTTAAAGTCATTTGTATTCAGCTGAACCACCCATGTCGCTCCTAATTTCTCATCATCATTATTAATGATGACAGTAAAAAGATATCACACACACAAAACATTCTATTCAGTCAATAGGATGCAAATTATATTACTGATATTAATTATGTTGCAATCAGCAATGAAACCCAATCCCTTTGTACTAACTTTCCTGAATGTGATTGAATATAATTGCCATTGTGCATGGAATCAAATTCATCATTAGATGAAGATAAGCAGTAACAGACACAAAGAAATGCTTATGTTACAAAACTCAGGAACATGATTCCATTGAAGACCTAGTAAATATTTCATTAGTCCTCTATTTGATGACCGTGTGTCAACATGGGCTCCAAATGACAAATGGCTGCTCCTCGAGTGAATTCTCATCTGTCACTGTGGAGTGAAGATGTCTCTTCTGATCAGAATATGTGTCACTTGGACTGAAATGATTTTAAAGCTCACTGGGCTGTGGCTGTAGAAGCTTGCATGTCACTCTGTGGTTTCGCTTGCCTCTGCAAACTGAGATTCAAATCAGGACAACTTAGTCACCCATTTCCTGAGCAGCATACAGTCATTAGCACAGTTGGCTGAGATGAATTCATCTGCCTGCCTAATGCAGGGATTTCAATCACAGGACCTGCTGTACAATGGTTTGTTCAGGTATTCCTGTTGGCAATCAGGGCGTTCTACATGTACGTGTGATGAGTTTAGTAATTCCTAAAAATATATAATAATACATTTCAGTTTGCTGGATGAGCCATTGCCATAATAGAACCGCACACTCTTTACTTCTGATGGCTGCGTTTGAACAGTAAGAAAGAGAAACCCAGTCATGGGAGGCTATTCAGTGTGACTCTTTTAATGTGTGAATTTACATGAAAACATCCTATTCACATTGCTCTCTCTTTTTATCCATGTCCAGGCAATATAGATTCCTTTCATGTTGCTCTGAGTTGGATTATTTGTGGGGGAAAAGGCAAAAAGCTGTCCCTGTATTTCATCAAATCTTAAGTGACATTTATTAAAATCTGATTTGCTGGTTAACATTTGCATATCAGAGTGAATTGCTAGAAAATGTCACAAAAGAAACAGGCCTTTTCATAGGTCATGATAACTGAGTTTTCAGTTACTTTATCATCGGGTGGCATTTGAAGCTGCTGGTCAGACTCGCTCCTCTAGCCTCACTGACCCTGTCCCAGAGTCTAAATAATGACATATTTTTACAAGGTTATTTGACTTAGGTTATAATGAGAATAGATTTCCTGTGTTTAAAGCTTAAATGTGACATATTTGTCAAATGTGACATCTTCATGCTGCTCAGTTTGACTTCAGCGTATATGGCAAAGGGCTTTCATGACGTGCCAACCCACATAGACACCATGAGGTCTGATCCATGAGTGTGGCCTTTAGGGGGCACTGTTCAATAAATGATGACATACAGCTTGTTTCATAAGCTTCTCTGGCAGGCATGTGTGTTGGTAGGGAGATGACAGATAAGAATTGCAGGTCTGCCTTTCCAAGGATGTGGAAATGGTGTGAATCTGTTGAAATTTTACTTTTAATTTCATCTCATGCCTGTGCTGTCCTTGATGAAAACTGTGCCATGTCTGGCTCTGTGAGGATTTTGGTCATTATGATTATGGTATTCATTGTTGTTTAAACATGTCCTTCAGTTTACGTAAAAGATGAAAAACTGCACAGACATTTTCAAGGAACTCTGCTGCAGGACCATCATCGCATGGATTTTCATCGCATCAGTCTCATTGTACGTTTTGGAGGTGTTCTGTGGTGTAAATCATCTGTGGGAACTCTGTATATTAAGCTCAAGCCATGGAAAAGGCTGAGAACACAAACTAATTAAAGCAGAGCCTGGATACTGAAAACATGAGCGGCTGTTCCAGCAGTCTGCCTCGCTGGCGTCCCCGAGAGGTTTATAAACGCGCTGTCTGTATTTTCCCTCACGCTTCGTAATAGCGTGTGCATAAAGTAAAGGGGGCTACCCATAAAACCTGAAACCTCTCCGTTTGGAATTGTGTGTTAATTTGCCCAATTCCAACATTTGGCAGATGCAGCATAGCCCTCCCCACATAATGACAGGCTAATGGTGGCCGCCGTGCAAACAGAATTCAGCAATAACATTCAATAACATCTCAGATGTTATTCAACAAAGACGGTCAGCAGTGGTTACATCTGATTTCTTCATCAGTCTCAGCACTTGTTTTCAAAACATTGACTCTAGGAAGTGCTTATTTTTCTCTTGACATGTTTTCGTCGAATGTGTCGTTGCATGGTCAACTCATGATGTGCAAATAATGACAACCCATTGACAGTGTGAAGCAGTAGACTGGCTGTGTAATTTGGAAAGAGGGGATATCATCTCTCTGTCTTCCTGTTGCTTTGTCCAGGCCACTTATCTGTGATGCATTCAGCTCGAAATGAGAGCAGGCGTCTTCCTGTTTTACACTGTAACTATTAAACTCCAATGAGCTATGAGAGTGAACGTCCTCAGCGGATGGACATCTCATCATTATTCCTGCATTTATTAAATTAGGATGATTTATGGGTGGCTCCAAAGGGCCATGGTTTCTTACGTAAATGACTGTTTAACTGAACAGGGGAATTTCATTAACTTCTGACCTTCAAAGTACAGATTCTATTGCTCCAGTGTATTAAAGCTTGCTTTGATTTGGACTGCGGTTAGACTTCTATTTTCTCCTGCTGGTGTTTTCACGTGTGGGGTCTCCTACTTGCTGCGGCTCGAGGACCATTTCAGCAGTTCATTTGCCATTAGTCATCTCTTCTAGATGCATGTTCTATAATGGGATTGCTGTTGTTGTGTGGTTTTGTTTCGCTGCACAGACGTGACAGTGCATTCTGAACACTGGGGTCTCTGATGGAGGTGGTTTTCTCTCCTCCTCCTGCAAGTGCAGGAAATGAAAATTGAAAGCTAAGCATTAGCAGAGCAAATTGGACAAGTGTGTGGGATCAGCATGGCTTTATTGGTAAGGTTATCTGCTCTGCATTTTTGTGACCATTTTCTCTCTCTCTCTCTCTCTCCCCCTCCCCCAAATCACATCTTCCCCACCGTCCTTCTCTGTACATGCAATTCTTACTGTCTTTTCACATATTCTCTCTCTCTCTCCCTCTGCCCCCCCTCCCTCCTCTCGTGAGCCCAGAGTGGTGGCAGCACTGCATACTGAGATGCATAAATGAATGAGAATGTGTGTCTCGACTCCATAATCAGTCAGCCATGAAGCGCGTTTGTCCTCGGCAGAGTGCCGGCTAGAATTTTAAAATTGCAGTTTTAAGCCTCATAATACACCTGGGATCAAGGAATCTGAACGTGTCGGCCTCCAAGAGGGGACCATCGCCACAGCCTCCCCTCACGCCTCCTAGATTCAGTTAAGCCATCCCTGCCTCTGGAGACCAGTCAGGGCAATCCAGATGGACAGATTGGGATGTAAAAACTCCTTCCTCGTCTCAGAGGGTTAAACTGTAAGGTCGCGTATTATCTGCAGGCACAGGAGGAGACGCGCTTGCGTTGATGAATGATACTGTCCTCCTGACTTACAGTATTTACTTAGGGACTTTTAATATTGCTCTGTGGCTCCCCCGCCCCGAGGACCAGGATCACGGAGACTTCATGAATACGTCGCTGGCGGCCCCCACCGTGCTCCTGCCCTGTGCAGACGGCCTTGAGATTCTCACCCCTCAGCAGGGTGGCGCGTGGCCCTGCTCACTCTCATCTCCGAGAAGACGGAGACGTCTGGCATTGTATTGGCAGCTGTCAATGTCAATCCATCGCTACTGGACGGGACCACTGTTTTCACACAGCATTCAGATCTAATCAGGGGGACATCTTGCTTTTCTCTGCCACAGAGCTGGGGCAGGGGCGACACTGCCAGCCAGGCTCCGCTCCCAGTGAAGGACATGCCCTTCAATCCTGTTGGGAATTAGTCGTTGGCACGCCTCAAAGAAAGTTCTTTGATGTAAACACGAGCTGGAATATGTTTGCATTGTGCTGCGCCATTTAGATCAATTACACCCCTCAGCGCCATTTGAAAGTCAGCCGATTTCAGTTAGTATTGTGTTTTCTTTGGCTGCAATAAGGTTTTCAAATAAACATTATTATATTAGCGTGGCATTTTTATGTGAAATGTGATTTGGTCCCGGAAAAGGCTGTGTCTTTTTCTCTACTGACTCACAAAATCTGCCTGGATCTGATGGATTAAGTTGATTCTCCCCTGTTTCCTCTGCTCTGCCCTCCTCTCTTGGGTGCTAAAGCTCTCCTCCAGTTGGGAGGGAGACAGTAGAGGGAGTTCATGAGACACCTCCCCGCTCTCTGCCTGTGAGTCTTTCCACCGGGGCCTCATGCCCAAATCCAAAAGTGTGTCTCTTGGTGTCATATTTCCTACGCCTTGCTTACCACCGTCTTCTTCAGTGCCCCCAATCACCACCACAACCACCTCTAGCACCACCACTACCTCTCCACCCTTTTGTGATTAGCGTGGGCGGCCCTGCAGACACTCCATCAGCCACCATAAGCAGTGAGCTGACAAGTCTGGGGCACCGAGCCAACACCCCACCCCCTCCCCTTCCCACCCCAAACCGCTCCAACATAAATCTGCCTGCAGACATATGCCACTGTCCCGTTGCTAGTTGTTCTCCATTCAAGCTTCCTCGCCCCACTTCACGGCCTCCGCTAAAAATCCATTTACACGGACGATTTAAAAGCCAGCGCGTTTGCAGCATTTGCATCCCTGCCGTCTGGCTGGCTGCTGCAGATGTTGTGGGTGCACCCCTGTGTCATCATGTGACATGCGCATGGCGCTCTCCCCCCTGGGTGCGGATCCTCTGGAGCACCTGACAGGCCGAAGCTGGCGCTGGTTAATTTATAGGCTGGGTGGCCCCGCTGGTTTAGTGTTCACCTGGCCGCGTCACCAGCCCGGATCCTGCATGCTCACCACGGGACGCAAATAGAAAACCGGGAACCTTGTATAATTTTAGCCCCATCGGCAGAGTGCATCATAAGCTGGCTGCTTCTCTCTCCACAGGCTGTCATTGCTCTGGCTTCCCAGGGACGAGGGGACTTTCCTGGCAGTGGCTTCTCTGAATGAGTCTGGGCCCATGGAGCTCTTCTCCAGACACATGTCTGCCTAATGGAGCCAAGCGAGCCCTCGGAGAGGAGGCCACAGTTCAGTAATCTCCCTCCCCTGCGCTCGCACCTGTTGTTGGAGTGAGCCACAGCGCCTGTGGCATTTAAACAGATGACCTGGGAGAGAACTATCTGCGGAGAGCATCATTAGAGAGTCCCCCAATATCAGCTGCCACTGGCAGGGCTCTGCTCTGCCCTGCATGTGGCCCTCAACTGGCAGCTCAGCCCTCGGAGCCAGACGCTGCCTCTATCTGGGTCAGCTCACACTGCCTCTCGGCCTTCAGCACACCAACGTCCAGTGCTGGGCCCAAAAGCTCTCTGTCTCTCGCCTGACGTGCTCTCAGGCTCCTCTCTTCTCTCTTACAAAAGTCTGTTTCATTGTGTTTGCGATTTGATACATCTACATGCCCACTTATGAAATAATCAACCAGCCATGCTCTGCTGTCTTTTGTCTAACTTGAATCTCTGATAAAACAAGAATTGCGTCACAAAGCAGCAACATAAAATTCCACTTGAACTTGATCTATGATTGTATATACCTACAAATCCTTCTTACTTGTTATAGTCAGCATGGTACAGGGTAAAGGCAACATGAATAATGCAGACTTATTGATTTAAAAAGATATTTTTGATTATGTAACTTAGTTGAATAGTTTATTTAGATAGATAGACAAAAAGATAGATAGGTTGATCGATCCTAACTAAATTGGAGCGGTTATGTAATCTACGAGAAAATGGTATATGCATTCACAGGGGCTCACTTTCATTTTGTGATCCTGTGGAGAGGACAGCGATTAACCTAATGAGCAGCAGTTTCTAGAAAACCTGTTTGTAGCGTCTCTAACCTCTGCTCCACATGAGCATGCGAGTTCCAGTCAGTCAGGGGGTCACAGTCACTGAGCTATTTCTGGAACATTCCTTCAACCTTCAACCGGGGCACTGGCCCTCTGTCAGAGCTGACACTCTGCTGAGAAATAGTCAGGGCTTGATATGATGTGCCTTCATGGAAAGCTACCTGTGTGTGTACACATGCTGTGTGTGCTGTGTGTGTGTGTGTGTGTGTGTGTGTGTGTGTGTGTGTGTGTGTGTGTGTGTGTAACCCCGAGGGAGAGTATGTGTCAGCAGTCACCTGAGGGAGAGTTCTTGGAAAAAAGGCCTTAGTCATGGCTTCATTGATTATGCAATTGCTCCCTTTAGCCTCTCCTATCTCCCCTGACCAGCCACTTACTTCCTGTGACCACATGACTCTCATGCCTGAGCCAGTCTCTTCCCATCTTCTCCTATTTGTCTACATGACAGATTCTCCATCACTGCTCCTGATATATTCTCTAGTCTAATAACCATGTGAGTAAAAATGGGCATACCAATACCCACCAGGTCTTCAAATCCCATCAGCAGTCTGCAACATGTTTCCCTTTATTTCATATTCTGTATTATGTGAGTGCTCGAGAATCTAATTGAAAATAGAAATGAATCATATATGGAAATATGGAAATTAAATTAAGCAGAAATACATCATCCCTAAGCCAACTTTTTGGAGGGAGGCTGAAGGATGGTTACATAACCTGGATTTCATTTTCAGTCCCTCTAAACGGAACAAATAAAACAAATTACTGAGAAATTACAGAGGGCAACCACTGCCTCTCTATTTTTCCGTCAAGGAAAGCAGTTTCATTGCCATTTTCCTCTTACCAACACAAGAATAACACATAACACTGAGTCACTGGAAGCTCTCTCTCTCTCCCTCTCTCTTTCTCTCTCTCTTTCTCTTGCTCTCTCTCTCACTTTCTGTCTCTGTCTTTCTTTTTTTCTCTCTGTCATTAGACAGTGGTGGTGTTTTTGTGTGTGTGCGCGTGTGTGTGTGTGCGTGTGTGTGTGACATGTGATGTTTTCTCTGTATAGTTTTGTTTGTTTTTGTAACGTTGTATGGGGTATGACTTGGCCCTTGTGAGTGCATCAGTTTTAGCCTGGTGTTCACTCCCAATGAGTCATGGGCCTCACTCCCCTTCAACAACCCCACACACACACACACAACCTGCCCTCAGCCGTTAGTGCTGGACCAACCCAGGCAACTGCCCATCCACCCCAGCACTGCTGGGTCTTCCATCTCCTCATCCACAGTTCATTTCCACAAAACTTGGCTGACAAGTTTTGACTCTATTCTTAGTGACGGAAATGTTTCATTCTTCCAGGCACTGTCTTAGTCTTAGAAATCCCCAGTCTACACACACACACTCACACACACACAGACACGTACACACATGCACACACACACACACACACACACACACATGCTCACACACACACGCACACACACACACATGCTGACACAGAGCCATTTTTGTCTGCATCCACAAGGTGTTCCTTTTTGTCTTTCATTATGTTTTTTCTCTTTTCTCCTCTTTAAATGAAGTTTCATTAATCCACTGACAAAGCCCCTCAAAAACTCCCTTTCCTAGGAATAGACTTTTAGCAATTATAGCTACAGTTTTACATTCATAGAGATAAGCTAACATTCATTTGAATATGCTGGCCATGAAAACATTTACAGAGAAAAATCTATTTATAATAATTTTGAAAAAAAAATAAAAAATAGCAATGACAATAACAACATGTGTAGACATTAGTGCGAGAGAATTGTTTTCTTATGTACTTCTTTGCTACAAAGGCACAGTAGGAAGCCATAGCATGAGTACACATTAATAAGGCCCTTGTTCATTTACTTGGTCCCTCTCCTGTGCCCCTCACCCCCTGCTGGCCCCATCCCTTCCCTCTCACGCCCCCCTCCTGGGAGGCCTGACTCATCGGAGCTGGATGCAGCCCCACTGCCAGGATCACAGAGCTCTTCCTGGCCAGTGGTCTGATTCAGAGCTTGCTTATTCAGACCGATATGCAAACATCTCGCCACTGCTGGGAAAGGTAAGACAAAGGGAGCAAGAAAGGCAAGGCAGAGTAAAAATGATGTCATTAACCCCCGCCAGACAGGAGGCAAGGTCAGATGAGCCATAGATCAGAGCTCAGCGTCGAGCTCACAGGCAGCTCTTACTCACACTCACTAAATAAGACTTACTGAGGGGCTTTACTGTCATTTTCCATCATTTTCTCCCTCCTTCCTCCCTCTCCATTCCTTATCTTTTGACATATGTTCATCGGCTTCATGTTGCATTGCCACTTCCTGAGCCTTGCTTGTTAGCACGCCAGAAAATGTCAATAAAGACGTATAAACATGATGGGTCATTGAAGGGTAAACATTCCCAGTCTATGGGGACACATTCAGTCCAGGCGGTAAGACAGCTTACAATTAAAAATGCCACGGAAGGTGCAAGCGAAGCTGTCTGTACATGGAGGAAGGGAGTGAATTAAAGCATGAGGGGGTGGATAAGGGGAATTCCCTTGGAGTGCAATGTCACAAAAGAGGTTATGAGTGGGGGAAGGACTTCCATATCCACAATATAAAAATATATGATCTTCCATTGAGCTTCCAGATGGTATCAAGTCTCCAGGGCCCTTGGGTATGCCTGACTTATGGCAGAAAGGAGATATATCTGTGTGCCACAAGGGCAACATTCATCTGTCTGTATGTGCAACTGGAGACACCATGGAGCTTATGGTTTTGGAACACAAAGCATTGTGGAGTTGGGGCCGTGAGCTAGCAAGCTAACTACCAAAATAGTGCATCAAAATCTTGTTAACACCAAACCTCACATGGTAGTTAGTGGTTTTAATTAGTTTTGTTTCATTTATATACAATTACTATACAATTGGCAATGTCATATTATGAAAGCTTTTCGACTTGCCCATAGGGTGTTACAAAACACATAGCTCATATCCTGGATGGCCCCTGGGATACACATGCATTTCCATGTCCTTTGCTGACCACATACCGTAGCAAATGAGGATACCATATTATAAGTAGTATACAAAACCATACCTCAGCAAGTGGTTAATAATGTGACTTTAAAGTGACAATTACTGTCAGGTCTTTCTGAATAGCTTTTCATGTTGAGAATCAACTGAGCCTCACAACTGAACACAGCAGGTAGGGCCTTTTACACAGATGAGAGTGGAAAGCTGTGACATTTATTGTCAATAGTCTCTCCCTTTCTCTTTCCGTGTGTGGGTATGTGTCTGTGTGTGTGTATGTGTCTGTGTGTATGTATGTGTCTGTGTGTGTATGTGTGTGCATGGGGTCTTCATTCTAACACTATTCTCCAGAGAGATGACTGCCTTTCCCTGGCCCTGCTCTGTACCATGTGGTTCCATGGAGTAGAAGGCATGGACTCCAGAAATGTCGGTCTTTAAATGAGAAGCTGGTGTGTTTTGAAGTTTTCTTAAAGGTCACGTTGGTTCCTCATGAGGATTATGTGGAATCCCTCAGCAGTATATTTGAGGCATGCAGTGTTATGTAAGGTGATACCATCTTACATCTTTTATAGGCTATTAGCTCGTCCACCATATTTTTGGTGTCCAAGAAAGGAATCTCAGATTTCTTTATACTTGGTGCATTTAAATGGTGTCCATATACACAGCTACAGCTATATCAACTTTACTGTCCTCTCTATACGAGCAGTGAAGCACAGCCATTAAAAAGTAGGGGTGAATGACGGAGCCCTCTCTCTTCAGCTCTCATTCTTTCTCTCTCTCTCTCTCTCTCTCTCTCTCTCTTTCTCTCTCTCTCAGATGGAATGAGGTATTTGGAGTTGAAGCCAAGCAGCCCTCCTCCAGCCTCAATGCGCTGCAGCTGTCTCGGCTCCCACACCCCCTGTTTAGCTCACTTCCGTGGATGGGGATCCACAACAGGGCAGCCAGAGCCGCTTGCTTTGCAGAGTGGGAAATCCCTCCACTCCTGGAGCCCCCCGCTCCACCCCACCCCATCCGCCTTTCCATCGCCCCCACCCCCCATGCAGCGACTGCATCCGCGGAGCAGGGTTAACACAGCTATGAGGGCCAGCTGGCCTGCACACATCTGGAGCTTGCCTCCAGGGACATGAAGGGGGGATGGAGACCAGAAGGGGAAGGGGAAGACTTTGACTCTGCCTTATGGCTCTGTAACACATCACAGGAAGTGTGTGTGTGTGTGTGTGTGTGTGTGTGTGTGTGTGTGTGTGTGTGTAAGAGCGAGAGAGAGAGAGAGAGTATCTTTCTGGTGTCCCAACACCGCAAGAAAATCACAATAATATCTTTTGTGAGATGAAAACACCTTAGGGGCAAAGAAAAAATGTATGTAGGAGTGTGTCTGTGTGAGTCCGTGTGTGTGTGCTTGCATGTTTGTCTTGTGATTTGGCTGTGCCAGATCTCCACCTTACTTTCATATCCATTTCAAAGCCTACCTGATCCATTACATGTGTTGGGACTTTAAACAGGCTGCCTGTTGTTGTTGGACTTTTGCCACCAGTCACTTAAGAGCTCAGAAGCTCTGTTAGCCTTGATGTGCTAAATGTCATGCTATTAGCACAACATTGCCTTGTGACACGCTTGGGTCTGATACTTCTCCAAACACTTTCATTGACTTCCCGAGCAAGGACAAAGATAATGTTCACATTTGAAAGGGAACTTCTAACAGGCCTATTGTGTATATAGTCTTTGCTAGGCACTCTGCTATTAGGTGGAATAGCTGGCAAAGGAACACCTTATCGTTTGACTTTATTCAGGAGGATTATGACCTTGTGTCTACTTCTCACCTCTCTTTTGTTACAAGAATAATGTGGCAGAGCCATGCTGCTTTGTCCCACAGTCTCTGCTACTTGTTGAATCAGCTACTAATTCAAAGAAAATCTATACATTCCACTCGCTCCTTTCAGAAGCGAAGGCCCACTCTGATTCACTGAAACTTGTAGAATCCATTTCAAGGGGGACTTTGGCCCTGAGCAAACGAGTGAATCTTGTTTTGAGCCCCTGTAGCTCTCTCCACACTTACTGGATGGGATCCATGCTGTTGGCCTCGGCCTCCATATGAAGTGCACTGACTATGAGTCACTGCTTTCAGCCCTAATCAACACCAAATGACCATCAGTTGAAACTGCCGAGTCTGGGTTGTTTTCTTTACATAATGAAACTTCAGACAGAATTTCCTCTGAATTGCTCCTTGCAACTCCAAAGTACTTTCAAAACTTCCCGGAAATGTCTAACTCCTACATCCCTCCCACCCTCAACCCCCACCATCCATCTCCGTCTTTTATGAGTGAAGTGCAGTATTATATTTCAGACAGGCCATTTCTCACTGTCAGTAATGCACATCCAGGCCCACCCCAGCCTGCAGAGCTACAGAAGAGTTAAGAGATAGGACTAACCCTAGGTGTTAATGGACTTAACGTACACGCAGTTAGCCAGGAAATCTCATTGCAAGATGGCCCCACCCCCTCATCTCCCAGTCAGTCAGGCCACACTCTTACTCTTCCCTCTCTGTGACATCACAAATAGAAAGCAGATACTCCAATCCATCTTGATCTTATTCTCTGCCTCTTTTTCCTGAACATTCTCCCATTACTATATGGGTATACCATATATAATGCATAGAGAGGCACGTGTGGGAATGATTTGGAAGCATTTTCCTGCAGTCTGGTTTGTATAGAGTCTATTTTTAAAGCTGGACTCCATATGAGGCCTTAGCTAGTGGATTGTCACCGGGCTGTAAATGTGGTCAATGCCTTTTTTTCCATGGTCTCGGAACAAGGGAATGTGGCGCTGACGTGAGCCTGAGTTTCCAGTTTCGCTCAGCATCGGTGTGTCCTCAGACGACCTTCTTTTCTTTTCTTTCTTTCTTTTTTTGTCTCTTTTACAACCACAGCTAAATGGAGGGGATGTCCATTCCCGCAATGGGGCTCATTATTTCAGCTCCTCAAATAGGGACTTTTTAGTCAAACTTTCCCCTGTGTGCCTCAGCTTATCAGCCATGTTTTCAACAGACCAAACACCAGCTTCTGTTTTCAGGGGGGACTAAGTAGAGCTTCTGTAAGGAGGGTCCAGTTTTATGTCTTTGCCTCAGATTTATGGCTTGTTCATTACAGACATTAATGCATATGGCTAAACTCATTATTGCTCTTACCCTGAGCGTTACAGTAGCTCATCAGAGCCCAAAGTGATGAGTTTGCATCCAATATGATCACCTTTTTTCCCCATGGCAGAGCCTCTTGCACAGAGCAGCAGCTGCTGAGACTAGATGGGGGTGATGTGGCAGAATAAACAGGGCTGGTTCCAGGAGGGGGGAATGGAATAGCTTCCTCTCTTCTAGTGTTTACCTGTGTGGCACATAGCCGTCAGGGAGACGGGGGTTTGATGAACAGATCAAATGCATGCTGTCGAGGTTTTGCCATTTGATCAAGGTCCTTGCTGTTGCAGATGTGTTGAGGTGTGTATTTGTTTGTGTGTGTGTTTGTGTGTGTGTTTGTGTGTGTGCACAAGACAAACGTTGTTGCGGTGTTTAGGTTTAGACACTCTAGAGGGCGCTGTTTAACACAGCTAAGCAGCAGCCAATTGACTGGAGACATTGTGTTCCAGGGAAACCTTGAACAAATTCACAATACTATCAGTTTCACAACAGATTTGATTGAGGTTGATAGGTTGAATGTCATTATGTAGCCAGATTGGAAAAAAATCACATAGATTTTTTTTTCTAACTTGTCATTTCTTCATGTTTCCCTAATATGAGAAGTGTTTGAAACCAAAGAGCTTTGTAGGTAAAACAATTCCCCTAATGAAACAGGAAGATAGGATCACAGAGAGACTTTGATAATTCTCAATACTATTTTTCTTTCATTAGTGTCTGTGTGTCTGTGTTATGAATTTATTTGATTTGGATTGACTCTCAGGTGCCTTTAATTAAATCCACAACCAATTAATAAAACACAGCTAACGTGAGGGTCAGCTATGAGACATGATAAGATATGAATGATATGATAGATATGATAAGACCTTAGCTAAAACCATAGGCAACTTATAGTCTGTCATGGTTACTACTGATTGTAATTTTTCTCCATGACCCCTGGCAGTTGGGTTAGCCCCTTGAGTCGTGGATCTGCCCAAGGTTTCTTCCTAGATTAACTGAACATAAGGGAGTTTTTCCTTGCCCCTGTTGCTCTTGGGTGCTCCTTCTGTGAAGCGCCACGAGACAATACTATTGTAAATGGCGCTGTATAAATAAAACTTTATTGAATTTAATTGAATATGTATTTACCGCTGAGGCAGAGAAACTGTATGTGTGTGTGTATGTGTGTGTTTGTCCTGTTCTTACCTGCCTGTCCTTCTGTTTCACGCATACATGCAGTGACACATCTCTTTTTGTTGTGTAGGTATGTAGTGTGTTTCCCTTACACTCTGAGGCTATCTGTGTGTGTGTGTGTGTGTGTGTGTGTGTGTGTGTGTGTGTGTGTGTGTGTGTGTGTCCATGCATGCTGGTGTCACTTTGTTGACAAGGCTGTGCTTGTGAAGGGGCATCAAAGAGACATTGGCTGGCTGTCACATGATGCGCTTTGCCCCTCTCTCCTCGGCAGTGATTGAGGGTAGTGATCCAAAACTGATGCTCCCTGGATGGCAGCACCAACACCGTGGCTAGCTCCGCTGACTGTGTCAGCACCGTCGGCAACAGAGACGGGCCTTCGGCACAAAGACGATGACAGCATTGGCCATGCTTGGGAGCATCTGACAGAACCCTTCACCTCATCTGGAACTGATCTCTCTCTCTCTTCCTCTTTTTCTCCCTCTCTCTCTGCCACTGTCTCTCTATCGCTCTCTCACTGAAGCGAATGAAGCCATTCAATTACAACACCCAAACACACAAAGTACAGACTTGACTAGACACCACAGCTTTATGAATATGAATGAACTCAATGGATCATTCATGCAACCAGTCCCTCATCACACACATCCATATATAGACTCAGACACAGAAACCAAGAACTTAACCTTCACTTGACCTTCATTAGACTAAATGAAATGATGTATTGCTCACAATTATTTTATTCATTCAATTCATTCAATCTCCTATGTTGTACCCCTAAATCCATCCTTTCACCAGTTTTCTCTGTCTCTCTCACTCTCTCCCATCTTGTCTATCCCTCTCTCCCCCTTTCACAGTGATGAACCCCCTACTCAGCACACACACACAGAGGAGAACCTCTGCACTTTGAACTGAGGTTCCATCTCTTCATAAATATTCCATTTGCCTTAAAATATGCCTCATTAGAAAGCCACCTCCTCTTTGCACGACTCTGCACACACACATCATTAGCAGGTGTCAAAGAAAGCACGCGGCTGTCTCTCTCTCTCTCTCACTCTGGACCTGAAACAGCACATCCATCGGGAGACGCCAATTTTCATAGAGCCTCGCTTGGCGAGCCTCGCATGCGACTCCGTTCTCCTCTAAGTGCACTCTACCTGTGCAACATTAACAGGATATGAGGATATCAATCAGAGGCTGGGTAAGAATTGCTCTAAAGCACAGATGACTGAACAAGATTCTCTCCGTTCTCTCAGCAAAGAGCCAGATGGAATGTTGGGAATATCAAAAAGCAACAGTCTCCAGCGCCAGTCTCTGTTTCACAAGATCTTGTGTGGTTTTCCATCTGCACTGCTCCCTTTTGCCCTCCTCCATGCCTCCACCACCACCCCCAGCCTCCCTTCCATTGGCCACCAGTGCTTTTGTCTGCACTTTAGTTTTGATGATTCTCCACTACAGCACATGTTGAGATCATTAATTTCTGGCTGAGCCAAAACCACTTCCCACACATGCATGGCATTCCTCGCTCTCTCTCTCTCTCTCTCTCTCTCCTCTTTCATTTGTTTTTTCTTTTTCTTTTTTTCTTTCTTTTTCTCTCTTTGTCTCTTGTACCTGTTCTCTGCCTTTCTCTCATTCTCTGTCTGTCCTCAACACTTTTTGGGTGGTATCATTTGAGAGGTATCAAATAACATAATTTCAAGGTATCAAATGAGATAATTTCCATTTAGCACAGTACATTTGTAGATTCAGCTCTGATATGGGTTGGTACATCAGTACAATGACAGAATCGGAAGGGCAATCATTTAGGAACAATACTATGCCAAGCTCAAGAATGTGTGTGGTTTTTACAAACAATTAGTCATTCCACTGGAGTGCAAACACAATGTAACAACAGGGAGTTTGAAAGCAAATACATTATAAACCTGTTGCATGCTTCCTGCTAATGGAAAGATTATTAAAGGCTTTCTAGCCACTTCCAACCTACTGGTGATGGTGTGACTGGCCACCAACTTCTGTTCGCTGAGGAGCTTTTTCTATTCCACCCCCCTCTCTCATATTATCAGCCCATTTTGGTTTGGCTGTATTTGCCAGACTTACTGTGTTTGGAGGACATTTATATTGGGCAATAAATCAGAATTTTGACTTTACTTTGCACAATTATTTTTGCACTCCAACCGTCTTGCAATGAGACAATTCTCTCTCTCTCTCTCTGTGTGTGTGTGTGTATGTCTGTGAGACAGAGAGAGAAATCCAACATATCCACTGAGGTTTCTTTATTAAAATAAATGTTTAGTTAAATGTCATTGTTTTACCATTTGTTTTCTCTCAGTCTTCCTGTCTGTCTGTCTGTCTGTCTGTCTGTCTCTTTGTGTCTCTTGAAGCCTGTTAGGACACAGGTGGTGAGTTGCTTGATGGCCTTGTACTGTACCCCTGGATCCAGTCTGGACAGTTCTGGGTCTGGCCAGGTCTGTGTCTGGTCTGAGATCAGTCTGCACAGCTGCACAGCTGTTTGACAGCAGACCACAGGCTGCCTCAGGGGCTGTCTCTCTCTGTTAGCGGCTCCAGCCAGCCAGCGTACAGTAAAACTTTCTCCAAGCCCAAAAGGAAATCAATCAGTGCCCAGGAGATGAAGGCATAAAGGAATATGACATATACTGCCTGTTTAGAGTTTGCCCTCCACTAGGCTGCTCAGGCAGGCTAATTGTGTATTTGCGATTAAAGGGGAAAGTGAGCGAGTCAGAGGTGGTTGAAAAACGATGCTTTGGCAGCAGGTTGCACCACTCTTAGATCTTGTTTGATGGGGGTGCAAACATGGTGCATCAGTGCGTGTTCAAAGCTGAGGTGGTGCATGAAATATTTAACACACATATCATTATACGGCATTGTGAAAAGTCATATGATGTGCTCTCTCTCTCTCTCTCTCTATCTTTCTCTCTTTGCTGTCTTTCCTTTTTTCTCAGAGTGGTTTCATTATTTTGGAAAGTTACTTATGAAGGGATCCCTGTCTCTCCACAGGGACCACGATGGAGGATGGCAGGACGGAAAGGCGTGGGCTTTTTTAACAAGCCTCTCTGCCGCGCTCCTGCACAGTGTGGAGTCCTCGCTGGTTTGGTTTGGTTTGGTGGATCGGCGACTCTCATCACCCCCTCCAGCCAGCAGACATCAGAGCAGGGCTGTGAGTCCACAGACAGACAGACAGAGAGAGAAATAGACAGACAGAGAGCTCACTGGCAGTGGCAGAGTAGGGACGAGCGGGCTAGCATTGGTCATGGGCCCTCCTGGAGGCCCACTCAAAAGCCCTTCACCTTCCCAGCAGCCGGGGCTGGCACGCCACGATGTTTATCACACAAAAGGCACGATCAAAGGGCCCCCTATCTCCCCTGGACCACTTTCATCTGCTCCCTTCGCCACTGACAGCAGCAACTACAGGGGGCTGCTCCTCACAAAGTCTTTTACTCTCACCATAACACTTTCTCTCTCTCTATCTCTCTCTCTCTCTCCTCCCTTATGCATGCATACAAACAGTCTCTCTCTTTCACCACACACATACACACACACACACAGAGGGTTATCACTGCTGATTAGGGAGAGCTTCTGCTTCAGATTCCTCTGGCTCTTCTCCTAATCATCACCAGCTTTGTGATGCCTGCAGATGGTCTCCCACTATCTTCCTCACACACACACACACACACACACACACACACACACACACACACACACACACACACACACACACACATTCACTCTCTGTCTGCACTTCCTATCCACCAACAACTGTTTCCAGCACCTTTTCATTGGACTTAAGTTGCCTGCACATTAAATCCATCCGATTTTGAACAATAGATTGCATTAAGAATCAGATGCTGGGTTTTGGTGCATAGGCTGTTGGCCCAACAAAATAATCCATATTCTCAGTACTCACAAGCAATATGACACCACAGTGTGTGGGCGTGTGTGTATGTGGGTGTGTGTGTGTGTGTGTTTGTGTATGTGTGTGTGTGTGTGTGTGTGTGTGTCTGTGTATGTCAGTAGAATTGTGTCCAGAGAGGGTCTGGCTACAGTCTGGTTCCTTACATTAGGCGACTTTGACAGTTGTAACATGCAGATTGGGGAGGAATGCCATTGTAAATGTCATTCAACCAGAACCTTTGACAAGCGTTGAGAGAGTTGAGAAAGAAGGCTGTCAGAATGATTCTATGTGTGTGTCTGTATGTGTGTGTAGCTGACTGTGTGCATATGTCAGTCAGGCACTGAGAAAAGGGTAGAGACAGACAGAGAGAGAGAGAGAGATTTCAGCTCTGAGTCAGAGCTGTACTGTTAGAATGTAGAATGTAATTATCAGTCTGCTTTACTGAAGCACGCATGCTTTCCCTCCCTTTTTTCCACCTAGAAGTGCTGCACATTCAGTGTTGAGTATAATAGCTTTTTGATTGAAAGGCACGCAACAGAGCTGGAAATGACAATTACAGATAGACTGGCTCCAGTGGCCACTGTGCATTAGGCCTGCAGTTCCCTGCCATAGGTCTCTCCGGTGGGGAAATAAATACAAAATCTGTAACAAGCCCCTAGTGATTCGCACAACAAAAAGAAATAAATAACACAAGACAGGAATAAAAGAAAGGAAACAGCTAACCTTTTGGTGTAACACAGTGCCCAAAAGTGTGACTTCCATTGTTGCGATCAATCCCAATTTAACAGACAGCGACTCAAAGTTAGCCCACGGGGAGCCGCGCGTGCTGACAGGTGAGGAGCTCCTGCCATCATCCTCCGCTCCCATCAAAGGCTTCCAGTCGGCAGAGGGAGCTCAGATGCTACAAAGGCCGTCAGTCTGTCAGGGGAGACGATGCGAGACGATCAATCTCAAGACAAGGGGGATGGCACATACTAGCATTAATCCAACTACTACTGCTGCTGCTACTGGAAGAAAGAGGATACGTGTTTCCTTTTGGCTGGAGTTGGTGATATTACCCTGTGATGCTTAATTTGTGCTTAATTCTTCTTCAGATTTAATGTGATGATGTTAAGGTTGCAATGAATATCTTACAAAATGTCTGTTCTGGGAACAGACTCTTCAAAGAATTTTGGAGGTTGGGTAATTCTGTGTAATGTTTTTCATCTTTTTCCAAGGAAAGATAATTCTAAATTCTGTGAAAGATCTGTAGGTGTCATTTTCCTTGAATGGGTGAAGAATGTACTTGTTCTTTTTTCCTTGAATGGTTGCACAGACAAATTCTAACAGTGGTGTGGCATGCCCACAGACTTGTCCTAACAGGCTTTACGGGTTTGTTTATCCAGCTTATGACAGGAAGAGTGTGGAACTAGGGCAGACACCCACTCAATATGGAGTGCATACCAGGTGAGTGAACACAATCCACAACTCTGCACTGGAGTAGAACACAACTGACGCCCCCACAATGAAATGATAAAGCCCAGGATAATGGATTCCAGTTCCTTCCAGCTTCTTTACTGATATCAGTTGGGCAACATCAAATCTCTGCTTTCCAGTAAAGGCAGTAACCGTGATGTCACTACATCAGTACTTCTAAAACATTACAGCATGTTTTGGAGTCATCATCCTGTGCTGAGTATGCATGGTCAAAAACAGTGGGAACAGCTTGCCGTGACACGCATGCCATGTCTGTGGTGGGTTTACTCTCTTGTGCACCTGGGAGAGAGTCTGATGAAGGCTAGCATCTACCTTTTGGGATTGACCAGTTATTGTCTGGAAGGCCATTTTTCTGCATTCTATTTGTGACATCATTGGAACCCAGTGAGCTCATTATGTCATTAGTGTGTGATATATTGTCCAAAAGTCAGGAAGGAAGGGACCCTCTGTTGTCTGTTGTTCAGCAAACTCTGCGTTCAGAAGTTCAGAAGCCAATCATTCTGTGCCTTACCTCAGCATTATGACCATATGCTGTTAGCATTAGGCCTGTATTATACAGATGCAATATGTTTTTCCATAACGACTAGTGAGCTTTGTGCCTCAAATACAACTTTACCTTGCTTGGTGTGGCTAACAGTGTTTGTTATGACAGGTGTAATGCGAACCTAATGACAGACTTATGCAGGACTTATGACAGACCACTTGCAGTGAGGGGTCATTAGGCGTGGACACTGTGGAGATGGCCCATCTCTGGGCCTGTAATGATGGCAGCTGGGTGAGGGCTGCACTATGGCACTCAGTGAGCAATGCACTCTAATTACATCCACTGTCATCAGTCTCTGTCAAATGCAACAACAGCCAGTGGGGAGAGAGGCTGATTTGGCCTCCCATTCTATTGCCCCACTGGGGCCATTTGTTCTCCTCTGGAAAAAATGAGATAAACAGTGTTTTATTTTGTACATAATACTGAAATAAAACAGCAACATGGTGTGCATGTGTGCTCCTGGGAAAGATCAAATCCGAAGACCCCTCAAGTCCTCTGATCTCTATGAATTCTAAAAAGTGCATTGATGAAATGCAAGGCTTGAACAAATGGATCGTTTGGAGTGAGCTCTAACTGTTGTGGAAGTCCTATCTAGTCCATCCTTAGCCTCGACATCTTACTTTGAGTTTCTGGGCTGTGGCCAGTAATTAAAGTCAGGTATCTAAACAACAGGAAATGTGCTGTGTGCTGGTAAAGCTATTTAGATCTCTCATAGATCTGCTTAATGCCATGCAGCGATCAATATCCTTTAAAAGAGAGAGAGGGGGTAGTCTCTCTTTCTTTCTCTCACTCTTTGTGTGTGTGTGTGTGTGTGTTTATGTGTGTGAGAGTGAAAGGGGAGGGGGTAATGGGAAACTGCAAGTGTGATGGACTAAATGGCCTTTTTTTGCTAATTATAAGCTTGGGAGGATTTTAATCCACCGGCAAATCAGTGTGATTTGAACTCAGATTGAAGGACTCTGTCTCTTTTTCCATTACTTACTTTTTTGTTTTTGCATTTTTTGTCTTCTTCTGCAAAATGAAATGAATGAAATCTTTGAGGCCAATTACTCTGATGCTTCCATTTTACTGTGGCTGTGGTTTATGACTGCATGTGTGTGTGTGTGTGTGTGTGTGTGTGTGTATGTGTGTGTGTGTCTGTGTGTGTGTATGTGTGCGTGTGTGTGTTTGTGTGCTGTTGGAAAATTACCCCTGCTCTCCACAATCTTGTTATGACATTGCAGAGTGAGAGCTGTAAACCCTGGCATAATGAAAATCAGTTTCTGTTTTCATATGTCAAACTGTTCATCTGATGCAGTGTTCAATGAGACTGCACTGGGTAATGCAAAACCATGCGAGCAAGAGCGAAGCGGGCAGTTTGGGGGCAGGCTTGGACTGTCTTGATCTCCAAACACACTCTTGGCACACACTCTATGAGCTCTGAGAGTACAGTATGTTTGTGTGTCTGTTTTAGTTTGGATGAGCTACAGTATTCATACTGGAGCTTATCAGAGAGGGAGAGAGAGAGAACAAACATGAGAGAGGGATAGAGAGAACGAGAGAGAGAGAGCTCATGACAGAGGGATAGAGAGACAGAGGTCATGAGAGAGAGAGAGAGAGAGAGAGAGAGAGAGAGAGAGAGAGAGCTTGCAGCTGTCAGCAAGCTCTTATGTTGAACAGATGTGGGGAAACTCCCCACACTCCACTGCTCTCTCTCTCCCTCTCCCTCTCCCTCTTCCTCTCTCTTTCCCTTCTTCTTTCCCTCTGTAGCCTGGGGTGAAATGCACACATGCTCCACTAGAAGGAAAACAATCATTTGGAGTAAAATTTTTGGGATGGCTCACATTCCTGTGGCAGCCATCACATGTTAGCTCCCAACCCACGCACTCAAAATAAGTTGCAAGGATGGACTGGGTAAACAGGGCTACTCTAGGAGGGCCTCCCTGCTTCCACGACTCCACAAGAATGACATTGTGGAGAGAGAGAGGGAGAGGCAGGGTGGGTTAGGAGAGGAGGTGGAGAGGGAGAGAGCAAACACTGGATGGGTGTAGAGTCTGATTTATCTCCATGTCCGAGGTGGATGCACACAGAAGAGGCAGCTGGTTTGTTTCTGCTGTGGCGTCAGGGAGGGCTGGGCTCCAGGAGACACTATCAGCCTGATCCTCCCTCTGTAGTAACTCACCCTCCACCCACAGCACTCTATGGGCTGACCTGAGACCTGAGAAGGAAGGCTGCTCTTATGTAACTGAAATATGTTAGCAGCCTGTTACTTAACACACACACACACATGTACACAGACACACATACACACACTCACGCACACACAGACATGCACAAACACACACACTTGGGTGTTAAATATACAGCACATTACAATCACTTTTTTAACAGAGTAGGAGACTGTGTCTGGGGAGAAATATTTTTGTTGTTACTAAAAAGAGCTTCAGTATTCAAACAGAGCTTTGACCTCATCCACTTCTGAAGACACATTGCTGTGCCACCCCTGGCTTGTGTGTTCTTGTGAGTGTCCTTCTTTTGGGAAATAAGTATTCAGAAAACTTCTTTGTATTTATAGCCACCGGCCACAGAGAAAGCCGAGTCATTTAGAAGCAGCTCTTGTCGAAATTTCCATCTGAGTTAGTTTCTTTGTCAACATTCAACTCACAGGTAACAGCACTGACAAATACGCACAGAACGGCTGCTTTACATAATGACCCAGACTGAGATATTGATAATGTCTTAAGTGATTTATTGGTCGTGTATGTGTGTGCTGCTTGTTAAGATATTCACACAGCAAACAAACAAGCACACAGCAGGCCTTTAAAGGCCTTCTCATTGACAGCACTAGCCTCTGGATGTTTTGCCAGCTTGTCAGAGATGAAGGCAGCCAGAATGCTAACAAGACTCAAATCTCCTGTGATTGCCTTCATTATCTCTCTGATGGCAAACTAAAGATACATCTCAATGACAGCCCTTTTTTAGGTGTTTTTTGTTGCTGTTTTGTTTTTTGCTAATGGAGTCTATTTGTTAGTGGATTTGGGATGTGTTTAGTTAATGACATTGAAATATTTATATTTCAGCACAAAAGCAAATTAATTACTAATTAAAGTTTCTGAATAAAAGCAAATTCATTCCCAATCAAATATAATTGATGCTTTCTTAAAAGACCAAATGAGTGTGTGATTTTACTGATTTTCAATGTTATTCACCAGCAAATCTGATGAGGAACACAACTATCTGACTTATTCCCACTGTCCCATTGGATAGGTCAGCTTTGATATTGCTAATCAATCAAATTGATCAGATGTAATAAGCCAGTCCCCTGAATTCAAACCGCTGTTTGCTGTCTCCAAGGTTCTTGTAGCTCCATTAATGGACAAAGTGCCATGAGTGCTCATTTAAAGACCCCTAAAGGGTGGCTCATCCATCAGCCGGGTGGAGTGGACAGCCCCTGGACGCAGCGCTGGCCCGCCAGCAAGAGGTCAAACAGGCGACCATCATGGGGGCTTTGGCCTGTCCTATAGCAGCCCACTGTCAGATCACTCAGCCCTGTCCCCGAGGGCAAGGTGGATTTATGAAAAGCAGGATGGGACCCGCACAATTAAAGCCATCAGAGTGCTGAAGGTCAAGCTGACTGGTTGAAGTCAGACCAGTCTTAGCAAGAAGACACGCACACACACACACACACACGCACACACACACACTCAGTTTGTTTGAAGATGTCATGCCCTGGCTTGTGAGTTCATTCCCCATGCACAGACCTGTGGGCTTATGTTGCTCTCAGCACTTCCATAGCCCTGCTGCTATTCTTTAACGAATCAAAATGTTTAATATTTAGGCCATTTATTATAGATCTGGTTTGCCTTTAAATGCCTATTTCTTCAAGCTCCAAACAAATTGCCCCGTGACAGTGGGCATACATGACTGGAGTATATGATGCAGCAAATGGGCCTGTGTTATGTTTTGCCTATGAAAGGGTTATTATGGTCTTCATCCTGCTCTCAGTCTGAACCTCCATCATTTGGTTTAAATGAGCAGAGATGGCACGAGAGTGGTTACCGAGGAGCATTACTCTTGCTACATGTAATCAAATCAAAAAACAGCAGAAACTGATTTCTTATCTTTTTAGGACGCTGCATCTTGCTGCTTCCAGAGAGCATGCTGGGGAGCATTACGAATCATTTGATTACTCTGAGGAGGGAAAAAAAAAAAAAACGAAGAGGGAAAAAAAATCACTGCGTAGAGACAGAACAGTCCAGCCTCAGCCTCAGGAGCTCTGCATTGCACATAGAAATCAAATTATTGGTTGCTGCCTGTGTATTTGTTTTAAGATTTTGAAAATATTAACTGGGCTCAAATGCTGTTACAGGCGTGGAATGGGATTATATGGGGCATTAAAAGTTCTCTGGCCTCAGAACAATAGAGAGCAGAGAGGAGCGGACCCCTACTTTACTTTACATCACTTACTTATTAGGCTTGCTCTTTTTTAATCAGGCCTCACAGTTTAAGTGAGGAGGAGACATCACTTCATGTAAGGGTGTATGTGTGTTTGTGTGTGTGTGTGTGTGTGTGTGTGTGTGAGGTGTGTGTGTGTGTGTATGTGTGTGAGTATGTGCGTGTGTGATTGTCATGTACTATATATGTAGAGTTTGTGTATGTGTATGTGTATGTGTGTGTATCCATTTGTCATTTAGCCATAGTATGTAATGTGAAGAACGCAGCCATTTGCCACATGGCCCTGGGGGGGGGGGGGGGGCTTCACTGGCCAACTGGCTTCACGTGAAGCCAGTTGGAGCATAAACACTATCTGGTGATCTCTAACCTCTCCTCCAGCAAGCCATACGCATCTGGGCATAACTAGTGCACTGAGGGCCATCAGCTCAGGACGGCACACACATTAACCTTATGCACCAGCCCCCTCTCGCAGTTATTACTGGCCATATTGCATTAAGCCTGCCTGTTGAGACACATGCAAATAAATGTAAGCAAGGCTCAATCCCTGTCTTCATTTGGGCTTTATTATAGAGCTGCCGTCCACTATACAGGACATGGGGTGGTGTGGGCGGGTGGGGGACAGGAGGCAGCAGTGCAATAGTGGCAGGGACTCGGGGACATCCCTTTGTAATAACCTTCTGCTAATCCATTTTCAACAGCCCTCGTGCTAATCATATTCACAAGGGAGCGTCAAAAGGTGGGCTCGACTCCAGTAGCAGACCCCTTGTCTGTCGGAGGGGGGTAATTAACTCTCATCCAGTTTCATTAGTTTGGAGAGCTCTCAACCCACATACTGCTAAAGTGGGCACATGATTGCCATACTTGGTCCTATGCCCCATTGTGGTGATAAAGGATTTCAATCAAGTCTGTAGAATGGGGCTGCAGTCATTTGCCTGCGTGTCTGTCGTCTCATTGCTTGTTGTGGTAGTTTTTTATGGTACACCAGCCATGTTGAATGAGCAATTTGTCGTCGAACAATAGGTCAGCCTCATCAGCTAGAATGTACTTCCATCGCATCAAATCACTACTTGCCTTCATAGGGCTTACCAAATATAGACGTCACCTTGGGCAGGCACTTCAAAGAGGAGCCAGTCTTGTTTGTCTTGGCCCTTTGAAGCATGTGCAGCGTGCCAGCGTACAGGTCTGTGAACACCTCCAGAACTCTGGGCAGCCCTTGCCAAGGCAAGGAAGGGATTACATAAACTCCACTTTTATTGTGCTTCTACCCAAGCAGCCCTCTGACGGCTCAAGCATGGCCATGCAATAAGCTGCGTATTAAAACCAACAGGCAGCAGTAAAATACAACGTTCACCTGGGGGGAAGTCATAGGCTGGAGCAAGGGAGAGAAGAGAAAAAGGGGAGAGGGAGAGAGAGAGAGAGAGAGAGAGAGAGAGAAGTGGGTTTGGGAGGACAAACAAATGGATGCAAATGCACATCATCAGACATAAAGCAAACACTGATGGGTCTTGTGCTTGTTCACATTTGCTTTGAAAATGCTGTAAACTTGTGCAAATGGCTCTGTGCCTCAGTGCTGTTATTCCCCTGACTGGCCACCATAAAAGGAGGACATTGATTTCTATCCGATCCTGTGGATGAACCACAGATATGGACAGATGGAGGGCAGAGAGAGAGAGAGAGAAGCACAGCAAATGAAGGGGGGGGGGATGGAAGGAGTAAGAGAGGAAGGAGGGGGGAGAAGAGGGCAAAAGATGTATCCTTCAGTGGAGCATGCTCAGGGATGTGTTAACAGAGTGGCCTATCGACGGCACTGCTGAGGATCTGCTGATCGGACCGAGTCATCGGTGGGCTGATCCTCCTGCAATCTTTCCACCCTACTCTCTCTCTCTCTCTCTTTCTTCTTCTCTCTCTTTCTCCTGTCACTCTTTCTGTCTATTCTCTCTCTATCTGTGAATATCCTGCATCTTTCTCTCTGTCTTTCACTCCCTCTTCACACACTTGCACACTTCCTCACAGACTTACACACAATCACACACTTCTTCACAGACTAACACATTTCCTCCGTCCCTCAACACCAGAAACAGGAGACCAAGAGGATATTGGTTCACACACTTAAATAATCAGCAGTGAGATTCTGCATGTCTTAACTCACTCAAACTGGAAAATGGTCCCGGTGAGATTTCTGTCTCTTGCCGTGAGACGTGAAGATGAGCACACAAAAGCAGGCCTGCTAATGTTTCCAAAGCCATTTGGAGATTTTCTCATTAGAGGGGATTTGGTGTACGGCTGGAAGAATGCCTCGCCGTGGGACAGCAGTCGCACAGGATGGAATCAGGCGTGTTCAAATCCACGTTTTTGTGAAGTGTCATTTTTCATGCCGTATTTAAAAGCACCCAAGCCCCCCCCACCCTGCCCTATTCTCTGTCTTTGTCTAAGGCCTCTCCATTCACTTCCACTCTCCCATTCATTGGGATGGGGAGAGCAGCAATTTGCAGGTGCTAAAGGAGCTGCTGGAATGGTTGTGCTGCCGCTTAGGCATTCAGCCACAGGAGGTGGGCTGGTGGAGGCTTAGAGACAGGGGTGCATTAGTGTGTGGGTGGGGGGCTCCAAGGCAGGCATGCCCAGGCCACCTGGAGAGACCTGCTAGGGAGAGGGTGGTGAAGGAGGTGTCATGTCACCAAGTTTGCTTAGGGGAGCCCCCCAACCCCCCACCCCCCATAGCAGGTCTGCTCATGTTAACCTGGAACTTATGTGACTAGAAAAAACAGGTTAAAAAGTGGAGAGAGGGAGAGAGAGAGAGAGAGAGAGAGAGAGAGAGATTGAGATGTACAGTATATAAGGGCTGGAGTGGACATATCCACACCCAGATTGGCCTGAGAGTGAAGAGGAAGGAGGGCAGGCTAGGGTGAGGTGCATGAGACACCAAATCACCTGCAGCTGGCTGGCTTCAGCTTTCACTTGACCCCCCTGGGGCCAGTCATGAGAATGCATGTGTGTGTGTGCGCGTGTGTGAGTGTATGTGCGTGTGTGTGTGTTCACATGCTGGGAGAGCGTCTCCTCCACATCTGGCCAGGCCATGCGTGAGCAGAGAAAGAGTGACTAACGCAATCAGAGGCTCATTTTCTGCTTGCCGTGCTGATGGGGGGGGGCTAACCACAGCTCAGAGCAGAGCGGAGCGGAGCAGCTCCATGGCCCACTGCACCCGCAGGGAAAGATGTTGAGTGCACACAAAGCGAGTAATTTTGCACACCCCACCCAGCCACATGGACCAGCTCAGCAGCACTAAATGTTTTATTTCTATCAATGCTAATTTAGTTAGTCAAAGGGATTTGGCAACATGTCATACAGGCCTACTCTTTTTTGGTTTTACTTTGTGGAGACTCATAGAATAAGTGTGCTACTGTGGTGGTCTAGTGTAGAAAGAGACTGGACTTATGGTCCACCTGCTTACAGCCAAAGGCCAAAGCAATCGTCTGCTGTTATAGTCTCTGCTAAACATAGGGTGTTAATTACAATCCTGCCCAGGTATACAGAAGGAGTAGCAGTCATATATATATATATATAAAACCTCCCACACTGGAATGCAGAATTGGTTGCAGGATTTCCAAATTAATCCTTTAGTGAAGACTTGTTTTAAAATATTTTCATAGAGAGAAACCCGATAGCAATGATTATTGTGTTGTTGTGACAGTGTAATTACAGCAGTAAACACAACATTTCTCACAAGGCTGTAAGCATGAAGAGAGACAAACGGCTGTTTAGTGTTTGAACCAACAGGCACGTCCTTGTGGAGAATAACATGGCAGCAATATTGTCATTCACTTTAGCCTAGGGAGAAGTTAAAACAATTAGAATGAAAAGAATACAAAACAAACAGACATATTAGAAACATGAACACACCCTGAGACACATACATGCACACGCACATGCACATGCACATGCACACGCACACACCCCAACAGGGCGATGGGGTTTATGAATGGCTGGCCAACACTCCAGAGATGTGTCCCTTTCCTCCAGTAATTCAATGAAGGCTGTCGTCCTGGCACTGACAGGGGGGAAACAGATGTGGAATGATAAGAGCGGCATCACAGAGACACGGCAGCAGGACATGTGCTACTCTCAGGCCCAGGCTCCAGCTGCTTCCGGACTCCATTCAGCCCTCTGGAACAATCCCTCTACCCCACCACACCACCCCACACCACACCACACCGCTCCTCCTACCCCACACCACCACTGTGGCCCTACTGTTGTTACGCTGGGACTGGAATAACACTGATGTAAATCACGGGTGTTTGTTTAGAACAGACCCCTAGCTCTTACAATCCACTGCTGAGGTTTTGTTAAACACTGTGTGTGTGTGTGTGTGTGTGTGTGTGTGTGTATGTGTGTGTGCGTGCGTGTGTGTGCGTGTGTGTGTGAATGAGTCATCTTGGGACAGTTCACGTAAATACAAAGGAGAAATCACGCCCTGTAGACACGTGCATTGTGTAATCCAAGTAATGTGTGTGAGTTGGACTGTAAGCCTCTTGCAGAAAAGGAGAGTCTGTTAGTTTTGTGGAAAAAAGGATACCCTTGATGCCAACCAGTTAATGAGCAACTGTTTCTACCATGTAAGAAGCAAAAAGAAACAAAATAAATGATGCAAAAATAAATAACTAAATAAACTAAATAAAAATAGACTACTGAATGAATGGGTTTTGCAGAAATAGAATTGAATGAACCTATATTGTTTATCTTTGCAAGCAGTGTAGTAGTATGGAAATATAGATTGTTTATTCCACTTCTGGTGTCCAGCTGTCCTTGAGTCCTGAGTCACTTCTAGTGGAATTATGAGGGACATGTTATTGTCTCCAGTCACTTCACCATGATTGAAAACAAGGTTGAGCAGGGTCATTTCCACTGATCACAAAAACAAGAGCATGTTTAGCAATTAAAATTGCAGGGAGGCAAAATAGGTCTTCAATAGCAAATAGCTTAAATAGCAAAATCTTTATCAGCTTCAAAAAATGTGTTAATTTGGTAAGATTCCTTCAGAGCTCTAAAATATCAGGCCTAGAGACATTTTCCCGTTGGTTTGGGCTGAACAAAGCACTGCTGTACCATCTTCACCCTTATGTCTCTTAAATGTATTTTCATCCACAACTCTTTCAAATAAATAATTGTGCAGACTTCACAAATGCAAGGAGCACCATCGTCTTTTTTTAACCGGTGTATTCTGTTTACAGTACAAGACTCTGAAACTTTACTTGTCACGCTGTTGGGAGAAAAATATTCCTCTGGAAAAATTCATGAATTCATAACTGGGGAGGGTATATTTCAGGGCTGATCTATTGCTCTCAGATAAGGATTCAAAGGTGAACAGGACTAGAGGACATCTTCAAAGCACGGAGGACATCAGGGGAAAGCCAATGAGCTGTAAGCCCCCCTCTCACTGCCGCTTCCTGCCCGCTCCCCCACCTCTTCCTCGTCATTAGAAAGCATTTCATGTGCTAGAGCTGTCACAGGCATCAGGTGCCATAGAGCCCCGTCACCATTAAGTTGATTTACTCCGCTAGGGGAAATGCGGTTAAATTCCCCCAAAAATCTCCAGTGTTAGCACTATCCACCCCGGCGCGTTAAACCGTGCCCGGATTTAACAAAGAGGTCCCTTGGTTTCCATATCCATGGTTGGATAGAGTATTTTTTGTGGTACAAAATGTGTCTTTGAGATCAAGGAAATGTCTGTTAGAGCACAAAACCTAGCATTAACATGCCATCAAAGGTGCTGAATTTGTCCTTGTGGAAACAGGCAGAAGTAGTATTTTCTTGCCACAAAGGGATGTACAATGAACACTTTTCTCTCCCATTATAGCCTCATTTCAATGAATGTTCAATTTCTTCCCTCAAACGTGTTTTTCACTGGTCCAGGGAAAGTGAAGTAAGGGAGATAAGGTCCTGGAGAGCAAAGAAACAAAGAGGTAACACAGAGCTGAACAGACAAGACAAGAGGCCAATCAAAGACGCGTCAGCCTCGGCAGGAGATGACAGAGCAGGAATTCCTGAAAGCGATAGCAGTGCTCCTTTGAACTGAGCCTTCACCAGTAACCCATGGCCTGTCTGCAGAAAAGCTGAACTTTAACACGAGACTCACACGTACACCATCCATCACGGGGAGGGAGATGGCCAAAGGAGAGAGGCCCAGATACTGAGTCCAGCAGCAGGGAGCAGCAAGAGGAGAAGCACCAGTCCCCCACGTCAACACCATGGGGGATTGTTTACTGATGACTCAGTATTTGGAGAGAGAGGACGATGATGTACATTGCTTGTTAAACGGCTTGTTCTGTCTGACCTTCCCATGTAAAGTTACACAACACCTTTTGTCCTGAATGAAAGTGAATGAGCCCCAACAAAAGCAGGAGCTAATTAGAAATGCCCCAGGACAACTCAGTGACTCAGTGAAAGGCAAAAAATAGAATAATTGAATCAAATGAAATAAATAAAGTGTGAGATATTCACTTAATTCTTTTTTCTGCTCCAGTGTATAGTGGGCTTTTCACCATCTGCCATTAGAAGAGAAGAATTGAGCGCTGCTGGTGAGAGGGAGGTGTAAGCCGGCATGTGATTTTTGTGATGTGATGTTTGATTAGTGCAGTCAAAATGTTGGCCTTCGCTGTTCTGATGAATACATTAACATGTCAGCACACAAGCACAATAGCGTCCAACTACCGGCTGTTCAATATAGTGTTCATTTTGAACACTGCAAGAAAATGTGCATATGCATTAAAGTAGTTACCAGACAACTCCCTCAGTTAATGTAATGTGCATGTGACTGAGTCTCTAATAGTTTTTTTTTAATTAATGCTGTTCACAATTGTTTTATTAGCTCTGGTATAATATTTCATTTTCTTTTCTACCTGATCTTTTCTTTGTCTCATTTTTTTTCTCTTACACATACATGCTTGTGTGTGTGTGTGTGTGTGTATGTGTCTGCAGACATGTCAGCACTCCAACAGCTGTGCTGCTCTTTAGCTGACATCAGTGTGTGTCTGTAGGCTGACCCATCGGCTAGTCTGGCCCCCTCTCTCTCCCATGACACAAATAGGGAGTAGCTGTTTCCAGTGTGGCCAGGCAGTCTGTGGCCTCAGCACAGTGATGTTTTCGCTCACACCCCGGCCAGGCTTAGAAAAAAGAACGAGACGAGACAACAAAGATGTCCAAGTTAAGGTGATGGAACGGCTCCTTTCCATCCCTAGTTTTCCCGCCTCCAGGAACACTGTAGTGCTCAAGTGAAAGAATGCATTTGGCTGAGGGAAGCCTTTGTGTTGGAGCTGACAAGAAAAAGCAGTGGGCTGTGGAGAGGCTCTGAACAGGGGGTTTTCATCATGTGTTAGCAACTAAGTGATGATTCTTTCTTGCCAGGCTGTGGTTGGTTGTTTATTACATAAGCACTCTTACTCTCCAACTGCTCTCCACACTTCAACTGAACCCTGAGCAAACACAGCGAGAGAGCACGAGAGCTTCTATGTACGTTGGCACAACACGTTGTCAGTCAGTGCGAAAAGACATTTCAAAACACGAAGGAGAACAAACCTGAAACATTTTTGTGTCCTTTGCTTTGTTGGCATTGGCAGGCATAGTTGCCATTCCAAATGCATGCCCCTGCACGATCCCCCAAATGAACGTAGTGTCTGTGCCTGATAAACACTCTTGAGAGAGGTGTCAACCTGGCCACCTTAGCCTGCCTCTCCCCTCGTTTACTTGTGCAGAATAGCCCCGAGTTTTAACCAGGTGTGAAAGGTCAGGAGTGCTGCGAGTGGATGCACGCCTTCAGGCCAACCTGTCAACCCTGTCTGTGCTCTGGAGGGACGACAACAGCCTGGCCGAACTCCATCTCACACAAAAATGGCACAAGGCTGGCTGTTAAAGACACAGGAGGATATGACATGACGTGGCAGTAGGCTTTGTTGTGCATGCATGCTAACATGCCAAGTGTAATCTTGCCCTCTGAAAAGAGCATCTATAATTGCATCTGCACCTGCAATCACGTCTATGATGAGAGGGCAGCTAGAGCAGAGGGTTGGGATGGCAATGAAGAAATAACCTGGAGGTGGAGGTGTATGTGTGGAGTGTGTGTACATCATGTGTGTGAAAGAGGGGGAGAAACTGTCTGTGTGTGGGGTTTGGGTGCTTCTCCAGCAATATTACTTGGAAGTCTGTGGAAATTAAACAAAATGGAGCTTTGCGCAGTAGAGCATGTTGTTTTGTGCAGCTCATCTTGACTTGCTGGATTCTATCCGCAGCATGCTCATTTTCAGAGGGTGAGCATTAGCTCTGAATCCCCCACAGCTTCATTTGACTGGTGTTTGGAATATATTTCAGCACACTGCTATGAAAAGTGTGCCACCTGAGAAACCTACAGAGAGGGAGAGGGGGACAGAGAGATGAGAGATGGATTCTAAATTGACGAAAGTAAGAGGAGGAGGCAGCTCTTGATATGTTTGCTCTTTCCAGCTTGTGACCACTTGAAGATAAATGACCATCTCTTCAGCCACAATTACTGACCCTCTCATCTGTCATGAAATTACAGACAATTATGTGCCGAGGGATGTGAGGGTGCTGGGTGTGTGTGTGTGTGTGTGTGTGTGTGTCTGTGTATGTGTGTGCTGACTGGAGCAGGGGAGATGGTGGGAGCACAGGGGGTTGGGAGAAGGGAGAGAAGAAGAAGAAAGAGAGACCTGAAGAGGGGAGAAAAGCAACCAGGCTATGCAGGGCCGGCAGGGAGGAAACTCCATTAATATTTTAGCATAGGCATTATAAAAATAAAATAAAAAGTACAGTGAAGTATGAGAAGAAAAAAAGTCAAATATTGTTCGACAAACATTTCATAAAATTAAAGAGCCCACTGAAGAAAAAAAAATCCCCTCCAGATTGAAAATGCTCTTTGAAGGTGTGGAGCAGCTCCGTTGGCAGCGCAGTGTGAGGGAATAGCGTGTTTTTAAAGCGCTTTTCTTTTCTGCTTACTAAACACTTTAGGAGTGCATGTTTTAAAGATGTGTGCTGGGGAGTAATCGGTGGGGGTGGAGCGCCCCATCCAACACCCCCCCCCAATCTCCACACACACACTCACTCACACGCACTGGCTTTCAACCACATGTACGCACATCTGGCTCCCAAACATGCAACAGTAGCATGGGCAACAGCAACATACTGAGCATAGTGTTTTTTAAAATAAAAACAATCTTTTCTCCTGGATCCAGGTAAATGGAATCCTTATATATATTGTAGCCACTGTACATTAATATAGGAAGCTACTGCTTACTGAACTATGCCATCAGCTTTTAGTGAGGATGTAGTGAGATGACGTAGGACAAAACAATGCATTTTCAGCTTTTGAGAGTTCTCTTTAGGGTGGTTTAGTGGTTTCAAAAACATGTCTTGTTATACTTCCTGAAATGATCTTTGCTGTCCCATAGCAATGGACAAATGAGAGAGCTGGAAAAAGCCCATCCAAGCACTGCTTTTAGACCTGATGAAATAATGTCATGGCCTGGCACCATCAGCATACATTAACCTCCTGCACTCTTTGCTTGTCCTCACATTGCCATCCAATATTCATGCTTATGGTAATGAGTAGCATACAAATAAAAGAAAAAAATGCAGCTAAAATTTCCAATTTCAGCTTCCAAACAGTCAGCTTCCTACACACCTTAGCCTTATAAGCAAAGTAAAAAAAGAGATGAGGCTTCAGGGTCAAGGATGCAACCCAAAATAAGCAGTCTGCAAAGAAAGACATGAGGTCAAAGATCACTTCCCAGCCTTCTTTGACATAATGAGGTCATAGTGTTTCTCATATACAGACAAGGGAAAGGAGTGGTTTGCATGGCCCATCTGACCTATTAATGCAAGTATGACCCACAGAAGAAGTGTCGGCGGGCAAATAGGTGTTGCTCGAGTTCTTTTTCTTCCCGTTTGTTTGTTTGTTTTGTTATTGTTGTCTTTTTCAGTAATATTTGGTCATCAAGCCACAGGCCACAGGAACACTTGAAACTTGTTGGGTATGTAGATGCACTTGTGTTCATACCATTGACCAGGCCTATGGCTCTTCCACTCAGTGCAGCCACAAGAGTTGTTTGCTTTAGCAGTTAGCTACTTAGCACTGACTTTTTGTTGTGAGACTGCAATTAAACATGGTTAGCAATTGTGCTTAATCTCTTCTGTCCTTCCAGCCCCTATCTCCCCTACCCTCCCTCTCTCTTTTGATTGTGTTCTTTTTTCACCTTTACCAATGATATCCATATGTCATATCTCCTCTCGATGGGAATGCTGTATTGTTCTTTATGAATGGTAGTAACATGCAAATAGGATAATTTATGTGTGTTGCCCATCTATTCTGAAATCTAATGTGAAACTATTGGATTATGAAGTCATTTTTCCCCCTGTTCAAAAACAAGCAGGGAAATGATAGGAGTCATATATCCTTTGGAAATATGTCCTGGAGCCTGTGTATCAGCGAGGGACCCTGCCCAGCATGAGAGGGAGAGGTCAGCATCATGGTGATGGGGCCAGGCAGTGAGATGGAGATGGAGGCACTGTATTAGGCAATTTGTATTTTAGGACTTATGAAAAGGAGCAGCCCTGTTACAAATGAATGACTGAACCCTGTGAACCCTCCGCTTGAGGACCTGATTTGGCATTCGAACAGCCACACACACACACAGGGCTCTGCTACATCACTCAGAAACATGAGCACCATCATTTTCAAGTAGCATTTTTCAGCTGCACCGGTAATCATTTATTGCCTCTGGACTGGGAGGATGAGAGCTTGAAACCACAGGAAAATAAAATGGTCTGATCAGTAAATATAATATTATTCCAAAGTGCACTGCTCTTGTTCTCTATTAAAAACATTATGCAATTTCCGTTTGCTATATTTTTTCAATCTCGCATTTATATATAGGTAGGGAACTATAGGTAACTTTTGTCCTCACTTCAATTAATACTCCACTTTAATTTTCAATTAACACTTCAATTTATTTTGTTTAAATTTTCTGTGATCCAGTCAGATGTTTCTACTTGTTGATATTTGGACAGATATATTTATGGATATTGTCACAACACAATGTCCCACCTGTTGCTTTTATTACAAGAATTGTATCTTCTTAATACAAGAATTTATTTCATTTGAGTAAACAAAAACTTGTCTGCATTATATATTTTGGAGTTAAAAAATGAAACTGGCATCAAATACACCTTTGACATCAAAAAAGTCTGACATGTCTTTGATTCAAGTTAAGACTCTCAACACTACTGCAAGCTCTCAGCTGAAAGCTAGCTTTGTCATGGGGAGCACTGAGGCTAAGGCAATATGTGGTGGGTGCATTAGCAAAGATACAAACAAAGAGGTTGCAGCCATTAGTGGTTAACAACGCTAGCTGATTTTCAGATGGCACTGATAGCCATTACTGTAATCTGCTCTGGTCCGGGTCTGCTCTCTCCCCAATGACAGAGGCTTCCGGCTCTGACGTTTGATCAATAATGCAAAAGCCTCCCCAAACTCCCTTGCTTGTGGTTTCATTTAGAAAGGGCCCTTCAAACTAATTATGCAGGTTAATTGGCTTGTCATCGTTTGGGAGTTCACAGGAGGAAGAACATAGACCCTTAAAAGGTTTGCTCCTCTGGACTCTCACTTTATGGCTGGATTGTTTGTTTTTTCACCCTATTCTTTGGCTGCCCACCAGACTGCATAAGTCAGTTTTTCTTTCTCCCCCTGTCTTCCTTTGAAGACGGTTGGTTATAAAACAGTGGGTAGTCCATGCTAGAGGGCAGTGAAGGAGCTTTGCTGAATTCACTATTTGACCTCCACTATGAACATTTCATAGTTCATAGAACATTTCACTACATCTGCCTCCAGATGTACAATTACAGGAAAGTATACTTTCCCCTACAAAACAGTCACTGTGACTCACAATCTGTGACAAAGGATTGGCCTGTTCCCTAAGCCTTTTGAGTCCCAAAGCTGTGGTAGCCTTCCCTATGGTACACATCCACCCCATTGATTACCATGACCTGGGTAATTAACCTGAGAAGCGAACGCTGCTTGTTTGCCATTCGTAACCGTCTGTTTCAGGAAGCCATTACTGTGGCCTAGTGATGCATCATGCTGAATAAGTCATGAGGAGGGCTGGTAAAGGCCCTGCCCCTTCCTCCCACTCCCCAGCACATCCTCACCACATGAAGGGACAAATGACTTGTGGCCCTGGGGTGGAGGAGGTGTGGTGGGCAGAGGTAGAGTCTCGCTGTGTTAACACGCCTACTGGGACACACTGCCAAGGGGATGCAACAGGGAACCTACTCCAACATTCTGTTGGAGATTATGTCCACTCTGCAAAGACTATGGCACTAATGTAGAATTCATGTTCATGACAAAGTTGTTTAATTAGATTGATTCCTTAGAGAGATAAGAGGATGGCCTTACACTGTTAGTGTGTGTGTGTGTGTGTGTGTGTGTGTGTGTAGGGACAAAAACATTGTATTTACTCCTCTGTTTTCAGTAATGTTAAGTGACAGAGCAGAGCTGCAGGGTTTTCTTTTCCTCTTTCTCTCAACTGATCAATTCAGTCATTGAAGCTCTTCAGTTTGCTTTTGATGAAATCAGTCCCTCTTTGCCACATGCTGTGTGATACATGCTTAATTCAAACAAGAAGAAACATAACCATTGAGGGCTGATCAAACTGGATGTGATTTGAATTCTTGAAAAAAGGAGAGCCGCATGAGGAGATGCTTCCCTGTGGAGGATGACTTGTTTCAGTTTTGCTCCTTAAAGGTGCCCTGCCACACTAAAACATTTTTCCTTTTGTTTTTGAAATATGGTGGGTGTATATGAGTTTGTGTTATATGGTGCATGTGAAAATATAATACCATCTTTGTTATCTGCAATAACCAATGAAGAAATAATATATGAAGAAGAAATAAACAGAGAAATCAGGCGAACACGAAAAGTTCTCGAAAAAATCTGTGTTATGTTACGCTGCCTATGTCTAAGCCAAAGACGCTTAACTTGAGGGCTATTTGAATAGGTTACAGAGGACCCTGTTAAGGTCTCCTTGTACCGTTTCCAGCCCAACCAAAGTTACATACCATTTTTGGAGACCTCAGCGAATAATTTAGAATACTCTAGATGTATGGCAGGGCACCTTTAACCCAATAGGAATGTGCTCTGAGAGGCTATGGGGGCCTGGGCTTGTTAGCTGATTTTGCAAGATGATAGTGCTTGCCCTTAAAAGACAGGAGAGGATGCCTCAGGCTTCTGTCTCTGATCACATTTATCAGTGCAGCATGGGGGGATGGTGGAACACGCTGAGAGAGAAAAATCCAGAGAGAATGAAAGAAAGGGGGGAGGGGGGTAAAGATGGGAAAATATCATATGTTGGCATTTAAAGAGACTTTGAATGGGGGCATGCTGGTCTCTTTCTAAAAGAGGCAAATCTGTCAGATGTTGTAAACAGCATCCTCAGAGCTGACGGTTTCCTGCATGTGTATCAGAGGGGACTCTGGCATGACTGATGTTTTACAGCACATCCTGTCTCCTTCATTAAGGGACGCCAGCCACACTAACCAGTGATGGATGGAGAAAGGCACAGCGCCCCAAAGAGTAGTTTCAAACCATCTGAAGGCTATTTTGCAAGAGAGCTAATAAAAAGGATCCAATGAACAGCTAAGTATTTGCTAATGTTCTGAGGACTTTGACAACATGTGATGGCTAGTTCTGAACTACAGAATGTAATACTTACTCGGTGCTGTTAGTGCAACTGTCTGTAGGGTATGTGCTTAAGCGGATTTTGTAGAATGTGGCAGAAGGACGATGCAAGTCAATCGATGTCTAAATGAATGTCTGTGATGGAAGACACATTGCCTCCTTTCTTTCTTTTATCACTGCTCTCCATAAGAGAGACTTGGCTCATACCGTCTCTTCCCAACAAGTCTCAGTCAAGCTTGAAATATGTTAAGCAAAAGTGGCCCTGTGTTGGACAGAAAAGGACAGAAAAGCCACCATGTTAGCTGCCAGACACCTGGGCCCAAGTGTGAATCTGTGGCAGGGAAAACCAGACAGCACTAGAGGAAGCTTTGGCACTCATTTAGACATCCCATGGATTGCCTGAGTATAGGAACATTGAGCATTTTCTAAACGAAATGGAATGCAAATGACTGTTGTATACCCCCTCCACCCCCTCTCCCATCCCTTTTTATTTCAAATCTCTTGAAAAACAAGGGAAACAGACCAACACAGACCAAAACACACACACACACACACACACACACACACACAAATGGACTAATGTTTGTTGGCATTTGAGTGCCTTGGCCAGATGTAGATGAATGCTCTCCTTTCCCTGTAGGCTTTATTTGCTGTGAAGGTGCCACGCCACATGTGCGTGCAAATCAATCAGCCCTTGTTTCTGATCACTCCCACTTAGATCGCAGTGAAATAAATGCCTGCTCCCTTTACGCCGGAGAGATCAATAGGTGGAGAAGGTGAAAGTCCCTCGGATTTCAGACTGGAGGGGAGAATGTGCCGCTTCTCTTTAAGAGTAAACAGGTTGCTCTTTTCCTTAAAGTGATTTGTCATCCATCAGGTCACTGCCAGACACAGAATGCTGGTCATTTTTTTCTAAATGTCACTCGATAACCCTTTTAAAAAAGGGGGAGAGAGCAGGGGAAAAGATGGAGAGGTGATGAGGGTGTTTTGGAAACAAATGGTTCAGTGGTCAGAATGGGAGAGAGAGACAGAGCTGGGTTACTGCTTATTCCCTTATATTCCTTTTGCACTCACACTGACTATTCAGCATATCTTTCCTTTCAGCAAATACAAAATGTGACATGAGGTTTATGAGAACAGTCTCTCTCACTCTCTCGCTGTGGGTGTGCATGTGTGTCTCTATGCAGCTGGTTTTCATTTCCATGTCCACAGCCATGGGACAGCTCTGCAATAATGATGCTAACCTGTGGCTCCACTGTGGGACCAAAGGAGCCACCACCTACAGAGGGCCCTGTCCTCAGGGGCTGGAGACCAAGACACCTATGAATGTACACAGAGTCAAGGTCCCCACACAAACAGAAAGGCTTGTTGCACTATTAAAGCCAAGAGCTTTGTGTGAAAACATGAAAATGCACACAGAAAACCTGAGAATATCTGAAAAAAGTTGAAAAAGGGATCAGTAGGGATATCTTTGTTATTGTTTTTGTACTATGTACTTTTGGAAAAGAAAGGACCCACAGCAAACAGAAATACAGATTTTCAAAAACTTTGCATACTATATCTTAAAAACTAAATTAAAGGTATATCAGGGCAAGGCAAGAATCATGACCAGCACTACAGCCATCAAGATAGCGATAGGGTATTGAGTTTCAGAAATGTTTCACAGTCAGTTGGTATCATGGTAGATACAGCTTTGGAATATTTCCCTTTACCTAAATTGGTGTTAAGTTGCAGTAAGCTCTCATGTGTATACACCCTGCTCTTAATGTCAGTAGATTTCAAAGTGAAAACACAAGAAGTCATTTTATGTGTCAGATATTTTTTTTCTCTCTCCTCCTCACAGTAAGGGGGAGAAAGCAGTGCTAAACTGCTTGGAGCAGCACTTTGAAGAGAACTAACTGTTTCAGCCTTGATTTAGCTTTTGCAGACAATCTGAGAGAAAGAAAGCAGTCAACAATGGCAAATGGCAAAATCAGTTTCCGGTTGGCAAAACGGCTTCCTCCAAACACTGATAGGACAATAAAATGACAAAATTACATTCATCTTCACTCTAAAGCACTAAGATGATCAGATGTAAAGATGTGAGGGTTGCATATGTTTTAGCTTAATCTAACTTGCTAGTCAAATGTATTGCTTATCTCTCTTGATTTTAGCAAAATATTAACTCAAAGAAGATGTTTTCACTTCCTGGTCTTCCATATGCCTATCTTGAGGTGAACTATGCCTTTAGTAAAAGTGTGTAAAATAGTGGTTGTCCATAAAAGGCACCCAGATTCCCATTCTTATCCTGGCGATTCATGAATGACTAATGTTCCATTTGAGCATTTCAAACAGTGTTTATTTTATTATTCACTCAGTGACTATGCTGTGGCTGGCTGGGCTGACCCACCCAAGTGATTTAGAGGGAAAGATTTCTATGACTTGTTTGATTTAGAAGATTGGGCCCAGACATGGGATTGTTTACTATTTTACTGTACTCTCTCTCTCTTACGCTCTTTGAATAAACAAAGACTGGCAAAGCATGCTACTGAGGAGAGCTTTGGCCACAGTTTTAAGCACTGTAAACCAAGTTTACATCTGGTGAGGGAGTCATAGTCTTTGCACAGACTAATCTTGGCAATAAAAAGCTAGTTCTCTTTTTTAATAAAAGTTATTTTAATCTTGATAAATAATCTGAAAAAAGTTGTAACAATGAATGTCTATATGTCTTTAGATATAATATAATAAATAATGTTCAAAACACATACATATTTCATGTAAACAGTTATCCTTAGTGTGTTGCAACACAGATATATAAAAGCCCTGGTGATTTGACAGTAATCCAACTAATGCAGTGCCCTCTGCCCTAAACCATATGTTTACATGCTGTTAATAAACACTTTCTGTATTCATAGATCATTATAAACTCTCATAAAGGGTTATAATGCATTAAAACGGTTTTGGTATTATATGTTTTATTAGTATTCATAAATGTTTTTACATTCTAATGACTGTACTGATAAGGCATTACAATGTTATAATATAAGCAGATGTCACAAAGCAGTATAAAGTATCAATTTGTTAGTTGTCAGTAAGGGTTACAAGCACTCAGTGCATACTCTAAGTAAAGTGAGCAACAATTACTCATGAAAATCAATAAGGCACATTAAAGATAAAGTTGTACAGGCAACATTATAATTTCTGAATGTCTGTCATGAATTCTGAGTTCTGAGTGTTACCACAAATTCTTTAATGAACCTTCAAGTCACCTCCCTTTGTATCCCATTGTACTTTTTTGTGTTGTATGAAAAGTGTATGAGAGGCTTCAAGAAAGAATGTAGAGAGTAAACATCAAAACTGTTTCCATGCATCATACCATTAGGGCTAGCGCTAATACATAAAGGTAGTCCAAATCTAACACAACTGACACTGCTTTTAAAGGGAGATAAAGGAATTTGGTAATTTACACCATCTTAAATTTTCATCAATACACATGGGGTTGTTTGTGATTTTTTTTTAAGTATGTTAACTGACAAAGTAATGAATATGATTTCAGAAGGCTTATGCATGATTTGGTTTTTGCTTTGTTTCACTGAAATGACAGTAGTGGCTGAATTCTCAATAATTTTGTGGTTTAGAGCATGTATGTCTAGAGCACCTGAGTGAACTGTGCATCATTTGTTTAGCATTCAGATGACTTCCAAAGAAGTTATAATAAGATGAAATAGCTTGTTGTGTGCCTTAAAGTCCTGAAATCCTGCAGATATTGTCATATCTTGGTTATCAACTCAAGAGTTTGGGTTCTGTTATGTGCTGCCTTGGTCATGGTGTGTGTGTCTGTTTTACAGTGAGATATGCTAATTATATTAAATTCAATTCAGTTTTATTTATGCAGCGCCTTTTACAATAGTATTGTCTCGTGGCGCTTCACAGAAGGAGCACCCAAGAGCAACAGGGGCAAGGAAAAACTCCCTTATGTTCAGTTAATCTAGGAAGAAACCTTGGGCAGATCCACGACTCAAGGGGCTAACCCAACTGCCAGGGGTCATGGAGAAAAATTACAATCAGTAGTAACCATGACAGTCTATAAGTTGCCTATGGTTTTAGCTAAGGTTCATAATAGTTCATAATAGTGTATTATCCCACTTTTACATTACATTACGAGAGCTGAAAGAGAGAGAGAGAGAGTTGTACGGCATGACACATGAAGGTTGTGTGGCAGCACTAGGCTATAGCAGCATAACTAAGGTACGATGCATGGTAACCCAGCACCACTGCAGGGATGGTCAGTGGCTGCCATGCCTCGCAAGTGGGGGCAACAGCAGAGGCAGTCCCTTCCAAAAGACCCACGAGAAGTGATGATTTGCCATGCACCATCCCTAACTATGGGAAACAGTAAAGAGGAAGGTTTTAAGTCTAGACTTAAAGGTATTGAGAGTGTCCGCTTGTCGAATGTGGGGACTATTCCACAGGAGGGGTGCACGGTAACAGAAGGCTCTTCCTCCTATCGTAGATTTTGATATTCTTGGGATTACAAGGAGACCAGCATTTTGATGCAAGTATTGGTACACCCAGAGAACAAAGCATTGCAATAATCGAGCCTGGAAGTAATAAATGCGTGTATTAATTTTTCAGCAATGTAATTATATGTACATGTTGTTAGAAACCAAGTGACAATCTATTGAACAATTTGTCTCTGGCACATGAATATGTACAGCTCCACGACATCTGTCAACAACAATTTGTTTCTGTCAAGTGACACTTGTTGCCTGGAATGTAATTGGCCTTTATATTCCCTTAACAGCAGCACTTCACTAAATCACAAAGTTTTACTCCACTTGACATCACATTCTGACTTGTAGGTTTTGGTCATCACTACATTTGTTGGCTTTGTGTGTGTGTGTGTGTGTGTGTGTGTGTGTGTGTGTGTGTGTGTGTGTATGAATGAAGTGTCATGAGTGGGTGGTGAGAATGGGAGCTGGCTTGTTTATGTGTGATTGGGGTACTGAGCTGATAAGAATCAGTTGGATGCCTCCTCAATGTCAGTGTTGGCATGGTCCTAGGCTGGAGAAAGAATATATGCATCAATGCAGCCTGAAGAAGTCTGAAGAAGGACCACACTGTAACAAGATTCTGTAGTTTTCACAGCATTGTTGCTGAAGAATAAACAAAACACTTACTGTAAATATGTATAAAGTAGGTTGCTGTAGATCTGCAAAGGATCATGATCAGACCAGTCAGACTTTCGGTGTACTACAGTAAACAAAGTTTTACTGCTAATAATAATCTGGTAACTTTGAGCGGGATGATCAGATGCTACTTCTCAACAGAAGGTAAGCAGCACTTGCTATGAAGAGTGCACTGGAGAAAGTTACACCTTCCATCATTTAGATATATTTTAGCAATTGGTTGCAGGAAAACTGATTTGGTAAAACAGTTTATTAATCACATATTTATACATTGTGTGATTTGCCACCCGAAATGTAGGAGCCATATATATTGATAACTGGATTAATGTAGATCTAGGTGTCAGATTGACTTTGTTTGCTAGCCCTTGCTAGAAACCTATTTGATGGAGTAGTCCACACAAATTTACAAATATATTTTATGTGTGACATGTTGTTTTGTTGATATTCGTTTTCAAGTGATATTTAGTTGAACTGAGCAAACAAGAATTTCAAGTGTTTGAGTGTGCATCTTTGGTTTTGTGCCTAGCAATAACATAGCAATAACACAGCACTAAAAGTGAAATCCAGTTTTATGTGTGTGTATGCATGTATTGGTAAGGTAATTGTAGTCTTATTTAATTGGTTTGCTAATCATCATTTTGATGTTAGCACGAAGCTGAACATCATCTGAACAGGTAACATCACCCTTAGCTAAATTTACTTAACTCTTAACGTTAACATTAAGAGGATATGGGGTTCAAATGCGAGTACTGTAGTTCTTCTGCAAATACAATTCCTAGATAAAACATGTGAAAATGCACAGGAATCGTGGCAACTTTAACTTTCAATGTGTTTTGGGAAATTGTCCCTGTAATTTGAAGACAGTTTGTGCATTACAAACACACATGAACAAAAAGCATGCATCCTCAAACCAGAAAGGTCTTATACATGTGGGAATTTGAGCTGCCTGGTGGAGCAATGCACCATTACAGCTTCAAATTTTTCTGATCTCTGTGAGCATTTGAAATCCCATATTAGTGGACAGGATACCATTGGTTGTCCTTTCACTGGTTGTAGGAAAGTGTTTACCATCAAATCTTCATTCTCCTCTCACATAAGCAGAAAACATTCAAAGGACACTGCAGCTTGTGGATATGGTGTAGGTGTGTGTGATGCAGGTGTGAATGCAAAGTTTTATGTGTTTGTCAAACTTGTCGAAGAATTAAAATTCCTGTTGAAAGGATTGACAACAACATAGATGGGTTGTCAAAACAATGTACAATGAAGGCTTTTTCAGATAGGATGCAACCTGGAAGACATCAGAAGTTAAATTTTGTTGAGCCTGTACAGGTTAACCTTGGTTTTGATACTTCTGGTGAAGAGCGATTTTGCCACTATGTCCCAATGAAAGATACTCTAAAAGCTCTATTGAGGTTACCATCAGTGATGCAACAATTTACGTTATCATGAATGCAGTTAACCGATGCAAAAGTGCCTCAGAATGTTAGGGATGAAAGACTCCTAAAGAAAACATCCTCTTACAGAAGTTTGCCTCTTCAGACTCACAAGCCTTTAGCTGTATATGTAACATATTACCAAATACTAACAAATAACAAGTAACAAATTAACAAATACTTCTGTAGATACTGTGTTATTAACAGGGAAAGGTTTCAGGATGAACCTACAAAGCTAGGCCCCCCAAGGACACAAGACAGCTACAGGAGCAGTGACATTATAGATGGAATAAAATTTGACTCTCTGTTCAATTCTTTGCAGCATTTTAACGTCTGCCAGAAAGGACTTTCTCCATGTCTAGGCCACAGTCTTTTTGAGGGGGTTGTGGCTGTTGACATGCAATTGTGTCTAAAATCTCTTGTCTCTGATCACATTTATGCAGTTAAATAATAGAATTTGTCAGATACAGTTGAAAGGCCAAATTTGTATAATTAAAGGTGATGGAGAGAAGATGGGAGGAGCTTGGTGCTTGCTGTGTCTTCTACCTATTCTAATTGGCACACAAATTAAATATCTACTTGAAGTTTGGCAGCTGTGTCTCAAGTTGAGACAGATTGTAGAAATCAGGTATGCTCCCAGAATCCACACAGACCAGGTGGAGGAATATTTGGAGGCTGTCCACTTGGACCTGTGTTCTTTGTAAGTTGTCTGAGCTCTCCACTGTTCTCTGGCTGTTCTGTGTAATTACTCACATTCAAATGCACATGTGTGCACGCACACATCAAACACAAACAGGATATATACAGAGAGAGAGAGGGAGATATTTTTTTAGAATCGTGCTCTCTCTCTATCTCTCTGACACACACACACACACATACTGTGTACAAACTCACTCACTGCTCTCTTACACACACATACTCACTCAATCTGTCTCATGTACATACACACATAATACAAGTTGGGGGATGCAACTCTTATATTGATGTAAATTTGAGAATGTGTGAAAGTTAAATAAAGGGAGTTTTAAAACACTTTCAACTTCTCTATCTTTTTCAGCTTTGGCCCAATTTCATTGCTTTCTGATATTGATTCTGATATTCATTTCTGATATTGAAAACTGGTTACAGTATGTAATTATTTTACTGTAATATGAAATGAATACTGTAGCACCAAATACATAGTATTTATAGTCACTGATAATACAGTCGCTACCCATTACTACAATGCTGCATGTTTACACTATCAGTATATGTACTGTGATTCAAGGTACAGTAAGTTTACTGTAGAAGGTTTATAGCGATTTAATAGCTAATTGCTGCCAGCAAGTTACTGTGCATTTTACAGTGTTCAGTTAGAGTGCACATTTAGCTTGTGTAGTACTCTGTTCTGGCCGTTGGCATTACTGGGCTGTTTTTGTGCTTCTAGAACCCACCGAGAATGTATTTGATTTCTCCTGATATGTCCAATGACAGGCTGTTTAATCTTTGCACTGGCCTGTGCACATAAATGTATTATGCTGTTTGATCCTTCAACTCTGATGACATGACACAGCAAAAGCATATAGTAGTGATCTCAGCACAAAAGCACAACAGATAAAAATATGAGAAGTAGTATAGCAAGCCATTTTCTTTAGTGCAACATCCTTCCCAGTTTGATGTTTGGAGCTGATTCTATATTTAGTGTCATATTTCGAGCTCAGAAAAGTCTAGTGGGAAATTCAAAACACCCGAAAGGTTAAAATTTTGGAACAACGCCTGATGTGTTTACTTGTTAGTGGAAATGATAGCATAATAATGAAAAGAAAAAGATATCTTTAGAGCAATTTGTCTGATACATTTCCCTTTAATACCACATCCAAATCAACACATGCTCTGTGTGAAATTAGACTGAAAGACAGATCCTCAGAGTAATTCTTTATTCAGAGGAGCTGAGGCGAGATGCCTTTGATCTTTTTCATTTGGATCTTGTATTAGTTTAATTTCAATATCTGCCCTTTTTTCATAAAGGCCTTTGGAGCCTCACTTGATCTTTTTTTCTCTTTCTTTCTTATTTTTTTCCCTTCTACAGACATATTTAACATTTGCAGAGCTAAATTGATTTCTGTGTTCTGAATTATCAATACCATATTAGCCACAAACATGGAGAAATGTTTGCTTTTAACCCGGAAATGGCCATAAGCCCGAACTACATCCAATTCGGCATGTGGACTTTACAATGGTGCCAGTTAGCATTGTACATTAAGAACTGTTTCCCATGAACGGAGCAGCAAAGGTCAAGTTCCATCAGAGGAGTAATTGTTATTGTGCCTGGTCCAGGGCATAAAGGGTTACTCAAGCCTCACTGCTTCAATCATATGCTGGATTGTGGTTGGCTACAGTGGAGGAAAACCTCGGAGGACAAATGGCTCTTTCCCAGGCACAACTTGGCCAATGAAAACATTGGAAAAATGACACGTTCCCATCAGGCCAGTACTTTGCCCGTGTGACCCCAGGAAGGCGTGAGTAAATACCAGCAGCAGGGACAGGCACGGGGAAGGGGGGATATGGAGGTCATTATGACCTAAAGGAATGCTGCGACTCATGCTTAAAAGTCACCTGGGCATTTCATCAATGGGATTCTGCACCACATATTTACACATTTAGATCTAAACAGAAGGGATGTGATACACTCAGAACTTAAATTCTTATGAATTATTATTAACATAAATTAAGTATAATTTGTCAATTTCTTTAGGAATGTCATGTCAAATAATGGAACATGCTGTTGATGATGTAATTGAAGTTACTGAAAATAGCAACTTTTACTACTATTACCACTACATTGTATTAAAATAATACATGAAAAGAGTTAGTGGGTATAATGTAGTAGTATAATGTAGCCAAAAGACCTCTGCCTTGGGTTTTAAAAGGTGAGAGTTCCTCTTCAAAATCTAAGAATGAAATCTGTTTGAACCTGATACAGACCTTATCCCATATTCACCTAGAAGGCCCTATCACTCTGCCCTGTCAGGGGAATGTGCATGGAATATGCTTACAAGAACAGACAAGCTACAAATTATCCACTTTCAGGACAAAAAACCCTTCTGAGTCACACTATTGGTGCCCATATGTACACAATTACAGTAAATGCACTTGTGTAATCTTAAGCTTTCTGGATCAGAGATTTCACAGAGACAAATGTGTTTTGTTTGGGACACAGCCAGTTACAGCTTGGTAATAGCATATTCCACAATGGTCACAATACCAAGAAACTCTTCATTTTACTCTTAAACAGTGTTGGTTGCTTGGAAACAACAGCATCACCTACTATAAATGAAAGCATCTGTACTATAAATGAGACAATACTCAGTGGCCTCTTTTTATTTTAAAACCAACACACCAAACACATAATATTACTTTAGCATTCTGATCTGTTTATCCTGTTGGCTGTTTTGCATGAATATTGGCACTCCTAGACCAAAAGTCCTTGAGATCAGGCAGGCACTTGGCAAAGGAGCCCCATCAGTCTGTAGTATGTACAAAAGGCCTGAAAAGAAGGAAACAGTTTGAGTAATCATGGCTTCCGACCGGTCAGCCATTTAAATCACAACCTTTGGCTTTCGGTTGGGACCTGAAGTTGCAAAACAATGATTTCAGAAGAGTGTGCTAGTATGAGCTAATGTGTGTGTGTGTGTATCTATTATTTGCATATATTATGTTCATATGTATGTGCACATATAAGTGTGCTGTAAGTGTACATTTTTGTTTCCTTTTCTGTGTGTGTGTGTGTGTGTGTGTGTGTGTGTGTGTGTGTGTGTGTGTGCATGTGTGCGCGAGTGTGTGTGTAAGTGTGTGTGTGCCTATGAGAGTGTGATCAGGAGCTGATGGCATATCCTGCTCGGAGCTTCCTGTGGTAAGACAAACAGGACATGCTGTTCTGTGTGGGAACTGCGGCTGGAATGAGTCACTTTTCCACGTGGAGATGGAGGGATATCCCTGCTGACTTACACACAAAAACACACACGTACACACACACACACACACACACACACACACACTTCATTCCTAAGGAGTGACTTGTTAGGGCAGGGCTCTTTTGGGTGGAGTGTTTGTCTGCGTGTGTGTGTACATATGTGAGTACATGTGTGCATGTGTGTGTATGTATATGTGTGTGTGTATATGTGTGTGCATGTATGTGTGTGTGTGTATATGTGTGTGTTTGAGAGAGAGAGAGAAAGAGTTATGGGTGTGGGGGTGTAGGGTTTTTCTTCTTGGAGACAAGTTAGCCTTTCTAACAATTTGTCTTTACCATATATATTTATATTTTTTACACATACCTGAAAAATGTTCCAACTTCAAATCTTCCTCTTACATGAACATACAGTCACACTTTCAGCATTTTAAACAAACCTTGCTTTCTGTTAGAGCTGATAAATGACTAGGCTTTTTCTAGGCTATTAATTTGCTTTTTTAATTCAATTTTCTTTCTTTCTTTTTTCTTTTTCATCCATACAGGGGATTGCAAAATGGCATGTAAGAGACTTGAAATTTGTGTCTGTGAAATAGTTTTCTGATTTCTGTAAATGCACATAGAGATAAAACTCATGAGTACTGTTTTCTTAAAGTTTAATATGCTTTTTAATATGCTTTTTTCATGTGAGTGTGTAATGTTTGAAACCTGCAGGCTTTGTATGGATACACACTGGGAGACTGCAAACAAGATGTATCTTTTCACAGCAACCAAAGCCATATTTTGTTGCCATAGAGATCAATCCAATGCAGGGTCTACATAAACATGTAATCTCTGTCTCTCTCTCTCTCACACTCTCACTGACTCACACACACGCACACACATACACAACATGCACAAAAGGAAAGCTAACAAACAGACTCTCTGTCAACATCTGCATTATGATGTGTATTTTTAAAAATATACATATCTTTAAAAAAAATATATATATATATATATTTGTAAACCAGTATTTGTATTTGCCAGTGACTGAGATAATACAATAGGCCTATAGTCTTATACAACAGTTATATAATACTGCATCATATGATTACTAAATGAAACATTTGACACAGAACTTGTTAATCTTAATTAAATTAAAAAGCTACTAAAATCTTTTCTGTATCACAATATTCTTGAGCAAGGGCAGTGAATTAGTGATCATAGGAATTGACTAAAGAGGCCATTAATAGTTTATACACGATGAGAAAGCAAAAAGACTAGTATTTAATGAGGTTGCCCTCCTTTTCACTGCAAGTCTGCTTTTCAAAATTATTGAATGATTTTAATCATGTCTTAGTAACATACAAGTGTGTTTATTTTTGCGCAATGAATTACTGCTGGGCCAATCTTTTTTTCTCCCAGCTCATTGGTGGTCCATGAGAAGCAGTATGTTTATTTTTGTGTTCTACTCATATTTTTCTAACTTTGAAACCTAATAACTGAAAAATAAACACTGAAATGAACCACACAGCAACCAGCCTCTAATGTTTGCTTTAAGGGCAACTATTTGCTTTGACCCTGTTGCCATGACATTTTGATACTAATACTCTGGGTATGCTATTTGACAGTTAATAACTGACCCTTCCTCCAACCAATCAGACAGCCGATGCTTATTAGTTGTACCCAGAAAGCCTCTATGACTCTGTGGCTCTGGTTGTGCATGCTTTTTCCTACTGCAGTATGGGGGATGGAGAGAGAGAGAGAGAGAGAGAGAGAGAGAATCTCCCTCCAGGAGTTTATAAATAGACATTAGTAAATGAGTCTGCCACTTGCCTTTTGCTGGGTGTTTTGTCATAAACACAGGTCGCCATGGAGATCTCGCCACCCTGTCTGATCACAGGGAAGAACGGGAAGAGGGAATCCCGATCGGACTACGAGATCTGTTAAATAAACCCACTTCAGACATGCACTTGTGATGATGGGGCTTTCCCACACTTGCCATTTTTAACAACTTTCCATTTTACATCGAGCACGTGGGGCATGTTGTCCTTTCTGACTGGAAAACCACAGTGGCTCACCATTTGTCGGCAAACAAGCGGTCAGCTTTGCCACGTTGAATCCGCATGTGGGATAAGGATAAGGGTTATTTATGAAGATTAATGGCAGTTGGTCTGGATTCTAATTCGCTCTTTTCTCTGTAAAGCTATGTAACATGGGGAACTGTACAACTCCCCCGCTACAATCCAGTTATTTGTCTCAAGGCAGCTCTCCAGCATGGCAGATGGCCAGTCAGGGGAACAGAACACAGTTAAGGAGTCAGAGAGAGGGGGAGAGAGGGAGAGAGAGAGAGAGAGAGAGAGAGAGAGAGAGAGAAAGAGAGAGAAAGAGAGAGGGAGATCAGACAGACTTTGGATCACAGGCTTCCAGCAAGTCAGCTGCAGAAAAGTCATCAAAATGCCAGAAAGCATTTACTAAAAAAACCTCAGTGAAACCCATGGGGTGCCAGGCTTCATTTTAATTTAGTCCATCAGTTCAAATAGGAGTACCTCAGCAACAAAATTCAGATCCAATAATGGGTTTCCAATCAAGGCAGACATATCAGACTTAGAAAAGGACCTCATCATTCAACCCCTAACCCTGACAAGAAAAAAAAACAAAAAACATAATTTGAACAATTTTGCAATTTTGTGGCTGGTTGCCGTTTCTATGTCACCATGTCCTATGTTTATGTTTTGACATAAACCTTTCTGACGTTGAAAGATGACTCCTCCCCCTGTCTGTTGCGGGACGTCTATATTTAGTGGAAACACTGAGCCCCTGAGTTCTGCTGACAGAAATACCCCTCATGTTGAAACCCAAAACAAGCAGGTCGTGGGTGATGTCACCACTCTCTCTCATCCTGGGAACACATTCCGGACTGTGGAGATGGACGGACGGGGGTGCAGGAATCCAGTTTGTGCCGTATTTGCCACCTTTGTGTGGGGAGAGCCGCTAACACAGGCAGGGGATTCCACTGCACAGCTCTCTGTTTGCTCTGAGGAGGAAATAAAAGGAGTGAATGGGGAGTAGCGTGTGTGTGTGTGTGTGAGTGTAGTAGGCGATGTGTGGTTGGAGAGAGGGGGGGGGTTGGTTGGGAGACACATAGTTCTAAATTGGATCACCATGGCAACATGAATAATATTTTTCCCCTCCATCACACGGGAGAGGAAATGAGTTTCAAAAGTGAGGTGATGCTTCAACTGTCACTTATATGTGACGGCTGCCACACGACAGAGATATGACCAGCTTACTGTGCACTGAGTCGCTTATAGTATACCACGCTCTGGCACACACTGAATAGAAAGCTTTTATTGCTTCCAGCCACAAGTAATAAAAACACAATATAAAACATTTCCCCAGCTTAGTGGAAAAAATAAAATAGAATAACCAAATTCCACCGTCTGTTAAATCTGAATACACCTTCCTCTGATGTTATCCTAAATGGCAGAGTGCCTAAAAAGCATCTCACACGTTTTCTTTTTTTATTGTAGTCACAGAATTTGCCAGTGGATGTTTAATACGTGAGCACCCATCTGACAGAGTGTGTGAGGGGAACAGTGATACAAAACCTCTCTCTCTCTCTCTCTCTTTCTCTCTGCAGCCCGACTGAGAACCAAGGCCAAGCCAGCAGCTCTTTTCAAACAGTGGTGCTGATGTTGCTGCAGTGTTTGAATGCACTGGGCTCTTTCTTACTGATGGCTTTTAATTGGTTATTGTAGAGAGAGCACACTGTCTTTGTTGTGCACATTTGTCTGCGTTACTCTGCTACCTGTCCATCGGTCTTTTGCTTTGTCTCCTTGTTTCCTTGAGAGATGCCCTTCCATTAGAGCTAGTTCATCATCCCTGGTGGTGCAGGAGTGTCCAGCCCTCATGAGATACAAACCCGGAGATATACGGTCCTAATAACTTGTCTTGTGTTCACATCTTAGAAATTAACTGATAAAATGTTAACAGCCCTGTGAAGACACCTCAAGTCATAAAAATGTTTTTTTGTTTGTTTTTTTGTTTTGTTTTTTTTTGCCTCGAACTATAAAAGTAAACTGATTAGATCAACTAATGACAGATGTAAAACATTTCAGGTTTTAGTTACTTACAGTTGTATGTTTGTGGAAATACACCTCACTCATATTCACTCTGATTTAGGGGCTATACTAAATGGACAGGGTCCGCAAAGTGCTTATGAGGTTGGAAACAATCTGAGAAGCGTGATACTTCAGTGAACTCCCACACTGCCCTTGTGCCCAGTAAACACTGAACACAGACACACACACACACAAACACACACACTGTCAGCAGTGGATATGGCAATCACTAGGCTACATGTCTTGCTGCAGTGCAATACTGCGCTGAGGTCTTCCCCATAGGCAGGTTTATGTGTAGCCCTCCTTTAAGCAGTCTTGTGTGGGCCACTTAACAGTAAAAAACTAAAGATATCCAGCAGCACATGCTTTGGGATCAGTAATGACTGCTGCTGGCCCAGCATTTATGGGCCTTTCTGGCATCCTGATCATTAGAGACAGGAGCCACCACCGCCCCCTGCCCAAAACAGGTTCCCTTCAACTTCAGCCTTTTCTGCACTTCAGCAATTCATAGATCAGAGAAGGAGTTGTGTGTAAAAGGCAGAGATGAGGAGAAGAGCCAGAGATGTAATGAGAGCTAGAGGTGGAGGAAAGACTGGAGAGGGACACAAGTACACTGGATAAGTGAGAGGCAGATGGGTAGAGTGAGAGAGGGAGAGGGAAGACGATAGACCAAAGGCTTATGAGTTCATGATTACTTTGCAAGGCAACACATTGATTAAAGCTCTTAGTCCCTGGAGAGGGAAGTATGTGTGTGCATGTGTGTGAAAAAGAGAGAGAGGGAGAGGTAGAGAGAGAAGAGAGATTGTCTCTTGTCTCTTGTATTTATATATGTGTCTGTATGTGGGGGGAGGTGATGTGAGCTGGTCTAGGCAGTTGCTTTCCCTTGATCTGGCATGTGTCGTCTACAAGCTCATGCTGGGAGCCTCCTGATTAGCCTCCCTCGTTACCCAGCGTCCCACTCAACCTTCTGGAATGTTCAACTCCAACTCAATGCCACTGCAGTGGTTTTGCCCCCCTCTGTTTTCAGGTATTCCTCTCATTAAAAGCTTATGGAATGTGTTTTGGGTTACCTCAGAGAGTTACATTGCTGGTATTTGGTAACTCTATAAATAATTACAAAAACCAATGTAATGTTTTTCCCCCTACAAACTTGTTTTGAGTCCATTCACAATGTAGCAAGCACTAAATGTTATTTTGCATGCTTTTAAAGTGCAAAAAAAATTAGGAATGTGGAAGAACCCAAAAAGTAAAAACAAAATGTGAAAAAAAAAGCAAGAAGCCTGTAAGAAAAAATCTTTTCTTCGTGTTTGGGAAAGGAAGCCAATGAAGCACCATGCCAGTCTGACACTGAATGAAATTTGCAGGCTGGACCATGGCCCAACCACCCACCGACCTGAGTGCTCTGCTGACCCCTGACCTTAGTCTCCCTGTGAAAGTTCTGTGTGTGTGTGTGTGTGTGTGAGGGGGGGTGGACTGTGAAGAGTAATGTTTAGCATGTATACAGAGCGCAGCTGCAGCTCAGATCAATGGTGAATCACCTCCCATCTAACATCTTTGGCTCATATAACTTCATGCGTATCTCTTACTGCTCATTTATGGGCTATCTAGTTTCTGACAAACAACCACAATGCCTCATATCATGGCTGCTAGCCACCATGACTTCGGGGCTTAGCGCATTAAATCAATTGGAGATGTGAGTCTTTAATTGATTTATTGTTTTGATTGGAATATTATTTTTCCAGACTAATTTTATTAAGGCCCATTTTTGGTGTGGTCATGTTGGAGAAGTGGGTGTGGAGCAGGGATTTAGGTGAGGTCAGGGGGGATGCTAAAAGTCTCAAATCTGGTTTAGATAGTACCGTCCCACCCATGGAGACCTGCTGTCTAAACAACTAGCTGTGCTTCAGAAGCTCTTTGGAGGCCGATTGCTCCACCAGCCCTGGAGTATGTTCTGAATTAGGTTGTGTGCTCATCTCACACGTCCCAAGAATTTAGTCCATCAGCATGTTCTCATCAATCTGACTGCATTACATAGTCTGGTTTTGCTCAATTCTGCATGCAGGTCTAGTGCTGCATAGGGAATAATGCAGTCAGTGGAGAGAAAATATGGACCCTCTATTGAGATGCCTGAAAACTGCAGCTATTTTTTTGGCCTTCATGGCCAAATATTGTGTTCAGCTCTAAATCTCTGCCTGTCTTGGGCTCTTAAACACACATATGCGCAGACTTAGATGACTTGTGCTCTCAATAGGCCTCCTGAAGAACGGCAGGGCTTATACTGATAAGCCCGAGGAAGGAGGGAGAGAAGGAGAAGGAGAGGGCAGCAAAGGTGCACAATGGTGCACTAAAGAGGTTTGCTGGTGTTTTCTGGAGCACTTACCCAAGGAGGATCCTGAGTGCTGTTCTAACCTGTCAGGCTATTATGCAACATTCTCTGGGTAGTTTGCTTCTCTCATGTCTGTAATTTTCCATCGCTGTAAGTTCCCAAGCTGCAGTTTTGACGGCTGAAGGTGAACCATTGCATAGAGCCTATAGAATGTCGCTGCGAGCTATAGGCCAGGACAAATTCTGACATGCAGATATTAAGGCATGAATTATTGCCTACTTAGCCAAAGCCACAGAACAGGTCTGTCACAAATCTTCAGCTTTTTTGCCCCAGACTCCCGTGATAGATGGCGTGTGTGGCAGAAAACTAATTGTGACATCAGAGGGAGGATAATGAATGGCGAAAAGCAGCAGATGGCGAAGCAACTTAAAGAGTCGGAGAGAAATTACAGCAGAAAAGTGCAAATATTGCCACCTAGCTATAAATCATAGCACTGGACTCAGACTGCAGGAGCCATCCATCACTCCACTAAAGGCCACATAGTTTGACAAGGGCATGGGGGTCAGAGGTCGTCAGGGGAGGAGTGATGTGATCTGGCCACCCCCTCCTTAGAGAGCGATTCCAAACATCCCGGGGGGGGGGGCGTGAAAGAGAGAGGGCTTCTCTTTTGTGACTCGGGCCTGCCTGTTGTTTCCATCCCAGGGCAGTTGATCATTGTCGGCGAGAGGCGCCGTATCGATGAACACCCCATCTCCATTAGTTTCCTGCCATGAGCGATAGGTCACTTCCTCAGCGGCACTTTTAATCCACACTCGCTGTACCATCGCCGATGGGGAAAAAAGAGAGAAGTTCCACGCGGCCCTTGTACAGTACGTTCCCTTGTTCCCTTTTATTCGGCAACTCCTCATCGGTCAATATTTCTCATCAGGCCTCAATGATGTATGAGGTCTGTGCTGTTGACCTTGTGCCGGAGCTAATAGTCTTCTAAGGCTTTGTCCACTCCAAAGACCTGTGTCATCAACGGCTGTGTGCAGCCCTGCAGTGAGCTGATTACAGGGATGATAAAGGAATCCTGTGCTTAACACTTTAATAGCACCCGAGTTCATTTTGATGGGGATCCCTTGACCCAATAGCCCAGAAAAATCCAATCTATTTTGACCCAAAAAATAGAGCAGAGAGCCAAGACAGGGCTTGCTCTGGGCCAAGTGTCATTACACAGGAGTTGGAATGGCAGACGTTAAATGGCCTCCAGATCCAATTTCACCATGCTGAGTTCAAACAAGGTCGTACCACATGTTGACAATTGCAATTATGACCTTCTGAATGATTCAAAGACAAAGCTGACAGATTCATTAAAGGGCTGCAACCCACTGCCATGGCAAAACACGCTTTTCTTTCCTTCTCACTCCCCAGCCTCCCAGCCCATCTTTGGCCGCTCTGAACTGCGTCCCCTACACAGGCGGGTGAGGTGAGTCAGGATCATCTCCCGCTGTTGGGGTCAGTACACTGATCAAACCCCCTCACAGTGTGAACATGGGGCGGCAGCATGGCAGCCTTTGTTCATAATCAGCATTTCAAAGTAGCCCTGGCAATTACCAGGGGGATTCCAAGCATGAGCACATGGTTCTCATTGGGCCTCGGTGATGTAAGGTCAGCACTCAGACAGTCTGAGGATGATGTCAGTGATTCAAGGGGAATGGGGGGAACCATGGGGGAGTTGGGGGTGAGGTGGTGTTCCTCCAAGGGTTGGCCCACTGAGAGAGGGTGGTGGAGGGGAGGAGCAACGGAGGAAGAGGCCTGATCTCCATGCCGAGCGCCATTCCTCCGCTTGCATCCATGGCAAGCCGACCCACTCAAGCATGTAGGAGTGCTGCACAAAGCCTTCCTGCTCATTTAGAGATAAGACGCCCCTCCGCCCACCTCCGAATCACGGCCCTCTCTTCCCACTTCAGCAGAGCGCTTTTGATTCCAGGCCACCCTAGGAGCTGTTTTAAGGGCCGACATGGGGAATCAATCTATTCATGAAATATATTAAATCTATTATTTAGATCATTCTTGATTTTATGGATTATTGATTACTAACTTGGGGTGGCACAGGACTGAAACATGTGGAATTGCATTTTATTACAGGTTCTGATGGGGCAAACCAATTTCTTCTCCACTGACAACAATATCATTCAAGGCTTTCACTAATTCGTGTGAAATATGCTTTCAATATCAATGCATTGATGTCACCGAACCTGCTATAGTGAACACACAATGGTGTAGTCTTTAGGACCCATTTCCCCCCATAAAGAATATTAAAACAGTAGATCAAAGGCAAGCCCAGTCCAGGGCTTTTGCTTGGAGAGACTTTATGTGCATCTGTTTAACAGAGCTTTTCCAGAGGACAAACTTCTACAAATCTGGGCTCTAACAGTAACTTAGTTTTAACCAACTGAGAGTAAAGACTGCAGTCTCAGACTGCGAGAGAGCTATAGGAAGTCAGCTTCATGCTGCCTCTCACAAACTTGTCTTCTATTCTGGTCATTTCATTCACACTCACACATCGCATACAAGACTGCATACAAGACTGGCCAGAAATGTTCCTTGCACTCTCTCTGTGAACTCTAAAATTAACATGTTGGAAAGTTTTCCAGAAAACTGGTTCCTTGGACCGGGTGCTGTCACAGTTGTTTCAAAGCATCCGTTTCATCCGCCCTCACTTTTTACAATGGCAGGTTCATCATTAAGACGTCAGTATTTCAACGAAAGAGGTGGCACTTGAGGCATTGTCGGATAGAGACACAGTAAATAATTGATCATGGCACACTCTCCCTCTTTCACACACACACACACACACGCGCAGAGTATGCACACACAAGGGAAACAAAGCAGAAGATTAGAGGAATTTTACAACAGCTGAGCATATCCCCCCCATATATGTCGACACTTGGAGGCCCTACAACCCAAAAGCATGGCAGTGATTTCTGTGTTGTAACAAAGATCAAAGCTCCTACTCATGAAGAGCTTTTCCTCACTGGCAGATTCCCAAACAGTGCTTTATCCCCCACCCTATGGATGATTGCAACAAAGACATATCAATTGCATCAGGGCCTGACCTCCACTAACACACACATATAGATGAAGGATTTGCATTCAAAATTTGACCATGAAAATAGAATATTTGAATTTACAACACAATCCCTTGACTAAAAAGTGAACTCACATGATTTTCTCATTTAAATTGTGTTTAGTAAACTCTATTTTGTACAAGAGATGTTCACCAGGGCACAGAAGGCTGTCTTCTTGTCTGATCTGAACTCTACCATGTGAATTCTACAGTGTTTGGCCCAATTAGTTCTTTCTGGACACTATTGCTAGGCAGTAAAAAGCTAATGCAGTCAGACTTGTGTGTTTTTATCCATCCTTCTCACAGCTGAGGGAATTAGTCATCTGTGATTCCACAAGACAAGTCCCAACATTAGCATAGATGAGCTATTACAGTGATTATCATGTTGTGCGCCACACGTACTTTACAAATGATGATGCATTATTGTACAGTTGCACAGAAGGGTGTATACCAACATGCTTGTATTTGAAATAAAGTTTTCTGCTGTAGCCTAACATATATTCTGTTAAACTCATATGCTTGGTAAGATTTTTCTTAGCTTAGGACATTGCACACATCCTGGGAAATCATTTCGTCCTTGTGTCGATTTATGTCAATTTACCATTTTATCAGACTACATGCTTTTACTTTGAAATGGCAACAGACAAATCACGCCAGGGGGACTAAGCCAGACTTTTTTTATATTTTATTATTATTTCTGCTTTTGCAGGAGAAGCAGACCTCCCCCATGACAAATAAAGCCATTTATTTTACATAAGCTTCATTCAGGCTGAGGATCCATGGGCCCAACTCTGGCATGCCACAGCATCAACAGATGATATATGACCAAATGCTGCATTTACCATCTAAATTGCTTCAGCACAATAGCCATATGATGACAGTGATTAATCCGCAAAAGACCTAAATCTTCCACCCCTTCAATACGTCGCCACGTTTGCAGGCACACATTTTCGACTTAAAGGTAACATTTGTATTCTCAGTGAGTGGCTTCTCCTCCTATTTGATGATATTACCTCTGGGAGGCAGGCAGGAAGGCAGGAGGGCTGGATGGCTGAACGTGTGGACCCTGGGTTTAGTGTCATCCATTTTACCCTTATCTTTCTATCATTAGGCAATTTAATAAATGTGCTGGGTGCACTCTAATGTAGGATCGTACATCAGGAGGAGAGTGACCCGGGTCACAACATTGCAAGTCTCCAAGGTTATATCCTCCCACACCAACTGCCCACCTAACTACCGGCTGATATTTCTTTCATATATATTTTTTCCTACCTCCTCTCTCTCTCTCTCTCTCTCTCACTCTCTCTCTCTCTGTATTTCTTAGTCTTCCAGTCTAAGTCACTGGGTGTTTAACAATGTGCTTTTTTCATCTGAGCACCAACGCCACAGAAGCAGCCCCAGACTCTTGGGTCATGTGGCAGTTGTTTTGGAGCCAGACTGGAGCATCTCCTCTGCAAGCTAAGGCTCTGAGACTGAGCCAGGCCAGCAGGGCTTGCAGACAACTGAGAGCTGTGGGTGAACGAACCTTATAGGAGACAGACTACTCACCACTACCAGCTCATCGTCATTCTCATGGACACCTTAAATATTAAGAGAGAGAGAGAGAGAAAGATGGCAGGTCTGTCTTCTACAGATGGTAGATTAGAAGAACAGCCCACTAAAATCGTGCCAATGCATTCTCGGTATGTTGTGGAGGCTTACTCACTCTCTCTCTCTCTCTCACACACACACACGCACGCACGCACGCACACACACACATACACACACACACAAACGCACACACAGACTTTCAAACTAATTGTCTGATATTTTGCACTCAGGGGTCTGTCTTGGCTGTAAATCTCCCGCAGTCTTCCAATCATCAGTCATCTCAGCAGAGCAGATCACTCATGCTGCTGCCTGTGTGCTTGGGCTTGTGTGCGCCACTGCTGGATGCGCTCCATATTAAATGTCTGCGTGCATGTTTTTGTCTGCATGTGTGTGTGTGTGTGTGTGTGTGTGTGTGTGTGTGTCTGTCTGTCTCTGTCTCTGCTCATGTTTGTCTGACAATTGTGATTGCAGGCTCATCAGAGAAGAGCATCTGAATCAAAGGGACATGGTCTGATTCACTGTCAAGCTCAAGCACCCCCATTATGGCTCCGGCTTATTCAGGGCCCAGACAGGCCAGGATGAAAGACGTCACTGTTCCTCCTGGCTCTCTCACAAATGGGTAAAAAAAGACTTATGGGGTTATAACAAGCCCTTCATGGAAAAAAACAGAGACATACACATAAGAGTACAAAGATACCTCAGTGGTCATCCAGACACAAAAGAATTGATGTATGGACACTTTGAGATATGTATGTTCTCTCTTTCTCTCTCTCTCTCTTTCTCTCTCACACACACACACGCACACACACACACACTGCAATCTCTTTGCCTTTAATGTAGCAGGCTATTCTTTAATGATAAGAGGCAATCTTGAATGTGCACACACATGCACACACATGCACACACACACACACACACACACACATATGGGAGGTAAAGCTGTTCCCATGGGAAATGCTGTTGACTGAGCTGTTAATAGAAGATCATTATGAGAGTTAGCCAATCATGCCCACAACAAGACAGAGAAAACAAACGTATCCGATTAAAACTAGCGAAGGGCAAAAAAAACACACACAGCGAATAGACCTCCCTCTGATTTCACCAGTGTCTAATGCGTCCCAAACCTCTTGTTAACTATCACAGGGCAATTTCAAATCCAGAGCCCATTAACTTTTATAGACACTTGTTTGATCAGATACAGTTTAAACAACATAGACAAGGGCCCATTTCACATGGCGCCCTCATTAAGAGGCCGAGAGTTGGAGGGCCGAGTGGAAAATGTTTTGAATTCCCCCGAGGCCACGGGAGCTGTGCCCCAGCTAAATGACCATCCACAGAAAGGAATTCTATGGCCAAAAAGACGGCACTTTTCACATCCTACTTAAAATGGACTGACTTCAACGAGGGAGGAGGCTGGAGCGGTTGAAGGCGAGCGGTCAGGGCACGAGGAAAGCCGTCGGAGAGTGTGAAAGCCGAGTGTGAAATGATGCTGTTCAGATAGGAGCCCTGGTGGGAGATGTTGTGACAAGACTGAGCTGGGTACTTCTGGTCTGAGGCAAGCCGAGACTCTCACGCTCGCACAGAGAGCAAACAAATCCGTAGTAAAATTCCTGGCTGTCACAGGTTGATTTACAGGTGTGCTCAGTTTATGTGTCAGGTCGTGAAAAGCACCCCTGGCGATTTTCACCACACAGACACATTTTCTTCTCTCCATTTCATTTGTTGAATTTTAGCTCATCCGTCTCCCTCTCTATTTAGTGCCAGCAGCAGTGAACCTGCTCTACTCCTGGTAAATCTTTGATTACCACTTTGCAATTTTCGCCCTGAAAATCCCCCAATGCTACAGTGATTTATTGTTATTATTCTCCGGTTTTATCGAGACGTGGCAACGTTCACTGCTTCCAAGAGCTGTTAATTGCTTAATTATGGAGATAAGACAATGAGCATGAGTGGAATAGCCAATGAAAAATCTTTTTCAAATTCAAGACTCTAAATTTCTCCCTTTCCTTGTCACCCTCTCTGGGTAACATACGTAGCTCCTGATCAAGTTTAGCCCTTGCATTTGAGCCATTGTTATTTTATGGCTGTGAGCCATCAATGCTTTCATTGTTTCCTATTTTATCTTTTGTCTTTGCCCATTAACATTCAATGGGAAGCACAGGGCGGAACATGAATAGAGATTTATCATATGTCTTTTTTCCCCCCTCCTCATGAATTATGGAGGAGCAGCACCCTGCTACATTTTGAAACAACCGCTAGTAAATTAAACAGAGCATTCCATAGCATTTTGCTGAGAAAAAGAGAGAACGTGTGTTGGGGGAGAGAGAGAGAGAGAGAGAGAGAGAGAAAGAAAGGTAAAGAGAGGGAGGGAGAAAGACTGAAATGTCATTGGCCTGCGACCATTCACACTTTTCTGCTCCCAAATGCTGTGGGAAGGCTAAAAAAAGAGCCATTGTGCTCGTCTCACCCCAACCATGACATAACCTTCCCCATCCCTCTTCCCCAACCCCAGCAGGAGCTGTCCATTCAGAGGAGCTCAGCCCTGCCAAGGCACCACAGCCAAGACAACCTCATTAAATTTCCCCTAACATGTTCTGTTGTTCTGATCAGATTACCAAAATGCTTTCTATCCTATTTTTTTCTGATCTGTTGTTATGGCGCTGTTCTTCTCTTTTTTTTCTCCTTCTAACTGTTTCACAGTGTTTTTTCCACATCCACTTGGCTTTGCTTCACTACAGTCCTCTTTTATTCACCTCTCACCATTTCAATCAAACACAGAGCACTATTTCAGTCAGGGTGCTGCACAGCAAGGCTGAACCATTGAATTCCACAAGTTATTCCTCTTTCAAGCATGCTTCATCCCATACACCATACACTTAATGGACATTACTATATATCTCTCACTCCAAAGAGCCAGAAATGAGGACGAGTTTCTCCCGTTCCCTCTGATTTATGGTGAGATGACCGTGAACTGGCAGACTGGGATAACACAGCCTGGAATAAATGACTGAAGGACGCAAGCTAGCAGCTGTTAAGGTTCTCTCCATTACACTGAAAAATGGAGGCTGACAGAGACTTTTTAAGACTTGTATGTATGTATGTTTTATTTTGTCCCTCGTGCCATACATTAGCAGGTGTCACGATAAAGTGGTGGAAGAGGATCCATACATTAATCGTCACCGGCTATCCATTTGATTTCTTGCACTCGAGTCCGACCCTTTGCCATCACCATGAAGCATGCTTGTCTAGATGAGCGAATGCTAGTCCAGAGGCAAGACAGGGACTTTGGGACTGCAGTGGCATCCTGATGCCACACATATTTCCTGGAATATATTATACTGGAAAAGGGCCTTGGTATTCTGCTTCTCTTAAGAGATCATGAAAGTAGTTATGTGATTTTAATATGGAAATACTTATGTGTGTGTGTGTGTGCGTGTGTGTGTGTGTGTGTGTGTGTATGTATGTGTGTGTGGAGTTGGTGAAACAAAAGAGGAAATGTTAAAGAAACAGTGCTGTGTTGCTAATGAATGAGACAAGGATATGTAAGTTTGCTCTTTACACAGCCTGTGACAATTAGCAAGGCCATTAAGCATGAGCAGCCCTAATGAAGTTTACCTCAGCTCCACCCTCCCTTCCTCCTCCTCCCCGGATGACTGGTTTTCCGGTGCAAAGCAGTTAAGGGCACTAAGGGCCTTTATCTCTGCCCAGGAAATATTTGACAAATTAATCCTGAATTATTTGTTGAAATGCTGACATACACTTAATGGCATGGTGAGGCCAAGTGCTTGGCTTAGCACAGACAGCCAAACTCATCAAACATCCCAAAGGTCAGCACATGACGGCAGAGGGACAAGATAAACCAGGGCAGGAATTTAAATAGAAATGAATGGACGAGTGAATTCACCTAAAGTTACAGGAGGTCCAATAAGCACTCTGGTCTGCCTGGAGGGGATGAGGGGAGAGAAAGAAAAGTGAATGAATATGACCTTGGTAATGTAGAGCATGTCATTGTGGTCCAGCTTGAAATGCTCAGTGCAGAGCAAATGCACATGATCACTGTAGGAAGGCAAAAAAAACTTAGATGGAGAATATCATGAAGTCACTATACATTGGCAGTAATGATAAGCATGTGCATTGGTTTGGAATATACAATGCAATTGAGCTGAATGTTCCTGTTTGTTTGGCCCAACCATAGTCCCAGTCATATTCGCTCCATATTTGGCCTTGTATGAAAAGAAAACTCCCCCCCCCCCCGTGCTATTGATTAAAGGCTGCTAATGATTTGGATAACATTTGTGGAGCTATTCTCTGAAAGCCAACCTTGAGAAACACCTTTGTTCTCTCTCTCTCTCTCTCTCCTTATTCTTTCTCTCTTCTGTCTATCTTTCTCTCCTGCTCCTTGCCTCTGGCTTGCCCTGTCCCTTATGCCATGCCATTACTGCAGACTATAAAATAATGACCAATCTCCCAACAATACAATGACTTCTTTTTAAGTGGACAATATCCGTCATGACCCACATACATTGCTTTCATTTCTTTATATATTTATTTTTGTCAGGAGAGGGATGGCAAAGAAACTCATGATGGTTTTAATGACGGTACCAATGCTTGCACTATGAGAGGAGGAGAAAGCTCTTTGCCTTTTGCTGTCACTTGCTGCTCAATGTGTTTGAAATGAATTGTGCGATAGGCATGAATATTTATGGTCGCTTGGTGGAGGACTGTGAGCGAAGGTAATTGCATTACGAGCCCAATGGAAGAGTGGATATGACTGATGGAGAAAATGATGGTGACTTTTACGTACACTGCATACGGTGCCAGTTTAACAATATAGAAAAGTGAGCGTAGTAAATCTTGAAAGGCTTAAAAAGGATGGATGCAGTTGAGATGAATATCATTTTGTTTGCCATCTCAAGAGCGTTTGAGCACTGAGGGCTCGCTTGCAGAGCTGACAAAAGCATTTCTATATCCGGACCAATCACACAGATCCTTGAAGATCTAAGAGTTCAAGTGTCCAACCTGAGCATACTAGGGCGTTAAGTCTAGCTGCAGTAATACAATGCCGTACTTCTGTCAGATTGGTCTCAGCTTTGCAAGGCAATTGCTGTGGTATACAGGCCCCCTCATCTAGCAAGACTCACAAATTAGCTGGAGTGTACTTTGAGGATGGACAGGCCTTTGGCTGCTAGTTATCTCTCTTTCGCATCAGATCGATGCGGCTCTTCTGACTGGCGCGAAGACACACAAACTTCTAATGAGCTGTTTCCAAGGGGCTCGGCGGTTTCAGCGCAGCCACAATCCACGCAGTCAATACTGGCAAAGGATGCTGAGCAGTGAGGCAGAGCAGCCATGTAGAATAATGAGCCCAGGCTGACTAGCGCTCCTCTCCTGACCCACATACCGTTTACCTCATTCTGTCCGCCCGCTTTATACACTACCCCTGATTTCCATCCCTCCTTTGATAAAGGGCCCTGCGTCCTCCTAATCCACTTTGCGGGGCCGACAGGCACGCGGACGGGCCCGTTCATCAAACACAAACTCAATTTTTCGAAAAGGTTAATGGCCCCCCAAGCCTGTAAAATGCAAAGGCAAATGTTTTAAGAGGAGCCTCTTCTTCATAGGGCAGGCAGAAAGAAAAGGGGGAACATTTGCTGCTCGTGTTCTTCTCATTTTTTATTCCCCCACATTTGTTCTTTTTTTTTACGTTATTTGTTTGGATGCATCTGTGTGACCTTTGTCAGAGCAGAGCTGATTAAACAGGAGGTGAAGAGATAGGCAGAGGTTGCCATTTGCACAGAGGTGAGGCCAGCTCTGCTGATCTTGCTAAACCAAAAAAACAAAACAAAACAAAAAAAATGGAATGCATTCCATTTTGGGGGGTCAACACATGGACAATGGCATCACTGTCGGGTCACATGGTCCTCCTGGAAGGAAAAACATCCGTTCAATCAGTCAGGATGGAATCTGATAAACTTTCCCAACTTTGTACACGAGGTTGTGCACACTGGTTTGTTTGGGAAGTGGGTGTTAACTCACTGAGAGACCCCCTGAGCCACAACCTCAGCCCGCCAAGTAGCCATGTCCTAGTCATAGATCAGAACATTGTTTTGGAAGGGTGACACAAGCAATTATTAGAGAGGGTGAAACCAAGTGTAGCTTTCCATTCCATGTTTACATTAGCTATTGTTGCATGTGACTGATACCTCTCGAAGGCCAAAGACATGCAATTTTACACTCCTTCATGGCCTAACAACACAGCGCTTTTTTCTTTTCTTCTTTTTTTTCTGGAGTCTTGTGGTGTAAGCGTTCTGTCCCCAGTTTAATCGGATGTTGTGACCATCCCTTAGGGTCGCTATCCATTAACACGTTGGGGGAAGCGAAGGACTCTTCGAGTCGCTGAAACTCCGCTGTGATGGGAAATTAAGCACTCTCACAGCAAAGGTGCTGCCTGCTTGAAAATGCTAAGCTGTATTTAATACAGGCAGGCTGATGCATTCACGGGGTCCTGCCATATTAAAAAGGGATTTTTAGATGAGAGCAGTGATCAAAACGTTGGTCTGCCTTTGTTCTCCTCAGCTGTAATTTATTCAGGGGCTGTTTCTTGTGGAGTGCTGCGATTTTTCTCCAGTGTGTTACGGACTGCATCGCCTTGTCTGGTTCATTTGTACTGAATAATGTCACTTGACTGCTGCCGCCAGTGAAACATGGCCCTCAAAAGAGGCCTGGAGCACACTGAGACAGATTTAATTTGCCAGCCGCCACGTTTGCATTGACTCCTCCATGAAACGTCATTAGTGGACGGCACTTCATTTTTTCCACAGACTCACATTCTACCCTTGTTCAATCAAAGTCTTCCAAATTGCAATTGGAAAAAAAAGTACTTTGATGAATGTCATGTACTGCTGGAGATGACTGTTCAGGAGTCATGCTTTTAGTTCAGATAACTGAAGCCAGCGTACTTTAGAGGAGACTTCCTCAAATCCAGAATCCTGAGCCAGTCCTTATTGTCCACTCTGTCCACCGGCATGCTATAGCAGCCTTCCTGCAGCAGCTGTCCAGTGGCTTGATCCCTAATTGCACGGCATCAGATCAGGTTGTTTACCACTGGGACTCCAGCTCCACTCCAACTGTTGGCCAGCTTTAGTTCCATCTATATTTGTGCTTTCTTTGACCTTACAACTGAAGTAATGGATGACCAGAGGACATAAACTTTCATGATTATGGCCAAGTTATATATAGCATTTTATTTTTTAGATAACTGGAATTGGCCTAGCTGGATAACAACTACATTCATCAACTGTACGACGACCGGTAAAATAATTGATAATGTCGGGCCTTTTTTTCAAACTCTCCACATGATATCATTCTTTGCTTGGCAGCCTGCCAGCAGTTCCTGTAGGTCTTGGATGTCCTTGCTGATGTATTTTATTACATGGTGAATAAACAAAGGTGACAAAAATCACTGTCTCTTAAAGTCAAATTATAGTTCCCTCATAAAGCATTCATCTTTTAAGAACACATCAGATGCCTGTGGCAATATCATGGACTGGGTGGCACTAATAAATTGAATTCAGTGTTGTGACATCTAATACAATCATGACTAATGGAGTTTGGGTTCAGCCACACATGGGAATTGGATGTCTGTCTCAGTGTATGTGTGTGTGGCAGTGGCCCGGCCTGCTGAGGTGGCAAAACCCTCACGCTGAATGCATGATGTGCTTTGCTCCACAGTGGCGAGGAACTGGGCACTGCGAAGCAAACGGCTGCAGCAATTACCGCTATATTAAATCATTTGAAAAGTCTAATTGGGTCAGAGTAAAGGTGAGAATTCATTATGAACAAGGTAATGATTAAAACTGTCACAAGAACTTCGAGAAAGCGAGTTTCTTTTGTGAATCTGCTTGACAAACTACCGTATCACGTAAGCATTTCTTTAGTGTGTACACTGTTTGAATTAATTGTGACATGCAAGGCAGTGATTTCCACGATACTGTCTCATTAGGTTGTCATTTCAGTGTAAATCATGTTTAGTATTTCTCTCACCCAGATAGGAATGCCTGAAACTGTACTGCAGTTATGTAAGAGATGCAATTTATGCACTGGCCTTATTTTGAACTCCGTTATGGAACAGACGACCTACATGTGGTATGCATATGCCCCAATATCATAAACAGACACACATTTCACCACTGTTTTAGCAGGGGAATCTTTATATATGTAGTACTCTGTATGCTGTGCAGACCATTAAAATATGACATGTTGCCAAAATGTGGTGCAAATACAGACATCATATCCATATCCATATCCTTTCTGGAGTAAAAACACGCATGAAAAACAAACAAAAAAGCATACTGGTTTTTGAATACAGTTCAATAGGACAGTTCAGTATCTTATAAAAAACATGCTGGTTTCATAACTGTGATTGTTCTGCCAAGTCTGTGGATGTGTGTGTGTGTGTGTGTCTGTTTGTGTGTGTGTGTGTGTGTTTGTGTGTGTGTGTGTGTGTGTATGTGTGTGTGTGTGAGAGTGTGTGTGTATGTGTGTGTGTGTGTGTGTGTCCACGCACGCACCTGGGTTGCAGTCAGTTTACATAATGGCATTCACGTCTGGTGTTCTGTCAGTGCTCTCTGGTTGTGTGTATGGAGTGCGTTCACTCTGCAGTCTCCCAAGCACTGGGCCATCACTTACTGTGAGCACCACCCTCTCTGCTCTACTTCTCCAGACAGCGCAGGGGTGACTGGGAGTTCAGGTCAGACCCTTGTGTATATCACTACTGCACACTCTATACATGTATGGCTATCCCTCAAACATTCCACTGCAGCAAATGAAACACACTTGAACTGAAGATGGGAAGAGAATAAATGCTGGTACACAACTCCGATTGTGGTGGCTAACCTGACAACCATCTACGAATGTGCCGTGTCTTCCTTGTTCCCAGTAGTGGTCAGACCCAAATGGACTGTTTGCATGGTTATGATGAGCCTGATTAATGACACTGGGCAGGTCAAAACTATGCACTGCTCAGAAAATATCTCTCCACAATGGGGTCTCAGCGGGGTCAATAAATCCTCCCAGAGCGTTTGCATGTAAAAATAAAGTTCTCCATGAGTCAATACAGTATGCAATAAAACTACCTCTGTTTACTCGCATGGGCCATCAGCTGGGGCCTGCCTGGAAGTCTCGCCTATTTGTCTGAACTTATCCATTCAATATGTGTCTGCATGTATACATTAGCATGAGCAAAAGTGTAATCAACATCCCCCCTACACACATACAGGCAGAGAGAGAGAGAGACAGAGAGAGAAAGAGAGAATGTGTGTGTGTGTGTGTGTGTGTGTGTGTGTGCATGCATGCACGTACACCAGCATGCAGACATACATGTGTGTACATTTAGTGGGGGGATGGGTTGCGCCCGCGGACTCCATTAGGACATGGGTACAAAAATCCTCAGGCAGTATGCAAACAATTAGGCCCCTTAACAGAACATTGATTTTCACTCAAAACCAATTGATGCTAAAACAAATCATACAACTGATCAAACATGCGAGGACCTGCAGAGTAGCATCAGAGCGATTGACCCAACTCCCTGACTGCTACCACCAGCCACGGTCATGTCATTCTCTTGTGCATGCCTTCTCATACCTAAGAGCAGATTCAACCAGTCTCAAGAGACCAATCATTTAGGAAGAGTAAACATCACGATTTTGCTATATATTTATTTGTGGAATATGACTGCAAATAGCTCATCGGCCATGCCCCCAGGAGAGAAAAATGTAACCTCCTTGCATTACAGAATGCCTTTTTAAAGAAGACCATGAAATATTCAATTAGCCATATAGTATTTGCATTGACCATGCAGAGCATGGTGCCCTGGGGCATATTCCATGAAGCACATGCTTCTTGAAAAAGTGTAGACTGCTGTCAGATGCTAATAGCCTGAGTTAATATTGGTTTCTTGGGCTGCATGAGTTTGGTAGAAATATTTCTGCACACTACCTGGACTGTTTACATAAAGGGAGCCTAATGGAGGCACAGCAGAATTGGGCCTCATCACCCAAGCACAGAAGACTAACATATAGTTATGTTTATGTTAGCAATATGCACTCTTTGTTAGTTTCTTTCATTGTGTTGCAGCTTGAATGAACCTCTTTTGTAAGTTGCTTTGGATAAAAGCGTCTGCGAAATGCATAAATGTAATGTAAATGTAGATGTAACATACCGATGAATGAATGAATGAATGAATAATTACAATGGTACAGCAAATGTGTGTGTGTGTGTGTGTGTGTGTGTGTGTGTGTGTGTGTGTGTGTGTGTGTGTGTGTGTGTGTGTGTGTGTGTGTGTGTGTGTGTGTGTGTGTGTATGTGTATGTGTATGTGTATGTGTTTGTGTGTGTGTGTGTGTGTGTGTGTGTGTGTGTGTGTGTGTGTGTGTGTGTGTGTGTGTGTGTGTGTGTGTGTGTGTGTGTGTGTGTGTGTGTGTGTGTGAGAGAGAGAGAGAGAGAGAGAGAGAGAGAGAGAGAGAGAGAGAAAGATATGGGGGCGTGAGTGGGGACAGCATGATAGAGAAAGCCCAGAAGAAAAGAGAAACTCATTCATCAGTGTGAATGTAAAGAATGGCCAGAAAGCACTCAATCACCACACACAGGGACTAGCAAAGCACTGCTGCTATCACTCTTAACAGTCTAAACCACAAGAAATCACTTCTCTGCTACATCCTACATTGACTGAGAGCACTTCCTGATACAATCTCATGCTCAGGTTTGCCCTGACAGCTAGTTGTTCAGTATGAAATATTTTTTCAAATGACCAGATAAATATGTAGTAACACACCAGGGTTTGTACCAGTTCTCTCTCTCGAAAAGCCTGAATATAAATGTATGTAAAACAAATATGAATGATTAATGCATTCTCCTTTTGAAGTTAAATCCACTTTGAGTTTTAGTGGTCCAGTTGGTTAAAATCACAAAAGCACAGATATACAGTACATTTACACACACGCACACTATACGCATACACACACACACACACACACATTTTTGAAGATTGTAAATAATACTCTAAAATCTATAGTAAATAAGCAAATGCAGTCCTGCCACAACCTATGTGTGTGATTTCATGTTTATCAGCATTTGTTTACCACTCCCACCTTCTCCCCCATTTATCTGTCTCTAGGGTGGGACTGGTGCTCTCCCACAAGAAAACATTCCAACAACACTCCCAAGGGATACCCATCTGCCCTGGAACCACATTCCTCCCGTGTTTTTGGAGAGCACACCAATACACACACACACACACACACACAAACACACACGCACACACACACACATATATACTCACAGACCCATATATATGCATGCTTACAGACACATGTGCACACACACACACACACACACACACATACACACACACACATACACATGCCCGTTTTGTTTTGAAATCTCCTCCTGCTGAGGGCAGGCACCTCCCTTGTGTGGAGCAAACAGAGGCAGGCGGTGTGGTAACAGGCACCAGTATGCTTTTATCTGCGAGGAGGAAGAATAGGAACATAGAGTGTGTGAGGGCCTATGGCAGGAGAGTGCCATGAGAGCATGAAATGCTCGTACAGCAGCTCAGTCTCACTGGCAGCACAGCCTCTGTCAGAGACTGTGTCTGAGCACAACATGGATGTGGAGGACTGGTTGTTTTTTCCAAGCAGGTGCGCTGACACGTTTATTCTCCATCTGAGCAGGCTGTTTGTTCCTTTTTTTCATCTCTTAGACAGGAGCTGTGATAATGCTGTGTGTGTTTTTGTGTGTGTGTGTATGTGTGTGTGTGTGTGTGTGTGTGTGTGTGTGTGTGTTTGTCTGTCTATCTGAGTATATAGCCAGTTTAGAGATTTAGAGTTGCAAACTGACATGACCACTTGCCATTCAGAGAAATTACCATGTGAACATTCTCCATCAAAAAATGTCATGAGACACAGTTAATGAATACTTTCACTCCCCCCTCGCCCCTCACACAGTCAACATGCCTACTTGATACACATCATTTGATTTTAGCTTCATCCTACTTGGTTTTTCTTTCATTGAACCATACACACAATAGTTTGTTATTTTTTTGCAGATTTACTCAAAGTTGACACTGACACTTGACACTGAACCCATTGTTGTGTTTACAGGCTGTTGAAACAGAGCTCTCAGTAGCATTATTGGAGGCACTGCTAGTGTCTGTCAGAAGCATGCTCAGCCTGCCCTGCACTTTTAGCTGCACATTTAAAGGAAACGGATAATGAAATCATTTCCTGTTATCAAGTTTCGACAGGACATTGTTTGGTTTCCTGGCAACGGCACTGTGACAACAGAAGGGACAACAATTTCAGAGAGATGATTCTGTTATTTTAATAAGGATGGCTTTTGCCACATCGATGGGACAGTTAGATGTCCACATTTTCATTTTACATTTTTATCTCCATCGTGGTGTGTATATGAAAACTTTCAGCCGAAAGCCATTATGAAGACATCCTTATCTGAAATATCATTCCTCCATGGCCATAACCCAGGCAAACAGGCAAGCACTGGCTTGAAAGAGGCATACATACACACTGATAACCACAGATCTTATTCTTCTCACTCCCTCCTGACACACACACACACACACACATATACACACACATAGACATCACTACCACCCTTCATTACACATATGCACAGCTCTTGTTTTGATCAAATTGTGGTTTAGCATTGGTGAAGAAGATTGCTCTGTCTCTCTACCAGTCCATTAGGAGCTATAACAATAAGCACTGCTAGTGAGATGGTAGAGCTCTTTCCTCACTGGGCTTCTTTCTCTCTACACAGCATGTGCATGCAGTTTCCTTTGAAAGCATAGCTGTGTGACATCATTTACCAATGACAAATGTAATAATGTGACCTGAGATGAAAAGCCAATTAGATAGATATAGACATATCTATAAAACCTGGATAGGGTTAGTGTATGCCATGGTTGGCCACAACCTAGTCATCTAGCACAAACACTCCACAAGGCCACCCACCTTTACAACAGTCCAAACCTTGCTAAACTAAGGGGAACTCCAGCGTTCCTCTGCCTAGTCCATCTTCTAGATGGGTTTTTGATCAGTTCTGTAAGAAACTCTTTTTCACTGATGCACACTGTATTTAACACAGCACCACACATGGTGAGAAGTGATATTACAAGAGAGGATGGAAAGATTTGAAGTTTCCCCTCATTTTCTCTCTGTGTCCATCATTGCCCACTGAGGACGGAGGGATGAAAGACAGGGGCATGAGCCATAGGGGTCATGGTATGTGCTGTGCAGGAAGTGATGTCAGTGGACCCTGTGCTCAGGGAGCACACACAGGAAGCGGTGACCCCTGGAAGCACGCTGATAACCAACAAGAGGATATCCCACAACATCCCACAGATAGCGCAGGAACACATTGCACTAGTCCTTCTGGGTCCTTCTATCTTTTCACTCTTGAAGATACTAGACTTCAGATGGGATGCTTTGTATGTATGGGATGCTGTTTTAACTGTAGATGTAGCATAGTCCAATAGAATAAACAGCACTGAGCAATGCCTACTTACTGATGAATTCACTCTGAGAATCCAATGCGTCTCAAGGTGCTATAGAAATTATGTATGTGTGCCCTGCTTCTTATTATTTTTTATTTATTTTTATTTATTTTTTTTTAAAGAGTGACTTTTTAAAAATCCTAATATTCTAATGTGGTTGTGTCCATGGCTTCAGAACAGACAGGAAACAAAGCTGCAAAGCAGGTGCAACTTCCTGTTCCCATAGAGAATAGACCAGTGGGGGTTGTGGAACAAGGAAAGCAAGGATGAGATGGGGGATTGATGAGGCTATGGAAAGTAGATGGTAGAGCCTAGGAGTTAACCATCACAGATCCAGGATGTTAGGAGGACAGACAGAAACACTAAGGAAAAGAAGAGAGAAGGACACTGGCTGAACAGAGGAGACGGGCGTGTTTCATCTACCCAACCTCCCAGCTCCTGCCTAAAGAACAGGGGGAGGGGATGAGGGTCAGACTGCAAGAGGAAGGCAAATGGAGTGGAAGGATTTTGAAGAGGGGACAAAGAGGGGTGATGTCATCTATTGATAATGGGAGAGAAGAGATTTAAGATGGATGAGAAGATCCACAGATGTTGTCATATGCTTGGAACTTGGAATAAATGGACAGTGACATCATTAACATTCGAGTGCTTTTAGAACACTGTTGTGGATGGTATGGAAATGATGGGGCAGTGAAAATGGAAAATTTTTCCACTTCAAACCTGTAAGTCATAGGTCCACTGATACCTCTACTAAGTATAGATTTGCCCCAGTAGCGAAAATGGCAAAAAATGTGTTCATTAAAATAAACTATAAACTATATGTTGCTGGAGAAAATTCAGATGAATGGCACGCCGAAGGGCATCTTCATCAACTCTTTAGACTTGGTGGTAACAATAGTATGGAGTATATTGCATTATACCCCAAGGACAAGTGGCATCCTGTCAAATCCAGTGAAGCAGCACAAGCTAGATGTTCCTATCGCTTAAATAGCATCTAATGAGTGCACACTGTGAGAGCCCATATGGCAGCTTACAACAAACTACTGTAATGACACACAAGTATCCTGTTTATTGACTACCAACAGGAAACGCTTGCTGCAAACTTCACCAATCTAGCAGTCATCAGCTATATTCATTTTTAAAGGCTAATACAATATGGAAGCCAGTTCACAACATACTTTAATGATTTGATTGGTGATAAAATAAACATTTGCACACACTTCTCCTTTCATGGCCATTCAAAGAGTAAAGATGGATCCATCTGATCTGAAAAGAGGAGTCTGGATCTCCCTTGTACCTCATAGGATAGAATAAGGATCCTTCCTTTGTTGAACCCCCACAGTACACACAACTTATTTCCCTTTTGCACCCATAGGTCTCAGCTCAAGGACTCTGAGGTTATAACTCTGTAATATCCTCCCAGTCAGACCATGACAGGGGGAAGAACACAATGCTAAATGCATTATGGGTTCCCTGTTCACTTCAGTAGACAATAAATCATGTGATAAGTCTCATTGTGCAGGCTGCAAGGTAAAGCAAATTTTCTGTTTATGGATGATTGTATGCAACCCTTTTGACAGACATCATTATTATCGTTGAGAAGAGGGGTACTAACAAATGCCATTTGAAATAATGTCCACATTAGACATTTGTCTAACTTTTTGGTCTTTGGTTTATAAAGTATTTGATTTGGAGAAATGGAAGGTTTTAAATCAATTTCGTCTCCTAAGCTTACATAAAGAAGAAACAATGTTTTGTTTTGTTTTTTCCTTTGTAAACCTCATCATCAACCATTTGTGTTCCAAATACTATATACTTGTAAAAACCATAGCGCACTTTGCTCATGAAAAAAAATGCACTACTGCTTTAAGGCTTACTTGTTTCATTTGAAACCAATTTAGGTAACCAACATTATATGAATACATTTTCAGTACTCTAAGAAACCTTGCAATGGTACTCAAATCTTTGTGACGTTGAATGAAGGAATGTTGTTTACATTAGACAGTCCACTGGAACTGAGTTGTACGGGGTATCTCTAAAAGATGTAAACAGTTTCAATCCCCTGAAAACATGCACATGCAGTAGCTCTCTCCAGAGGACATGGGTGCCCTTTAAATGAATGGGCCAGAGTTAAAGAGCCTTTTCATGACACATTGAGACATAGCCAGCAGCACACGCAAAGCTGTCCATAGCAAGAAAAGCAGCAGTGGAGGAATCCCTGATAGTGGAGGAAAACATTGGACCACAATGCAGTCTTCACATCCAAATACATGTGGGATAGAAAAAAGGTTATGGCCACAGGACCCCAAGAAAATCTGAGAAACACAAGGGACATTTCAGTATGGGACTGTGCTTTCCTGCTGTCTAAGGAGCTGGGGGGATGAGAGTGTGTTTATGGAATGCCAGAGTGCGGATAACTGCATGTCTCTGGAGAGGGCGGTCTGTGAGAGACTGCCAGAGCAGAGTAAGGAGGAAAAAGCCCACATGGTGCTACTGTCCCACGTCTCGTCATCTCCCCCAAACACAGAGCAGCACAGCTACTCCCTACAAACACATCAGGGGCTGCTTCAGAATGCCATGTCGGTGCACAATGGGGTATGAAGAGATAACACCGGAGCCTTTGAAAGATGAAAAAGCACTCCAATTGTTCCATGTTACCAAGGCCACCTCAATACTGGGCCAACAGAACACAACACAGCATAACACAAGATCAGAGTAGAAGAAAGGTCATTGCCAGGGAACATTGTAACTCTGCTCTGGGAGTCATCAGAGCAAAGATCTGCTCCAACAAAGAGGGAATCCAACACCCACAAAGGCCATTGTTTATGTTCCACTTATCTGCAACATGTGTTGGAGGAGGGAGGAAAGCAAAATTGAATTCTGAGGGAAAGAGGAAAGATTTCTCTTTGGGCAACCTTGCTCTGCTGACCTCTGCAGTGATGTTGCTGGGGGATAATGAAGCAGGTCAGGGGTGAAGTCATGTTTCCTGAGTCACTGTGCTGAACTGCATCCAGACCTTTTATCTTCAAGGAACATCTTTGGCCTGAAAGTAAAAGACCTTAACTGTATCTTAAAAATGAGCTTGTATATGTGTACAATTTCAGATCTTATGGGTTGCAGATACTCCCCATGCAACACATGTACTGTCTCTTTCAATGTAAAATTATGGGAGAATAGTTACTATGACTATGACTGTGATTATGAGTATCATATTATGATATATGATTAAAATACCTAAAAAAATACCTAAAAGTGTCAGTTAAAACTACTGTTTGGAAGACCAAAAGCATACACTCAGTGACTGTGACTGTGAGAATAGCCAGTCACTGGAGGAGTGAAGTAATTATGCTCTTTACAGTATAACACATTTCCATATGAAAGAAAATGACATAAAGCAAACGTATTATTAGACACCTGATCACCTAATGTTTCTACATAGCAATAATGATTAATCTGAGTCTTCTCTGGTACTATTGTTGTGTGTTATGGGAAACCTTATAAAACATTTCTTCAGAATTTCTCAGGTTGGCAGCCAAAGAGATTTCCATCAAGTGATCTTATCACTGGTGATAATCAATCCACCCATATAAATAGACTAATATGAAAGAGGGATAACGTAACATATATTACTCAGCTGGGTCCTACAGTGAATTCCATTCCATTGTTTTGAAAAGAATGAACCATTTGGAAGTAAGAAAGCCTATAAATGATAGAGAGAGAAGTAGCGGGACTGGAGCTGGGGAGGTTGGGGCAAATTGATGCTGTTTGTTGAGAGTGTGTCTCAGCGCTCGGGAAATGCTCTTTATGTGTGGCTGCTCTGTTCACTCTTGTTTACCCCAAGCTGTTCTCTCGCTCTGGATAACAACCCTGAACCAACATGACTATCAGCTGATGGGCCGGCTGCACAGGGAGCCTGTGTGGATGACACTCATTACCCACAGTGCTCCAAAACAGAGGGGAATGCACTGCAGGGCCATGAAACCATAGCTTGCCATCCTCAGGCTCCATGATAAATGGTGAATTCTTTCTGTGGCTAGGAACAAGCTAAAATGCTTAAGGAGTAAAACAACACTGGAAAAAGAAGGATAGAGGGTAAAGTTATCCAGTTTGCCCTTAAGACACATTTAAGGTCCAGTCTTACAAGAAACACTTAAGTCGCTACTGGATGTGGCTATGGGGAAGTTCTTAAACAGGGAGATCTTGCGATTATTCCACAAACTCATATGTTCCTCTGGCCTCTCCTAATATAGCCTGGGAGTTTATCTGCATGAGTGATAACAGGGCATATTGGCCTGCCCCGCAGCCATTAGTGTTACTACAAACACACCAGAAACAGTTGGCCCACACCCAACTTAGGGAGTAGGAGTTAATAAATAAGAGCCAGCCGGCTGCAATAATTCATCACTATCTTACAAGAGATCATATGGAGATGTCACTGGACAGCATGAGAGAGAGAGGGATAAGGGGGAGGGGTGAGAGAGAGATTTAAATATGAAGGTGCCCTTTAAACAGAGGACGAGTGTAACACACCAGACTGCTCGGGTCTGGAATGACCATGACTGGTAAATTCTTTCTTGTTCTGATTTCCATACATATTACGACTTCCTCATTAAACTCTCTTTTATTCTTTGCCATGTTTAGAGATGAGAGGATCTTTCTCAAGGTGGCAGAAGAAAAACAGTAAGTGAGAGTGCAGTTACTAGGCAAATGTTTTTATTCTGCCGACCTCATCGGACCTACGTGTTGCCTTGTTACTTATCATTGTCACTGCCGTATGCCGGGTAGTGGGTGGCGCTGCCAGTAACACTGACATAAATAAAGCTGTGATGCCAGCTGGGCTTTGTCTGGGCCATCTCAGACTGGGGGTATTAAGGGATAAGAGGTGTGTGAGATGACCCGCGCTTGCTGATGGGTCCCCTGTGCCGGAGTTGTCCTAAAAAGAAAAAAAGGAAAAAGAACAGAATGTACTCGGGTGTACCATTGTGTGTCATAGTGGTCGTACAAGAGAAGAGACAAAAGCAATCAGAGGGGAAATTGAAACTCCAGTGGATCCGACAGACTGAAGAAGATCATCACATTTCCTCATTTGCCTCCAGAGCTTTTATTTGAGAGCCCTGGACACTGGAGTACACACAAGCTAGGCTAGATGAGCAGTGCTTGGAAGCTTAGAAATGACACACCAGTAACATTAGGCTCAGCTTGAAAAAACCCCAACAAAATCTCTCAGCTGTTATTAAAGAACCAGATAGGCTTCAACAGTATTAAATAAAATGACGGCATCATCAGTCAAAAGAGACGTGGGAGATATAGATCAAGTCCACTTTATATGAAAACCGTATGCGAGTAAGCTTATCTACATATTCGCACAGACAACCGCGTGCCTTGTCATTAATAATAGCAAACACGCTTCATATAGTTAATGAGGTTGCCTTGCAAGACGAGGGAGCACTGGGCACAGGCCTGGGAACAGCACTACTGATGGGGCGCAGGGATGAGAGGTGGTAAGAGTGGGAAAGCAAAAGAGAAAGTGGGGGAGATGATGGGAGGATATAGAATCAGTCAGATCTGCCTACCCCCTGGGAGGGAGAGAAGGGCCCGGATGAATATGGATTTCCATTAGAGAGTGAACATTTCCTCTACTGGAGATTTGTTCGGAGATATCAGCCAGGAAAATCTCTTCCTCTCTCTCTCTCTCTCTTCTCTCTCTCTCTCTCTCTTTTACTCTCCTTTTGATTTGCGAGTCATTTGCAAAAGCGAGATTTCTGCCGACGGCCCAGAATGAAAACGCACCTGAAGGAGATGGCAGGTGACAATCACCTCATCACTCCACTTCCACTAAGCCTGTCTGCTGCTGCAAATTAAAAAAAAAAAGAAGAAACAATATGAATGGCGCACATCACAGTCGGAGCACACTCTGTCGAAACATCAGTCATGACCCGCCACTAATGATCCCTCATGAAAGTGCACAGATGATGTGAGGTGATGAACACGCTCGGCGAGTGCCTGCAGCGAGACTCGCCAACGAGCAGATAAGAAATCTCAGTAAATAACTACCAGCCTCTCCATGATGAAGTTCCACACTCCTGACTAGCCAAGCATGGCATTCACTGAACTGAGATCAGTTTTGGGAAACTGCACATCTATGCGAGTGACAATGCCTGAGCCTAGGAGCTATCTATACCCAATTATGTGCTGAATAACAATCAGTGTGACACTAAGAGTAATCTGATAACAATGGGCCCAGTTTCTAGGGGGTAGCAAATGCTATAGCAAATGCTAATGTGATGTTTGAATATGGCAGTGCCATCATGGTTCAGTGCATAATTCCATCTAAATGTGTGATTTTTGAGATTTATTATGCCAAGAACAGGAAGAATTTTCACAGGTGGGCTTTAGTCCAAGTATAGTCATTGTAACAGTCCATAAAACAGGCCATTCAGATACAATGCAGCAGACTTTCTACTTATATTTCAGACTCCTTTAACTCTGCCTTTTGCTTTCCACTTCTTTTCATCATTTTTCCAATGAAACATTCACAGGCTTCAGCGGATGAACGGCACGGTTCTGAAATGGTGATGAAGTCAATCTAGTGGCTTTCAGTGTGAGGTCAAATGCTTTCATGCTGAAACACTCTGGGGTCAAAAGTGTATCAAAGGGGAATCAGAAACTCTAGTCTGACTCACAGCGGAGGGTGAATAAAAGCAGGGAGTGATGATAAAGCCAGAACAATAGAGCTGCCCCCAGTCACTGTCTGAACATTCCCTTTGTGGGCCACCATGGACACACTGAGCCTCAGTCCCTCCCAAAGAGTTACATTTCTCCCACACTCACACTGATGCCGGCTATGTGTACTACACTAGCTCAGTCCCTCCTAAAGAGTTACATTTCTCCCAAACTCACACTGATGCTGGCTACACTACCCAGATGAAAACAATTTGATATTTATTTCATCTAAAAAAATATCTTTCCAAATATTTTCTCACAGTCATTTCAGGTCTCCTAGGCTTTCTTTCCCACATGGATGTGTTCTGCACTGCACATGCTGGTGAAACACACTGTAATGTGTCAGTAAAATATTTGCTCATGCACATTTGCACACTGGGTTGAACATGACATGCCCCATTCCTGTTTCAGATTGCAGGTATTCTCCATCATAAACATACAGCTCTGTTTCATTTATCTTACTATGGTGAAATACACAAACCTGTATTGTGTAAATGCACTACTCACAGATAAAGTCATACCTGTCTTTCAGCATGCACACCCTCAGGATCCCTCTCATACACACACACAGACAAATAGACACAAACATGCACACACACATACACACAGGCTTTGACATTTTTCCTTTCCATGGGCTCTGACAGACTGCAACAGGGCCCCTACAGTAACCTGCTCAGAAGGCCAACTATCTGCCTTAGTGTTTTGGATAGATAAGGCTGACATCTTTGTCATTTTGGAGTGTGTGGTTGGGGCTTGCAAAGTGTTTTTACAGCCAAGCGTGATGATGGTGTGTCTTGTTCCATCTCAGACATATAGGCACATTGTCAGCCCTCAGCCCATCGCTTTCACTGGGCCAGCAGTGCATCAGTGACTGGGCCAGAGATGGTGACTGCTAGTGTATTCACAACAAGCCAATACACAGCCATCAACAGAGAGAACGCCAGAGTGAGAGAGAAAAGAAGCGAAAGAGGGAGAGAGAGAGTCTGTCCTTGCTTTCAGATGAAGTTACTATAGTCTGCACCAGTTGTTTTGCTCTGCTCCAGTGATGATCAATGATGTGAAGGATGGGTCTATTCATCTCAGTGCGACTGCACAAACACGTTGCTACAGAGCCCAGAACTGCATGTGGGTGTGTGAGACTCCCATTCAGTAGTATTCATTTTAGCAGGGTGTTATGCAACATGTCTGACACGTGCACTCAACGATGAGTGATCTAGGTGCATGAGGAAAAATACCCCACAAGCCAGCTGACAAGTGCTAGAATGAGAATGTCCATGAGATTTAAAATGGAATCACAAGGCACTTATTGTCCTTTCATGCTCACATAAAATGGCCAAAGTGACTTGTTGTAAGGTTAACGACAAATGACTGCAATTAGCAATAAATCACAAACTGCGTAATTAAATTGTAACCTCTGTGTTGGCAACATCATTTCATTGTACGACTCCTTTACCTAAAGGAAAAATTTGGCCAAAATCATGTTAACAGTGATTTGCTACTCAAGTTCTATGTATTCGATCCTCCAGCATGTCTGGCTAAGAAACATTGTGTCTCTTTCAGAATTCTAATATTTTGTTTCAATGGAAGTTTACCAGCAAAATGCTACTTTTTAGCTAGCCTGGTAATAAAACCAGACCCTCATTCTACTCTTTATTTTCGTACAGAGGGTCTGGACATTCGGTAGTGAGATTCGATTGCTTGCTTGAGGTGTTTCAGTTTAAAAAGATTGGATCAGCCCCTGACTGATAGTTTGCCTTGACTGATAGCACTCTTGCTCTGCATTCACAATGCCTTCCTCTGTTCGCTGATTGGACAGGTTAAAATGCCTCCTGAGACAACAAGCTCAATGGGATCAAATCCAGACTAGCACTGTAGGGAGATGATAATCAAGCGAAAATGCTAGGAAGGCATGGCTAGGCTACTGTTTTGCTACATGCTCACTTCTTTATATAATGTCATAAAGTAATATGATGTAATCAAAAGATTACATCATATTTACTGAGCTCTGTCTGAGTCTGATTCTGTATCTTGATTTGCCATGATTATTCATTGTTGACTTAATATCAGTTCATCACTGCAAATTACACAGAACTGCAATACGAGACAGCAGGTACACAAACCCACCCTAAGCACACAATATGAATGCACTCATTCAGTGACTCAATGGTCTGTGAACTTTAAAGATCTTAAGGGCTCCCATGAACAAGGGAGTTATTGTTTACTCAAGGTGTGTAACCAGCAGGTAAACTCAGCCTTGTTCTGCAGCTGTTGCTCCATGCTTGTGTGAATACTGACTAATTATTCAGGTATCCATATGCTAATTTGAGTTACTGCAGTTTGTAGTAGGGTATTATACTAAACCTTCTCTTGCATGTCTAGTAAAAATGAAATAAGTTAGGGACGTAAAAAATAAAACTTTTTTTTTAGGCTAACTAAAAAATATAGCGCAACCAGCTGCGAAGCATTTTTAAGTTTACTCAACTTTAGGCCACTGTAGTAGTAGTAGTAGGGTCAGCACAACTACAGTTACCTAAAGTTGAGTAAACTTAAAAATGCTTCGCAGCTGGTTTTATTTTTTACAGTGTGTGATCGATTCAGATTTTCTTCGACCTGAGCACATCAAAGAAACAAAACCATAGTTTGAATGCAAACTGTAGGCCAGTGTTTGTGCTGAAAAAGCCATGCAGGCCGAGAAACTGTTGCCTCTCCTATACCTGCCAAAGAAACAGTTCCATGTCCCTGTTCACATAGGGAAGTTTAGGGTTAAAGGGTTAAGATTCTCCTATACTAGTGCTGAGCTATTGAGGGAACTGTAAGAAGTTTCTCTCTGTCCCATACAATGGATAACCCTAAATCAACTGGCCTTGGGTCTGATGGAACAATTGTAGTTTTGATATGTAAACTGCAAAAAACACTGATGTGAACTTTGGTGTATCTCATCTTCCCCTTCTTTTCTCCTTGCCCTGCATCCCCCTCTCTCCTACTCTGTGGCTGCCATCAGCAGTATCCTCACAGATCACCGGCAATGACATGCATCCATTTGGCTGGGATGTGCTTTCCCTGGTCCCCTGGCACTGCCTGGCACGCAAACACACTTCACATTTCCTTCTGAAGTGAGCCTCCTGTTGTCTCAATGGAGGAACGAGAGAGAGAGAGAGAGAGTGAAAGAGAGAGAGGGAGGGGCAGGGTCTCACAGGCAAACACTAAAGGTTACAGCCCTCATTTCACATTAAATATCAAGGACACCAATAATTACTGCACCCCGTTGTCAGGTTCCTGCTGCTTGGTGGGTTTCTCTAGTCACCCCCTCTCTCCCCACCCACACATACACACAAATATCCCCCCTTTGTCCTTGGAAACGTCAAGGAAATGACTCAAATCTGTGATGAAGGTTCTGAACCCAGATAAATGGCTATAACCAAGAGGAGTGTGCTGTGGCTAATTGCTAGTGTTTCCCGGCTGTCTGGTGTAATTACATGTCAGGCTTGTGAGCGGTGCTGGAAAACGTATGAGTACAAGGGAAACAGATCTCTCCCAAGGGTTACCCGGTGTTCCATACAATTTCTCATGAACTGGTGAGGCACAAGGTTGGGGGAGGTGGGCTGGGGATGGAATGATCAAAGCGGCACATAGACCTAAGGCCCAAAAGCCAAGGAGAGGTGTCAACACGAGGCAGAAAGCAAACACAAGACAATAGAGACAGAGGTGGGGTAAAAGGAGGAGCCAAAGAAACCGAGCAAGAAAGCAAGAGCAACCACAATTAACACCATTCCGTCGCTGTGCTTTGGGAGCATGAAAATAGCTGTGCAAGGGAGCTTGTGGGTGTGTGAATTATTGTCGAGGCTTCATGGGTGGCGCTGAGTGGTCAAATATAGTGTCAGTATGCCAGCCAAGGAATGTGCAACCCTTCCCTGTCTGTGTGCATGTGTGTCTATGTGTGTGTGTGTGTGTGTGTGTGGGAGTGAATGGAGCTGGGCACAGCCTTAACTATCTGGCCCAAGCATGCGCAAGTCTAGGGAATGTTAACTGTTGTTGGCCAACTGTGGTAACAGGCACTGGAAGGGAGAGTAGGTGTCCCTTTATCTGGCATAGCGGATTCCAGCGACACAGGCTGTCACTGGACCGATAGTGTGGGAGGCTGGAGCATGGCTGCAGTATATGGAGCTGCAGGCAACCGACAAGCCCTCCCAACACCACTGACCCACATATCACACCTCCATTCAGAAAGTCCCACATAGCGCAGGATAAAATCTGACCGGCGTGGTAATGAACTGAGTCACCCAGTGCAGGGCCATCGCAGGGCTGTCAGAGTGTTGCTGAGCTTTATTCCCGTCTCATCCAATGTTGAGAAATGTGGCAGTTATGTCAATAAACAGGTATAAATAGCCCACTGGCCAAGGCACCAACAAAAACAAAAGCAGTCTTGGCTGCAGAGACTGCAGTTGGAGAGACTGCGCTGAAAGATTCCTAGGGATTTACTTGTTTGTCTGCCTACTCAGTGACCTGATTTCCGAGCTGCCCCACAAAGTAACAATGTTGTCCAGGTGAACGGGCAGCAGTAGCAGAAGCAGTGGGCTTGCCAGCATGGGGAGTCTCTGTGATGTCTGGTTTGCTGAGGGGCACACATAGCGGTTAGAGCCGAAATGGTGGGAGTTGGTGCACTGTGTGCAATCTCCATTAAAACTCGCCTCCACTCTCTGGCTGTCACTTGTGATTTGTGTTGTTGTTGTCCTTCCGGTTGTTGTTTTCTCTTCTTCTCTCCCTTTCCTGAGTGAGAGCAGAGGGTCTCGGGAGAACAGGGAGGTTGTATGTTGTCTGTATGTTGCCCCCACCCCCTCTGTGCGCCCCTCTAAGAAAGCATGGCTAGTCTCCATCCATTAGTGGTGAGATGGCTAAGGTGTGTGGGTCTGTGTGTTGACATGCCAGGCCTCCCATTGGCAGACAGCTTCTTGGCCCTGGTGATGCTCTGTCCCACTGGGCTCTGGGGCTTTTTTTCAGGTGTGGGGGGATGATTGCCTGGAGAAACAAACTTAGCCATTTCTATCAAGGAATGGACTCTCAGAGAGCAGATTTTTGTAATAAATTATACTGTTTTATGTCTCACTGTAATGTCAGTATATGGTCTACTTATCTTTTTATTTTTGTTTAACAAGTTTATTAATAAGCTTTGCTTTACTTCTGTTGACAATATTAGTATTTTTGGTCAGTGGTGTCTTGCAGGGCTGTTTCTGCCTTACGACTACTTCCAGAAGGCAGCATATAGCATTCTGTAGTTTTCCTATCCACTCTTGTCCACATAACTTCGTGAGAGGGAATGTCCTGGAGCACCGGGATGCATCAGCTGCCATAGCTCAAGCGCACTCATTTACCAGGAATTACAGACATTGTTCTCCTCTCTATGGTTTCATGCTATCATAGAGCAGGCTCAAGTAGGGCTGTGTTATTTGTTGTTATTTTATTTTTCATTGAGTTTCATAGTCAGCATGGGTCTCTGAGGCATGTGGATGACTGTTGTGCAACTTCCAGTTCATATCCTGAGTGCTCACGCTGTGTGTGTGTGTGTGTGTGTGTGTGTGTGTGAGTGCAGTCAGGACATGGGCGATGAGTCATTCTCAGCTGGACAGGAGGCTGCCCACTGGGGGCAGGCCAGCAGCCGGATCACATCTTACTTCTATCACCACATCTTTTTTAAAACTCAGGAATGTGACTGTCCCATGCTTTAATGAGCAAGCCTTTCCAAGAAAAGTCCCTCTCTTGATCTACTCATTAAAATGGTACAATGTACACTCATTAAAAGTCACCTGTTAGTCTTGCTCTGGTCTACTATCATTATATCTATTTTTATCTAAGTTTAATGTCAGATACAAATTTATGACTTACCCTTGGCTTTGCCAGTCTAACAAGTTGTTTTTTTCGTTATTTTCAGTATGACAGAATTCCCACTGTCAAGAAACTCTGCCATTGACAAGTTTTGATCACCATTTGTTGAGATTTAGGTTGAACGTAAAAAAAAGGGTTGGTTTTCCCAAAGGAAGGAAGCAAAAGCATTAAACGTGAGTGTGGGATATGGGAAAGGAAAGAGCTGGATGACACACCGATCAAACATATGACATAAGTGGGCAAAGTGCACACAGAGGTGAGGTCATGGCAGAGCTGGGCCCCGGCAAAGCCTCTCTGGCAACAATTGCCTTGCGTCTCGGTGAGAGTTGGTGCGGGCGCTGAATCAACACCCTCACTGTTTGGAGTTAACTCCAGGAGTTCAGACTCTTCAGATTACAGGTAACCTGGCCAAACAAATGCAACAAAAAACAGACTAAGAACATAGGGCATGAAAGAGTTGAGAAAGCAAATCTATATTGCTGTGCTCAAAGAAATGTGCCCTCATTACATACTCTAGCTGAGTCTCTCCTTCTGGAGGCCCTAGTTGTGTGAGTGACCTTTAGAAGCGGAGGGAAAGTGCCCCTGAACTTTGTCAAAATGCTTACAAGAAAACAGGAAGGGAGCTGCAGTGTCATAGGACGTCATGCATTACTAATCAAGCACAACGTGCAGCCTTACTCATACTGAAACCACACACTGCACAGATTAGCAATGAAAGGCTTCAGTTGGCTGATTACCAAACGCTGCACTCACTGACTTTTGAAATGACTGTTTACTGTTGCGGTACCATGACAACCACCATTAACATATCACCATCTTGGTAATGATTTTACAAGTCCCACCTTTACTTCACCACTAGGTCTTAGATAGCAGAGCTGCTGAATTAGACATCGGGCAAAGAAGGAATTATTGTTACCATGGTGATAGAATTATTCTCCTCCTGTCCTCCCCAAATTAATGAATGAATGCATATGTAGTAGCTCATTATATGGATTAGCTAAATGCTTGTTGGCATTTTACATGTATGGTAAAAACTGTAATCAGGTAATGTGGTAATGACTGTGGAAACCAAATGAGGCTGAGAGAATGCAATTTAGTTTACAACCATTTTTTAGGTCATTGCTGAGACCAGTTTACCAGATGTCCATACAACACTACTATAATAATAATAATAATAATAATAATAATAATAATAATAATAATAAATGCAGGCAGTAAAAACAAAAAATAATAAATGTGGGAAGAGGCGTTATAACATTACATGGGACTGTTATTGAGTAAAGCACAAAAAGAGTAGGGGCAATGTACATGAAAATAAAAGAAACAAAGCACAAATGAAAGTGTTCATATTAAGCTTTTCTCATTACCTGCACCGAATCACAGCTGAGCAGATCTTTTCTTGACCAACCAGAAATTCACTCCTCTCAATGTGCTGAAACAAACAAAAAATACAAATAGCAATAACAAGTACAACTACACTATTGATAAAATACTGTGACCAGCCTCCTAAGAAATTAGTTTGGAAGATGCCAATCAAGATGGTAGGCCACTCCACCCACAGCACAGCACAGATTATAGTGATAGCCAATAGATGTGAGTGGAGATAGCAGATAAGCAGTAGAGATGGTATTGTTGGGAAGTGAGAGGACGAGGAGCCCCTTGGGCACTGGACCCCCTGGCAGACTCGCTCAGATAGAGACATGACAGGGGGGAAGGGTTACTTGGTTGCAGTGGATTAGATTTAATGGCAGATAGATTTCCTTTTCTCTTAGACACACAAACAAACTGCATTTACTTTCAAATGCTCATTTAAGGTGCTTTCTAATAGGTGGATATTATCCATCACATATCGGCCATCACTGTGCACGTGTTCTTGCACAGTTAAAACAATTCATGATGATCTGCACTCAGATTCAATTAAAAAAAGCTATGAATTCCAGTTAATTATGTCATCTGGAAAAACTGAGGACATTAGCCATATCTACAACACACTTTCACATAACACAAGTTTTTTGAAATATCAACTGGTCCTGGTATGTATGCAGATCATTATTTAAGGAGCAAGTGTCTACGTTCAAATTCCGGTCCAGACTCATGGTGTTCATGGTCATGGTAACCTGACCAGACTCCCAAGTCCCATGCAGTCAGTCTCTAATCAGGGGTTAGGTCAGTGTTTACACCATGCATTTGATAAATGCCTCCCCCTACCACAAACACACACACAGACAAAGAGAGAGGGGCCAGGTTCCCACAGAGGACTAGTGAACATAATAAAATACTTAACATTCCTTCTGCTGAAATAAAGGCTGGGCTTTTAAACACATTGAGTCATAGAGGAAAACAACCACACACTATCCCCAAACATTTGGCACTCAATGACCATTCAACTGTCTTTCAGATTCAACACAGAACGTTGGATCTTCTGTCACAATTTCTCACCATCTCCCTTTAATAGAACCTGATAAAGAAATTATATAACATGAAAATACTTTCCACAAGTGAAAGTGCTGTTTTAAGATATATACATATATATATACATATTCATATATATATATATATATGGATATATATATATATATATATATGGATATGTTTACCTGTATCTTTCTTCTACACATAATCATGATATAATAGGCTTTTTGTTATCCTCCTTTGAGATTTACTCAAACACATATAGACTCAATCTACCTCTGAAACACAAGGTCAAGAGTCACTGCAAGGCAAATTACTTTTTTAATTTGCCGGCCCCCACACTGGAGTAGATTTCTCATAAATCCCTTTGTCTCATCCCTGACACAGGTTTGACAGAGCAACAAAATGCCAGCCCTAAGTGCATGTCAGTGACTGGTTGTCCAAAGTGGGACAAACAATCCTCTCATTAAGGAGGACATAGCCTTGAATATAGTAAAGGCCAAAGTAGGCAATGATTACCACTGCAATATCATCTGATGAAACTACTCTGATTTATGATATGTTGAATCAAAATGAATATTGACTTCTCCCTGCTTGCTCTATCCCCTTCTCTCTCAATCCCCTTCCTGAAATGATAGATGTAACTGCATTGATTTCCAATCAATTACTTTATTTTCATTTTATTTAAGCTTCGGCAATTGTTCGATATGCTCACAAAAAGCAATGTGTCTTTGTCAGGCGTACTTCAAAAAAAATGAATTATTTATTGATAATTTGCGGGAAAGAAAATATTGACTGTGCTAGCTTGTCAGCAATAAATAACAAGGCAATACAAGCATAGAACTTATGTTCATCTTACTAAATCTGTTAAAGCATGAGAGATTTTTCATTCAGTTGTGTTATTTTTTTATTTTTTTGCTCCCGTTTTGGGCCATAATGATCAGATTTTCATGCATGAGGTCATGTTCCTATGCTCATGTGTGACATATACACTTTGGACGTTAAAAAACCAAATGCCTTTGGAACGAGTCCCATTTCAATTAACCACAGCTATTTGTGAGCATTTTCTCTGTCCACCAGCTCTATTTGGAAATGCATGGCCCTCTCTTTTGTCTGTGCCATTTCAAGAATAATCAGTCTTGGGTTCTATTTGCATATGTAGATACCAGTTCACCTTGTTTTTGATCTAGTGACTCATACATAGACATTGTGTACAGGGAACAACTTGGCTTTAAAAGTCATTAGCATGGCTTGTTTCACAGACATTCATCGATAGAGGCTGGGTAGACAAACGAACGTCTGCACTGCACATCACTTCAGGGAAAGGAGGTTGGGGGATAAAGCTAAAACAACTCACTGATTGCACTGACGATGATGCATTAAAATGGGTCATCATGTAATTGTTCTTTCCTGTGGCTACTGCTTGGGGGAGCGACGCATAATGATGACAGAGCTACAGGACTCGGTTGGGAGAAAGATAAAAGCTGCCATGTCAGCCTGCAGTGTATTCCAGGGAGGCCTGTCCCTCTGCTCCTTTTTTTCACCCGCTCCCTCCACAGGCTGAGGCCATTAAGCTTCTGACCTAATGTTTCCTAAGGACCAGCAACAGTGTTGCTATGCTGACTGCGAGTCACTTTGATGACTGATAGAGCACAATTTTCCATAACATGCTATAAAAACTGAAACCACACTATCTGGAGAGCAAGGCAATGAAGCATTCTGCATATCCAGTTATTGTGAGTCAGAGGACTCTGGTGCCCAAATCCCCACACACTGTAGTTGTTCAAAGGAAGTCTCTGTCCTCAGTACTCTCTTTCATTTGCTGTTGTCGGGCAATGCCAATCTCTGGCACATCCAAACCCTGCTGAGATTAACACTGACATTACTTCCTCTTTAGGCGACTGGAATTCCTTTAAATGGACCATCTAGTTGGAGCGGTCCAGCTCCTAAGACATCAGCATATGACCAAATCAGATGCTGTGAGCTACAAATATGCCCACAGCAGAGAGGCACAATGGACACTCAGTTCTCCAGGGGTTAGCACCAGACCATACTGCCACTTCAAAACAATGGCATTCTGTTCTGGAAATGCTGCTTGTCACATTGCTCTTTAACTAAGAATATGAAAGCAAAGAGTGATAGAATTGTAAATTAACTTCATCCTACAGTTAGAGAATTTGTATAAAAATGAACATTTGTGGTCACATTTAAGCACATTCACAAAATAATACTTACACAATAAAATGCCAGGTCCAAAATGTCAGAGATTTTGCAGTGTTTTAGTGAGTGGCAGTGGAAACATGTTTTTGCTTGATGAAATTTAGCATGTTGCTGACAAATACATTGGTCACATCACTAGCTCAAGACTATGCTGAATTTTGGGATGCTGTGTATACCTAAGTCATCTCAAGTATCTTAGAGGATATACTAAGAGGATATACGAAGATGTGGACAAAGCTAGGCCTACTGCCACATTTTTTTTGTGTTGGAACTTCCATAAATCTTTGACTGCACATAAAAACCAAGTCATCATACTGTATGTTGTGTTGGCAAGTGCTGAAGTATAATATAGTAGTAATATAAGCACAGTATTTGTGGCTAACCATGACCACATGGTAAAAGGTTGGATGGTCATTTTCCCTCAAAGATAAACACTTTTCTGTCAAGTACCCAACGTGTCCTATGTGGAAAGCTTTCCACAGCAGCCTATGTATAGACCCGTACTTCCTTACTCTCACTAACTAGTGTGAATTTCAGTCATTTGCGAAGTGACACTTGGCACCGTCTGTGGAATTTCACCACACTAGACTCAGGGCAGTCTGTTGCACAAGTCAGATTCTTTCATAAAGTTTGTTTTGTGATTCGCATGATTTGTTAAGATTAAGTTTCTTGATTGTTAACCGTCTTCGTCTGCTTCTAAGTGCACCACTAAGTCTACTACGCAACACGGAGGTTCTGGACGCCAAAATAAGAATTCTGCGCTGTGGAAGGAGAGCGCTCTCTGTGGCGAAATACCGATGTATGACACTCTTTCACCGACCACGGAGCTCGTCTAAAGACAGAAGCAAAGCAGACGCTGCACACAGGCTTATATACAGTTCTAAAAATAGTCACCCAATTGCCGTGCAGGAGTGAAGTTGAATTACACCAATCATAAAGGGCATGGGAAGAACTTATGTCAGTCGACAGCCGTAATTGGTCGAAGGTGATATCATATGCGCGCGGGCAACACAGTCTGAGATCATTGGTCAACGTTTTAAACGTAACTCTGTCACGAGTCTGTAGGCAGCCTGCGAGGTTTGAATAGGGAAGTTTACTGAGCGCACATCTTGCTTTGAGTTCAGTGTTTGCAAATACAGTGATCTCAGCGACAGAGGACCTGGAGGACTTTAGAGTGAAATACACTTCACTGCCATTGCATGTGCACTCATCAGGATACTCTTCAGTCAAGACAGCGGCCGTTGTCATCCTGATTCAAGAAAGAGATTTGATTTTGTTAGGTGATTTAGCCTAGACACTTTGGGGATTTAAAATGGATGTTCTACCAATGTGCAGCATTTTCCAGGAGCTTCAAATTGTTCATGACACTGGTTATTTCTCGGCATTGCCATCCCTTGAGGAATACTGGCAGCAGGTAGGCCTTACATACAAGATTTTATTCAAATAGTGATTTGTAGACTTGTTTTGTGATTGGTTGCTAATAAGTCATTCTCAGTAAATGTTTTTTACTAAAATTTTAGGAACACAAGAAAGCATTGCTTCTATGCAAAAGGGAAGTTGAAACCACCAAAGCTCGCATGTAGGGTGTTTTGCAATTACATAGGCTAACGTTACATGTCTTTTGGAATTGCGTCGCGCAAGCAATTAGTTTGTTACACTGTTACAATAGCGTAGACATGCGACGTGAGCTGGCTTCACTTCCAAGTGGGTTTACTCCGCCACCACGTACGTGTAAACTGCAATAGCTTAATCGGTGGCGTTCAAATAAGAAATCACTCGAGTAAACGCAAAGTTATCGCAGAGACAACAATCTCAATTGCAGCCATACGACTCAATAACCTTAGATCGCGCATTTTCATTGAAAGTGTTTAATGCGTTATTTTAAGATAATATTCCAGCCTATAAGATTCTCATGTCATCTCCACACATGCCATTATATGTTGAATTGCGTTTTTTTCGAAGGCTTGTTGGACATGAATGTGATTTGCGGAGTAAATCCGTTGATTAACGGTCTGTAGCCTACCGAAGTTGTTGCGATTCAAAATGTTGACAATCCGGAAATGTGCGCAGCAAACGGTCTCCGATGGATGACAGATTAATGTCACGCATCTATATTTACCTTGCTAGATATTTAATCAAGGAAGGCTGTGAAGAAGTATCAGAGGTAAATGCAGGCTACTTTGTATTTTTTCCCTTAGATTGTTGCAATGGACTACGTAATTGAACCCGATCCAAGTAGTTTCCTTCAGTGTTTTTGCGATTTGGGCATAGTGCCAAGTTGGTCTTCGCTGCCATCACATATTTAAACATCTTCAGAGATACGTGCGCAGGTCCACATAATAAGGTTTGCCAGTACAGTGCACTGGACGTCGTTGCACTCTTTGGAAAGCTATCTCTTGGCTGTAATGTAGGCTACTTGCGAAATAAGCAACTCCTTTGTAGACTATAGTAGCGATATTTACATCAAGGTTATAAGAATTGAAGGGGTCTTCTTCACCGTTGACACGCATGACTAGATACTAGTGTAACTGGAAAATATTGGGTAAGAGTGTGGAAAATTTACCCTTGCTTTCAGCCTGGGGCACATATCTCTACCAATGCTTCGAATCAACGCGAGTCAGTCAAATGGGTCAAATGTCGTAGATTTGAAGCCAGTTGAGATAGACCTAGACCACTTATTCATTCATTTCTAGCAAGAGGACCAGCGTTAGAGGAAGCGTACCACGTCAGGCCATTTGAATGAGGAAACTGGCATGAGCGAGGTTACAGAGGAAGTTCTGTGGCTTCCTTAAAAGGATGTACAATGACTGCATGAGTCACGCAGTGCCACAGATACCATAAAGTAAATACAGAACAAAACACTGACTTCATCAAGCCATTGTCAGTTTTCCTTTTTAATCACATAAAATCTGCATTTTTTGTATGTGTTATTAGTAGTACATACTTGTGTGAACTCTGCACACTAGTGTTTATGGTTCACCCTAGCTAACCTCAACCATTTTCTTCCCAAGCAACTGGGAACATTGTACCTCATTAATAGTAAATGCAGTGTTATTTCCAGTAAGCTTTTGGTTACTTTAGGGATTCAAATGCAACATGCTGTCCTGAAGTGATCTTTCCTACTCTGTCATCTCAGCACTCTCTCAATATGTCTTTGCACATGTTAATTTTTTTCTGTATTCTGCTTTTCCAACCCACATCAGACATGCTTGGAGTTTGAGCGCTACCTGCAGAGCGAGCCCTACGTCTCAGCGTCTGACCTCAAGTTTGAGGGTCAGGAGGACCTGTGGAGCAAGTTAATCCTGGCTTGTGGGGACAAGAGTGAGACAGGAGCTCCCATCCCCCACCTCCCAGAGGATGACAATCAGGATGGCCACCTCTCCGAGACCAACAGCCTGAACTCAGACGCCAGCAGCGAGGCCTCGGACAGCTCGGAGGAGCTCTCACCCACACACAGCTTTGCCTCCAACCCACTGGGCTCAGCAATGTCCGGCTCGGGCCACCTCAGCTCCTCAGTCATCAGCACGCCACCCTCCTCGCCGGAGGCCGCACACGAGGTCTGCAGTAACGTGGCCACCTGGGGGGTGGCCCAGACAGAGTTGCATGTGCCTGCCAAGGTGCGGAGCAGCACGGGCAAGAGTTCGGAGAAGATGAGCAGCCCTGGCGGAGAGGACGCCTCACCAGATGGCAGGAGGAGGGTGCACCGCTGCCACTTCAATGGCTGTCGCAAGGTGTACACCAAGAGCTCCCATCTGAAAGCACATCAGCGTACTCACACAGGTAAGCGCTCATTTGGAAAGCCATCCACACACCAGTGCAGGCCTTTTACCTACTTGTTTAGTCGGCTGGTGTTTTCATGAATTACGTAAGCCTTGGCACTCCCCTCCTTTTCTCATTACTGTGACGTTTCATCTGCTTTTAAGCCACTGGTGACATTTGCGGCAAAAGAAAGGCCCTGTTTTCATAGTTTTTGGTTTGTTATTGAGCCAAAAAACAGAGAGTATTTTACCAAACTAGGCTGTGCTGTAGGATCGAGCTAGCGTTTGAGCTGAAATGGTGTGTGTGGCCAGCTGGAGGTTGTGTAACTCATCTGAGGGCTCAGTGTCTCTGTCCCAGGCAGCCAGTTCCCTTCCCTTTCCTTTGCCATTGTGTGGATATTTGTTTTGCATGACTGAGCGGGTGAAGTGTGACCTAATCTATGTGGAATGCGAGTGGCAGGGAGGTTCTGGCAGGGTGTGTGTCTGTGAGGGTGTGTGTGTGTGTGTGTGTGTGGGGGGGGGTGGGAGGTGCTTTTTGGATGAAAGCAACCTGCCCTTCCACCCACACCCCCTAAAACAAGAACTTGTTTCGTCACGGGAGAGGGGAGCTGAACTTATGATTGGAGCACTGAGGACAGTCCTCTTATCTATGGCTTGGCTCATTCATGCCCTGTAGGACTGGATGTCTTTTACCTGACTGAAAGGCTAGTTTCTGTTTATGCATTGCAACATGCAGAGAGGCTTTCTGCATTCCACACATACTGCTAGTGTTTCAAGGCTGCACAAGACATGTGAGGTCACAGCAGTTACAGACAGGCATGTCCAGAAGAGCCATTAACTTTGTTACCTAACCCAGAAAATTACTGTCTTCTATTTTATGGTGGACCCCAGGCACTCAAGTAGAAATTATACCTTTGAAGTATCTTTGTCATTTGAGTTCAAGACTGACCCCATTGGTTTGCCTGTCTGTCTGTCCATCTATCTGTGCTCAAACTTGTGTGTGTAGCCATGTTCTTAGCAGGAAATATTCATGAGGCTGTTTTTGGTGTTGCAGGGGAGAAGCCTTACAGGTGTTCATGGGAAGGTTGTGAATGGCGCTTTGCGCGGAGCGATGAGCTGACACGCCACTTCAGGAAGCACACCGGTGCCAAGCCATTTAAATGCAGTCACTGTGACAGGTAAGTGCATTCCCTTAACTGAACCAACACCGTTGGCACACTGCTTCCCCACACTATTTATCTGTTTACATCTGAAATTCCCAGGCAAAGTGTTTACTAAGCCTTCTGAGTACACCACAGGAAGCATGTTAAGAGGGCTATAACAATTCCAATTCCACTCTCTCTTTTTTGAGACGTGTCAAGTTGATCATCCCTGTTTCCTTGGCAATCATTTATGAGATTCTGTGCAGGCCCAGTACACAGTCTTAACCAGTTTTCTCCTATCCCTCATCATTCTGCAGGTGTTTCTCCAGGTCTGACCACCTGGCCCTGCACATGAAGAGGCATCTGTGAGCGGTTTAGTGAGCTGAACAGTAAGCCAGGGGAGAACAGCTGAACTCGAGTCTCCTGAGCGGCCGCGCGGTTGACCTGCCCCTACCATGAGGAAGGAAAAAGCAAGCGGAGAGAAAGCGTGATCCAGCCAAAGCATGCCATTTTGCACCTTAACCAGTGCCTCCGGGGGCTCTCTTGGAGAAGGCGTTTCTGAACGGTGGTTGAAAGGAGAACAGGACAAAATGAGGACAAAATCATGTACTGAAGGAGAGGTGGACGAGGAAATGTGCAGGACGTTTTCAAGGAGAGAGAGAGGGAAAAAAGAAAACATAAAAAAGACCAAAAAAATTGTGAGTGAGTGATGTGTACGTATGGTGCATGAGGTTTGTGGAGGACTCCTGGACAACCGAAAAAAACGCTGGTATTTAAAACAAACACAAACAAAACAAACAAAAAAAATCCATGAGTGAAGTGAGCATGTGCGCTGAGTGTTCCTGCGGGACTGTCCTGTGTGTGCAGAGGGGGGAGGGGAACCAGGGGGGTCGCTGTGGACTGACTGACGAGTGGTGGTGTTTTTTTCTTTCCCAGGGAAACAAGTTCCGGTTTTGTTTCCCTGTTGTCTCTAGAGAGGCAAGCGAGCGAGAGCGAGCGAGTGTATGTGCCTGTCAGAGAATGAGTACTAAGGTTTCTTGCCAAACTCCCCCTGCAGTGTGGTGTGTCCCATAGAAGAGGTAGTGTGGGAGTTCAGTATCAGGGAGGAATACTCCCCCCCACACACCCACACCCCCACACACAAACACCTATACAAAAGGGGGAGGTAGAAACCCAGGTCTGAGTGATCGAGGCTTTTTTGGTGTTTGGTGCAGCTACTAAATGTGCAATGTGTTATGGAGCTTGTCTTCACAAGCTGCAAAAGCTCATTTGTAGTCCTTTGTATAAGCTGTGTGCTTAGAAATATTACACAACTATTATTTCAGTATAACAGACAGGTGTTGCATGGTTCTTGGGGTTTTAATTTCTACTCTTACCCTGTTGTTTGTTATCAGGACTGCAAAATAGATTCCAATAAAGTGCAGCTAAAGATAAACAGTTAAATGTTACAATGTTGTACATATAAGAAAAGCGTTTGATGACTTCTCCTTTTTGACTTTCAAATACCTTTCCCTCAAGTGCGCACCCATCTTGCTTATTTTGGAGAAACCACTATTGCTTAGCAACCATCTCTTCATGAAGCTTTTCCCACTTATCCATGTCTTCAGGACTAATGCTTTGTATTCCTTTTTTTGTTGTTCTTTTCTTTTTTTTTGTTTTACTGTTAATGCACTGTTGGCCTTAATGGTGCCTTATGTGAGTGACCTTGTCTGGGGAAGTGCTGTGAGCGTGTTGAGGGTGGGGGCAGAGTGGCGGCGAAGGTCACATCTATGTTTGTATGAGTGATTTCAATGCTTTATTAAGGCTCAATTTCACATGAACATGCACCTTTGCCTTGTCTTGACTTGGAGTATCTTTCAAAACCCATATGGCTTTTGAATACATTATTTTTTTATGTTTTGGCATCTAGATGTTTTTTTATTCATTTTAGCCATTTTTAACCCAACGTAACTTTAATTAACAAATAAGTCGAAAGAGATGTGTGAAAAATGCTTCATCATAAAAAGCACTTAAACATACCTATTTCAATTGTATTTACTACCATGTAGTATCTACTTAATGTACTGTATGCCATGTTTTTTTTTCTTTGAAAAACACATTAAGCGTGTAGGTAAATTGCTCTGACTGGTACCAACCTTCCCACTGTATTAGTCAAGTCATAGACTAGGCTGTTGCATAACATCGGCACACAGAGTCTATTACTCTGTTAACAGCAGTACCCTGGGTGTGTGTGTTGGCATCACTGTTAAAAGTTGAGGTCATATGCCCCTATTAGCAAGACAGACAAAAAAACATCAAAAAAACACAAAAGATTTACAGTAATTAACAAGCCCCAGCCAGATAGGTCCTGCCTTGTACTGCATTTGGCTAATGAATGGCTGAAGGCAATGCTGGCATGGAGAGCAGTGCAGAATGCTGACTCGGGATGTTGGGTATTGACCTGTCTGGATGGCGTGCTTTCAGCCTCAGCCGACAGTATTATGGAAACAGTGCACAGGGATCCAGAAAGATAAAGATGAATCACCCTGCCCATTTGAACTGCCACAATGGAAAATGTACAGACATCAAATAGAAAATCTGCGCAAATGCAGCTCAACAGTTCATCACTGTTGCTAGTTAGCGTCTTATAGATTTTTTAAAAAACCTTTGATATATGTATTTTTTCTCACTGGGAAAGGGACCAAAAGTTTAATAATCAGTGTAAATAAATGACATGAAACATAACATGTGAAACTTATGTATAAAGACTTTAGACAGTAGGGATCGGATTTTATGAGACACATAACAAGTCGGTCTTTTTATGTGGTATCAGGGGCATGCCGTGCTTTGTCGGGGGAGGTGGAATGCGATGTCGCAGTAGGTTCAGATGGATTTAAGATCAAGTTGTTTTATCGAGAGGATAAGTACAAACTTGAGGAGGCTTGCTACAATAAAGTTGGAGTGACAAGGATTCAGAGGGCAAAGAACAGAACATCCTGTCTTAGGAAACAGCAGCCAATATCATTCAGGTGACAATCGAGCCTTAATCTAGCCTCATGTTTGCTTGCGATATAACTCTTTCTATCACTAATTCTCTCTTTCTTTCACAATCCCCTGTTGTCTAAATAATCTTTGTAAAGAGGAAAAAAATACAAAAAACTTTTTGTAAGATTTTTTTCTTTGTTTTGCTTTATAAAATTTTATTTGAAATTGTTTTGCAAAATTGTTATATTTCTGTATGAATGTATTTTTTATTGGAATAATAAGAAGTTCTTATCAGACTTGGTTTGCTTGATTCTTTTGCTTCTCTGTTCCGCTTCTCTATTTGTGGTATTCTTACCATATCCGCTGTTTGCTGGCTGTAAAAGGAGGGAGGGTTAATGCCCTGCTTTCCAGTATTCTGTAATCCACATACAGTAATTAGGTTTATAGTCCAGGAATTATTTCTCTACAGGGTAGTTTTGTACAGATTTGTGATATATTGGCTGAGATTAGTTTGGAAGCATAAATCCATTACATTAGCTCACACACTAATCCTCCACTTCAAATCTTCACTTGACCTAATCTAAGAAGAATGACCAACAATTAAAGAGTTTCCCCTTGAAGTATGCGCATGGACCATAGAGAGAGTCAGTCACTGAACAGCATAGGTAGGGCACTCCTGTTGAACCTCATCTTTCCATGATTATACCAAACTCAAATAACACCTTTCAACATGAGCATTTTAGAATGGCATTGGTAATATTTTATCTCTCTTCCACCGTACACACCTGTAGGCAGTTGATTGAACATTCAAAGGTTTATAATTCTCATCATGATTGGAGGATTATGTTGCAGAAAGAATGAGCCCTTTTGGGAAAATCTAGCTAAACGAGGAAACATTAAACGGTCCTAATAGGCCAGGGAGAGATCTGAACCCCTTTCGACCTCCCACAAGTGGTCATGGTTTTAAAAAGGTCAGTCCTAGAGATGCATGTTTGTCCTCTTAATGCATCAGTGCAGCATGCATCAAAGCAGTGTAAGTGATTTATCAAGGTCTCTGATTGCCCCCGCTATTTAATTAGCATCATGCATTTACGCTTGTTAAATAATTATTTGATACAAATGAGATAACACACTCTGTTGTGGATGATTAACTAAAAGGGCGGTGTTAGTCTTGAATAATGTGATGCTCTTGTTAAATGAAAAAGGCTCTAAAACAATTTCTTACTCATCTCTTTCCTGTGAGTTCCATAATGCTGGAGAGGAATAAAGGGCTCCTGTAAAGTTTACTCATATCTGCTTAGGGTAAAACAGCTTCAACTGATATCAAATGACAAGCTGTTCTGTCTCTGGAAAGTGAGACTGAGGACAGTGCACTGGACCTTTTTAATGCACCCCCAGATGTAATATTCCTGCCAAATCTAACCCCTGTGTGTACCCACGTAGGACTGGAATTGTCTGTTTGCCTTACAAAGCACTAGCCTATCATTTGTAAATCCTTCCTGTGGTGGGGTGAGCCTCGGGATAGTTTTCTGGCCTCAGTATTTCTTTGCCATATCTCCCCGGGGATGACTGGCACAAAGGTAACATTAGCATGATTTATGTGATGCTTGTATTACACCATTAAATGTCTCAAAGCAGAAGATCCTGCTTTTGAAGTTCCATGAGTATGTGTGCATCACACGCTTTCCACATACTTCTTGAAAGATTGAGAAAGCCTGGATTACCAGTCTGATAAATCACTCTAGTTTATCGCGCACGCCCTACAGAACACAAGAGCACACACTATAAGATGACTCCAGGCTCATAACCTTACGCCAAGGTAGGCCTATCTCAAACTGATACTTTCATCATATAAACCCTTGGTGCCAAAACAGCAAACTGATGTTTTCCAACATACTTTCGAAAACATGACAACGTTTCCATAATGTACATAAGATTAACCATATAGATTTAAGTTGTAGTCGTTTTATAAATACTAATGCTTTCAATCGCTTAATCTACTATCACATTAATCTACTGATTAATCACACAATTGAAAATCTAATCTAAGTTAATCACACATTCAAACTTCCAGAATTCTCCTTTATTTTTAATTAAGAAAACACTGAACACATGCCTCTGGTTAACGCAGGCTTCAGCAAAGTCGCGCACACCCAACGTGAAAGACTGTAGTTGCCACAGGTTTGTCTCTAACAGTGGTGCCTGCCCTCACCCCACACACAAACTCGCGTCCCAGGCACACAAGTTCTGCACACTTTCCCTTGCTTCAAAACTACCGTGGTTTGGCCTTTTCCTTGTAGGCTCATTCAACGTGTCCGTCAGCTCTTTAAAAATGCCATTGTGAAGCATCCACAACTGTCATTATGCTCCTTGTATTTATGTCAAAGACAAACCCTTTCATCCCTGGACAGAGCTCTCAAAATCTTAACAAGAAGTTGAGACTATGGCAATTGTACCCTACTTTGCCAATTCACGTCAGTGCGCAGTCAACCTTCATATAAAGACGAACAGCTGTCTTTGAACCAGTCTTGTCATAGAACTTCTGCATAGTAACTTTACCTTTAACTTACTTTACTCACTTTACCTTATCTTAGAAGAGAAAATCACCAGACTCCATTTACCGCAGGTTAGGCAGTAATTTGCAAACTCTGGGCCGACCACGTTTATGTCAATTGCGTGTCAAAGCCTATTGGCTGATTTATAGTTCTGCACTGACTCAAGGCAAAGGGCACCTCGTTGCCATGTCGCCGATGTTTACCTGTTATGGTTCTGGGTTCAGTATGTCCGCGTTCGTGTACCATAATTCACCAAATTGCTTTGAGTGGCACTATCTACCTTTCGACCACACAGTCGAGTGTAGCGAAATCCTTTGACACGCTTTCATTTTTTTTAACATTACTGTTAAAAGACACACTGCATATTTTTTGCAACAACCTTGTTATTGTTACAAAAATATATCAGAACTATCTACAAGGGTTCTGTGCAGTCGGTGTATGTTCTGTTAACAAGCATGTATGCATGTATCTGATTAATTTGCGTAAAAAATAAATAACTCGTTAAAATGTGTACATTAATCACATGCGTTAACATTGACAGCCCTAATAAATACTAAAATGTGAACAGTGTTAGTCACTGGACATTTCTCTGTTCAGCCAAGAGAAAGGGTATAGCCTCTAAAGATATGCCCTGGAGATTAAAGCGGAAGACATGTCGTCATTATAAGTCAGTCAATCATTAAATGTAATTTTTTTTTTTCAAATTTTAGAAGTTTAGGTTCTTATCTATGATTAGTGATAATGATGATGATGATTATGATTATGCAGTTCATCATTAACATCACTGTCTCAAGTTTTTGTCTGGAAGTTCCATTTTCAGAAATAAGTTATTTTTGTTCAAATTGTGGATAGCTGTGCAAATCCTCAAAAGCACATGTCATATCATAGGAGCTTTGGTGAGAAGAAACCAATTAAAGCCTTTAATATCTGGCATAAGTAGAAGCTACTAAACAACTCAATTATACTGAAAAACTGAAACCCAGAGGAATGTGTCCCCAGTGTCATCTAAAAAAGACAGTGTGACTTGCTCTGTGGAGTTTTTACTCAGACCTATCCAGTAATCACCCGTTTTGCATCTCATGCAAAGTGGATGACATCTCCCTCATTCTCTGAGTCCCATGTAAAATAGCACTGGAGCCTACTATAGCTTCTTGGGGTGAAGCTTGAAGCCTCATACCCAAATGGCTATTGGCCTGCTTTGCCTTTGGCTTATTTGTTGGCATTAAAGACACATCTGGCTTATCCAATGTTCTATGGTTTTTGTGATCCATCTCGTTCCTCAAGAGTAGGCTAATATCATTTTACAGCCTGAGCTTTAGGCTGAGAGGAATGGCTAACGCAGTGACTCACATGTCTAAATAAGCAGCCCAGCAGTGTAAACTGTCATTAAGCTCGCCCTGGACATCCCCTTGAGTGACTGGACTGACCAGTAGTGCAGCCCCCCTGAGATGTCAGCATAAAAGCAGGGTGTTTAGCCTTTCTGAGTGCTGGGGGTTGAGTGGGTTGATCGGTCAAGCATTGGTCAGGCGTGATGAATGCACATTCCTCCATAATGGTCCGTAACATAACCGCTGTTTTGGTTCCAATGCTATGTTCTCATTTTCAGATTCCTGGTCGGATACACTGACACCCGACAGCCATCTAGTAATGTACATCTCTGGATGCTTGCAGCTTAGCATTTAATGTATTCTATGTGTGGAAGCGCTATAGCTTCCAGTATCAATGCATAATTTGTTGCCAAGCAGCACTCACCATAACAGTGTCACATTCATGATAAGCATGCAGTCACATTTTACATGAAATCCCTTTGTAAACTCATCACACAATAAATCCAAGAGTGTTCGTAACTACAACACATATAAAGACTATGAAAGCATAATTTTTTTTCTCTTCTCACCAACAATTGCCAACCCTACCGCAACCAGATACTGTATGCAGAATGATACCATAACAGTGAGACTGATAAATAGGAAGCTTTTAGTGCCTGCAGATACCATAAAGTAATCTCTTCTATAGCGGCTATTCCCACAGCTCACTCAAATTGGCCTGAGGTCCCTGAAGGCATCAATAATTCTCAGGTGGAGGATTACGCCTCTCCTCCTCATCAGTCTTTTCCTCAAGTTTATGCCTCATCTGTGCTTCCAGTGAAGTTCACACAAAGTAATTCACCCTGCTTCAAACTGTAGCTCATTTGGAGGCCATTTAAAGATGTTTGTTCTGTTTTGACATTGTTTTTGTCATTATTTTTTTCAGAGAAACTGAGCTAATTACTCTAAGCCCCTTCTAAAAGCCCGTGTTAACATTTGTATTTTGCCTGCATAGTTTCTAATTAGATGTGGGCCTCTAATGAGAGTAAGCTTTTGGAGACGGTGAAATACCCCCACAGAATATTAATCTCCCTCTTTGCTTCATCTCCGTGAAGCATCATCCACACCTGCACATGTCTGCTAAACCATTACGGTCACATAAATTAATTATGGACTGGAATACCTGGCTATGGTTACATATCAAAGGAAGGGTTCTGAAGATGAGGATTACAAAGGGGGAAAAAATCACTTCTATCAAGACTCTGTGGCTTCTCTGCCTGGATGCATATTTACCTGCAGAGAGACTCCAGACGGTGTGGAAAATGAACACGATAAGACCATTAAACAGCTTTGTCTTTGAAGTGACAATATGTCTACCTTTCATGTTAAGCTGCAACAAAGTCTTAGCAAAAGAAGATGACACCTAAAATTGGACATCATTTTTGCCTCCCTCCTCCTCGGAATCAGGAGCTCTATGGTCATTCAATTACGGAGGTTTAAATTAAATTCTGTAGCAGAGACGTCGCACTGCAACACAAGAGCAAAGGTGACATGCCCAGAGGATCCAATTCAATCTCCTGTTTTTCATACATTTCGCAAACATTCATGCAGTTCAACACTGTAGAAGAACAGAGCGGAGGAAAACTCCAGGAAAGAAAAGGATTAAGTGAGGTAAGGGAAAAGAGGGAGGGAGAAAATGTTTTACCCTCTTGTGTAGGGTCACATAACCACACTTTGAGGGGAAGTGGAGATGGCCCATGTTCTTTTCAATTTCTACCTGACATGCTATCCACATGAAAGGTTAATAGTGAGAGAAAACATCTCTCCACCAATTATTGGACCTATTCTCTCTCTCTCTCTCTCTCTTTTTTTTTCTCTCTCTCTCTCTCTTTTTCTCTCTCTCTTTCTCTCTCTCTCAAAGCCAGGTTATGACCGACAGCAGTAAAATATAAATGACCACGGACTGTGCTTATCTTCTCTCTCATGCTAATGTTTAATGTTTTATAAACAGCACTTAGGAATGTTAAAAGGTTTCATAACCAAGGATTGACATTGACGCTAATAGCAGCCACTCTTTTTCTGGGAACCAAACAACCTTTCACTACTGGCGGGTGCTTGGAAAGAGGCAGCCACATAGCAAAAAGGGCTATTTTGGTCGGCTGTGTGTAGGGAATATTCTCATATAAATACACAACTCTGGAGCAAAGGCCAGAGGGAGGGGAGGGTGAGGGATCTTCAAAATAGCCTTCACAAAATCAAAACAGACACCAAGTAACCTGCACCCTTGCTTCTACTGTTAGAGAGATCGTGGTGGGAAAAAACAACGGTTCTGTTGTGATTGACATTTTGTTTACAGAGCTGATCAGACAGTTCTGTGACAGATTCAAGCCAGAGGACCTTTTTATTTTATTTATTTATTTTTTTGGTGTGGCCGCAAAGCCACTGTTTATCACCCAAATATGTAGGTCTGCCTGCCACACTGGGTCATAGAGATAAGACAACAATAACAAACCTGCCTTTGTGTGATGTTGCCACCAGCTTTTGGGACTGTCGATGAACTGACATGCCCAAAGCGGCAGGGGGAGGGGGGGAGGGCGACGGGGCGAAAAGAGAGAGGGGTGACCACACTAGATCCTATCTCTCGAAGTTCCTTTTGTATGCAAATGAGACAAAACTATCAAATTAAACATACAGTATTTTATCCTGTTGTGACCTCCACCTTTCTGTAAATGACAGGAATTCTGAGCAGCCTGCCACTACCTCCCAGAATTGTAACATTATGACACAAAGTCTTAGTACAGAGCAGGGGCAGCATATGTGAAATAGCTGAAGAGAATGGAGAATGTGAGATCATTTTACCTTTTCTCCTTCTTGCTAGTAATGTCTGACATTACTCTTGTGTCAGTCTAAACTGCCACCTCACAAGATTAAATTGATTAAATTGAGTTACATAGAGGTAAACAGAGGAGGTGATGGACCTATGAACTCGTTTTATTCTAGATGCTTCCATAGCATGCTAAAAAAGAGGACAACCTTTAATTGTCCTTCAACTTTCTAGGGGGATGCAAGGCAAATAATGGGAGAGATGTGCATCTGAAAGCATGCAGGCATTATACCATTTAACAGTCGCCTTGTTTTGTGGCTTGCTGGATTTAATAGCATAGTGAGGGTGAGCCCAGGGTGAATTTCCCATGCTGAGTGGCAGAGGAAAGTTGAGTTCTCATGATGTTTTAAGCAGATTGTCACCCTGCTGTCTGTACATGTGGTTAAACATACTTTACATTCTTCCTTTTAGTGACTAACAAACACAACAAGCATTATGCTGGAATGATGTCTAATTGATTCATGTTCTTTTGTGGCTTGAAACACACTAGAGAGCCTCCATTTCTACATGTGTTTCCCATGGAAAAGTGCTCTAATTCACAGAGCACCCATGTTGATTGTTGTATTGTTTTAGATGGGCTTTTTCTCACACCAGTGTTGATGCCTTTCAGATTCTGAGTTCAACTGTCAGCTTGTAGCACATATAAACAAACATATCACACAGACACACACATACAGACCCAGGTCTCTGTCCCTCTCGCTCTTTCTCTCTCTCATCACACACAAACAAGAACACACACACATACACCCAGGGAGGGGGAGGGTCCAGTCACCCAATTATTTGTTTCTCAGTTCTGATACTCAGACGGGGTTTCATTTGCATATAGTACACTTGCTTGTGTTTGGTTTGTGTGTGTGTGTGTGTGTGTGAGTGCATATGTGTGTGTTGGAGAAAGGAGAGAGAGAGAACACACATGCAACGGTGAGTGTTTGGGTTGTGGGAAGGGAAGGGAGAGGGGGGCAGGGAAGTTGGTTGGACCAGTCTTTCTCTCTGGAGAACCAATCACTGTGTCATAATTGTTTGGGCTCTCCACATTATTAACACTGGCTTGCTGTCAATGCAACGTCTATGCTTGGATGACGAATATGTATGGTGACAAATTAGGCGTTTGTCATTGAGGGCTTGTAGGCCCAAATTAATGCATTCCCACCAGCAACCCTGAAAAATCTGACCACCCATGTCCAAAACTTGTCAACACAAACAAGAAATATGACCTTGTCTATGAGTCTTCAAGTCAAATAAGCATCATAAAATCATTAAAGTGCGATCATTCATTTTATTGTTTCACACCTGCTGTTTGCCTTTGTGTATATTTGAACATCAGGAGTCAAACGGTTAATTGTGTCACTCTTGGTCAATTGGACATAAAGAAAAGTGCTTGTGAAGGGTGAAGTTGGAGAGCAGAATATCGTCCTCCTGGCTCCACATGTCTGTTTTCACTAAATTTGCCCGAGGTCACATTTGCTCACCCCTGGAGTGGGGAAGAATATAGTCCACTAGTTCTTACCCCTCGCCTGTCACCTTCCTCTCACCTTTCTACCCTCTGTTTTATTAGCCGTGGCCCTGAAGACAGGCTAAGACTCAAATCCCCCTGCGATCCCTCAAGCTCCTCCACTCACGGCCGAGGTGCTCTCTTGCACTCAAAGAGGTCAGGAGCAGGGCTGCTTCGGCATAATTACACCTCTGATCACTGCCTCCATCCCCCACAAGCCTTTGCAGCTCTGGGTTACCAGGGCATCCATTTCCAGGAAGCAGATGGTCTTAAATGTTGAGTATGATTTGCCAGAAAAAGGTGAGCGAGGTGTCTTTAAAGGCTTAGAGAGCCCCGGCGGTGAATCTCTTTTGGGAAAATACCAGACCATGTTCAGGGCTTTTTCTCCCCTTTTTCTCCTGGCTGTTAAGAAGTTAACTCTTGGAAGGCTCCAGTTAGGTAAATAAATGGTGTGCAGTAAATAAACTCACATTTGGCAAATTAGGAAAGTGGGCTCCCAAAACACTGCGGCTTCCCCCGTAACTTCCAAGCAGACACTCGTTTATTCAAAATCCACTTCACTTACTGCGTGTCTGTATACAGTATTTCAAAGGAAACTGCCATACATGCACATCATTAGTCTAGCCTTCCAGCACTTTGCACCCTTGCCCCCCTTGATCCCCAAAGCACTGCTCTCAAAGGATTTCCTCAATGAATGTTTCCTGTCTTTTTTTTTTTCTCGTTGCAGATTTTTTATTGCAGTGATTCAGGCTCTCAGACAGTCTTGCCAGTCTGTTTATAATGGTATCTATAGAGCGGGCTCTCCCTTTCACAACCCCAATCCCCAGCACACCTCCCCCTGCAGCCCTAATGAAGGCTATGAGATAGTGTATGCAGGTCATGCTCGGCTGCTCGTCTGATCGGCACAGGGAGAACAGTTACTTTCCCTGAATGCCAATTAACCACGTCCCCCAAAATTTCCCACCATCATTAGCTCCAACAGCATTGGCACAGAGGGTGCAGGGCTTTGGCCAAGTGCGTCCCTCTTTCACACCAGTAGATAGAGACAGAGAGAGAGGGGGGGATGGGGTAGGGGGTGCTGGGCCGTCTTGGATACAGTAGACTGCGGAGAAGGAGGGCTGAGTTCATTTTTCTTTGACAAAATGAGGCTGATGTGTCAACTGAGGGAAATATTCTGTTAAAGAGAGAGTTTAAAGGGTTGGAAGAGGGGGTGGGGGTGGGGTTGCATGAGGGGGGAACGAAAATTTGGATGGCAAAGAGAATTCCCAGTTTGGGATTACTGTACGGTTTTTAAAAGCGCCAGTGGGATTAGCCTCCTCCTCTGTGCAGCAGAATTGGGTAAAGGGCACTTTCATCTCTATCAGCATGCAGCTCAGGCAGAGAGGCCATATTATTCCCTTTCATTTGGGTGTCAGAGAGATGGCTGCCGCTGCTGCTGCTGAGGGCGGTGGAGGGTTGGGGTGGTGGTGGTGTGTCTCTCTCTGTGTGTGTTTGTGTGTTGTGGGGGGGTTGTTGCCTGGATTTCAAACACAAATGCTTTGGCACAATCTTTAAAAAGCGTCTCCACACATCTCTCTCACTCTCTCTCCACTGGTTCCCATCAGCAAGGCCTGATGACAACAGCGGATACGAGACGCCGGACGGCCGCTGCTGATGCTGTTTCGTCAACGAAACAGAGACCTGACTTAGCTCTTTTCTACGCACTCACCATTCATCAAGTACAGTCCCCACGTCTCAATATATTTTGTGCGAGGTTTAAAATGAATAAATAAAAGCACTCACACAGCTATACCACCAAATCAAAAGTTAGAGAGGAAAAATAAAATAAATAAATAAATAAATAAGTCATGAACATTTGTCATGAATAATGGACAAGTTGGCTTGGCTTGGAAGCACATGGAAATGCAGGTTATGATTCAGGGGATCAATATTTCATGGTGAACATCTGTCTATGTATTCCTTTTTTAAACCAATGCATTGTGAAGTTTTTACAAATGATTATCTGGCAGCAGTGTGAGTAAACAAGCAATGGATAGAGTGAAACAAAGATGTTAAAGTGGAGGGAGGCAGAGAGGAAAAAAAGAAGGTGTGACAGAGAGATGAGGGAGGGAGAGAAAAAGAGCAAAACAGCAAATAATTTGTGCTCCCTTGCCAAGTAAATGAAAAATTCATATGAGCGTTCTGTGTTATCATTGTCAAGTGTGTGGGGAAAACAAAACGGAGGGACAAAACAATGGGGAAACAAGACAATGTGGAGGTACTCAAGGGGGAATGGGGGCAAATGAAGGGGCTTTAAAAATGGTGTGTGTGTGTCTGTGTGTGTGTATTCATCTGTTTGTGTGTGTGTCTGTGTGTGGTAGGGGATTTGTGCCAGACGCTTGCCTATGGCCCCTCCTAGTGCCTGCTTCCAGCCCATTTGGATGGGGCCAGGCTTTGGACAGGACTGACATTCCTCAGCAGCTTATCCATGGGCATTCACAATTAAAGGCCCTAATAGGCACTTACACAAAAGTGCTCTCAGAAAGCGGAAACAGAGACAGAACACTCAAACCTCTTATGTCAAAAAATTATTTTGGGACATTGGCTCAAAGACAGGAGAGGGGAAATGGCTGATGTGACGCTAAGTGGAAGCTGTTGTTCTCTGATGTTATGGACTTCTTCAGAGAAATGTATCCTTGTTTTGGCTCTGCGTGAAGGCCCCCTTTTTCCCCAAGTATTTAATGTCTCACTGAAGGCTGCCGATTTGGGATTAGGAATGTTTAATGTTCCGTCATGAAATTTCCCCTTTGGAAGTACCATATGAAAAGGCAAATAATCATATTAAGTCACTGTGAATGTTTCAAATGCTACCAATTGTACATACAGTGTCACAGTGTTAACTCGATTTGATTGCCACTGATAGCCATAGGTCAGATGCTGGCGCTGTATGGCAATTACATGCTGTGTGTTTTGACAGCAAGGGTTGCCCACTGGATAGAGCTAGGCATCAAGGCCAAGGAAGGCTGTGTGAATTTAGGTCAGTTCAGAAGGTGCTATGGGGACATTGTGGCTGGTGGAAGGCAGTTGTACTGACATTGTTCACTCCCTGCATACCGCGTGCCCTACATGAGTTTAACAGCACAGCACACACACACACACACACACACACACACACACACACACACACACACACACACACACACACAGAGAGATAGAGAGAAAGAGAAAGACATTTTATATCAACCTGTGTTTGGACCAGAAACTGTTGAGAAGTTGAAAAGTCAAGAAGATTTTGTGTTCTCTGGCCAGCCAAGGGAAAGTGCTCTGAGCAAGACTTAAGGCATTAAAGTGTGCCTATGTGATGTTTGAGGCTGGAGAACATGCCTGCTTTTGGCCTCTTTGATGGGATCCGGTGTCCTGGCACTGGCTTTTGTTCCAGCTCCCCTAAGAAACATGCAAGACCTTTGAGTGGGCCCCACTAATGCCCTTGACTCTTTGAGAGGCTCTTCAGCCGTGCGTCATCATGAATGAATTCCCTGATTAATGCATCACAAATCTTCTTAATCAAACATCTGAAAATCAAACCAATCTCAAATGAAGCAAGCTCAATGGTGTGTTAATGAATAAACATGTTTGTTTGTCTGCAAGCATGTGTGTGTGTGTAAGAGTGAGAGAGTGGACATGGTTGTGGTAGGTGTCTGGGACTGAAGCGCTACAAGACAATTTGGGGGATTTTTCTCCACCAGCCTGTCTCAGCAGACTTCAATGACACACAGCAGTCAGCCTGTTTGAATGTCTGTGGAGTTGAATCCCTGGCGCGTGGAGATTAGTGGCCATTGAGAGGCAACCAGGGGCTGTTTCTGCAGTTTACCAAAAGAGACTGGAGACAAAGAATCTGTACAGCCCTCAGTGCATCATCTTGAGAAGAAAGTGCTTCTGTGGTGAGGGTAATCTGTTCACCACTCAGCTTGACGACAAACAAAGAAAATCCCTTTTTTTCTTCTTTCATGATGTCATTATTAGCCATTCAACATTATTAAACACTTTGTTGTCATAACAAATTTTAAGCTGAACAAGTTGAGTCAAATACACAGCTGGTAGTTGGAGTGCGATAGGCATGTTGACATTTGATAGGTTTCGTCCTGAAAAAAAGGGGCTAATCCAAACCTCACGTAGCCTTTGTCGTTGATTAGCAGCTTGAGCACTCTGTCTCACAATAAAAGAGGGGGAAAGAGAAAAGGATAAGGAAAGAACAAAGGTGTTTTGTTTGTGCTCCTCTTGAGGTGTTTTGTTGCTAAATGATGGAGCGAGTGTGCATGACATCATGTAGCAGGCTAATCCTGAGACTTTCGGAGTGGGCTTTGGCCTTTCGACGCGGTCCTGTGTGTGTCACCCCATACCAGACGCCCGGCTTCTTTCAAGGACATCCTGGGAAACCTGGAAAAGTAATTACATCATTGTGACCCAGGCTTTCAGCACTGTAACTCAGGGCCTGTGGGAAAAGCCTGGCAGGAAGGAAGAGGATTGCAGGTGTGTTTGGAATTGAACAGATGAACGGATGAACAGAACAATGGAAGAGAGGCCAAATGGAGCAAAGGAGTGAAGGTGTTGTGATCAGGATTTAGCTTGGGGGGGGGGCACAATATCCGACTTTTTGTTAAAATTTTGTATAATATTTATTGATGAATGATACAGTATACATGTTTACTGTTGTATGTTTTTTTGTGAGTGTGTGTTTATTTGTATGTGTGTGTTTAATCAGGGATTCTTTTTATCAAAGAACCTTGTGTACTTGCTCTGTTCTATGAAGCAGTGGGGATCAAAAACACAAGAAATGAAAGCCCAAGGGAATAGCCACCACTGATTATTTTCATCAGCTGAATGCTCTGCAGTCCAACACACACACACACACGCACGCACACACACGCATACACGTACGCACACATAAAGACACACACACACACACTCGCACACACACACACTTGCACGCATGCACATGCGCACGCACACACACAAAAACACACGCACGCAACACACACACACATGTGCGCACACACACACAGCAATATAAATATGAACACAACATTGTCTAGCTGTGAGAATGCAGGAGCCCTTAATCCTATTCAGGCACCCATGTTTACACGCTTAAGGAGAGGTCACAGTTGCACTTCAAAGAACACATTAAACTGTTTCTATTCAACTGTGACAGACTCATGATGGCCAAGCCTGTCCATTTCGGCAAAACGCCTCAACAACAGCCATTGTCCCCATCCCAGCATGGGGGCCAAATAGTAGCCTAACGGCACAGGAGTTTGGGACACATGCTGTCTGACATGTTTTCATGTGCTCATACCATGTCATCTAAATGTATGCCTTTACAGCTTTCACATATGATGGACGGTTGAAAAGGTGCTTGGCCCCCAAAGAGAGTTTTCACCAATTAGCTGTGGTCAAACCTTTGCCCATGTCATTGATGTTGGGTATGTGTTTTAGATGGTTTTCCATGTTTTCAATTAGTTTTAGTTTAGCAAAGGTGCCTCTAATTTATTATGGCACAAAAAAGCATTTTTTTCCCTTTTCTACCTTTTGATCAGTAGGCTAAAATGGCTGGGGTAACTTAGCTATGAAGCTGTGTGCTGTACTACTGTAGTTATTATGACTCCCTCCAACAATCTCACATGCAAACATTTGCAACATTTGGGGTTTGCACTTCAGAACACCTGGCAAATGGTGAGTGTAGACTTTTGTGTTTTATTCAGTTCAGTAAAGTCTTTATAATAAGTACATTTTAACTGTTCATATAATTTCTACATTTCAACTAGTAGCATTTGGAATAGGTCACTACATCTCAGAACAGCCTGCAAGAGATAGCTAAGAAAGTAGAAACTATAAACCAAGTAGTGTGCAAGTAGCCTGAAAAGTTGTGGGTTCAAATCCCAGCTGCCACTGTTGTGCCCTTGAGCAAGGCACTTAACCCTCAGTTGCTCCAGGGGAGACTGGCCCTGAACACTTGAAAGCTGATGAGTTGTAAGTCACTTTGGATAAAAGTGTCTGATAAATGTAAACTTACACACTATTCAGTAAGTCTTTGTATAGGATGAGGCATGCTGGTCCCCTCCTAAGCAAAAGTGATGGTGTTATTAATTGATGACAATATAATGGAGCATTATGCAAACAAACCTTTGATGCCCTGGAATATGTGCACCTTTTCCAAATCATCATTGCACATTTCCAGTTTATTTGTTGATGTATTTGTTGAGGGTCTAACATTATTTCTATATTGTCCAAAATAAACTGAAGTCTCTATTGTATCCTGTTATTTTTTAAAATCCCAACAACACTACAATATTACAGAGTGGGAAGTAGATGCATGTTCATCCTTCTAGTAAATGTGATCATGTCTGTGAGAACATGTGCTTTGAATGTGCTGGAGTGATTACCACCGTTATTTATGAACTGAGGTTTTTGCTGTAAGTGAACCAGCGCAGCAATTACTGATATGTCTCTGTGTCATTTATATCCTTCATTTGTTTACTAGTCAGCTCTACTCCTGGCACTTCCTCTATGACATTTTGCAGGGCATGTTTGCCAGACTGTTTCTCTGCTCTGGATCTGCCACAAAGAGTAAAAACTGGGAACGCACAGGTCTATTCCACTTTGCACTTCAAAGTCACACCAGAGAATTTCAAAAGCTGAATTTCAAATATTAATGAAAAAAATCTCACATAGACCCATGCGTTTGAAGAAATGAATCATACCTATGGCAAGCTCAAGATGTCAGCCAATTCATTTGTGAAACCATAATATGCAGTTGTCTTTTTTCTTCTCTGAAAGTGATATGGAAGATCTGCTGTCACACGGCTGCCCTCCCCTCTCCTTATCCTCTAAGCCTGAATATTAGCATGCATTTCTTAAAGGTTTGTCTGGGATAGAGGGGGTAGTTTCACCAGTAGCGGTGTCCCGTTGCACATCTCCCTGGCAGATAGATGATAAGAGCATCGCTTTAACAGTGGACATATGTTCCTCTGAAATGGATCAGCCGTAATACCATTAAACAAAATGTGATTACCGCCAGAGACTTTTCCCCACAATTAGGCATCAGGTTACCAGCTGATGAGTTTGTCACTGATTTACAGAAAGCTCTTTGGCAGTGGCCAATATCAATCGTCTTCCCTCCCCAGTCTCACACTTTTGATTTTTCTGTTTGATCTGCCCCCTCCCCCATCCACTCTGTTCATTTTTTTTTTTTTTTGGTGATGAAAGGTCTTTCATTCTTTCTTTCGTATCTCAGTCTCTCTCACTCTCTCTCTCTCTCTGTCTCCCTGTGAACATGTAGAATCTCCTCAAGGCAAAACTAGACATTTGAACCCTCCTGTATCTGCATATCTGCAGTACAGGGCTGCTGTGTTAACCCTGCCATATGAGCTCCATCTGCTCCCCTACAGATACAGTGCTTAGACAGGACTGGGGCCTTCACTCACACTAGCTGACAAATGTTTTGTACAGAGCGTGCATAACTGAACTGAATGGATGAAACGCCAAACCTAAATAGCAATACAGAATAATATACACAAATGTGAGGATTTCAGATAGTGTGGATTGTGTGCTTCACTCATTGATCTTGTATAAGCAGGGGTCCCTCCACCTGACTGAAAAGTAATTGTTTCCATTTTCTCATAAGGCCATAATTGCCTGAGGACCTGTACCACAAATTACTTTTTTAATATGCATATTATTTGTCTTTTGATAGCTTTTATGGATGAACTTGTTTGCAGGAAAATCCCTTTCAAACATGTCTGCTTCTTAAATGTGCTCTAAAATAAAAATAACACAATCTCTCTTGGCAGTTGTCTGGGTTGGTTATGGTAGCTGTAGCCATCAACCTTCCTGTTTCAAAGACTGTTTTCCAAGCTCCACAGCCATGCAGTAATCAAAAGAGCAGAGCACTTATTGTGAATATGCAGAAAGTGGGGGCATCCTCCAGACAACAGACACACAGTCATCAGCACTGCCAATAGTGGCCACATGAAAGATGGCCTGGTCTGGAGTTCATTGCTTTTGAGACTTATGAAACATGAGGCGCTCTAGGAGCAGCATATATGTCCCACCAAGACAACGATCAGCCATAGCTCAGACTCAATCAATCCATTGGCAGGGAAATATGCTGACTTTTGGAAAATACACAGAAAAGAAAAATCCTTGCTCCTGACACAACATTATTTTCACAAGCCCATAAAAAATAATGACATTTGCAATGACAGGGTAAGAATTCGTAATGGGCAGTTAGGCGAAAGTGACAACATGAATTACACGTTGATTAGTTTACTGAGTAGAGGGAATGGATCTGATCAGTGCACATTAATAAACAAGAGGATCACTTCTCTCCTTTGTCTGAAAGGCCCATTTGTCTTCTGTTAGAAAGACAAGGATATCGCCACATTATTGGAGCCAATCGTAGTCCTGGACATCCACTTTTACAACATCTGTTATCATTAAAGTGTCCATTCTAGTTTGCAGAGCTACTACAGTGAATACATCCATGCCCATAAGCTCACAGAACTGAGCCCAAGCCAGTAGTCAAGTCAAGTCAAGTCAAATTTCTTAGCACTAGTGCTGTAGTAGACATATTGTACAAACATGCTAGTTTGTGTTATTGGACTCAAAGGTGTACTGCAGGTCTTCATCATTTTAGAGACCTTTGATACATAGCCTTGAATAACACTTGAGTATGACTACCTTGTTCTTTCATCTGTTGTCACAAGAGGTGATTAGGAAATTGAGCTGCAGTGATTTCAAAGGTGCGCCATCTTTTTTCCCTTCAGGCACATGAAAGAGTCATTTCAATCATGTCCGCTGACCATTAGCTTCATCCAAATAATGCAGTACATTTCTGATGATGAAATCTCTGCAGATGAGAATGAAATGGGACAAAAGGGTAAAGAAATATTTCACAAACAACAAACAAATAAATGAGGATCTCTGTGCTTTGAATGGTGTGTGAAGTCGGCACATTCCCTGCTGATGTTTTAGTGCCTCTGGCTGTTCCCAGCCTTAGCTGCCAAAGATCAGATTGCCCAAGGCTTGCGTCGTATCCCCACCCCCTTCCCACAAGCACACAGCACACACACCCATGCACACCAGAAGTGGTGAGAACAAGGTAGGTACGAAGGGGATTACACACACATTCAGGGAGCTACAGAGTTATAGAAAGAGAGAAAGTGTTTGTGTGTGTGTGTGTGTGTGTGTGTGTGAGAGAGAGAGAGAGAGAGAGTGTGAAAGAGAGAAGGAGAGAGAGATTTGAGGACGCACCACCTCAGGCATCAGGTGTGTGTGTGTGTGTGTGTGAGAGAGAGAGAGACAGAGAGAGAGAGAGAGAAGCAGGAGGGACTAGTGAGTGGATCACTTACTCTGGGCTGGAAGTTCTTAGTCTTTGTTCACATCAAATTCACATGCTTTGTTCCCTCCTTCAGGACCACTCTCATCTCATGTTACAATGTGCTATAGGAAAACAATTTCTCTACAGACTCCCAGTGAAACTGCTGTGATCTCATTTAGGTTAAATATTTTAACACTCTTTAACTAACGAAAGCAGTAATACAGATCATCAGATTCATTCTCTTTTTTTGTGATTAGATTTTTATCATTCTGTCTAAACAGCATATCAGCATATGGATAATTGGTAAAAAGAAAACAAATTGAAAAAGGAAGAAAAACACAGAGCAACATTCAGCAAACTCATAATCAGATACATTTTTTAAAATGACATTTGAATTTGTTTTGATATGTTGGGATAACCTAACCAGTATTTTTTTAGGCAGCAGTAGCTTACTGTCTGCTGGGAAATGTCCTGTGACCAGAACTATGAAAGGTCTGAGTCCAATCAGTTCAGTCATGCCATATATTTTAAAAGGTCGTGCACCAAAAAATAAGTAATCTTCCATTCACCTATATAACCAGTCCATGACACCATAATCAGTCATTCTTGAGATTAGGGACAAAACATGTTCTCAAGGAACTGTAAATTAAAAAGGACACCAAACGTTTAGTCTTGAGGTTCTGTGTATGCTCATGACATTAATGTTCACTTAATTTGTGAATGAATTGAATTCTTTTGGTATTAATATTGTTACATTTATTGCATTTTTAACCACTTTTCCAATGTTTTGAGACCTCTTTTGAGACAACACTGAGACCTCTTGAGAGGACAGGATAAATTGCATGCACTTCCAGCATGCCGTGGCAGTATTTTAACAAATAAGATCAAAGGATTTTGAAATACATTCAATTAAGTGAACTTAGTTTTATTTTCTATAAAAAAGTGCCTATCCTCACTTTGAGAACTGTGTCAGTATTTTTTAAAATCCTGAATAAATCAGACATATTATGGTAAACTGAAAACCTGAGGGCCATTTATGTACTTCCTGCTTTTGGTGGATGCAAAAGTAGTAAAGGTGGAATTGTAAAATTTCATTTTCTAAAATATTTTGAACAAACTATGTTGGCATGATTGCAGTCACAGCTTTCCTGTGTCAGTTTAACACTGTCATACGATTATGATAATCTTAGTTATGAATCATTGAAGAAATACTGGCATTTTAGCCATCTGTCTAGTGAGGAAAAGCAATGTGCCATCAATGTAAAGTCTTGAATAAGATGAAAAAAATTTTAATTTAAATATTTAGTGAACTCCATCAGGCATCAACTCCATCAGATTTCGACAGTTGACAGTTTACTGATTGAGTTTAAAGGTCCTCCTAAAAACTATTTTTTATAATGGACAACCAGAATGGACAACCCCAACTTTACAAGGAGGCATTTCTAATACTCCCTTTCTACAGTTCTTTGTAAACATTGTTGTGTTTATCAGTTCTGAAAAACAAGGTTTTTCTGCTTTTTTAGAAAAAAATGTAACTTTTTGTTCAATTCACTGTTTTGTTATATTTAAAAAACGGAATATTTTAAAACTGGGTCAAAGAGAAAAAAATGATAACATAAATGTCTAAAATGCATTTTATTACTTTAGTCTGCTAAAGGCCCTCATTCATTACATCTCTCAGGACTTAACACTGCTGTTGAATTAATCAAATTAAAATAAAATTAGCTTTTAAGTGCTAGACGGAGTTCACACAAATCATATTATGATGTGAACAAAAGTTGCTTTTAATGAAAATGAAATTATTACATTGAAACCTGTTCCTTTACATGGTTTGGTAGCTGAGATGTGTTTATACATCTGTCTACTAAAAATTCATGAATCATTATATTTTTTGGGAAGATTTATAAAATAGTTTTGTCCCTTATCTTAAGAAATCCTCTCACCCAGACCTATCTGAATTTGTCCACACTAATGCATTTCTGGGTGTGACTAGTGCTATGAATTTCCCAGTTCAGCTTCCATCTGTGCCTCATCATTTTGCATCCCATGTGCATGGTTGGGCTCCCCACGGCTGTCATCTCACACTGGCAGATAGATTCTGTATTTATGCATATAATAGTATATTCCATTATTTCCAGGGTGAGGGTCATTCTTGTCATCAATAGTGACCTGACAAAGGCACATTGTGAGTCCTGACAAAGAAGAGGTATCCTTGGTGTTTGACCAGTAAACATAATGGATTCCACCGTTGGATTCCACTCTGACTCTAATCTGTGTGCACTGGCTAAACAGTGTACACGAAGGACAAGCTTATCTCTCCAACCAAAATAGTGTGCAAGGAAAGGTGATAATTCAATCTTTCACTCCACATGTTTAAAAGAAACAAATTTCCATTCTATTATGTTCAGCTTGTGTCTTGTTGGATCAGAGTTTGGAACACAAATGTTATTGGATTCTGGAGCATAAATCACCTAAGTCCTTACACCTGCAAGGTGAGAATGCCAGCCAGCACACACACACCCTTAGCTATTTGTGTCCATGTGTGTGGTTTGTTAAGACGAAATAACAGATTTGTGTAGCATAAAGGAGAGGGGCCTAAACCTGTTAGTACACTTGTGCATGTCTGCACGCTCATACTCAACTAGTTGCAACATGTCCACTTTTGATGTTACTCAACACTCTATCAAGAGTCCTCCCCTCTCCGCTAGATTGTGGTGAACCATCAACGTTTCAGAGATAACAATAATATTAATGGAAAAAAAGATTCAATCCAACCCATGTCAGTCTCTGCACTGTTCTGATGCTTAGACAAATCCCAATTCCTCTGTAAAATTCAAACAGCAGTAACCCTGCTATCTGTGTTTTAACTGGCACGGGCACCGACGGCGGTGTTCCCTGGCTGAAGGCCAAAGCTATTCATTCAGATGGAATTTTACAACACACCCATGTTATTTCACCTCTGTTGTTTTGAAGTTGCAGGAACAAGGCGTCCAGACTTCTTATGGGTGAGAAACAGAGAGAGAGAGAGAGAGGTTTGGGGCAGCTGTGTACCTGCAAAGGTAGTATTCATGGAATTGCCGGGGAGACACCAAGGTGCCAAGAGTGTCCAGGCTCACGTGGATACCTGCGTGCAGAGTTGTTTACTGTTAATATCTGGCAGGTTGTTGGTGTTGCTACTGCCACTGTCATGGAAAGCAGTGACACAGTCCACAACAGAAGTGAGCAAACCCCTGAGCAACATAACTTACATGTCAAATGCTTCAAAATGGTGAAACCTTCACATAATTACAGCATTTGTAATTTAGTAGAGTCATGAACTATGAAAAATAACTACTTTGAAAAGACTGTGTTGGAAATACAGACCTGAAGGTAGAAACATAATACAACAAAACACTCAAACGCTGAAGTCAAAAGCAACATTTCCCAGTACCTTCCCTGTAAGAAAATGGATATAAAATGGCCAGGTCAATGATGCATCTTGGCCCTGCATATCAAATGTTTATCAGAGGAACATTTTACAGTAAAGGATGCTCAAGGACAGGTGCACCACAGAAATCATCCTCTACAAATCATGTCACAGACACTGTGCTACTTGCACAGACAACAGACTCGGGTAAGTGCTAGAGATTTTCCCCAAGTGTTATTAGTGGAGATCAGAGTTTCTGTGAGAGCACACACAGTGTGAAGGACATGGCATACTCTCTCTTGGGTGGTATCCAAGAGAGAGAGAGAGAGAAAAATCTTGCTTGTTCTTTGGCACAAAACTGATGGATTGAACTTTGCTAAAGAACATGAATTAAACCCTGATGAATATTAGCAGCACATTCTGTGGTCAGAGGGGACAAAGATGAATTAGCTGGGCTCAGATGAGTCCCTGCATGTTTGGAGTGAGCCTCCAGGACTAGCAGAGTACATGTATAGCCCCACCATTTTAGCATGAGGCGGGGAGTGGGATGATGTATATGGTATATGGACATCGGTAAGTCCAATGGGTACACCTACAGTGATACTAAGAACACTGGCAAAATCAAGAGAAAAATTCTATTGATAAATCATATGTTCTCATGCTTATTTTTATATATGGTTTTGATATATGGTTTGTCATTTGTTAGTAAGAGTACCCCAAGGATCTGTGCTGGGGCCCCTTCTCTTCGCCCTGTACATCACCTCACTGGGCTCAATTATCCACTCCCATGGCTTCTCGTACCACTGCTATGCTGATGATACCCAGCTCTATCTGTCCTTTCTGCCTGATGACTCCACGGTGTCAACACGGATCTCGGTCTGTCTCTCTGATATATCTGCATGGATGAAAGGACACCACCTCCAACTAAATCTCTCAAAAACTGAACTGCTGGTCCTCCCAGCCAAACAAGCTATACATCATGACATCAGTATCAAGATCGACTCCCTGTCTGTTTCTCCCACCAAAGTGGCAAGAAACCTAGGTGTCATGATTGATGACCAACTGACCTTTGCAGATCACGTTGCCTCTGTGGCTCGGTCGTGCCTTTTTTCCCTATTCAACATAAGGAAGATCAGGCCGTACCTAACCCAACACGCAATCCAGCTCCTGGTACAGACCCTATCTCTCGGCTTGACTACTGCAATGTCCTCCTATCAGGCCTACCAGCCTGTGCGGTGAGACCGCTACAGATGATCCAGAATGCAGCTGCACGTCTGGTCTTTAACCAGCCAAAAAGGGCACACGTCACACCTCTGTTCATTGAACTCCACTGGTTACCCTTGGCTGCTCGCATTAAATTCAAGGCACTTATGGTGGCCTACAGGGTGAATGATGGCTCTGCTGCCATCTACCTGAATTCTATCTTGAAGCCCTATGTCACCCGACGACCGCTTCGCTCCTCTAAGGAACGTTTTCTAGCACGGCCAACACCTTGTGCAGGTCAATCCAGACTCTTCTCATATCTGGTTCCGCACTGGTGGAATGACCTCCCAAGTGCTACCAGATCAACTGATACCCTCTCCACCTTCAAGAAACTCGTGAAGACACAGCTCTTCCAAGAATATCTCCTGGCGTAAACTTTGAGAATGCACTTAACAATTTAATTTCTCTGCACTATTGCACTTTCAACTTAAAATGGTGCAGTTTCTATGTTAGCAATATGCACTCTTGTTTGTTCTTTCATTGTGTTGTAGCTTCAATGTTATCCTCTTTTGTAAGTCATGAACTATTGCGTGATGAGTGCATAGTTTCTGAATGTATAAAGAAATGTTATTTATTAGGCCTATAATTAGTTTTTTCTCATGAAAGGTTTATCACAGCAACAAGTGACTATTGTCATTGGAAAGTTCATATCGGGCAGTTTCACCTGATATGGGGATGGTATCTGTGTGCCTGGAACTCCGCAAAAAATTGAACTGATGTGAGTATGTTAATATAGCCTTTGCACTTAGGTGAATCAGGCTGGAGTTAGGGCAGATTTTTTTGCATGAGAAATTGGAGGTGTGGTGTGAGGGCGTGTGAAGGCTGTCAAATGTGTATTTCACGCTTACTGCATGAGAGTTGGCAGCCCTGCATCTGGAGCAGGCTATTAGAAACTGAAACCAGAGAAGACCAGAGCACACATTGGTTTGCACCAAAAAAAATTCTTTGTGATTCTGTGTGCTCTAGTCTTTCCTAGGTTCAGTCAGGAGAAGCGGCCCAGTACAGGGCCTATTTTGTAAGCCCAGAAAGGCTTGGCAAAATAGGTTAATCTGAAAATATATAATAGTATAAAGTACTAAAAATGTAAGATTTGAATCTAAGTATTGAAAGACGTACTGACATGCAGGTCCTATTTTGGGTGTATAATTCCAAAAATGACTTCTCTTCACTGAACATTGTTGCATTTCTGAAGTTCCAGATAATGTGTTTTGAATAACGCATCTTTTTTTCACAGAAAATCTTATCACTTCATATGTACAAAATTCACTGTGCCACGGTACCAAAATCACATACAGTAGTTTCGTTCTGATTTTTTAAACTTTGCAAAGTCACAAAGATGCAAAACAAATGTCATTTCAGGACAAAAGGGGATATGAAGGACTAATGTGACTGTAAAGTGATGTGATGGACAAGTCTGTGTAAGTGCCAGACAGCGCATGTCACATAACAGACTTACCTATGGCCTGTGTCCTAATTTAATACCTGTTGTCATGGCAACTGAACATACACTCAAAATATGCACTGCCAAGGGAGTACAGTTATTCTTTTCAGGGTCTGAACTCTCAAGTAATCAAATTAAAGTTGCATGTTGTGATGGCTTCACATAGATTAACCTGCATTTCAATTAAAATCCATTTAATTTTCGGCACAGCTCAATGCCTGAATGACACAGTGGTCCGATTCAATTTGATTAATGCTGTGTGTGAAATATAGACTGCATATCAGTGACTCACAATGGCAACACTGGAAATTGTTATTGAGAAAAAACAAGTGATGAAATGATGAATTCAGGCAGCAATTGAATGGCAGATAAATACAGCTCCTGATTGATGTCTTTGTTGTCCTCTGTGTCAAATGGTGTTGAGGGCTTTGAACATTTCAAATCCTTGTCTGGGCTGCGACTTAGCCAAGATGAACTTAGCTGAGTGACTCATGTGTAGGCTACTATGGGCATGTTATTTTCATTGCAAAAGTGTGACAAACCCCTGTGTTGTAAACATGGTGGTGAAACCTGTGAATCTCTCTCTTTCTCTCTCTCTCTCTCTCTCTCTCTCTCCAATGACGTGTTTCTCAACAATGAAAAAGCACCTTGTCTAGCCAAATGAAAGGCATGAATGCCAAGCATATCACCTCTTAGTCCCAAACTTCATATTGAGTAACATTCTAGTCTGTAACAATATCAGCAGGGCAAAGTATGAGAGTGTAAAATTCCACTCAGTATCTCATCATGATCAGTGACAGAGCTGATTCAAAGATAAGAAAGCACTTGATGAGCACTAAGATGTCTGAAAGAAACATACGACTAGTCACAAAAGTCACAATCAACTATTGTGTAGTATGATGTGGTCACAGACATGATGGCAATATAAAAGAACATCAAGTTCTTTACAACCAAGTTAAACATGATGTAATCATAGAGCAAAGTTGAAGTTGTGGCGAATCAAGATGGGATGACTGATACACCATGTCAAAAAAAAAACGAGTTTCACACCTTCCTTTCTGTAACTGTTTGTTCACCTCTGGTTAGCTATGCAGCTATTTAAAGTATTTTTGTGCATGCGTGTAGGTGTGTGTGTGTGTGCATGCATGCCTGTGTGTGTTTTGGATTGAGTGCTCAGTGACCCACATATTTCCCCAGTGCACTGATAACTGGGCCTTGTTAGCTGTAGCCTGTAAGTCCTGTATCCTAGCATAGACTAGCACAAGCTCTGGCCCCAGAGCTCTAAAAATATGGCTTCAGAAAGTATACAGCTGACTTCACTAGTTAATCCACCTATGTGAGGATTTGTGCTAATTAGAATCAGCTTGTTTAGCGAGTGGCTGTAGCAAAAACGCAGCAGGACAAATATGTAGCAGGGCATTTACATTTTCAGCTCAGCTCCCAAGGCCGTCAGCCTCTGGCCTTAGATCAGCAGCAGCAGCATGGCACACAGCCCCGCTCAGCTCTGTGCTCTCATCAGTATCTCATCATATGTGTACCCACAATATGCCTACTCAGAAAAAAAGAAAGAGAAAAACACAAAGGAGACAGAGGGAGCTTTTATGCCAGTTTGTAGCCGAGCCTTTATTCCCCTGCCCCTCGCTGTACCAGAGGGGAGGGACTGGATCAGAAAGGAGCCTCCAGCAAACACCCCAGCCCCCTCTCCAACCACCCCAGCAGATCACGTTCCAATCAAGAGCCCACACGATTTGATATCAGGCCAAAATAGCTGCAGTAGGCCTTTGAAATGACATTTCCATCATTAATGCAAGCCCATCATTTGTGATACCAGCGCACAGAAGAAAGAAATACTATATGGTGTAAAGAATATGCAGAGGAAAGAAATCGATGTTCACTGTGAAACTCAACCCGGTAAAACTTCTCTGTCTCCCTTAGTCCCTATGGCATGTATTGGGTGTGTGCAAGTGTGTGTGTGTGTGTGTGTGTGTGTGTGTATGTGTGCTCGCTAGCGCTCATGTGTGTATGCATAGCAGGTACTGCTGCAGCAGTAAATCGTTGCAGATTTGTCCCAAGGGAAGTGTGTGCTGAAGTACAGGCCTAGCAGCTGACAGAAACATTATTCAAATGATGCTCCAGGTTCTTTCTGCTTTTTTGTGCCACCATACAGAAATGTGACATTTAGCTGTTGAGTCTGAGCTAAGAGCTGGGTGTGAATGCATATGTGTGTGAACACCCCACTTTCATTTCCAGCTCAGAGATAGGGGACTGGGGACAGACACATAGTACGTCTTTCTGTGATTACTGTGTTGGAAATAAATATTTAACTTTGAGGGGCTCCCACCACTGTCAGTGGGCAATGCCAGGGGAAGAGTAGGAAAGTTGTGCCAGAATTCACCAATCACATAGCATCACACACCACTGTTCCATCACAGCACGCTGAAAAACCACACAAGAGGAAACATCTCATGGTTCAGAATGAAAGAAGCCAGGAATCAACTTGCAGTCCATTTTAGACACAGGACTGTGCTGCTCTTTTAACAAGTTTAACAGGTAGGACGCCTGAGCTGCTACTTCAGCTCTAAATATTCCATGGTGAAGAGAGGCTGGTCCCCTGTAATGCACATTGCTGTCATTTTGCCATGGGTCGTTTGAAGTGCTGGGACATGCAGGTTCCTCACAGATTAAAGACACACTCATGGAGAGTATCTCCACACCCACAGCTGGTACACCACCTGCTACAGGAGAGAAAAAAATGTGTATGTGTGTGTGTGTGTGTGTATGTGCGGGAGTGCGCATGCATATTCGTATACAGTATACTGTATCTGTGTGTGTGTGTGTTTGCGCGCGCATGCATGCATGTTTTTATACAGTGTACTGTATCTGTGTGTGTGTGTTTGTGTGTGCATGCACGCATGTTTGTGTACAGTATACTGTATCTGTATGTGTGCATGTGTGTATATGTGGTGTGTTTGTGTGTGTGTGTCTTGACAAAGAGCTGTGTAATGCCTATGGTGCAACATGCTTTCCAGGGTCATACATCAAAATCTTCATCACAGGAAGAGGGTGGAAACCAAGCTGTCAAAACTCGTAGGTGGCACAAGGCCATTTTTTTTCCTTTTTTCTCTTCCTCTCACAGACCCCACACACACTCACACACACAGGTCAATTGTCTGTGTTGTGTGTGCCTTAGCACTCAGGAGGAGCTGAGCAAAGGTCAGTTTTCAGACTCGGCACACCCTCAAGACTGTAATCGTGGCCGTGTCAACTCTGATGCCTTCCTGTCTGAGGGCGGCCATCATAAAAGTGTTGTAAGTCAGTTTGTGCTGGGACTCACTGACACACCTCTCCAGTGCCTCTTGACAGCATGGCTCTAAGGCATGTGAACAACAGATGACGACATCTACAGATGCTTTCCAGCTCACACACTTACTCCAACATTTAAATCAGGTGAATTTCCTGAAACCTGTGTGTGATTTTATGTCTTCATCACACGAATGTCCTCCTTCTGCCCTTTTGATCCTCCAGTGAGCAGGTGGAGTGGAGGAGAAGAGAGGCCCATATTGCATCTCTGAGGCCCACTCTCCTCTCCCCACCGTCAGCATAATCTCCAAACAAAGCCCATTGAGCTCCAGTGCTGCACAATGCCTTTGTTTGCTGTGCAATAGAAACCAGTTGTCCACTGCTGAGTCAATATTTACAGCCTAATGGAATGTGTTCCCTCCCTCCCTCTCTCTCCCTCTCTTGTTCTCTCTTCCCCTTTCTCTCTCTCTCTCTCTCTTTTTTCTCCCTTCTTTCCTTCTTATCTCTTCATCTGTCTCATCTATCGCTCACCCACTCCATCCCACTCCCCTACCAACCTTCTGCAAACAAATAGCAGGGAGAGGAGACCAAGTGGGAGGAGGAGGACTGGGCCTATTCCAGGATGCAGCCTGTGTGCCCGCAGGTGGGAGTGGTGGAGTGGGGTGGGGAGCATGGATGGTGGCATTAAAACGTTGTCTTGATAGATGACATAGAGACAGATACACACACACATGCACACACACACACATCTCCCAGAACACCATTTGTGGCCAAGGTCCAGTGCCAGTGGAGGGGCCGCATGTTTGGACCATGAGATCAGTGTGATTCAGAGAATGACCTCCTTTGTCGCCCAGGGAACTCAGAGGCCGTGAATAGATTACAGTAGGAATGTCTGGCACAGCTGACAATAAAAATACACATTCACACTCACACAACTAATTAGGAGCTGTGTCCATAGACACTCACACACACACACACACACACACACACACACACACATACACACATATTCATGTACTGTAGATATACACTCACACACACATACAGTGTACAGAGAGACGTCACACACAGAAACATGTACAACACGCGTACAAACACACACACACTAGCACTCCCTGTCTGCAGCAAAGCCAAAGTTCTGACATGATTGTGTACTAGGAAGGATCCTCCTCTTTTGTTCTCTGTCTCATTCTCTGTCTGTCTCTTTCTCTCTGTGTCTTTATCTTCCTCTCTCACACACATGCACACACACAGACCTTCTTTCACATGGACACTCTCTCTCTCTCACACACAAACACACACACACACACACACACACACACACACACAATCAACTTCCTCGGTTCCGCAATGGCACATACGCCTCCCTCAATGCTGCCTGATTATTTTTATTAAAAGAGTCTTTTGAGCAGATGGGAGGTTGCCATGGCTATGGATTTTGGAGGCGAGGTGTTCATCACAGGGATGTGTGTGTGTGTGTGTGTGTGTCTGTGCATGAGGGGGGTCACCCCAAGCTTGAGGTTGCTGCTTGACCTTGAGACTGACAGGAAGCATTTCTACCCACATCTCTCCCTCTGCCCTGCACCTCCGCTTCATTAGAGCTGCACTCCAGCTCCCCCTTTGCTCTGCTCACTCCCCCAATGAACAGTGTTGCACAGTCAATATTAAAACACAACTGAGCTTGGATAATGACTTGGGCTTCTGTCATCCCTCATGCTGTGTGGAGAGGCATATACACACTAATCTATATAGCAGTAATGCTTTCATATGTGCTCTAGCCTGCAGCTCTCTGATCAACTGGCTTCCCTTTCTGTGTGTAAATACAGTTTAGGAGATGTGCACTTGCAGTGTAGTTTGGCACAGATGAGGTCAGAATGGACAGCGCCTTATTGCAGGAGGAGCTGCTGTGAACACAATACAACAGGTGTGATGAAAGCCATGCAAATGATTGAGCAAGACCCTAAGTCTGAGTCATGACAATTACTGGTGAACCAGACGGAAATGACTTTTGCAATTTACAGTAAGTGAGGATTACGACAAGTGCTGGATTTGTCCTGGACGTCACATAGCACTAGTAGGCTAATAGAAGCCAATCTTGAGAAGGGATGTGCAGATCTATTAGTTAAGCCCTCCACCCACCACAGTGCTCTCCATTCTAAATGGCAGTGCCAGTTTCTTGTAGCACTATGTTTTATCTTTTCTTTAAAGAATGGAAAATCTCAGCTCAGTGCAAAACTTGAAACAATGTGAATGCTTAAGGCGCACGACATAAGACATCAAATGAGCAAGAATAACAGAGATGGCTTTAAATTTTATTCCCCTTCATTTTATTGCAGTTTTATGTATGGAGACCTTTCTCCTTATTAGATATTAATGACCCTCTGCACACAGCGAGAACAAGCGAGTGCATGAGAGAGAGAGTGAGAGTTGAAATGATTGCCTTAAATTACTTTGGATACTTAATCTGCCGTTACACTTCTAAGGGTAATTTGAAGATAAGACTGATTCTTTTCAGACATTGGAATAATTAATTATCTGTGGGCAAAAAATGTCTTTAAAGGGAATCTTAGATTGCTCATAAAATACAAAAACGCCTAATGAAATTCAGAATTATTGAATTACATTATGCTGGATTACATTATTTCGCTCCTAACTATTAGAGAATTGAGCATTAAAATAAAAAAGAGGGTATAATCAATCCTCCAGCTATTGCCAGGCCCCATGCTACATATGCTGTAGATTAGAAGCAGCTCTTAAGAGGTCTGCTAATTGCTTCAGATTAGGCACTTACTAAAGTGTCCCAAAAAAGTATCTTGAGTTGCCATTAAGTGTCTTATTAAGCATTTCAAGTGTACTTAAAACATACTGTAAATACATTAAGTTCTTCCAAAATATACTCAGTACATGCAAAACTGTACTTTTCTGGACCCTTGGCACACTTTTGAAAAGTGCACTTCTTTTTCACCTGCTTTGTTTGTTTTGTTTTTGCTCTGCCAATACCCGTCATTGCTATCCACAAATCTTCTACTGTGAAAATACTCTAGTCCCATTTGGGGAGAGCTTTCCTCTGAATGCAGGGAGACTTAGTGCCACTCAGAAATGGTATCTTCACCATGATTTCCCAGCTGCAAATGAACTGTAAAGCTTCCTGACTGTGTCTATTGGCTCCTTTCACTGCAATTGTATCATGAGGGAGTGTGCAAATTGGTGAGAGCAAGGACTGAGCGCCCTGGCAAATTTGAACGCCGTTGCGGGATGGCTGTAAGATTACAGTTTCCCCGCTGTTTTTCCCTAGCAGTGGATAATACCACGTTAAGAGCAATCACATGTTCAATCATCTCTGCATCATCTCTGACACATTCACAGTCGTGTTAACTGTGCATCACTGCTGTATGGCGGGGGTGGGGGGGTAGAATGACTGTGTCAATTGAGAGTATTGCCCATTTTAAGTGAGGAATGCCTATATTTAACACTCAGTGATGTGTTAAAATAGACTGATGTGCAGCCTTGATTTTAGAAACTGTCTTTCACCATGTTACCCAAATTCAACCATCCACCCCTTTCAAGTCCCCTCCACTCCCCCAACTCCCCCCAACCCCCACCCCTCTCCTCTGGATCTACCCCATGGGCTCTCGGCTGGGTGGAACACAGCGCGCCAGTGGATGCAGAGCGTTGCCATGGCAACTTAATAAGCCACCAGCTGCATAGGGATTGTGTGCTTGTAACTAGTGAAGCGTGGATTTTTATAGGTGATAAAAAGAAAGCAGTGTGCAGGAGGAAAAAAAGAGAATGAGAGTCGATGAAGACTTCCAGTTCAATGTTTGAATGAAATCTTTTTGTCAGGCCCGGTGACCATGCATTGTCTCTGTGTGTGTGTGTGTGTGTGTGTGTGTAATACATGCTTGGAAATGGCTCAGGGTTAAATGACTGCCAGCGAGTTGTCTTGCCAATCGCTTCCCTTGTGCTGTATGTCAACGCGTGTCCGTGACGACCGCCCATTTTTTATTCCCTCTCCTGCAATTGTCATTGGCTCGCCTGGTCGCCCATTATGTGCACCTGTCTCCCGACAGGAAATTGATGTCTGTCTCGCCATCATAGCTCAGCCGGCTCCTGCTGGCTATCTGTTGCCAAGTGTCCCTTTTCAGGCAGTAAATCATTCATTAGTGATAGCATGGTAAATCTATCATTAATTATCAGGCCTGGCCTTCACAGCAAGGCGCTGATTGATGGCCGAAGTAGCCGCAAGCGTGGCTGTTGACGCTTTAGAGAGCAGATCCATAAAAGCCAACAACATGGCAAGATTTGTCTTAGCTCGGGCTCGGCCATTCATCTCACTAAGCTGAGAGCATTCCTTTAGCTGGTTAAGAAAAACAGCTTAATCTTCATTTTTTTAAAAAAGAGACTTCCTCTATGGAATTCCTTTCAACAAGATGTGTGTGTGTTGCGCTCTTTTATGATTTAAAAATGAATCTCTTCTGCTCCCTCTCACACACATACACTCCGGGAGAAGCACAGACAGGGAGGCATATAGAGAGAGAGAGAGAGAGAAAGAAAGAGAGAATCTTTCCTCCAGGAATCTTCACCTTGCACATAATCTAATGTTTTCCTCTGAGGTTCCTACTGCTAAATGTGTGTGTGTGTGTGTGTGTGTGTGTCTGTGTGCAAATGTTTTGAATGTGTGTGTGTGAGTGTGCACTTGCATTTGTGTGGTCACATCTGTGTGTGTGTGTGTGTGTGTGTGTGTGTGTGTGTGTGTGTGTGGTGCTGGTGGTGGTGGGGGTTGGGAGAGGAGAGATGTACATGGGTGGCTGAGACGCTGTGTCTGTAAGCCCCCATATATTAATTACTCCACTTTGTTTGTATTTTTCCCCACTGTTTTACAGCACTGCTCCGAGGGGGTTCTGGTGGATAGCTTGATGTAGTGGTGATGTCATATGTTAGCTCAGTGCAGGTGATAGTGTGACTTCCCAGGGATGCTGATGACTCTCCACAGAAAGCTTTCAATTAGCTCTCCATGCTGGGGATTAGGCGTGGGCCGCATTCACAAGCAAAAACCAAAGTGATGAGCTCATGAAAAACAAGTTTTAGAATATCACTAGCGCCACTGTGGGAAACTGGGCTTCACTCTTAACAAGGAATCAATTGCTTGGCCTTTAACCAGCCTTGGAGCCAAACCGTCTTGTGTTCTACCCTTTATGCTTATTTAATCATTTCATGTGGAATTCACAAGGCTGATGCAAGCCCAGGGCTCCAATTCAATCAAAGAGAGGGAAGTTGAGCAGGAAAATAAAGAGTGTAATTTGCAAAGAAACCACCGCAGACTGTGGCATCATTACCAATGACATTACCCTAGCCTGAGCTGAGCACTCTTAAAAGTTCCACGTTTATCAAGGCTGAGCAGAGAAATCACAAAGAGAAAACTGAACCTTGAGTCTTCAAGCAGCAACAGCAGAGAGAAGACAGAAAGAGAGCTCACAAGACAGAAAGAGAGCTCACAAGGTGAATCACAATGACTTGAGGTGCAAAATATTGTTGAGTTCACCTAGAGCTCTTTGTCCAGTCTAACAGGTTCTGGGTATCTTAGAGAGGAGCCTATACGTTTGTATCCAGAAGATGCACCCATTCAGCAAGCCTTAGGTGTTTAGTCCTTATTAGTGGAATGGTTGTATTGGATGACACAAGGGCCATACGGCAGGTCGGTAATTAGAACAGGCGGTCAGAGCGGCTGTTTTGGTAGCCACATATCCGGCCAGCATTGTGGGGGGGGGGGGTTCCACATGGCCTTTATGGGTCTGTCACTGGGGAATGCCCTCTGTCAGCAGCCCTGCTCCAGTGGGGTTAGCTGGGGATGAATAGAGGGGTTATCTGAGGTGACTGACAGTGAGTGACTTCTAGCCTCTGGAGAGCATAAAAAACATGTTGTTTGCTCATTAACTCCATGCAATTTTATAGCTCATATGAAAAGCCAAAAAAGAAACTTGGACACTTTTAAGTGCACTTTGGTTCAAGACAAGATGTGTGACAAGACATGCACATGCTGAGACAATTATTATTGTTCTTTCTAAAAGGTCTTAATGGCATTGCATTAAATTACCTTATTAAAATGCACCTTGTCATTCCAGTCACCTGAATTCAAAACTGCAGTTAAAAATAAGTGTGATCAAGGATCTTTTGAACAATTAGAGAATGGCCTTTTGCATTTGTAGCTTCACATGAGTGAAAAAAGCAGACAAATTAGAATGCCTTGAGCATTTGTCTGTTCTCCTTTCTACCAAACTGCAGGTCATCCTAACCCCAGGCTATGCCATGCCTCACAGCACAGCTCAAATTAGAGTCTAATGCATCTTCAGCTATTCACACCATTACGGCAGATGGTTATGATATAGATTATCATGACAGCTAGTCAATAACACCTAGATCCTGGTTTCATAGGATTAGTCAATAGACTCGCTCCTCACTCCAGTTTATCTTTCTTTTTCTCTCTCTCTCTCTCGTTTTCTTGGTTGTTTTCTTTGTTCATCAGATAGTCAGACAAACGTTATGAATGGTCATCTCATCATGGGAACAGATGTTTAAAATGCGGGGTGGTTTTTGCTCAGAAATTGAATTCTGCAGGCTGATCAATATCAGGTTTATATTTTCAAAATATTCTGTGGATTCCTATAAATCGTTTTCTAGACCATCCCAATTCATGTCTGAATGAAATGGAATGAGGTGGTGTTGACAGCAGAATGAGACCAATTATAAAGACACTGCATATAAATACCAGGAGAGGGTTTATAAACCGCCGCATGTTTGCACTATGATGTCTTCCTCATGCTGGAGAATTCTGGAGTCTTTATTGCATTCTATTCCTAACTCTGTATGAGAGAGGAAGAGAAGAAAACCGAAATTCTCATTCATCTCTCTCTCTCTCTCTCTCTCTCTCTCTCTCTCTCTCTCACACACACACACACACACACACACACACACACAGTGAGTCTCTCACTCTGACTCTCTCATCTCTGCAGGACTCCACTGGGGCCTGCCTAAGCCCACCTGGCCTGCAATCATTTGGAGCAAAGGCAGAATGCATAATGAGTGCCTCACCACACTCGTACCAAAACATCCTCCATTCTGCTTGATCCTTCCACCCATTCCTCCCCTCAAGTTCTCATCTGTCATCACTATTGTTGGAGGAGTACTTCAGATTGTTGCAGACTTTAAATAGTGCTCCCACCTCTGTCTCTCTCTCTCTTCTGTTCATTATTTTATATTGTGACCACCTGCTGTGCACATCTTGGTGGCTGCTTTGCAATGGTGGTGCTGTAGTGTGGGCGCAGAAATTAAATGAAAATATTTCTTTTTGTGCCTTATCTCAGAATCCTAATGCTCTACAAACACCCAAGGTAATCCACACACAGCAACGCACACAGACAAGTCACAACGTACAGCACAAGGTGGAGCACGCAACGCAAAATAGTGTCTTCCTTCGTTCTGTTTTCAAACGAAGTTGTTTTTGTGTTTTGATTCTATTTTTTTTTTGTAAATGCTAATTAAAGCAAACTCCAAACCCCGTCAGAGAGCTTTAGTGCTGGAATGGTTTTAGCGAAGGCCTAGTTGTTTTTCAAACTGCTTGAGCTCTACGAGTGTGTTTTTTCACAGCAGAAGATAAAACTAAAGGGACCTCCCGGTGTTTCTCTTAAAGGCAGAGTGCTGAATGCTCTCACAGCAGGAAAACAATACCATAACAAATAATGCATGAATGTTTCACAAAGGGGGTGTTCTGTGCTTGCCTTACCGATGGGAATAAATCATCACAGTTTACTCACTAACAGGCTGGGAAAACAGACAGCACATGAGGAGAATATAGATAGAGTGCATATGTCTTTCCCCAGCCCAGCACCATCTTAATATTCAGCAGGAGATCCTTTTCCTCACTCTGTCTGACCCTCAGCTAACCCCTGATCCTTTGGAGACAAGTCCTCACCTTAGCCGTCCTCTCTCTATCCTTCTCTCTCTCTCTCTCTGTCTGCAGCATCTATGCAAAACAGAGCGCACCCAAACAAGATGTGTTCAACCTGACAGGCCTATTAAACAGAGTGGGTTTGTGCCATTTCCCAGTTATCCGAATAGAGCTGTACGTCACCTCGCTTCCCCTGATGGTTTCAAATGCATATTCTGTGTCTCATCCAGCCCATCCATCAAACCGTGCCATTAGCGTTCAAAAGGCCAATTATCAAAGTGCACGAGGCTCTGGGAGGCACGAGAATCCCACCACATCAATTTGAGCTTGACCTCATTGCAATTTGCCCGCACATTTAAGCATCATGTAATAGGTACAAGATCTTTGATGTAATTACACGTTAATGCATATCAAAGATGAGCTGCCTCAGCTCTGATCCCCTGCCTACGCTAACAAATAAGTGAAATTGACAGAATGCCTTGACCAAGAAAAAGTGGAGTGGAGAGATTGCAGAGGAAAAGAGAGATGGGAGGACAAAGAGGCAGCGTAGAAGAGGGTAGGGGAGTAGCACATGGCAAAGAATGGTGTCAATGCATAGAAATATTGTATAAAATGAAGAGGAAGTAGTATAATCTTTCTGTTTTCAATGTCTTTTTTACCCCAGTGTTATTATGCTTGCTCCATAAGGCTGCTTGTCCTCATTAATCACAAAGTGTCACTTCCTCTTTTGAAAAAGCTCCTTTGCAGACATAAAAACAAGAACATCTTTCTGCTGTAATGTTCACAGAGTTGCAGTTATGAATATCCTCATGTCACTGCTCAGTTAATGACTACAAGGAGACTGCTTAATAACCCACAACCATTCTGGCCAAGGTCACCCCTGCACTCAGCTGTGAGTATCAAGCCACAGGTGTGTGTGTGTGTGTGTGTGTGTGTGTGTGTGTGTGTGTGTGTGTGTGAGTGTGTGTGAGTGTGTGTGTGTGTGTAGGTGTGAGTGTGTGTGTGTGTGTGTGTGTGTGTGTGTGTGTGTATGTATGTTTGTGTGTCCCTAGTTATGCATGTGAGATACATTCCACCATGTGTTGCTTGGGCAAACTCTATTAAGTGCACTATAATTGTGGAGGTGTTCTCTATGGTGAATATTTGATGCTCTATTTGCCCCCCTGCCTCCGAGCGGAGCAGCAATCAGTGCAGAGCCAGCAGTGTTGACAGATAAAGCAGTGGCTCTAAGGGACCAAGCTGTGGTCCAATCATCAGGTGAATTATTCATTTAGAAGAGAGGTCAGCTCATGCTTACTCTTCTTGAGAACGTGAAGGCAAATTTGAAGATGTGAAGTGTCGACCCTTACCTAATGTCCTGGGTCAAATACTTGACAGATGGGAATTGCCTGCCAAAGGACTGTTCAAACCAGAACTCTTGTTATATGTTTGGTTTTGTAAAAAATGTATGCAGTTTGAAATCAATTGAACAACAGCTCTGAAAATCCGATTTCCCTGACTGAATGCCAAGGTTAAATACAGGTGGCAGAGCAGACGACAGGATCAGGGGGATGGTGAAATCCAAAGGATCATCTCATAGAGTCATCATGAGCCAACATTCAGTGACTGTGATTTCACTGGTCCTAAGAGGGTGCACACAACTTCTCTGTAAATTGTCATCAAAAGTCTAGAAACTCGAGAAGAGGGTAATGGCCCAGTTAGGTCCTAATAGCGTTTGTGCAGCATCTGTCAGCCCCCAGAATAGTCCTCTTGTCCTCCTCGCTGTACACTGTGATTACAGCCATTAAAGTCACTGTGTGTGGCCTGCCACGGTCTCTTTAAGCACAAGGTGTGGCCGTGTGTAATGTTTAATGTGCCATTTATATTGACCTTTAAGTTAACGGCTGTGCCGTGCAGGCAGCAAAAGGTCATTCCGCTCGATCCTCAGCACACTCTTAATGACCAGCAGTCTCCTGATGACCACAGCGGGTCGCGTGCAGCACATCCCACATCCCTTTTGGACCCCCCTCACCTTTACCTGCTCCCTTCATCATGTCACAGCCTCTGGACCTGCTACTATCTGGGTGCCTTAGTAATCATATGCATGTTACAATAAAACTTCCTTGTATCATTGTATATCTGTGTTTTCTTTCTTCTCTTTTTTTTCCTTTGTGTGTGTGTGTGTGTGTGTGTGTGTGTGTGTGTGTGTATGTGTGTTTCTGGGGGGTGCTAAAGTTCCTTGTACCCCCATTTGCCACTGGAGAAAGGGGCTGCTTCACTCTCTTGCACGAATTTAATTAATGTTAATTCATTATTGCCAGACTCAAGCAAGGCATGGTAATCTGACTTGGTAAATTATAAATCGTAAAGGCAGTCTTCATTTAAATATTTACTAATAGTCATATTAGCATGAAAAGCATAATTAAATGTGATTATAAACAATTATTAATGTAAATTAGATTTGGTTCAAATCATTTGCCATAAATCTCTAATGCACAGTAAATAACCTATTTTTGTTTTAGATAGCCTTTAGATAGCACACTGTTCTATTCTCCACGGAGATAGGTCTTCTCAGATCCATCCTATCCAGTACAATATAGCTATTTACTCATACCTCTACTGACACCATTCATCAGTTTGCACATTCACAGCTCCATCTGATATGTGTAGATGAAGGCCCACTGTTGCTTCAGCTTCGTCATCAGATCATACTAGCAGTATAATCCCAACAGCATTTCTGCACATATGAAAATGTTAACTAATAAAGTGTTAAACTGTTGTCTTTCTTGCACAGGAGTGTAATCTGTGACTAACGTGTTACAGTGGGAGTGGTAGTGGGAGAGGGGGCATGTATGGCTGAGTGTGTCATCTGATTTCCCACACCAGATCTTGGAACTAGGAGTCAAACCTGAGGGGAAGACCCCAACTGGAGCAGGAGAGTTTCTTTCTCTCCTCCTGCCAGACATGAGTGCCTAACCTTCACCTGGGTGCTCAGATGGTGTTCATTGGGGGAACAACTGCCAACATCTGTTGAAGTGTTGACAAAACTCTCAATCTCACGCTAAAAAGAACACACACACACACACACACACACACACACACACACACAGAGGCTTTGAGCAGCTGATGGCTTTGATACTGGTTGTGGATGAATGGCTGAAATACCAGGCATTCCTGTGATAAAGGAGGCGTGTTCTGACGTAAAAGAGGCCCCCACATCCCTAGCCGATTAGATAACGTCGTTTATAAGGACTGTGTTGTGTTATGGTGTACTTCACTAAGGTGGGGGCTGGTCAGTGCCATTTACAGACTTGGCAGGATGAGTCATAGAGTTCAAGAGCGGCTTTATTAATTAAGCATGCAGTACTTTCCAGAGGCCCTAAACAACACCAGTAATTTATAATCTGAACATTTCCTAGGCTCACGTAAGAGTAGGCAAGGCAAGTTTCAGTGTATATGACAGAAGTCAAAATTGTTTGTAAAAAGCTGTCTGTTAAGTACACATATCACTGTGGGGTAGGTTTTTAAAATGAACCCGAACCTGATATTACTTGGCAAGAGAGCAGATGTCCGTGGAATGCACCTGCACACTTCACCAAGTGCAAAAATGGCCTATTTCATTTTCAGTGTAACTACTTTTACCATGTCAAAATCAGGTTGACATATGTTGGCACAAAATATTTGATTCAAAAATATCCTTTCTAACTTGCACTAAAACTTGCAGCAGCTACAATGTTGTTTTTGTCCTCTGTAATTGTGTTACAGAACAGGTGTAATTTATGCTGTCTGAAAACCAACCCTGATCAAATATTATTTAAGGGGTAATGGAAGACACCGTATTCAGATGGTAGAAGTTGGTCAGCGGTGGTAATATGGCCACAACATGTGTTAGGTACACATGCCAATATTTTTACAAGCTGGCTCAGGGCCGCAGTATAAAGAGGGAGGCAGACAACAGACGTAATGGTTTACCAAATAAATATTTCTTACAGGTAACCAGTAATCAATAAATAGCAATAATCAAAACAGATGTCAAGGAGAAAATAAGACAGGTGTATGCCAGTGTGTGTGTGAGCATGTATGCCAATGTCAGTATGAAGTCAAATAGGATAAGGAAAGAGAAAGTGCAAGTGGAAAGAGATCACCAAGGGTGCCTGCACAAAGCCACAAACAGAGCAGTGGCAGAAACCTCCTCAGAAGAAAGGACAACCCCTTAAACACCTTCACACCAACCAGGTGGACACCATTGGCTAATCAGGCAAACCAAGCCTGCATTGCTTTGGCCATGCCAAGCCTGAAAAGGACACAGGGTCATAACAATATTTAATACATGTAATATATGATTGTTTTGGTCACTGACAAATTCTAGTCTCATTGACAAATTGTGATGTTTGGATGACCAACAAATTTGTATGTATTTATGTTGTATGTATCCCACCTGAGATTTTGCCAACATCAGTTTCTGGTTGTTCAGATCAGGCAAGTTTAAAATGCATTTATTAGTATTATAATTTTCAGTTTTATTTAAAATTCTTTAAGAGGTAAGGATTACACTTTATATATGCTGTATAAACATGCATTAGAGGGCTGTCATACTGCCCAACCACAAATAGTCTATTCAACAGCAAACAATCTAGTAAAATGTTTGCATAATGTACTATTATGTATGTACCAATATTTATTGGTTTAACAAATCTCTTTTATTTGCAGACAAATTCAATCCCTCACACATAACTAACACTGAGGTAAGGGACATGGTGTAATGTTCTAAAACCTTCCGTGCTCCTGAAATGCCTCAGAGGCAATATGGAGGGGCTAAAGACCAGCTTACTGTATGGCAAGACATTTATTGTTAATGTTATCAGAGTGAATCAATCGATTCTGACCGGCTCCCTTTCTTTTCTCACCATGTAGTTTTGGTTGCTGGTCAAATTTGGTCGTTCATTCTCTCTCTTTCACTCTCACTCGCTCTCTCTCACTCTGTCTCACCCTCTTTATAGCTCTCCTCCCTGCCCCCCATTACTGTGACCTGCCCTGAGGTTGAAAGTTGATTCTGGAGACCAACATGCAGTCCTGAGTGGTGAAATGCACCCTGGAGATTAGGGGAGCCAGGCAAATAGGAGTGCATCAGCCGGGGTGAACCACAGGTTGTGTCAGCCTGCGGCCACACACACACACACACACACACACACACACACCAAGAGGGGTGCAGAGTGAACATTTTCAGCACAGCTAACCAATTTCCTCCAGCATCTCTTTCAGCCTACTTCTTGTTCATTTGTCCCCCTCCCACCAACTCAGTAGTATGAAGAAAAACACCACACAAGGAGCACCACCAGCAACACAGAAGAAACTCGAAAAGAAGAAGAAGAAGAAGGAAAACAAAGATTTCATTTTCTTCTTTGTGTTGTGTCCCTGGTGCCTCTGTGTTTTTTGGGATGTGTATAATTAGGCTGGTCTGGGTGTTGGAGGCTGGCAGCTTAGCCCAGGTGTTAATTCTGTGACTCATGCTGATACTGTCACTCACCCCTGTCACCCGGATGACAATTACATCGCTCAGAGGCACAGGCGGATTGGTTGATTGGCAGGGTTATTTCCGAGGCAATTACTCTGATTTTGATTGTGTCAGTCATTTGGCTGTAGTTACACATGCCATGAACCAGAATTTGTTATGTATGTGTTTTTTTTTAGTCTATATACCTAGATATTTCCAGGGAGGGATTATGTAAAAATGTCCCACATTCTGGGAAGGTAGCTTTCTCCAACAGAACAAAAACTTCTATCTCCTCAGATATTGCCTGCTGACATGTTTTGCTGAATGTTGCATGCAGTGTGTGTGTGTGTGTGTGTGTGTGTGTGTGTGCTGTCACACATTTTCGGTTTACTGAGTTGGCTCTGTTCACAGCTGTATGTCATATGCTCCTACAAGAAACAAGTATACTATAGACTTCTATCTGTAAAGGTTTTACTTGGATTCATTCTCGAGAATGGGGAGAAACTGTAGTATTTTTGTTCATTAATAACTTACAAAATCACATAAATGTAGCACTTTTAATACACTCTAAACTCTTATTGGCAGAAAAGTCCATCACCAAAAATACTTGCTTTTGTGGTTGATATTGAGTTGCAGTTCATATGAGGTCAAAACTGGAATGATTTCTTATTTTCAAATGTGTCATGTTTGTGCAGTGTTTGTATGACTATGTTTGCACATCTCCTGCGCATCTTGGATGAGGCTGAAATGGCCTTATCCTTTTATTTGGTGCCAAGGACAACTGTGCATGCACTTTTGAACCAATGCAGTAACCATGGCAACAGAGATGCTTGCTGCTTAGATGGAGGTTATGATGGAGGCTGAGTGCCGGGATTGCTCACTCAATAGAAATCAATGAAAATAATATAGGTACCGACACCACAATCTCCAAATATTATGGTCTTGGAAAACACAGTCGTGGAGAGGATCCATTTACATTTCTCAATTGCACCAACCAAAGAACAAGCCAAGGTTTTACTCTTTTGAGCAGTCAGTTAATCAGTCAATTTAAAGCCCTAACAGAAAGATATTGGGCCTTAATCATGTTTAGGAAGGTGAGGACCCCATAAGTGGATGTTTTAAAAACACAATGTGGTTGTTCCTTTCAATATTTTGTAATTCACTTTTTGTTCTCTGGAGATATTTGAAATAATGGCTTGGACATGATGTAATACGCAATATAGTGTGTCTGGGGGGAAATGCTTCATTTGTGACAGTTTTAGACACAAAGAATAATGTGACGTGAGGTCAGTGCATGCAATTGCCCGAGGTAATATTGGGATATCATGGGGAAAGGTAAAAGCAAAGGAAGCCAGCTCCTAAGGCCAAAGAATTACATTTGCAGTTTGCGCCTGGTATTTGATGGGGTGCGTACTTGCTGTGCATATTGAAATCAAGGGCTGCTGATAGGCAGGGCAGGCTGGGGGCTCTCATCATCTAGAGGATTCAGCAGACATGCAGTCCACACTACAGAACCTCAAAGTGGAGTCAGCACACACTGCTGTCCAGGGGGCCTTGTAAGTAAACACACATGCACATGAACACACACTCACACACACACAACCTTGCAACTTTCTTGATGATAAACATCTAAAAATGGGAGTTGGAAAATACATGAGCGCCTGATGGCAAGAGGAGCCATGCTGTGGAGTGCCCTAAAACAGACTGAACATCCTCTCAGCTTTGCTTTTTGTCTTTCACCACACATAGGGAGCGAGAATCAGCCCAGACTTTAATGATTCTCTGGGCATGACTTTATATGCGTGGACACATACAGAGCATGGAATAAATAAATAGATGGTTGTATTCTATCTTTCTAGCCAGTCATTAATAAAACACTACCTGTAGTAGTGAAGATATGATTGGATGTCCTTAAAATACCTTTTGCTGTTATTCTGTTATTACTGAGAGACCCTGAACTTTATTTCGAAAGTCCAAATATAGAAGTGAATGTCCAGAGGCCCAATTCACACTAGTAGCTGGCTGAAACAAGTGTGGAGAATTTCACACCACCACCACCACTCCGCCTCCAAAAAAAGCCAAAGAGATGCCACTTTCCTCACTCCAGGCAGCTGGCCATTTTTAAAAGCGAACCAATTAGTGGGATAGTCCTCCGTCTGTCAAGTGGGCGAGAAGTGAACCAGTGAACCTCCAGCCGCCGCTGAAGCATTTTGGGATGAAGGGGGCCTGTGCACTCCACTGAAAAGGGCCCGCGCTCATCTCAGAGGGCCACAGCACAAGGACATGAAAGCACGTCATGCTCCTCAGCCAGCACACGTCAAAACACATGAAGCTTAAGCTGGCCCAGCCCCACCAATAAGAAAGGCCACTTAGTGACAAATCTCTTAAATGAGCTTCACATTTCCAAATGGATAGATGAATATGAACATTTGTAATTAGATGCTACTTAACAGTGATTTTTTTTTCACTGAGTGCTTGTCTCCTCTCTTTGCATTCGCTTGAAGTGATCACCAGGGACTGTTTTGGATGGAGGAAGGCTGAAACATTTTAGGTGTCAAAAAATTCCTCCTTGGTTGGCACCCCATGGACTCCACAAGACTGTGTGGAGTTACAATAGTTTCCCACAAAGGGAATGGTTAATTGGATGGTAATTAATGGCAGAGGCGAATGATAAATACCTTTGTGCACAAGAGGCAGACAGTTTTTTGTTCTGACGTCTCTCTCTCCCTCCCTCTCTTTTTTGTCAAGGACAAGGGAGTGTGAGCAAAGAGAGGCAAACTTGGAGACACCTTCCCCTTCTCTCCATCCTGGTAGTTAATCCTACGCACCTCTACCCCCAACAAATCACCCCTCCCCATGCAGTCTCTCACCCACACAGGCACATGCATGCACACGTTCTCTCTCTCTCTCTCTCTCTCTACACACACATGTGCACACATGCACTTGCTCAGACACACACACACACACACACACACACACACACTCTAACCCCCTGCATCTTCCTCCTCCAAAAAAGCCCCTCCATTCGCCCTCATCACGCCTTCTCATCTCTACTTTGTTTCCATGGAAACACAAGGATGAAAAAAAAGAATTACTTGTAGATTGAAAGATTTGAATGAAAGATTTGAAGTACACCCCCTTCCAAAAAAATGAAATGTTGCAAGGTCTTTGAATTGTTCTCCTCGAATTATGTAGATGTTTTTTTATAGAACACTCTGATGGATTCCAGGCTCATCTTTGTGCTAGCCTTGCGTGTGTGCATCAGACACAATGTACATAACACAGCTGTCATTCTCCTCTTGATTTATTTGTCTGTGCCTCTCTGTCGCTCCCCCAGTAATATGATTTGGCAAGTAATAACAAGCCTTTGTATACCAGGAATTATATGTGAGCTAGCTACTCAGGCTGACTTGCAATGGACTCATCTGTTGCAGTGCAGTCTGTCTGTGTGAGTGTGAGTGTGTGTGTGTGTGTGTGTGTGTGTGTGTGTGTGTGTGTGTGTGTGTGTGTGTGTGTATCTCCAAAGCCCTGCTCAGGATTGGATGGCACCTTTGAGTGAAGCAAACTCCACACAGATGAGTAAGCACCTGACGAGCAGGCAGAGTGACATCAGAGGCAGGTAGAGAGCCTCTCCTGGTGTCCATGGTAGACACCAGGACAAAAAAGAAAAGAAAGAAAGAAAAAAAAAAGTGTGTGTCTCCTTTCCAGATGGGCGAGCCCTGAAGGAGATTAAGCCCCTGTAGCTTTTTCAGCAACATGGACACACATGGAACATCCGAGTCTCCAGGGGATCGGAAAACATGGGTAGTGGCTGGAGGGGAAGGCACACACATATATCACCAAACCACTCAAGGCACTGCTAGTCTAGCCTAGCCTAGCACCCCCTCCCCTTCTCCCACCGCCCGTCTCCAATAAAGCACACAGCATTCACTCAAGGTGGGCATTTGGAGGGCTGCAGCTCAATATTTAGGGCAGGGTTGGCACTGTGAGGGCACAGGGAATGGCGTTCACCTCCAGAGGAGAACCAAAGGACAAACCCTCCAGTTTGGAGGCACGGTAATGTTTGGAAGCAAACGTTAGCACCAGAGCAAGTCTGAACTTAGCTACGCACCACTAGGTAGCTGGAAAGAGAAGCAGGGGAGGGTCTTGGGTGGATATGAGGTAAGACTAAATTAAAAGGCTAAGTCAACAGGAATGATCTCCCTGAAGCATGTTAGCCTCAACGAAAATGAGGCAAGGAATTTTTTTAAATAAGAATTTCACAGCTAAATTTTGTTTTCAGTTTTAAATTGAATATTGCGCTCCAGAGCACAATCTTGTTCTCTAAACAGTGAACAAGAGCTGAATAGATTAGCATGCACTGTATGTCTGAAGCAAAAATAATTGCCCCTGTCTTTGTACAGTGTTTGTAAGGACATTCCCCTGTGTCTCCACCTAATCACTAATCATTTAACACCCTTTGGAGTGCTACATTAACACTATGCCTATAGGCCTGTGTAAGACCATCTGAAAAATAAAGGAAGGCAACATTAACATTTCAGCCATCTTGCTATAATTGGATTTATTAGTCCCTTCATCCTTCCCTCCCCCTCTGTTTTCATAGCAGACCTCAAAATTAGCCAGCCAACCACTGAGCTGCAAGCTCTTTTCAGCACTTCCATCTAGCATTGCAGTCAAGCTAGCCCAAATTCCCCAGAGCTCCAGAACCCTCCACAGAACCCTCCACAGGCAGCTGTGAGCCGGGCTGCAGCATACCTCCACATGATGGCCACTGTCCTTCCAGCAATGGGAAGAAATAATTCACTTTTAGCGTCATGCTACGCCCCCTGACAAAGCCGTCAGAGCAGGGAGGTCAGGGTTCGTAAATATCCCCGCACTTGTTAATGTGTCAGGGCTCTAATGTGCGGACAAACGGCACACCGGGGACTCATGGGAAAATAAAAATGGGTGGCCAGGACACGGCCGGCCGCGTCGTTATTTTTTACACGTCTTTACGACTCAATTTAGCTGCGTGGAAATAAAACAGGCTGGTGTCAAAAGCCCGTGGGCCCGGATGACTTAGAGCACTCTGGAGTCAGTGATGACTGCGTAAGGCTTAGGGGGGAGCCAGAGTGTGTGTGTGCATGTGTGTGTGTGTGTGTGTGTGTGTGGCTTGTGATGAGTGGATCTATGTTTGTGTGTATGTCAAGGTCTCAACTGATGTCTGTGCGTGCATGTGTGTGTGGTGAGTTGACATGATTTGATGTGATGTGTGTGTGTGTGTGTGAGTGTGTGTGTGTGTGTGTGTGTGTGTGTGTGTGTGTACTGTCGGGATTTTTGGCAGGAGCCTTGTGAAGACAGGGGCTGCTAATGAACAGGCTTATTCTGATGAGTGTGTTTAACCTTGGTCCCAGTCCTGAAGTGCAAATCCCCCGCTGTGCTGAGAGGTGGAGAGGGAGCAGGCAACCCAGTCCCAGCCGTCTCCTCCTGCACTCGTCCCTCTCTCCTTTCTCTCTCCTCTCTTCTGTTCTCTTCATCCTTATTAACTAAGGCAGGAGGAGTGGAGCGCTCCATATCACCCCCTATCTTTAGCCAGTGCTGGGGTGAAAGACAGAGGAGGCAGTAGGAGAATGCTGCTCATGGTGTTAGAGTTTGAGCTACAGTGTTGGTCTCTGCTGGTTGCTGCTGGTTTGCTGTTGAGTCAAAGCACTGCAGATTAGTGTTTGACAGTGGGTGCGTTTGTGTGTGTGTGTGTGTGTGTGTGTGCATGTGTGAACATGGGCAGTTTTCCCTCTCTCCCTCCTCATTATCCCACCACTCTCAATTAAAACTCACATTTTAAATGCAAATGAACGTCTTTTAAAAATATGTTTCCCTTTTCATTTGCCTGCCTTTATATGCCAGATGGGACACCCCTGCTTGGAATTGATTACCCCACTCCCATCCCCCCGCACCCCCCTTCTATCATACAGCTAATGGCACAAGGTTGTCTTTGGGAAGGCTTTTTGCTGTTATTCTACCCTTCTTGGGCTGCAGTCTCGGCATCAGCCTGTAATTAAAATTCTGTTCAGCATGACAACGCTGTTTCATGCCTCATTTTTCACACGCTTGGTGAATACCCAATCAGAGTAGCCAACACAATAAGCCAATACACCGGGAGACAGCCTCGGAGTACTGTACACTGGCTGCTCACTTTCGCACAATGGAGGGCATTGGGTGCACGCCCAACAGCACTGCACACATACATCCTGATTTAGTGGGGCTTTCATGGGAACATACACAGCATGCTTTTGGGAGACCTGCTTTTATGTGAGTGTGTGTGTAAGGTGCAAATGTGTTTGTGTGTACGTGGGTATGAGACATAGAGAGAGTGAGAAAGAGGGGGGACAGGGGGGAGTCACTGTTTACATGACTGCAGGCAGGGTGAGACTCCTGGGACCAGGTCCACAGGACTCTCCATTACTGTCACTCTCTCTCTTTCTCGCTCTCTCTTTCTCATGTTCCGCTCAACTGTGTGTGTGCCTATCCCCTTCTCTCCTTGGTACCCTCGACATTACCATGGCCGCACATGCACGAACTGAGAATGGGCCAATCTTTATGCATCTGTCACGAAAGCGTCCCGGTTTCTGAACAGAGATGAGAGTTACTGCTCATGACAACATTCTTTTCTCCCCTTCTCTGTCTCTCGTCTCCTCTCCTTTCCACCCCCACTCCTGACTCCACACATGCTGAGATTATATTTCCCTGTGATATCCTAGCAGTGTGGATTAAATATGCATGAACTTGGGAGATGAAATTAATTTTGGGAATGCTCTCTTTGAATGTTCAAATATGCCTACATGATCAGGCTTTGCATCAAACCCTGAATTCCTAATTTCATTTAAGGACGCTGGGCAAGTGTAGAGCAACTGCATGCCCTTTAAGGACGAGCCACGGCTAGCAGGGAGTTTGGGGGGGGGGTGGATAACTGATTCTGCACTGTGCTCAACATCATTGCCTCTCTGCTCTGTCTACTTAGTGCTGTTTTGCACATACAAAGCATTTGGGTGCATACATATTCAATCAGTTTAATCAGTGCGTTAGACAGAAATGCTGTTGAATATAATATGCTCTGTATTACTAACAACAGCATTAGAAAAGAGAGTAAGCATATAATGTATAGTTTGGGAAAAAGTCTCAGTATGTAGGTATGTGGTGAAAAAGGGTGGTGTTTCAGATCATATGACTGGACAATTGGAGTCTTCCAATCTATGTGCTTATATACCTCAGCACAGCCTCAACAAAGCCTTCGCTTTGAGTGTCCTTTCTTCTCCCCTGTGACAGAAATAACTTCAGAGCATACTTTGCACCTCACACGTCCTTATTCCATACATATCTCTCAGTCTCTGTCTTTGTGTGCATTGAGACCAATTAATCTTTTGTTGCATGCCAGTGATATCTCACTTAAGGCTGTGCAGCATCCTGCATGTCAGCCAGAGCTTTTGGTTGTGTGCTCCATGTTCAATTCAATTCAATTCAGTTGTATTTATACAACTGCCTTTTACAATAGTATTGTCTCATGGCGCTTCACAGAAGGAGATGCTTTTAGGTCCATGTTGCAATCTGAAAGACACAGAGCCATACAAATGCAATATAGGAGAACGGAAGGTCTGTGTCTGATTCACTGATGTTTGCAACATTTAGATATTTAAAATTATCTGTCAAGTCATGTTTCAGTCTTTACTGCAGTCCTCTTGAGTAGCACACACCTCTGCTCCAGTCAAGACTGGGCCAGTTTTGGGCTTCTCTAGACATCTGTGGTAGTTGTGTCATTATCATTTCTGAATCATTAGCATTTCTTGCTCCAACATGCACACTTGAGGACTTGAGACACTCTGCGACATCTCCATTGCCACCATAATGCACCTCCATACACTAATGTACATGTGGTCTAGTGTGTGTGTGTCATGGGATGCTGCACCAGTACCTCCCGCTGTCCTGACACCTCTGGCAAGGAGACACTTCATGTAGGTCACACATAACATCTCAGTGGGGATGGAATCCCGCACGGGCGGTGATGTCCTCACGTCGCTGACAGCAGAGACCTCTCTCTCTCTTCCTCTCTCTCTCCCCCGCCGTCTCGCCGCCCGACGCACATCAGCATAATTACATTTTTCATGAGTCAATGTGGCACGCGCGGAGCCACACAGTCTGAGCGATCGGTCACAGGGGTCTTTAAAGGCAGATAACCTGACCGCTACATGGAAAGATCATTGGAGGGCCTGTGCATCAGTTGGTAATTATTAGAACACCCCCCCCCACACACACACACCCATCCCACACACCCATCCATCCTCCCACTCATCTAGCATCGCCACATTAGCCTGATAAGTCAGGGGCAATACTGGCACCTTGTTTGTTGGGGGTCAATAACAAGCACGAGAAGGATGTGTTGACCTGCCGTCAGGCGACCCCGGGGTCCTTATCAAGTAAAGTGGTTTTTGATTAGTGTTAATGGGGATCTGTAATGGTCTTTGGCTGGGTCGCAGCCACTCGTGCTTCAAGTCATGGAGGCGCACACACATACACACACGCACTCACACACCAGCCCCCTTCTCTCCTATCACTTACTGTGTTGTCTTGCTGGTTGGTGTTTGTTGTGAATGCACTTGTGCACATAATCACCGCTCTTAAGGGCACAAAAGTCACAGGATGTGTCTGAGCATCTGTGTGCATTCACAAATGCATGTGTGTTTTATGATGTCATAAAACACAATTAAAACTTGCATGTGACTGCAGAAGCACATCACAGGAAGTCATCCAAAGAATGCATCTGGAACAGAGCAGAGAGGTGAAGAGAAACAGGCCAGCTTGTATTTTGGTGTACTAGTTGCCTGGGTGGAATGATGATTTTCTTGTCCTGGTTGGGTTCATCGCTCAAAATTATGTCCATTCTGGAGACTGTGTCAAAGCACTGACAGATGATCTAAGTAGCTTGACACACATTCTCCAAACCCATGTACACACACACACACACTCCCTCTTCAAGAGAGGGGGCTTGGCATCTGCTGCAAACTGCAGCCGTGCATGTTAATACAAGGCTAATGTTATTCTTATGAACTGCCAGTGACTTGCCATGTTAGCCAGCACTCTGTCAAATTAATGTCAGATTCTCCAGTGCCGCAGCTCAGCTCCCTCCTGCCTCTGCCCGGAGCAGCAGACTGCAGCAAGTTCCTCTCCACAGTGGGGAACTCAACTCCACCCCTCCCCAAAGATGAAAGCACAACAAGAAAGAGAAAGAGAAAGAAAAAGAAAAAAAAAGCATGGATGCCCAGGCCAATTTCTCATCCATTCTAGTTTGGTAAGGGAGGTGGGGGGGGGGGGGGGCATTGAAAATGTCAGAGTTATAACACATGAATCACAACACAATGAGAGACAGTAATCCCAGTGAGCATTTGTCTTGCTCTGGCATTAGTGTGGCGCTACCAAAGGGCACTAGTGAAAGAGGGCACTGGGATTACAAGCTTGACTTGGGTCAATATTATTATGTCTAGTGGTAAGAAATGTCACATATACTAATGCCTGGATGTTACTGGTGACAAAGACTTGAGGCCATGGATCTAAAAGGAATTCAATTCCACAAGTGAAAATGGTCCAGTCAGCACTTTATCTTAGAGGGACAGTTCATCTACAGGTGAAAGGCTCATCATTTTCTCTCTTTCATATTCGTAAGAAGTGTGTGTGTGTGTGTGTGTGTGTGTGTGTGTGTGTGTGTGTGTGTGTGTGTGACAAAAACGCTATCCTGAGCTAGCTCTTCATTCAAAATAAATGTGTTGGCAGCTTCTCTCATCAAATGAGTGGTGTATGAAAGCAATCCATCTGAGCACTGTTCCATATGCCATGGAATGACAGGAGTGACCAAATAATGCCAGAATTTCATTTTCTGTGCCATGTCAGCCATGGATTCTGTGGAAGTGTATGGACCTTTTTGGGAATATTGCACGGTAACAGTCATTCCCACCTGTCCCCTGGCCTTGCTTCATTGTCTTGGGCAGGTTGGAGAAGCTTGAATAAATCCCAAGGCTAACAAATGAATAGCCACAACATGCAAGGCAACTCTCATTCCCTCCAGTACACAAAGTAAATAAGACGTAGATCAAAACCCCTGGCTCCATTTCCCTCCATTGTCTCTGATGTCAGTGCCTCACTTGTGCTGCCGTTTAGCAGCTTAACAATGGTGGGTGCTGCTCAGTCAATACCTACTCTTTCACCAATGGTACAGTTAATAGAGTCAGTGGTCTACACATGTACAGTTTGTCTCCAAGCCTAGTCCACGGGAAATCAGTCTGGATTTGAGTTTGAGTTTGCATGACTACTGGCTGTTTTGCCTTGGAACAGCACTCCCTCAAACTTATTACTCTCGATTATTTTTGCATGGATTTATTCCTTCATAAATATTCATCCCGGTCTATATGTCAAACACACACTCACTCACAGCATATATTGGAAAGCGAAATATTGCTTTTTTTAATAACACAGTCCGAGATTTATTGGCTCTCGTTACTATTGTTATAGCAGTGGCTTTCAAGTAATCTATTTTAGCCACTGTGGGTTTTTTTCTGTTTACAACATTGGAATTTCATCCAGTATCATACATCACGCATTCTGAGCTCCATGCTGTGTGTGTTCAGAATCAAGGAGTAAAATCTGCCTGGCCAAGCATTCTGTGTGAGGCTCCTGGAATTAAAGTCTGTTTAATCTAAATGGGCTATTTGCTGGGTCATTTGCATGGCTTAGTCCTGACATGTAATTGGGGACCATGCTTTAAAAGGAGTGACATGCTGGATGAGTATGAGGTGTGGACACACACACACACACACAGGCAAACAAGTTTATTCAATACCTAAAACACACTTTGATATGTAACCACAGTGGTCCACCATTTAAAGTCTTCTAATAAGTCCACTGAGATTAAACCTGTGGATAAGATTGTGTTTGTGTATGTGTGTTTGTGATAGAGAGAGAGAAAGAATGAAAGAAAGAATATGAGAGAGAAAGAAAGGGAGAGAGAAAGAAAGAAATGAAATGGTAATTGCTATTGATTACCTATGCGTGCATATGACCCCCACAGGCTCATTCTGCATTCTTAAATCAAAGCAAATGATTGGGTTTGCTAATTTTGTGCTTTGGGAAGCAGGCTGATGGCAAACACCTTGAGTGCAGACAGAGAAAGAGAGAGAGAGAGCAGTATCTAATTCTTACTAAAGCATTGCTTACTGGTCATTAATTTTGATCCCCCTCACGGTGACAATGGAAAAGGGTACTTTGTCGCATTTTTCTTTTCTGCTTACGAGAGAATGTTAGCTTAAGCAAGTCCCCCCCCCTTCACCTGACACACACACACACACAGAAAGAAAGCAGAAATTCACCAAACTGGTCATGACTCAGGATGGATTGTTAAGAAAATCCATTTAGGTGTGAAATAGCAGTCCAATTATACACACATGCACACAGAGATGCACACACACACACCCCACACACATATCCTACTAGACCCCAGGGAAATTGAAATCCCCTTTCAGAGTGACAAAATACACCTTTATAATTAGAACTTTAGACTCCTTACAATACACACACACATATGCAGGGAGGATACACACACACACACACACGTTATTTCTACATTCATATCTGTAATAAATATAAGAATGAGGGGCTGAGGCGACAGTGTGATGGTCCCTATCCATGGCCAGTGGAGGTACATTGCAAAGGCCATGGTAACATTCCTTGGCAGTACTGCAGTGCCCTCTACTGATTGTTCTGGGAAATTACCACTCTGTGACTGCATCATTTCTCATAGACATAGATAAATTCATGATCTGTGACAGCTCTGATTAACATGGCCACATGCTGAGATAAAGTGCAGCCAAGGACTGAAACTGGTGCTTAAACCTGGCTTCTTGTATGGCACCTGGTCTTGATGTTTACATAACCACCATAGCATGGAGCCGGTCTGAGAGTACATTTAAAATAAAAGGCGGTGTCATTCAGTCATGTGTACATGATTTATTATTTGAGGAAACATAGAACTCAGCATTAATGTTTTTTTGATGATGATGATGACACAAACTGTGCTTTTGTTTGGGAAAGCATGGCATCAATCTCATAGGAACAGTTAAATATGGTGAACTTTTCTGGACAGGTGAAACTAACTTTGTCTATCCCCTTGGGAGAAAGTGCAGTTTTTGGATTTGACATGTACGTATGTGTCATCTCCATGGCAGCAGGAAGGGAGGACAGACAACAAGACAAGGAGTTACACTCAACTCACTTAAACTGAACTGGCCACTGGCATTCACCTACAACAAACGTCAACGGTCAAAAAAAAAAATTAAAATAAATGAGGCGGGGTGGGGCAGGCAGGGGTGACATTGCACAACATGACGAAATGACATGTGTTGAGTTACAGAACACCAATCGAACACGCCGCCTGCCGTCTCGGCAAAGACATCTCCCTCCTCCTTCTCCACCTTCACTCCAACCCCATGACCTCTGATCCCTGAAGCGGGTGGAGTCTCAGATGGTCGAGGCGTCCAGGTCTTTGGGCCGGTTGCAGACCACATGCTCCAGCTGGCCTGAGTCGGAGACGTCGTAGCTGGTCTTGTACTTGGCCAGGATCTTCATCAGCGGCCGCAGCTTCAGCCACCACTGCTCTTTAGGAATGCGATGGCTGCACAGGACAAGGACACACACCTGTGACAACAGCACACTAACATGCCTAAAACAGAGGTTTACTGAAAGCCTATTAAGCACCAATGAGAAAGGATTGTGTGAGACTGTACAGTGTTTTGCCACATAATGGCCTTTGACAGTAAGTCTAAGGAGAAAACAGCAAAGATCATCTTTTTGAGGGGAGCCATCTGTGGTTCAACTTAGCTTGGAATTTTATTTATTTATTTATTTTAATTGCAGCTTTTCACATTCCCACTGATGAGGGTTAAAAGAATACCGAAATGGAATTGTTTTTGTTGAACTCTAAATAGTTCAAATAGTTTTTGAGTGAAATCAACAATATTCAGTAGTATTCAGCAGACTAAGGCTGCCAAGAATCTGGAATGTTCTTTTAATATTACTGGCATATTTCCTACTGCGTGTGCGCACCTGCAGCAAGTAGTCTAGCGAGACACGGTCATGGATTCTTGCTTCACAGACAGCAAACAAATCCTGTTATTGCTTAATAAATCACTGTGACATTGCAAATAACAATGTTTATACCCAGTGAATGTGCACTATGGGAGATAGGCATACTTCAGGTGTGAATGAAAAGATGTGGTTTGGATAAGTGCTTTTGTGCACCCGAGGTGAGCTGTGTCACTCTAGAGGAGTGAGCGGTGAGGGGTGAGGGGTCATGGCGGGGTTGGGGGTGAGGGGGTGAGAGGCAGGTGCCTTACATGAAGTCCGTCTCGTCCTTGAGCTGCACCACTGGCTGGAATATGAGCGTGCGGCGGCGCATGCCCAGCAAACAGCAAGAGTCCTCAGTGTTGGCAAACACTCTCCCTGGACATGAGCACACATTTTACACACACGCACGCCCGCATATGCACACGCACACACACAGAGAATTGATATAGAATATATTTGAATAGCATAGTTTTACCAGTGAGTGAAATCTTTAAACACCAATATTTACACACATATTAATATCGGTCTCTTCTACATAAATAAACAAAGTGTTAATGGAGTTAAGAGTTATGCAGGACCTCTAGGAAGACTCACTGAAATGTGAGTGATATGAGTGATATGCTACTTATAACTGAGTAAACCCCATAAAACTAACTGCAGATCTGAAAACTTTCACTTTTTTCACTTTTTGTGCATTCACACACAATGCAATTGTGCTCAGAGGTGTATTTAAATGATGGTGTGCTGTTGATCCAGATTAATGTACTGAATCTGAAACAAACTTGAACTTAGTGATTACATTTCATCACTGCAGTTAATTTTATCAAGAGGACTGGAAATGTTTAAGGCCAAGTAAAGCTGAAATTAGTTACCTTCATCTGTCATCCAAAAGTATAGCAATAATATAAAAGCAGAGACAGAAAAAGTCTGACTTTAACAGCAAAATCAACACTGTACACACAATTCACAAGATTAGTTGCAACATAGCCTTTTTTTGCAAGCACACACACACACACACACACACACACCACTAAATTACACATTACTAAAACTAAATATAGAGACAAGGAAAACAAAGGTGAACCACAGGAGCTTAAGCACTCTAAACAACAAATCTCTTCATCTTTGTTTTTGCCATAAAAGTGAAAGGTTCTCATTGTACCTTGTCTGTACGTCTCCTGCAGCTTCTTGGTGATCCACTGCATGGCCTTGGCAGATATCTTGGTCCCAAAGTTGCGGTCGAATGGAGATGGTGCACCTCCCTTTATTGAGGGAACAGAGTTTGTGTTATTCACCACTGGAATGTCCTTGTTGGTGCAGACAGCTTCATTGGCCTCACTTAACCATGACCTACTACAATGGCACACAGTCCCACGCAATTACCCAGTACTGAATGCCAAGTACATGAAAGGCCTTTGTGCTGTTGCACATGAAGATTTATTACTCGAGTAGACTGCTTTCCTCCAAACATTAAAACCACAAGGCACTGGAATCATAAATGAAGATTTGCCAGTGCAAGCTAACAATAGCATGTAAACTCAATGTCAGTATGACTTCTTATACAATGTCAACATGGCTGTTTTATTCATTTCTCACAATTGTTTCCACACTGGAATAAAAATTACCTTACTATTAGCAAAACCCTACACTCAAGGAGCAGGCTGTCAAAACTTTTTTTTTTTTGCAAAACACAGCTAATCATAGCTCATTTTCACTGACATATTCAGTTCTGAAAATGTTAAGCTCTGATTCACAGTATCAAGGATAGGTGTTATGAGTGACTGAGAAAAAAAAAGTCCTCAGTGCTTAGTCCAAGGTTTGGCCTTGTGTGTTTGTCAATGTGTTTGTCAAGACATTTTTGGAATATTTTGTTTTACAAATGTGATTTGTATTGACAACAGTGTATGTGTTTATGTAGCATTGAAACAGATCATTTCAGATCATTTAAAGATATGTAAACCAAATAGCATTTTTACTTCCACCAGGAAGTTATGTTTTCGCAGGCGTTTGTCTGTCTGTCTGTGTACAAAAGAACATGAAAAATACAGCACGGATTTGGATAACATTTTCAAATAAAGTGCAGATAAAGTTGGAGTTGCATCCATGACCATCACTTTTAATTTTCAAAAATGAGGTACCATTGAAATCCTTGGGTCAAGCAGAGTTAAACGCACTCCATGATGTCAAAAGTCAAAAGTGAAATATTCAGCGGTTGCAAATTTTGCCTGATTGTCACGTAAATTGGCACACAGGGTATTCAGACCATTCCTCACAATACAAAACGAAAACAGCGGTGAAGCCACCAAACAGAAAGTGAGGTTATATCTCAAGAACGGTTTGATGTTTCAAGTTCAATCTTGGTACATGGACTTGTTACCCCATCCTGAGGGCATTCAGCAAATTTAGTGACCTTTGACATATAAGGGGCTCAATAATTTGTGAAAATAGCTTATAGCTCAGTAATGCTTTCCATCCTATTTTCCACCATATTGGGTTTTGCAGAGAGTGAAACTAAACTAAAAAATACAAAAATAAAACTAGCGGTTGCAAATTTTGCCCAGTCTTTATGAAAATTGCCACAGATGGTCTTCAGGCCATTCCTCACGATCTCTACTTATAGCCGTTTTGACATTCTACAGCATTCACCCCTCACAGCCAATGAAAACTAGTGGTAAAGTCACCAAACAGGAAGAGAGGTCATATCTCAGGAGCGCTTTGATGTACAAACTTGGTACATGGACCTCTGTCCCCACCCTGAGAGCAATCAGCTGAACCCTGACAAAGAGCTATTTCTATTTGCTTGTTTACATGAATGTGTTTGTTTGTGTTTGTGTTCCTGTGTGTGACTATGTGTGTGGTGTGTGTGTGTATGTGTATGTCATTACATATATATATAGATATATGTATGTCCATGTGTTTTCACCTGTTGCATGTGGCCAAGGACATTCTTCCTACAGTCAAATACTCCCTTCCCTTCCTCTGAGTAGAGCTGGTAGATGAAGTCTGTAGTGTAGTTCTCATTTGAGTTTTCATTCCTGCACAAGAAAACATCAGTGCTCACACACACATCAGTGACATCTATGAGAAAGCACTGCACACCAATGACTATGACTATGACAAAACCAAACAAAGAGATACCTCAGCACTAGTCCTCTCTGAATGCTGGTCTTCATTTTCTCAGTCAAGTGCTCTACATTAGCCTGCAACATCACAACATGACCAACAGAGGGCACTGTTAAAAACTTATGTTGTACATTCTCATATTTCAGATTTAATTTTGTATGTAGGACAGAGAGCTAGAGACAGAGAGAGAGACTGTTTGTATATCTTCTTCTTATTATTATTATTTATGTGTTATGTACTTTATGTCCTGTGAATTGAAGCAAATTGAGTGGAACAGAGCCACAGTGAGCGCACATCACCTGTAGATCTCTGATGTCAAAAGGCTCCTCATAGATGTAGGCTGCATCAGCTCCTGCTGCCAGTCCCCCCACAGTGGCCAGGTAGCCGCAGTAGCCCCCCATCGTCTCAATGATGAAGACGCGGCGCTTGGTGCCACTAGCAGACTGTTTGATGCGGTCACACGTCTGCATACACAAGTGTGTGTTTGCGCATCCATATGCACACAAACACGCACCACACACACAGGCATAGAAACGCAAACACGCACACGCACACACACACACAGTTTTAGCCTTCTGAACTGAACTTGCACTCTTGTGGAATGCTTGATGTTTCATAACAGTGATTACCCAACACTGGCTCCTTCTGTCTCTCTGCACGGCCTGGGCAAAGCTAACAATAGCTGCATAACCACGGGATGGCTGCAAAAACAAGCAGACATCTCGCCTGCTGCACTGTTCCTATTCATTCTGTTATCTGGTATACAGGGGCTGCAAGGCCCCACTTTCAGCCAAACTATGAATATCTGCTCCTCCACACTAATGGGTTCCAGCACACTGGCCTTCCTGATTAAGCACTGCATTCAATCCATAAAGTTTTGCATTCTTATTCTTATCTTCAGTTCAGGAGTAAACACAGACATCGCCAACATTACAGATATGCCACTGTACTTGCTAGACTATAAAAATTGAAATCTCTGGCTGTTAGTGACCAGTGCAAGACTAGTGACGGTATTGGGCAACCCTGAGAGAAAATGCCACTTGACAACGTGCAGGACTGCACAAACATACAACACTTAAAACAAGCATTCAGAACCTTTACATACAAAACAAAATAATAAGTTCATCATTTCCACATACACAAGGCAACCACACGGCACATAAAAATATATAAAATTAAGATTTTTTATCAGAATGTAATTGCAATTGAAGTAGGGCACAAGCTGGCCGAGGCACTGATGGCTTACCTCCACGATGGCATTGAGGGCAGTGTCGGCCCCGATACTAAGGTCGGTGCCTGGCACATTGTTACTAATGGTGGCAGGCAGCATACACATGGGGATGCAAAACTCCTCAAACCTGGCACGAGCCTCAAAGAGCTGCAGCAAACACTCTACAGCCTACAGCCAGAGCACCACACCAGCAAGGCACACACACACACATACACGTACATAAAAACACACACACACGCTTCAGTTAGAGCAGCTGTGGTAGGGCAGTGGTGGTGGTGGTGGAAGGGAGAGGGGCAAGAGGAGAGTGGTGTGTGTTGGCGGAGACAGAGAGCACCCGGAGTCCTGACGCTCGCCCGCTGATGGCAATCATGGCTTCCCACTGGGGGGCAAGGAGGGGTTGGGGGGGGGGGGGGGGGGGTGGGAGGCATGGTGGTGGTGCTGGTGGAGGAAGAGGGCTGAGGTGGAGTGGAGAGGTCTCCTAAGTCACTCACTCACTCACACACATACACACACACACACTCACCGTGTATCTGACTGAAAGTGTGTGATAGCATGAGAAGTCTGTGGACGTGAGCAGAGGGCGTGACACCCTGGCACTGGCAGTGGCAGCAGCTTGGCAGCACACACAGCAGGACCAATGCAGCCTGAGGGCACTGTGGGCGTTGTATGGGGGAAGTATGGCATCACAGAAAAGTCCATCTGGAAATGTTGTGTGCTCAGTCCAACACCAGCCTCGGTTTCCTCACTGACCTCTCAACTTGCCTCATAGTCTTCTATTCACTACCAGTGGTGCTAACAGTACTCTTCTTTTGTTGGTCTTGTAAACGCACACACAAAAATAAACATGGCTTCATGTCACTATCAGTGATTACTGTGAAAATCTTTTCAGTTGTCTTTAGTGGGTTATATATGTGGTGTAAGTAGTTAGAGGTGAATGGTGTTAGTCATTATTCATGCTACTCTACTGGTGCTGGCTAATATGTCAGCACTGCTGCTGTTAATGCATCTCAAGTCAGAGTCTAAATACAGGAACAGTTGTCTGTGTAAGCAGACAAGCCTGTGTATCTATGGTAACCTTACCCAGCGGAGGCTTACAGTGATAAAAATGGCTTCTAGATCAACTGCAACTGCCACACGTGCTTCCTAAAAGCTACAGTATGTGTGGTTTGTTAGCATGTGTGCAGATGGGGCTGAATGGGGGGTGGATGAGGTGGGACAGTGGTTGGAGTGGCCAAGGGTTATACATGGCTGAATAACATTGCAGGCACAGACACAGCCGACAACACAGCATGGCTTTCTCCATGTCATCATCACACACTTACCTTACATGAGCTCCCCTCATTAGCTTTACCAGGCCTAGCCACAGCAGCTAAGTCAGACGGGCTCAGTCCAGCTCACCAATCACTGCTAATGCTTTAGCTAACTGGGCAGCAGCAATTTAAAGGCTGGTCGAGAAAACTGCTTAGCAGCAAGTCCATTGTGCAAAACAGCTCTTTAGGTCTGTATGCACTGGAAACTGGTAAGTAGCATATTAGTAAAGTGTTATCAAGACAAGTTAGGTACATTTTCTGACTTTTCCTCACATGTTTCTCACATGTGCTATTTTGGCTATGGTGCTTCTGGCTTGCTCTCATTGGCTGGCTGCTGGTAAAGAGGGGAGCTGAAAGGAGAGGGGGGTGGCGGTGCAGTAGCAGCAAGCGCCCCGCCCCTCTCAAGACGAGATGATGCGTTTGGCTGCCGGGTAAACAGCCAGCCAGCCCCGACTTACGTCAGTGATGGCGTTGAGCGCAGTATCTGCGCCAATGCTGAATTCTGAGCCCGGTACATTGTTGGAGACTGTGGCGGGCACCATGACCATGGGCACACAGAACTCGTCATATTTCCCACGGGCGGCTAACAATTCCAACAGTCCCAGGTAGGCCTGTGGGCATGGCAGAGCCGGGCATTTAGACTGGCACTGCCAGAAGAGGTAGTGGAGGTAGGAGAGGTAGGTAGTGGAGACTGGGGTTTGCTAGGAGAGAGGGGGGGTGGGAGCTGATGCGCTGAGGGGAGGAGCCAAAGGCTATCACAGCGGGCAGCGAGAGGACAGACAGGTACCACTCCGAACACACACACACACTAACAGAAATACACACATATACAGTATACATATATACACAAAAATATATGCATTAAATATTATACAGGGGACAAACATTATATATGCATGTACAAGAACAGAGACAAATGCAGTCATTCAATGTTCATTCGCGCGCGCACACGCACACACAGGATGGACAGTCAATAACATACAGGTGAACTTGTAGACACAAAACTCTCAACCCCACAAGCACACAGAGAGAAAGAAGAGGAGAGAAAGAGAGAGAAGATGAGCATTTTACAGGAAAGCATGAAATGATCAAAGGAGAAGAAAAAAGCAGCTGAATTCATTTCTACATGAATGTAGTTTTTCTACGGGATTCTTCTAGTGAATTATGGGTCTGTGAGAGCTCATTTGGCTGATGTCATTGAATCTTAAGTATAATCTACTCAAGAGAGATGAACAATCATAATCCACAGTTGCTATTTCGCTTTTCTGAAGTTAAATGATAATTTTCTAACAGCTATAATTATCATCTCTCTGTACTGGGAAATTCAAAGGGCCTCTATAAAGGCCAAAACAGATTTGTATTGTGTTCATCTGTAAATAAAAATAGTTAATAGCAGAGTGTGTCATTATAATGACTTCATGTACCACACTAACACAATTATAATTTGTTTCTGTAGGCTATGGGTATGGATGGATGTATATTTTTATCTGAAATAGATCAATGTGAATGAATTCATAAGGTTGCAAGGAACAGACTGCAGGAAGAGGATGGGCCAGGTTAGTTCAACATTTCAAGCAATTCTATAACAACATAATGAACACACAGTGCATATATGAAGTTGAAAGATTATTTTAACATATTATGAGAAATGTATGCAAGTAAAGTTTGTTCAAATTGTAAACTATTTGGACATTAAGAATGAAGTCATACCTCAAATCCACCAATGACTAGCAATGCGTTGATGTTGTTGTTTCGTATCTGTTCAGCTATTTTGTCTAAATGTTTAGCAGGAAGAGTCCTAAAGCAAACACAGATGGGGTCCATTGAAACAGCTGAAGGTCAAGGTCAAAGATTGGATAAAGATGTTACTTATCAGGACTGACATGCTCTACCGTGAACCTCTCCAGTGAGTGTTTCAGATGCAGTGTAGCGCTCATGGAATACTTTGGCTTTTGAGAATGAACAAAACTTTGTGTTCACTTGGGCTACATTTATTACAGCTGCCACACGTGTCGGAATGTGACATTAGAGGAAAGCCTAGGGTTTGCACCCCCAAAGTGCTTACTTTCATTTGACATCAGTACTGTTGTTTCTTCATATTCTGTTGCTGCCTCTGTCATTTTTGAATGCTTTACACTCCTTTAGCGTGGGTTAGCTAAGAGCATACAGTAAGGTCTGTGGAAAGAGCAATTCAGGGTCATTTCACCTACCGCTTTGTTCCTAACAAAGAGCCTCCCTGACCCGTCCAACCACCGACGTCTGCCCACTTGATCTCTTTAATCTGATGGAGCACACATGCACGCACACACCCACAAGCACGCGCGCACACACGCACACACACACACACACACACACACACACACACACACACACACACAGACAGAGATACACATAAGTGTCACCTCAGTGAAACACATTCACACACAATTTGTCAAAACAACATGTTATTTTTTAACCTCAACCAAAAAGGGAAAACTAAGCTCAACAGCTCTAAAGATCTGCAGGCTTTTCACACAGGAAACAACAGCAGAGTCCTACAGGAAATTCATATCTACTGACAGCAGCTCAGAAAAGCTTTGACTTTTCACTCAGATGCTACAGTAACTCAGACTGCAGTGGAATGTGGTGAGTGTTCAGAGGACACATAATTTAAATCCTTGTTTGTGTCCCGCTGCATTCCAAACCAAAGTGGTCTTGTGGTCCAGTCACCTTCCCTACATTAATCCTGTTAGGAAGCGCTGCTCTGACCTAATTAGAGACACACACAGACAGCTAAGAGATCGGCTTGGGCTCTCAGACTTTCGAAGAAAAGCACAGACCACCTACAAATACACAAACCACACAACTTCATTGTTTAAATATGTTAACTATAAGATAACATTGGGAAAACTGGATTTCCAAGGACTAATATGCAAGTTATGTGTAAATGTCATTGATTAAATTGCTGAGAGGACAACACAGGGTGAATCTGATATTAAAGGAAGAGGAATTTAGTTTAAAAGTCCTTTAGTGTAAAAAGCCTATAGAGTGTGATCTTTAAACCTCCTGAAGTGCTCATGCAGGTTATATACTGTAGTGGTATGCTGTAAGTGGCTGAGAAAGAAAGGTAAATGGTGCCCCCTGTTGGTCAAAACTCACACTAGGTGAGAGCAGAGGAATGGATGTGGGGTTAAGTAGTTTATAATAATCTGGCCCTCTGAGCTGCCTGCTGGTGCTTAACCTCATCAAACAAAGATCACAGGGCCACGGAAAGCACCACTCAGCTGCTGACTGTTCAGGTGGCCTGTATAGGAGACTCATCAGGCAGATTAGAGGAGGATCCCAAGGCCTTGGCATGACATAGCTAACATACACTAGTCCAGAGGTTCCCAAACTTTCCATGATAAAGCCACCCATATAGCAGCAGATTCTTGCTAAGGCCCACTATATGGAAAGTGTGTTACAAAAATGATGCCCTCAGGACTTTTTCGGCTATCCATACTTTATATATGCTGCCTCATACTTATGAAACTTTCTTGACCAACTCTTCAGAGTTTTCGCAATGTTTGGTTATTAGGCTGCTCGTCAGGTATTTTTCTTTTCATAAAATTGTCCATTTTATGATTTCAGCAGAGCTAGCTGGCTAGCTAACAGGTGCAAAAGTCTTGTCACCACAGCTGCTCTGGTTTATTTACGTGATCACAATCGGATGTGAAGGTAGTAATGGATTTGCTGAGACACCTGGTAAAAACCATATTCTGAGACAGCTCTGACATGAAGGTGGCAAGAGTTCTGGAAGGTTACCTGTCCCTTGTAAAAGCCTTCGAAACCATCGTTGACAGCAAACATCTTGTGTCCCTCAGAGATGCCCACCCTCACTGCAGAGCGCACGGCAGCGTTCATGCCCGCGGCCGGAGCGCCCACGTTCAGTACAGCCACATTGAAGTTGCTCTGCCGAGGGAACAAGGAGAAGAGAGGCCAAGCAACAGACAACTCATGAGTTTTGTGCTCAGTTGGACAGTCTTGTAATGTTCTCATAGGATCAGTAAAGCGATGCACTTGCAGTCGAGTCCTGCACACTATTTGCATACTATATAACGATCTAAAGCTACACACAATCTGCACTTTGCTTCATGGTGGACAACTTATCCTGCATGGCATACAAATACCTCTGCTGAAGGCAGCATTCTGCAGTGTTATTTAGAATTATTTGTTGAACAGTAGACAGAGAACCCATCTACCCTGCTGTCTCTCCCTTTCTCTCTCATTCACACTCTCATTCTCTTGTTCACTCTCTCTCTCTCTTGTTCAGTCTCTCTGTCTCTCTTGTTCAGTCTCTCTGTCTCTCTTGTTCAGTCTCTCTGTCTCTCTTGTTCACTCTCTGTGTCTCTCTTGTTCACTCTCTGTGTCTCTCTTGTTCACTCTCTCTGTCTCTCTTGTTCACTCTCTCTGTCTCTCTTGTTCACTCTCTCTGTCTCTCTTGTTCACTCTCTCTGTCTCTCTTGTTCACTCTCTTTGTCTCTCTTGTTCACTCTCTTTGTCTCTCTTGTTCACTCTCTCTGTCTCTGCTAGCTGTGTCTGTGGCTCAGTGGGCTCCCTGAGTGTGAATGCCCTGAGGCTGGGCCGGGCCCTCGGCTGAGGATTGATTATTGCCAAAACGCAGCAGAAACCCCCACTCTCCCCTTCTCCCTCCACTGAGACAGGACTGGCCCACTGTGGGGAGACAGGGCAGCCAGCACACGGACACACAATACACACCCTTCACTAATCAGTCAGCCATAGAAAAGCAAATTAAGCTTGCAAGTCATGCAAAATGACCAGCATGGAAGCACTGGTACAGCAGAATGCTGTCTGTAATTCAAAGTCCTCTATCCATGTGCCATAGAGTCTGCTGAAATATACTCTGGGTTGGGCTCCACCGTTCCGTAATAATATGACCTCTGTGTGATTATGATGCCCAACACAATTAAAGGGAGTGGATTTAGAGAACCTACAGTTCAGGCCTCCACTGTATAACCCAACTGAAGTAGGTATAAATATACCAGTGGTAATTACAGCTTAAAGTGATAGTTCACCGCCATTCCAATCATAGAACAAATAGGGAACTATGATTGCAATGGTGCCAAACTAACTTTAAATAAAGGATGGTCTGACACACAGATCACACAGTTCCTGGAAGCCTGAAGGGCAATAAGATTAGATTGGGCAAATTCAGAGAAAAGCTTCTACACTTGCAATAACCTGGGCAAATGCACATCCAGAGTGACAGATAGATACACACACACACACACACACACACACACACACACACACACACACTAAAAAAAAAACTTCAAAAGAAAGAAAAAGAAAAAAATTGCTCCACAGTGTAAGAGGAAAAGTAGTGAGAGTTTGGCCTCCAGTGTTGTTGCTTGCCTAAGGCTCTAAACTCACGTTTGGAAGCTCAGATTCGGGCTTGCGATGAGCCAGCAGTTTATACGTCTTCAGGTTGTTTTCAAAACTCCTGCAAGGGACAACAGAGAGCGGTTGGACACGCTAGTGTGTCAGACTTGTTTATAGGTCAACAAAATGTCTTTGAGTGTCATTCAAGGTAAAGGTCATCTGATATCAAAGGTAATATCTATAAAACAACATCTTATGAAACTCTCAAATATAAGTGGTATCAGTGACAGTGAAACTAAAACTAAATGACCATACATTGACATATGAATGGACTATTGGTGTTAAGATGTAGCTAAATCTTTGTGTGTGAATCCTTAGACGGGTATGTTTTCTCTCAGTGGCGACCCAGACCACCTTGCTGCTCGTGCTAGATTACTCTAATCCAGACGTCCAGCCCAGTCAATCTCATAAAGACAATCCCCTGACCACTTCCGTTAGCGTAGTGAGAGCTAATGACTGGGGTCAGAAGGTCATGCAAAAAGTTACCTGCCACGCAGCTTCACAGCCTCTTCAAACCTCTTCTCATCCATAGCCTTCTGCACCTCCTGGGTCTGTGAAGACAAGGATATCAACAAGTGAGTCTCCATTGTTGTCACAAGGCTACAACACCTAGACTAAATTTTACTTAACAGACATTACACTCTTTTCCAAAACTGTACAGGGATGCAGTAAAATGTAAATGCTTAATATTTTGTTTATTCTAGTTCACTTCTAGTTCACGTCACTTTCAACAGCGTAAAGGCTCTAACTGCAGTACAAATTTCCTGTCCTATGCATAACATGCTGAACTTAACCATATAGAATGTGACTTACAGAGCCCAATAAACTAGACAGAAATGTGATATGTTTTAGCTTTGATAGATAGACTATGTATGGATAGTGTTAGATAATTACATCAGACTTTTAGTCTTCACTCTCACCCACCTCAGTCTGAAGCTTTTCAAATTTGACTTTTGCTTTTACTCAATCTTTCGACCAAATTACCAAACATGAATCATAGTGCATGCTAAACTACCTAGTATCTACAGCACTGATGGCCAGCTAGCAGCTAGCCTGATGCCCTGCAAGGCTTCTAGCAGCCCCTGCTCCAGTAATCTCAATAAGGCAAGTTCAGTCCTGAACCAGCTGATGAACTCCATCAGGTGCCTCGAGATATAGAGCACCATTGGTGATTTCTGTCAGGAGAATGCATGCCAATCTGTGGCAGGTGGGAGACAGAGATGGATTAGGGGCTGCAGACATGTTTTAGGGTGGCCTCACTCATGTTAACAGGCTGTCTGGGCAGCTCTAGTGGGTGATGACGTGACTACAAGGCTTCAGTGACCACACAAAGAGCAGAGTGAGAGATGAATATGCCCCGGCCTCAGAGATACACAGAGGAGCTTTGTGTGGCCGCGTCAGAGGAAGATTGCATCACTGCAGTGTAACTGTGGTTGGCCACATGCACAAAAAACCTTTTAGAACTAATGAAGCTAAATGACAACACAACAAACTCAGCCTCAGCTTGCTGGGTGGGTAGATGCACTCACATAATAATCTCTCTCTCTCTCTCTCCCTCCCTCCCTCCCTCCAAACAAACAAATACACAAACAAACAATCAAACATAGTATTTATATATATATATATATATATATATATATATATATATATATTGCATTCACACACACACACACACACACACACAGCTCTCATTGTAGTGTCTAGTCATGCTAAGTCTTCAGAGAATTTGGCTGTGTTTCAGTACCTACCATCTGGACACACTCCATGAGAGGCAGGCGCACAGACTGGTTCCCACACAGAGACACCACATAGGCCGGTGTGTTGGCTGTAGTCTCCAGCAGCGCTAGAACAGCCTCCACTCCCATACGACTGGCCTGAGACATCACACAAAGAGTAGAGGCGGACAAGAGAGACACACAAAGGTGAATATCACATCAACGAAGTTCACAGAGTTTATAAATACAACAGATTTATGTAGCCTACCACACACACACACACACACAATCCCGCGCATACACGCACACACACACAGACACACTTTTATCAAAATATTGCTCATGCACTAACAAAATAAGACATTTTAAGAGTTCAATACAGGTCAGTAGCCCATGGAGTTTGAATCTGAAAATGTCATGATTCTCTCACACACTCATTTCCTGTCACTGTTCCACACACTGTTCCATATTAATTTTTGTTAAAATCCCTCAATGTAAACTAAAGAAATATTAACAGTAAATCTCTCAGCTTCATCTCTGACAGATAGTCAAAACAATGACAAACAGGGTTGCACAAGAGAAACAGGAGCACCTAACACCACCCACTCCTCTTTCATGCTGCTCATGCCTGTAAGTCAGACACAGTGTGTGTCCATCACAACTCTCTGCCTCCTCAGTTCATGGAGCTGTGGTGTCAGTGTTCACGTGGCTTGCTACAGCCAAATCCGCTAATGGGCTTATACTAAACCTCTGTCAACTACCTCTCATACTGTACGTCTATGAGTCCACGGCTAGGCTAGGTTAGGCCAAGCTAGGAGCTAGGCTCTCTCTCTGTCTCTCGTCTCTCTGTATGTGTGTGTGTGTGTGTGTGTGTGTGTGTCTGTGTCACTCACCAGAATACGGTCGAAGGCTGATGGTGTGCCACCCCGCTGGACGTGACCCAAGATAGTCACACGGGTGTCAAAGCCCAGGCAACGAACAACCAGCTTGGAGAGCAAGAAGAGAGAAAACAAGTCAATACGATGAATGTTGAATACGATGAATACAAACAGCATGGACATTTTTCACAGCACTGTCTGTACTTGATAATATCACCCTGTCCTACTGACCACACTCATGCAGTCAGACACACTGAAATATCACCCAGTGATGCTGACCACACTCATGCAGTCAGACACACTGAAATATCACCCTGTGCTACTGACCACACTCATGCAGTCAGACACACTGAAATATCACCCAGTGATACTGACCACACTCATGCAGTCAGACACACTGAAATATCACTCAGTGATGCTGACCACACTCATGCAGTCAGACACACTGAAATATCACTCAGTGATGCTGACCACACTCATGCAGTCAGACACACTGAAATATCACTCAGTGATGCTGACCACACTCATGCAGTCAGACACACTGTACACTGCTAGTGATGTTACCAACACAGGACAAACTAACAGAGGAGATGTGACAATTAAAGCAAAGATCGGTGTGCTGGGAAAGATTTCTAAAATATCTTTTGATCCTATCACAGTATTCTATATCTGTACTATAAGTGCACTGTTGTGATACCAGAACATATTTCTAGAAACATGGCAAAATCATTTAATGCTTAAAAGACAAAGTCAAAACTCATGCTTCTCATGAAGCAAGATAGATTCAGCAGGCATGCAGTGAGCAGGTGGGTAGACTCAGGGAGGAAGTGCAGGCTACATGCAATTTATAACCATCCTCAGCTAGCCCAGGCAGTTCAATAAAACAATAAACTGCTTTCAGTTACTTGTAGTGGTAATATAACCACGTTTTTCAGATGAATTCTTTCAGTGAGGGACATGAGGGACAAACATAAATGGAATAAAGTTAAGCTACCATTTTTAAGAAACTCTGTTGTACCACATACCGTACATCATTACCATACAGTATGTGTATATCGATTACCCAACGAAACTGCACATACCATAGAGTAAGTGTACAAGTTATGTATTATGTATTATGGTGGAAAGTCAATAAATCCATTAGCCAGTCACAAGCTCAGCTGGGAAATGGTGGCAACAAACTCCACTGACAGGGCAAGATACAGACAGTAGAGAGCGAGCGGTTAGAGAGGGCAAGATGTCTTTGGGGGGGGGGGGGGGGGTGGCTTTCCAGCTTTTCAGCTTTCCAGCTTTCCATAGAGGGGCACACAGTTAGAGAGGGAAGCCACACAGAGGTCAAGAGCTGAGAGTCAGCTGCAGCTGAGCTACAGGAAGTGCAGGAGCTGGACAGCATGGCTTCAAGCCTACTTACATCCTTCACATAGCCCGCCGTTATGGGCTTGTTGTTGCAATCAATGGCACCCTCGGCTACAATTATGATATTCAGTCTTTTCATGCCTGCTCGGTTCTAAGGGAGTAGGGGTGGGGGAGGTTGAGAAATGTGTTACATACTACAGATACTGGAAGCAGTTGGCGGGATGGGAGCTGAAAAAGCCAAAGACACAGCCCTTTGTAGTCTGGATTTCAAAAACTGTTCTGTGCCCCGAGTAGTCTGGGCTAGGTCATGTGACTTTGCACAGTTCTTCTGATTTGTCTTTAGTCAGCTTTGATGGGACTCCCTCAGACCTGTGCAGGCTGTCTCCATGCTCTTAGCTTCCCACCCCGGCAACCTGTTCAGGTACTCACATCCTTGACCAAGCTAGAGGTTATAGGCTTCCCATGCCTGTCGATGGCTCCCTCAGCTACTATAATAATGTTCAACCTGGATCCTCTGGATCGTGTCTGAGACAGTTAAGACAAACGTTATGCACCAAGAAAATATACACAAGGATCATTAAGGATTAAATAAAGATTTAAAGACTAGTACAGGTCTGCAATTGTGACATTTTGACATTGTGACATTTCTTATGATATCTGCATAAGATCTGCAATTGTGAAATTTCTTATGATATCTCTTACACTGTGTCAGGGACTTCAACTAGCTACAACTGACAACTTTTGTTGGACTTGTATTGTACCTTGCACCTTGCATGGGAAATACTAACAATAAACATGCAGATGAAATAATACGTGTAATACATAATAAATCAACAGCAAAGATAAACCAATCAATCAGGAATATCATTGATATTATAGAGTAGTGTACAAGCTAATAAGGAATAATAATACGTTAATTTAAGAATACAAGCTGTGTTGTATTACTAAAACTCCATGTCATACAGTGCTATACTAATAGGACTGTGTGTGTGTGTGTGTGTGTGTGTGTGTGTGTGTGTGTGTGTGTGTGTGTGGTGTTGAGAGGTGTGCGCGCGCAGAGGACTGGTTACCGCTGAGAGCTTCTGACACATCTTCTCCTCCCAGCCATCCTCAGGAGGCATCTCAGGAATTAGCACCCAGTCAGCACCACATGCAAGGGCACTCACCAGTGCCAGGTAGCTATGTGCACACACACACACACACACACGCACACGCACGCACGCACACACACACGCACACGCACACATTGACAATACACACAGTATAAGCACATGTGTCTGTGCCCCATTTGGCCCATATGTACACACAGAAACTACACAGATAAACAAACCTGCAGTGAGTACACCACAACATCAATAATCCCTCACACACAAACCTATTTAAACCAACTGACCATATCACAAATACACAAACACACAAACTGATTGTTTCTTACCCACAATGCCTTCCCATGACCTCAAGCACAAAGGTCCTCTGGTGGCTAAAAGAACAATTTGATGTTGTATCAGTGAACACATCTGCAAGTACTACAAAGAATTATTTTACATCCTGAAGTCCAACCAGAGTTACACACCTCTGAGCAGTAGTCATGATTGCATCCACAACTTCAATGATTCGGTGGAGAGCAGAGTCAGTTCCGATTGTCATGTCAGTTCCACAGAAGTCATTGTCAATGGAGCCCACCATGCCCACAATGTGCAAGGCAGAGTACTTCTGGGCCGCCTCATCATCAATCAGGCCTGGGGGAAGAGCCACAAGAGTTTATATGGAGAGGGAGCTCTAGACCAAACAGAAATAAAAAAAAAAGAGTTCTCTGGTTCTCTGATCGTATGTATTTATACACATGCACAAGAATGACATACAGCCATCCAGGGGAAACTTGTAGTATCGCACAACTGCCTAGTTTGTACAGTGCAACATCTAGTACATCTACTGCATGGGCATGTTTGCCTATTGTGGTGTCAGCACTGTTAGCTCAGGCTGATTAGACTGTCAAATCAATGTTTCTCAAATTAATTATTCTCCCACAAGTAGATTTAAGTCAGACTGGAATGCAGGCGTCCAACTGGTACTGTAAAACTGTAATGCACACAAATGGGTTTCTTTGTGCTTTTTTCTCCTTTCCATCTGTTTCTAACAGCTCTTCCTTAGTTATGTTTGTTCTTATTCTGTATATCTCAATGCTTCTTCCTCTATACATTTCACTGCCTCCTCTATATGTCTCATTGACCTCTCCACTATATACTGCCCCCTCTGTACATTTCACTGCCTCCTCTTCTAAACACCTCCCTGCCTCCTCCTCCTGTGTGTCTGTGCTTATCTGCTCTCCTCCTCTCTCCCACACACCTTGCTCAACCAACTCGGCCAGTAGCCCACTCCACTCCTCTCTGAACAGGTTGGCTCCTGTCAAGCTGCCGTCTCCTCCAATCACACACAAGTTGGTGATGCCACGCTTGACCAGGTTGTGCGCCGCCTTCAGGCGCCCCTCTCGTGCCCGGAACTCTTTGCAGCGTGCGCTGCCAATGACTGTGCCACCCTAGAAAGGACAGGATATCATTGCAAATGCATCCAAATGTAAAAGGATCTGAAAATCAAGACTGGATCAGAACGCATTTCACTAAGTGGTTCCAATAAAAGTGTTACTGACATACTCATCATTAAAGGGCATTGACACTCTTGCTACAATAATTGGACTCTTGACAAAGTGCAGTATAGAGTGAGTCCAAATGATGCATAAATGATCTGCTCTGCTCTGTATGGAGGTACTTCTTTTCACAGTACTCACCACTTGAAGCATACTAGAGACACTCTCCCATTTGGCCTCCTTAATATTATCTCCACCATCCACCATACCCTGATATCCCTGTAAGCGAACATATGTGGACGGATATGAAGAAAATTCCAGAACCAAACTGACAACAAACATATTTTGATCTATTATTGAACATGTAAAACCACATTGCAGAATAACTAATTCTAATGTTGAAGTTGCAGCAACCTGCCTCCTCATGCACTACATACACCTACATACAATGAACACTTTTGGAATTGAAACAGTGTCACATATGGACAGACACTGCATGCATGGTCAGATGAATGGACCAATCATCACTGCCTTTCCAAATGTCCAAATGGTCTAAACAGCTTCTCCATCATGAATCATATGCACAGGATGCTTTGCCTGACATTCTGTTGTGCACAAGACAAACAAATGGGCCTCCTTTAGTGGTTCTGTGTGGGTATGCCCTTATGTGAGTGTTTCAGAGCCAGGAGCTGATAGTCTTGCTCTGGCATTTCCATAGGTCTAATTCTGGCATGTGATATCAGCTTGAAGTTGTAGTGTATATTGTGTGTGCCACAGCTTTATGCTGGCCTTTAACTACCAGTCAGGCTTTTGGTTATTTCATTCCTCAGGCTGAACTCACCTCGTGGATGAAATACACTTTAGCTCCGACATAGATTCCCATGCGAACAACTGCCCTCACGGCTGCATTCATACCTTGAAACAACAGAAATAAAGATATACAGTATTTAGTCTATTTTAGAGGCATCCGATGTACGAAGGCCACTGTAAAATAGCAAATATTTTAACATATTTGAAGTTAGAGAACTATTTTGAAACACTAGCTCGAGTTTCAGGGGATCAAACAGGAAATACAGTGATGCTAAAGCCTAAGAAAATGAAAGTGATGAGAAAATGAACAGCAAACTGTTGTTGCCTCCAGAGCATAATTACTATGTAGTGCTATACTGTCTTTTTTCAATGCACTGTGCATCTGTATAAGTACTACTCAACAGACCAAGCTGTAGGTTCTATATGTGCGTATGTGAGTGTGTGTGTGTGTGTGTGTGTGTGTGTGCGCATAGAGGAGTCTCTGAGTGAGTGCTCCTGAGCAGAACTCTGTGCCATGTTTGGTAAAAGGCTCACGGGCTCCTCTGACTCCTCCTACTCTTACTAACCTTGTCAGTGACAGTCGGAGAAACTCAGCTCAGCTCAAAGAGGGGAAAGAATACTAGTGTGTGTGTGTGTGTGTGTGTGTGTGTGTGTGTATGTGAAAGAAATTGAGTGGCACCGTGGAACCTGGCAGTCTCCCCAAGAAAAAAAACAATAGGATAAGGGCCTGGTCCAAATTGGCAGAGGGCTGAAATGCTAAACGTTAAGCTCCAGCGCTGTAACCAAGCAACATGTGGTATACCAGGAAATGCAGTGTGATAAACTGAACTCAAGCAGTTTCTGCAGAGCCAGTCCCTGCTAATTCATCATGCCTGATCATTTCCCGGTCCCACTTTTACTTTTACTTTTGTTCCAGGAAAACCTTATTTCAATGGATGCCAAAATATTTTGCCAACAAACTGCTTTACCCGAACAAGACTCATGTGCAAGTGAGGCTCACTGATCAAATCTCACATATTTGGATTCGCTCTGGATGAGCAAACCCAAACTCTGCACGGCTCATATTCAGGTCAAAGCCACTGCTTGTGTTGTGTTGTTTTGTGTGTGTGTGTGTGTGTGTGTGTGTGTGTGTGTGTGTGTGTGTGTGTGTGTGTGTGTGTGTTGGCTCAGAGATTTCAACCAATAACCTCATTGACAGGTACGAAACTTGCCCCACCCATTTAAGGAGAGGAAAGTAGAGTCATGCTCAAGGTCACTATTTACAGTATGTGGTCAAATCCAATTTAAATAGAGAACTGAAGGCAGAACTTCAACAGAACAAATTTGTACTTGATGACCTTCCTTGCAGTATGTTTCCCTTGCCTCTCTGCAGTGCAGGTCTCTCAAAGTCCTGCATCTGTGAACTTGTCTGGTATTTCATATTGTTAGAGGTTTACTCACACGCAGGGGCGCCCCTTACAAAGTTTGGGCCCTACAATGAAAAATTGTTTTGGGACCCCAAAGCATTGATTATAACATTAACATGTTCTCTGGGTTCCCCTAATGCCAGACCCTTAGAATTATCCTAACCCTGCCACCGCTTCCCCGCAGTGGTGCCACTGCTCGGGTGGGCCTTCTAGTTAGAGTCTGACTGACCTAACCTAAAAGCAGGGCTTAAACTGATGAAGAATAAGTAGTGCTTGGTAATACAGCAATTTTTAATTCAATAATAATCATGATAAAATACAGCAATCAATTCAATCATTTCTATTCTGGAAAGCCAAGGAAAAAAATCAACCCTCTGGTTCCATACCGTAGACAGTTATGGCATATGGTGAAGCCCACACTTCCATCTTTCTGGTGACTTTTTGCCTATTGCTGCTTTGGTAGGCTAGATCACATGCTTCTACAGCTAGAATGCCTAGACTGTCAGGCCATTTACGTTTCAGTCATCCAGCATATGTACCATAGGCGAACAAACTAGACAGCATATCAAAGACACGACCATTGCTGCAATTTTCATCATCTTACTCGCGCATGGCAAGTTTGTTTGATGTGTCCGTGGGTTCCCTATGACGTATGCGCTCTCTGTCTGCGATGACTGCAGATCCTCACGTACACCCATCCCTACGCATCGGTTTCCACCACACAACAGAACACCACATCCGCACCACACAGAAACAAGGCTGTGACTCTGTCCTCCGGACTCGAAATGTTCTGATTGTATTTACTTGGGCCAGTCTGTAGATTTAGAAAGACAACGGTCTCGATGCCCTCCGATGATATTAAAATAACGGCTGCTGAATCGCGCCCTGTTGGATATCATGTTAACTAGTTGCCACTTCCTGGTTTCCGAGTCACGCGTGTTCATATGCAGCGCAAGCATAACACTGTGAGGCTACTATGATGATTATGATGATAATTCGAGTGATGGTGGTTTAGTAATGAAACCCCGCTGAGGATGTTTTAAAGCTCGTAACCTGGGCGGAAGCAGAGACATTAGGCATTAGAACTCCGCAATGCAGTAAGACAGGCCGTCACGGACGTCTTTATTTCATTGTTACTGGTTTAACACAAACTATAGACTATTCATCACATAAGAATGTAATGTCTAAACTGTACAGTGCTGTCTTGAACGTATGATAGTCTATGTTGATGAGTCAAATCCGGCAGTGAGTTAACATTGGACTTCACCTTGAAGAGTGTGGCTAACTAGCTTTTAAATCTTCAATATCCACCTGCAAATTTCAGTACAGACCTTTCTGTCTTATATGTTTCAATCAAATGTTTTTCTCATAGGCTGCTCGTAGTGTAACCATACACACAAGATCTGACTGTCTGGATGGATACTTTTCGCCCTCCGTGGGCCCATCCGCTGATACAATGTCATAGCATTCTCCCACTGTCAATAGTCATGCAGCCTAGCGTTACCTTGAGCATCCCCACCACTCGTGAGCACGGCGATAGCTTTCCCGGAGCCTGAAAGATTCTCAAAAAATCTCTTGTTGTCTGTCTGCGCCATCTTCACCACAGAGGGCACGCACAGGACAGTTAAATAAGAATATAAATTAAAGAAAATCTATTTTATAAAATCGGTATTCTGACGAAGCGAGGGCTGTGACTACGCCACCCCCTTTCCTATGTTCCAGCCCGTGTCAGTGAATCACTCCCCCTACTGTCCAAAACTCGGTATTTGCATACATTGTTGGATCTGCAATAACATGACAGTACAACTGTCCAATGGATGGTTAGATCACGTATACATGTCACTTATTTCTCCAATTGAACTGTAGGTGGGAGGGTGCTTTCTAGTAAGGCGTCAGAGATGAGGAAGAGGTACGGCCTCTCAGCTAATAGTCTGATTAACCACAGCATCCTTTCACTGAAATAGGCGCGTTGGTGGTCTCACTGAACTCATTGCCCTCGGCGTAGGATTTTGTTATACAGGCTCAGTCATAACATGGCACGGTAGCCTACCCTAGACCTGCAACAGTGTCATGGGATGTCCTTTAAGGAAAAAGGTTAGATTTAAGTTGGGGTAGACTTAGTGTTGGTGTTCAAAGCTCATGCGCGTAAATGAATGGGCCTTTGCAAGTCTCAAATGTCTGTAAAAAGGAAGTAATTAAGGTGTTGCCTGCTGAATTGTTGTGTAGTGTAAAATACAAGAAAATAAATCTTTAAGGTTCTAATCATCCGCTATTTTAGTGATTCATTGTTAAAGGGTTACGTGTTAGGATTCCGATTGGCAATGTTTCTTGTCTAATAGAAGTGACTTTCCCTAGGGATCCATAGGCCTACCTGCTTATAATCACCTGTTCAACTCTGGAAGGATGCTGTGTCATGGGTGCCCCCTGCTGACTGTCTAGGGGTCGTGATGCAAACGACAAGAATTCATTTCCACATAGACAACCAGTAATCATTGACCAGGATTTGTTGGTAACTTTGCAATGCATGGTTTGTATTTTGTCAATGTTTTGTATTGCTTTACTGAAACTAGGATGGGCTATTTTTAGATATTTAGATATTTTATATATTTCTTCATATATTGACACAGCTCTGACTCTCAGTTCATGTCATTATTAAATAACTGACAGTGTGGTGTAAATAGAAGTATTTTTATTTGAAAGCATGTAGAGAAACGTACATAATGTTAATAAATACACAGGCTATGATATTTTGGAATGTGACTTGCAGGTTCATTCATTCCCATCGTTCTTTTATCATCTTCGTCTTCGCTGCGTTCTGTTCTGCAGCCTTTGGAGTATTTCTCTGAATGTTAGATTTGCAATTTGTCCAGCGCAGTTAGGTAAATACTAGGGACAAATATACAAATACACATAAGTAGATGAAAAATAAACACAGAAAATCAGTTAAATTACTTGTGCGCAACCAGACTGATCCCTCCACATATACTGTATAGTGGGACATGTTATTCACTTGAGTTCACAGAAATCCAATCAGAGTTGTCATTTCAACTGAACTGTGTGAACAAACCTTTTTGTTAATGAGAAAAGCCTCCAGTTTAGCGAAGCATTCTGTCACAGGCTCAGAAACAGCACCATGTGGATGATGGACCTGCACAGGGATAAGCAAAACGAACAGTACTGGTTAATTGCTGTCACCAGATACAGGTTATAGCTAACTAAACACTAGGAGATTTAAGTTTGTAAAATGGTGTTTGCTGTGCACTCAGTAGTGAAAGACATTCAGGAAAAAAGAAACTTACGCAGGGTTTTAGAACATGGCTGGTATACATCACTAAATCAATAACCTTTGTTGACTTTTCTATTTTCTTGTAGATAGATTCTGCCTTTTTCATGATATCCATGAATACTTCTGGGCTGTGTCCAATCTATAGACAAAAAGTAAAAGAATACTGTTGTGTTCTCTTGCTCTTCTTTATCTCTTTTTAGAGATTGTTCCACAAGTAAATACAACTTTTATCAGATCAAAACATTCTTACAACTGTTTTACCTGATTAAGCATTTCCTGTGGGTTGCAGAGAATTGTTTTATCAAAGTCATGTCCACACTCTGGAGAGATGTTACTGTTCTGATGGCAATAAAACAGGCATATAAATTGCTTTAACATGGTAATGTTCTGGGGAATTGATATCAAGCATCATCCACATCAACTGCAATCAACTTAATAATCATGCATCCATTATGCAAATATTTTAAATCAATTTGTAGTAATTCAGTGAAAAATAAAAATCATTGGGACAGCCAAATATTGAGGCGAAAGGCATAATTACCAGGCTGTTCAATTCCTGGAAAAGTTCCTTCCAACGGATCTTCTGTGTGCAGTCCTTATGTCCATGCAGAAAGTGCATAAGGCAGCAAATGATGACAGCTTTGATGCAGCTCATTTTCTTTTGTGGCTACAAAAATCAATACATTTGTTTTAGTGCTTTGTTTAGAGCTAAAATACTGATAGGAAAAGTACTAAGAAAAAAAACTATATACAGTACACGGTATTGATAATTATGGATGAAGTAGGTCTGTATAAAATAAATTGTATATAATGCCTTACCTCAAGCTGTGCTGTTGAATTAATGGTTGCAATTTTGGATGCTCTTGTCTGGGAGATCATGGCTCTTATATAGGGATGAGATGCTTTAGTGGTTGTACCACACCTGTAACACTGACACAAAATGAAACCAGAAAGATTTAGCACAGCATCAACAGGTGAACTAACAGGACAGGTAAAAGGTGAGAGTTTTGAAACATGTTTCCATGACATCATGGCATATAGAGCTCATTATAGAGTTTCTGCTGAGTGCAACAGCACGAGAGATGATTATTCCATGTGGTAGAATTATGAGACAATCCCTCTCCACATGCAGCCGTTTGTCATCATATGTGCCTATGTGCATATTAACCACAAGTTATTGTTGAAAGACTGACAAACCTCACAAATGGCAATAACTACACTGATATCACACTGATAACTTTGGTTGCCTGACCACAAATTTGCATTATGCATCCTGCAGGCAGTGAGTGTGGACAACATGGTGTGCTTATCTGTCCTTCACATTATATATTCATTTGAAGATGATACTACACTACACTATGTTTACACAACATGCGTCTAAGAAGAGGAATAATCGTTGTATACCATGTCTTTGGCATGCTACTTTACTTGCTGTGTTGAAATAATGTAACTGTTCATTTTGCTGTTGCAGGTTATCTAATTACTGCATTTCTCTATTTTTTTGGGATAACTCCCAAGAGATTCTGGCAGAAATTTCCCATCACTTGCATCCCCTGTCAGAGAAACGAGAGTGAGGCGGCTGCATCCGGGAGAAAAAATGAAAGTAAAAGTGGTGCAGAAAGACAGAAAGGGGATGTAATGATGCGGAAGTTCTCTAACTCAGGCATGTGCCGGGAACACTTTGGGACCCCTCTGATGACACGCCTCAGACACAAGGCTGTGGAGGCCATGGAGGCTTTGCTCTGAATACTCAAGTGTGCCTTTTGTCATACAGCATTTTCCAACATGTGTAGTCATTGCAAGCGGTAATTTGGCCTATTCATGAGGGTTGGACCATTTCCCATGTTCCAGGTGAGAGTGAATTGGAGCATTATCAGATACTGTAAAAGGACAAAAAGACATTTCTTCCAGATTCTGACTTGTGCTGGCAGGTACCAAAATACTTGAGGGGCAGGTTCAGTTTCATAACACCAACCCCATTCCTCATGTTCCTCCTCCATTCATAGAGAGCACCGTTGCACATGGAAAGTTCAGACAGTTATTTTTCAGACAGTTTTTATTTGATACCCCTGACGGTCAGAGTTTTGTGCATGAGGAAGACCATGAGTCACCAGCTTTGGGAGGTCTCTGATCCCTGATTCTCATGTGCTAATGTAGCCTATTGCAACTCTAACTTCTGATTGCAACCGGGCTTGTGCAGAGAGAGACAGGGCTTGAAATGGGTCTGGAATGGGAGATGGCAGAACTGGAGGAATTGCATCTCTCTGGCATTCCCAAGACACAATTTTTTTTTCCTTTTCTTAATATAAACTCCTCACAATTTACACTGATTGACTAAAAGATTGTTGGTGGAAAAGTGGACACTTCATTACTTATGTCTTAATGATGTTAAATATCTGTTTTGGGGACTGCACCGTCTTTTGAGAGCCAAAGTTTAGTCATCAATCATTGTATGCAGGCAGCAGTAGTTCTCCTGTTCCTGGAAATGTGATGTCTGCACTTTAAAATGTGCTCTCACTGACAGGTATGCCTTTGGCAATAGAAAGCACAAACTGGGCCAAAACAGGGATCTCAATTCGTGTAATTAAGGACGACGCCTCAAATAAGCACCACTGTGTAATGTAGAGAAGTATGCAGTATCCAGATCCTTCAGTGACACAGTCAGCAAAGGAAGTTGCCCATGTTGGGTATTTCTAAATGGAAACAGGCCAAGGGACTGTCGACTTCACCCATAGATGTTTGTTTGTCAAGAGTTAAGTCCCTGGGGAAATAAAAGAGGGAACGAGTGATGGATTTCATTAGCTAGTGATTTGTCTGAAATAGTTTTACACCTCTGCAACTTCTCTGCGAATATGCACTCATGATTACTTTTCTGATAGTCTGGTGTATGACTTACTCTGGCATGTTGAAACTTGACAGCTTTTTACACCAGTTGAAATACATTAAATGATGTGTGTGCGCTTTTGGATTCAAGGGCTTTATCTCAAACACGTTCTACACCCACTCACATAAAGGAATTTCCACTTAGACTTTGCGGTTTCACTGTGACACTTTCTTATAAAAAGTGGTTGAAAAATGTAAATACAAGGACACAATGGTTTCTTTGTTTTCGATTTGTACAAAATGAAATAGGCTTGCCCTTCAGTGCGCTGCAGAAGTCTTTATATGACAAGTGATGAGGTGTGCAAGACATCTAAGCAAATGAAGCATTTATGACAACATTCTTGTGAAAAAGTCCCACAGGACTATGTCATGCCAAGTAAAATCTGAGGTGGTCTATGTAAATATTATTTAGATAAAACACAAATGTAGTTTCCTTTATTGTGCCAGACTTTACTGAGGTGTTTCTCTCTGCATTCACATTAACAAAAAAAAGTTGTTATGTGCCTACAAGACCTAAATACATAATAACTCTATGTAGTTATTTATAACTATTTAGGCCCAACTGTCTCTATTTTTTATTTCTTAACCATCTCTAATGTTATTTCTGTGTTTATTTCTACTTAGGTGTTTGTTATATTTTTATACTTTTTTGTTTTTAGTGTAGTGTTTTTGTATTGTATATTGCTTTTGATAAAAGTGTCAAGAACATATGAACATAAACATAAACAAAGAACCTATAAACAGAAAAACATATAACTAAACCGGATGTGGCAAGAGTGCATCTTCCTCAGATTGTAATGGGCGTTGTACAGTGTGATCAAAAGATAAGATGATGTCTGTCTTCTTCATGCACATTCTCCATTTGACTACTGATGTCCTGGGGAGTTTGAAGCAGGTAGTATACTGCTTCATTCCAGCAGTGCCCAGAGTCCAGCAGTGTCCATTCTTGTGCCAGTTCCAGTGAAGATGATCAAACATTCCACCTCTTGTGTCAGGTTGTGGGGTAAGGTGACCTGACCTCGGAGACGAAAATCTGGGAGAATTCCATGACCTTTCTTTGGGAACTGGGTGAACTGGTTGGGTTCCATTCAGTTGTTTGTCTCCTGTTCACTCTGTACAGCTGAGTGTTCATCAGATGGGCCCCACTGCAGGTGAATCATAGCAGGAGAGAATCCTGGCATCCTGCTTCTTACAAGGTGCTTTATGCCTCAGTCCACTGTCTACAGCTCCCCTGTCACACCGGGACCTCAAGGTGGTGCTAAAAGCCTTCACAAAGCCTCCTTTTGAGTCCTTAGATGAGACTGAGCAGCCACTGAGCTGAAGTTATTGTCTTTTGAAACAGTTCAGCTGTTATTCAAACCCTTCTTGGACACAAAGGTTGTTGTGCACAGACCCTTTCTACCAGCCATGGTACTCACCTCAACCTCAAGGAGCAGAATGTTTTCCAGGCACACAGCAATAGAAGCTTAAGTGACTAGAACACAAGATGTTAAACCTTTCATGCATCATTGCACTATGTGTCCAAAAATCACTTCAATAATAATAAGAAGAAGAACAACAACAACAACAAGAATAAGAAGAAGGACCGATAAGCAGACCTGTTTGTGGTTCACAGTCATACAACTCAGCCCTGTGAAAAAGTCTCCTGAATGTGTTTGGATATGATGTTCCCCGAGAATAACCCAGCCATCACATGTTCTTCAGACTCAGAGAACCGATATTCATAACCCAATGTTCCTGTCTTTGATCTCTGGTCTCTCTCCAGCTTAGTTCTGTGGCATTTAGTCTGAAAAGCTTTGCTGCAAATTTGAAATTAGTAGATGGTCTTTCCAAGACTGCAATAAAAAACACTACTCAGTTCAGCAAATTACGTGCTTGCAAAATCCTCTTTTGATACAATAAAATTTTTAAACACAGTATGACTATTTAGTTGCTGCACACTAACATATTATGACAAAAAGAGTGGAGATAGACAGATACAGATTTTATTAAGGCAAAACCAGCATGATCTTATAAGGTTTGGCCAATTTCAAAACAGATTTTCATTTCAACTTGAACTACAATTAGCCTTATAAAGACACAGTGTTCATCAGTGTTCTCAGCTGCTGTGCTCTGTTGAGAGTGAAATTGTACATTTTATGTCAGCCTGGCCTGTTCATTTCAAACCTGCATAAGAAAAAAGTGTAACTGCCTTAGGAAAGTCTGTTAATGATTCTCTGTTCTGTCCACTCAGTGTTCTCTCTTCTTCTGCTTTGATTAGATTAATCACTACATTGTCCTTCCCCCTTTTCTCTCTCTCTCTCTCTCTCTCTCTCTCTCACGCATACACTCAGTCTGTGAGTTGGTTAAGCAGGAAGAAAGAGATGGTACAAAAGAGATGGGAATTACACTAAAAGTGACATTTTCCCTCCTCCTTCTTTTTTTCCCCCTAAGATCTAACTCCCAAATCTAACTCTTTTTTTGGCCTTATACTTCCATAAAATGTGCTCCACCATCTATCTCACTCACTCTAATGGCATCCTTGTTATTATCTCCATGATTATGTGTTGCAAGCCATTTAGCATGCTCAACGACTCATGCTGAATTTGTTTGCTGCAGCTTCTTGCAGGCCTATAGCAGTCAGGGGACTTCATAGAAACTGAAAGCGAAACGGAAGGGGAGAACGAGAGAGAGAGAGAGAGAGAGAGAGAGAGGCAGTGTTTCAACGTAAATGGGATGACTTGGAAAATTACATGTCACAAAAAAGCCAAATTTGATCTTGCCCTATACAAATAAGGCAGCTTTTAGGATGCTTTGTAATTTAACATTTGTTTGCACTAATGAGTAAATGCCTGCAGGTTGGCCAGTCATTCACAGTAACTTACCGGTTCATTAGATAAACTATTAGTCCATGATAATGGGAAACATGAGGTTGTCATGGTCGATTGTTGCTGTGCCTTACACTAGTGATATTTCGTATTTACCTTCAGCATGTCAAATTTTTAAGATGCAATATATATATATATAAATAAATAAAATATATAAATAAAAATATAATTATAATAATAATAATTAAATATAAAATAATATTTCACACCAACCTGAACTACACTTCACTAATGTTTAAGCTATCATCATTCCTGAACTGTTTTTGAAGGTATATTTTTGTCCCAAGCATTTTGACTTTGTTTGCTTTTGTTCTTTTTAGAATTAATCTTTCAATTACATGACAAAGGTTATGCAATCTTCATCTTTCTGTACCAATAAAGATAACGTTTGTTTGTTTGTTTGTTTTGTTTTGTTTTTCAGTTTGACTCAGCGGTGTGTGTATTGGTGTCTATTGAAACCAAGAGGGATTTGGCTAGACTGATGGCTAGAGAAAAATAAGATATCATTTTAAATCATGAAAAATGCAGGAGACATTTTAGATCAATGATCACTGACACATCATAGCATAGTGAGGGCAGTGTTACATAGGCAGTAAACACCTGGAATTTACATGAAAATAAAGGAAGTAGTTTAAGATCTTGTACGCTGCATGGCCTGAAGCAGTATACAAGCAATACAAGCAACACTGCATGCCCTGGAGAATAGAACACATATTGCAGTTGAAACACTAGAGGGAGACAAAAGCCCACAATAAGCTAGCCAAATGGTCTCTCAAGTAAAAATAAATAAATAAATAAAAAATAAACAAATATTATTAATATTTTTATTATTAACAAAAATTGTTTATTGTTATTGTTATTATTATTATTATTATTATTAGTAGTAGTAGTAGTAGTAGTATTAACAACAACAATAATAATAATAACAATAATAATAATATAACATAAACATTAAGAAAGTTGGCTAACACCAAAACAAGCAAATAGGCTATGCAACTGATATGAATAATATCAGTTTTCTTAAGGTTCAGCTGGTGAATTTAAAGCAATTAACCCACACAGAAGTATTTCAGTTAGTTTAATCTACAAGGGAACACTGGACTGTCCAGATTTGCAGAACTGTAGCAATGGGGACATCAACTGTGGTTTAAAAACACCTGAGACTTCTATTGACTCCAAACTGACTAACAAATAACACCATTAAGAAATTAATGAAGGCAGGTCACAACCTGTGTCAGTAGATGCTTAAAAATGACATAAAGGTACCTCTGTACAAATGGGTATAGTAATGCAGAGCCTACACAGAAAAACATACATACAGTGTGCAATGGCAAAGGCATGCACGCACACACACACTTACACAGCGAGAGAGAGAGAGGGAGGGGTGGAGGGGGAGAGAGATGGTGTTACACATTTGCCCACAGACAGACACAGAGGACTCCAAAGACTCCAGCAAGACACTTTCTATGGCACAGACTTCCATGTTTAATGGGCTGTGAGATTCCCTCCCATTTACCCCTCATGCCGGAAATAAAAGAATACTGGTTGGTGCTTGGAAAAAATGGCTGGTTGCAGTTAAACCCTTGAGTGAATTGGAAATTAGAAAATGATAAGAGGGGCAATCAATCTTTGGGGAAACTTTCCACCCTGGCATTTGGGTATATGGGCCATGGCATTAGGGTGGGGTTGGGGTGGGAATGCAAGGAGGCGATAGGGTTGGGGGCTCTTGGAAGGACACGCCAACCTGTTGACATGTACCAATGGTCTTACCTTGCCTCATTTACTGAACTTCTGGGGACTTTCACAAACAACAGAAGTCAAACAACCAAAGGCAGTGTCTGTTTAAGGCCTTCATTTCTTTGGTTCAAGTAAGCACTTATAAAATTGGTCTTTTATTATTATAAAATTTATATTTTATTACTTATAAAATTGATCTTATTATTTATGTATTGTTATCTATTATGTTACCCGTTCTACACTACATCAATTTTATTGCAATCAACACTTTGAGAGCGGACACTGCGGTGTTTCCATAGAAAACCACGTCACTCAATAACATATGAGAATAAATGCCTTTAAGCATTTGGGTATGGCTCAACAAAAGTGCAAAAACAAAAATTTGCAAGGGACAATCTGCTCTCAGACACTGATACATGTCAGACAACATCAAGTGTTCAAGCAGAGACAGAGAGTAATCAAAATGTCATTTTGCTCTCAGCTTGGCCTCCTGTCCCTGACAGTGAGAGCTGCGAGGGGGAGCCAAGGCCTGCAGGGGTTTTACCCACCGAGAGCCTGGCTGCTCAGAGGCTTCTGCTGGAGGACAGACAAACAGCAGCACAGCCTGGGTCTCCAAAGCAGCTGGAAGGCAAGAGTGACGATTCTCAGATTGAAGGTGTCATGCAAAGAGATACCTCCTCTACATGCCCTGACTTATTCTGCATTCACACAGCAAAGCAGTGGTACACCAAGGGATGCTAAATGTAACTTAGCAACAACACTGTGTGGTAATCTAAATCTAAAATCAGACCATATTACTGCTAAACTATGACTGTGATACTGTGACTAGCCATAATTAGTCATAATTTGATACACTGTAAGACAATAAAGAACTATGGTTATGGTGGCGCGTGGTATTCATGTCAGGGAGACTCCACACAATACCAGAACACATGGGCCATTTGGCCCTCAAGCCACCCGCCAGTGCTTAGCACTAAATGAAAACTAATCACCTGCGACAGTATTGTAAATTGGCTATTCCAAATATCAACTGACAGAAATGGGAAAAGTCTGTCCCAGTTCTCCAGAATGGAAAGCGGACTTAGGGGAAGTGTTTTGCTTGTGAATGACTACATGCATGCTCCACCGCCGATGTATATTGGGGTGCTAATGGCTAGGACAAAGCAAACATGCTGAAGGGAAGTCCAATTTTTAGATCAGATACATTGTTTCGTTTCTGACCACTTTTATTTCAACTTCGCTGGTCACCAATCCCTGGAGGGTTTTTTTTCCCTCTCTTGGCCATTCATCTTACTATTAAAAATGTCAGGGCATTTTGAGGGCCTCTGAATTAAATAATGATAAATACGGTGTCTGGCCAACAAACCAGGCACCATGCTACTGGTGTTTATTTTCTTCTCCTCTGTCCAGACTGATGAATCACATTCCTGAAATAGTTTATGAAGTTCCAAATTGATGCAGTGGTTCAAAGTGGGGAAAAGAAGGGGGCAAATTAATATGGTGAAATGGGGCTGTTACCTGGTTCCTGATGAAAGGCAGGGGAACAGTCTTTTATATAAATTGTCTGTGAGGTGGCAAATAGAGGAGGTGCTGGAGAAGAGGGTGGACGAAGACTGGGGAGATGATAATGGCCAGCCAGGCAGCGGGCAGTGAGAGGGTCAGCCCAGCAAGAGAAAGGGGTCCTCGCTGGGGAGAGGCGGTGGCAGACGGGTGCTGATCAGTCATAATGGCACCACTGAGGCCAGGCTGTAAGGAAGAAAAATGAAAACTATTAAAGGGGCCTGTGTGCAATGTTGGCTTTGGCGTGTCAGCAATTATTACCCAGGGACACTCTTCACATCCTGAGACACGGGCTAAGATGGAGAGAGCAAGAGAGAGAGAGACAGAAAGAGAGAGAGAGAGAGAGAAAGGTGGGGGAGGAAAAGATATATTGATGCAGGTATATTACAGTGCCTATTCTCAAAGGGAATCTAAGGGACTGCTGAATGTGCATTCATTACAAGCATTTCAGAAATAATAAATGGAGAAATATAAAAACACTAAAATTGTATTCTTGCTCTTGACCTCAGCAACACTAATTGTGATAACTGCTGTATCTGAAACGATTGTAGCTGAACAAAAACTTCACCAGGATGTATGATAGAATTTCATGAATTCAAATTGTAAGTGAAAAGTGAACAGGGAAAGACAGTACTGCTGTTCTTTGGAGGAATAATGTTAATATTAATTGAGGGTAGGCTCTTGTGTGGAGGGAGTTGCAGCATCATATTTCCAATGTCAAATCTCATGTTAGCTTAAATACTAGTATCTGTATCTCAAGATCGTATATTCAAGACTATTGCATACAGCTACCATAATTAATTTAGCACCTTGTTGTCCATAGAGGTGTCATCATTTTACCATTACATTCAATAGGCCTACAATACATATGTTGAAAATACTCTGGTGCTTAACACTGTCAGTTGTGGATGTTTACTAAACAATGTGACACCAAACACAGGGACATATTGCGAATTCTATCCTAGGTCTTCTGTTAATCCTTGCAGGGGACAAATGAGCATGCATCAATTACCTGTATCAGTATTCCCTATGGTCAGTAGACAAACATTAACCTTTTCAGTGCTTCTCGTATACTCAGACTCCACTCAAGAAACGGTGTGTAGCTTTCATTTTGAGTGAATATGGTATTTCAGGCAATCGTGATAAAATAAGTTATTTCACAAACTTATTTAGTAAATGAATAATTTTGTTAATAAATAACCTAATAGACTAATATTGTTATTACAGGTGGATTAGGTTATTAAAATGAGGTTACTTACAGAGACAGCGTTATCGTTTGCTTATGACACTCTTGTAATTTTTGATTATTATAATGCCACAGCATTGTAGAATGGCAACCCCCATAGCCCAAATGGAAACTATTATTAATAAGAAAGACTCACATGTCAACGACCCTGAAGGACATGTAGGTCACCAAAGACTTGCTACCTGCTAAGAGTTCTTGATCCTCATAGTCTGATTATGATAACAATTTGTACAAAGATGTGTTACTAAATAGATGTAGCTATCTTTTTTTGTCACTATTGTTGTCAGCAGTCTCACTCAGCCATACCAACTCCTAACAGCTCCACAAAGATGTAATCATGCTGCCTCAGCATCTGATAAATTCCACGTTATCAGTGGAACAAGACAACTAAAAAAAAAAAAAGCCATACTTCAAATGCCCACAGCAAGAATAAAAGCGAGAGTAATTTTGTAGCCGTAATCAACAGCCACACTTATAGAGATACAGCCATGAAAAAAGAGGGACAAGGAAAAAACACTAAGTGTTGGTGGGAATGAATTGTACATTTAGAAGCTTTCAGCACCAGAGAAAGCCAAAGTGAGAGAACACAGTGACTAGAGATGAGGAAGTTGCAGGGGACTGATAGGAGAGTATTTTCCTGAACAGAATGTCTTTGTCTGTCCGTCAGTATTTGCACTGAATCAGACAATTAGTTCTGAAAGTTGCAACAGAGCTTACAAATTTTAAAGTCAACAAATAAAATCAATTGGCCTACAAAATGTGTATATACAGTATAAGCATATATAGTCTTTTATATGTATACATAGTCTTAGATCCTGTGAGGGAAATTCAGTCTCTGTAAACCATCCAGAAATTAGTGATGCACACGGCACACGGTGAACACACACTGAGGTGAAGCACACACTATCCCAGAGCTATGGGCAGGCTGGTGCTGCAGCACAGATGATGATCATATGCATTATGATGCACCACGTGTATTACAAAGTAAAGTGATGCATTTTGAAAACATGTTTATAACGTTACAAACATTTTCAGTGATGTTTTAGTTTATTTCGAGAAATATATCGCAATCCATTTCCAACACATCTAAATGCAGTCAGGGTCCTGTTCTCTGACATTTGGAATAGCAGAGTATCCCAGGTAAAAAAGGTGTATACTTGAGTTGAATAGAAATATGAATAAATAAAGTTTAATGAGTATACAAGAAGTTCACTACTTTTTGTGATAATCATAATGAACGTATGTGTAAAATTTAAAAATATACTAAATATACTTATTGAGCCATATTTAAAGTGTCCTTTTTGTGAATTTGCAATATGCAACAAGTCTGCGAAATTGGAAAGTGGAATGGAATGTTTGTGTACTAATTTGAACTAGTCTTCTTTACATTTCTTTGTTATTGTTAATTATTAAGTGTGATCAAAATTCTTTTTAACAATGTGCACTTTCATCTACTTGTACTTTCACTGACATATCAAAGCACTTCGATATAAGAATGCTGAAGAGCAAGCCATGCTTAGCAATGATTTAATTCAGTTATTATTTAATTCAGTTTCAATTCATTATTATAGTAAACTTAAAAGAATGTAAATGTGTTTTAAGGTAAGCTATCCCAGCACACAATAGCCTATTCCGCTGTAGCAAAATGTTTTTTCTTTCACTGTACAAACATTTATTTTGACATTAGGTTTTATTGTTTTCGTCTTCGGCATCTGTCACAGGCTGAAGTGGGGAGGAAAAAGTTGGCGGGAACGCACACCACTCATTGCTTGCCCACCACCACCAAGAAGAAGAAGAAGATGATGATGATGATGATGATGAAGTGTTGAGGGAACTAGGAATTTACAGATGGCTCACAAGTTTGAACACTATATCAGCAATATTTAAGAAACTGAGTAAAGCCAATTAAGGCCCTTTTGGTAATCTGTCAGGTCATGGTAAATGCTTTTACGTTAAGTAGATGAATGTTTTAAATCATTATTTTATCTTCATTAATCCTAGCATAGCATAGCTTATTTCAGCATAAGTTAACTCATAATTCAATTCACTTCCAGGGTAGTAGGCCCACTTGCAATGAGTTATGCAAAGCTAGGCTTAGGTAAAGATTGAAGAATTAGAGAAGTATATGAATTAGCCTAGCCTAGCTTAACTTAGCATTAGCCTAGCCTGATTTAGCACCAGTTTGCCCATAGCTCCATTTTATAAATCATGTTAAATGAATTATGAATGTTGAAAGTTGGACCAAATTGCTAATCTGAGAAATTCTGCCATTTAGATTTTTTTTTTTTATTTAAGTTTTGCATTTATACAAACACACTATTGCCACTGACTAGGTGGCACTTATGATTCTCCTTTAGTCACACTTTTGGCTTTACACAATTCCATTCAGGTTGTATTTTGATATTTCTAAACATAACTAAAACAGAACAATCTGAGGACATTGTGCCGAGGTTTAAGGAATCATTTTTTGAGGCACACTTCACGCCAATGTGCCATATTGCATGACATTGCGACATTGTGCAATGAATCACCCTTAATTGAGAAAAGAGTCAAAGAGTGCATGATCACAAGCACTTCAATTTAAATAATACATACACCGTTGTTTCCCCATTGCATGTATCGTTGGCTGAAAAGACAAACACTGCATTATAGATCCAATAATGCCATCATGGACTGACAGGTTGCTATTCTGTGCATGGCACTTCTATCTCAAGTTTTAAATATTCCATCTCGGTCAATACGTCATCCTATATTTAAGAAGGGCAATACTGACAGTGCGCTTAACTAATAGCCTACAAAGTAATGACTGTACAACATTTTTGCTATAAAAATTCTCTTCTCCTCATGGTCCTCAAAAAAGACCTGTTGCTCTGCCCCTGAGAAATATGGTGCATGTCGTTTCGTCATTTTTACTCATGGTTTCTACTGTCAATATATGAGGTCTTTATAAGTTTGCCATGAATGCGCACAGCTCTAAGTTAACCAACACAAGGTTGACTGAGCTAATTCCTAACCAGACTTTATAGGAGGATGAAGATATTCCCTCGGAAAATGAATAATTCATACTTATGTATGTCCATGGAAAGCCAAACAAATATTTTTAAAATCAATCATAAGGAACATGTGTAATTGTATGATCCATCATTATTGGGAAATTGGGAGCTTGATAAGTTTTCGCTCTTCAGTTCAGTATGGCCACTAACACTATTTCCACTTTCATCATGTCCGCCTTGGTTGGTGAACCAATCAAAAACAGACTTTTACCCCAACACAAAAGGAGGTCTTAATACAACGGTACATAAGTATGAACTATTCATTTTCCCGAGGGAAAATCTTCATCCCCCTGTTTTCTGGTTGGCTGACTGGGTGGCTGTTAAGTTCTGTTAGAACATTCATGAGCTAGCACTTATAAATGCATGGCATGGTGCGCATAACAATATTAAATATACAGTATAATCAGAAGGCTAACATTTATAGTGACTATCTTAAATCTATCAATTAACTATACTAATCAAGCGAAATGTTTGCACTTGGTATAGCCAACACACACACATAAACACACACACACACGTGCGCACGCACATACTTCCTTTGCTCTGAGTTATCGTTCATGTGCAGCTCTGGCTTCATAGTGAATCAAAGGAGAGGAGTAAATAAATGTGGAAGGCTTTCACTTCCAATCATGTCCCTGCTCTATGAGACCCAGCCAACAGACCCAGTGCATTTACAGAGCCGAGGAAGCAGAAGCTTGGAGCTAATGTACATTTGTCTAGGACCTCTGATACATTTTTTTGTGTTTCTGTGGTCTGCACAATACATATTGTATAAAAACATGAAATTAATGATAGGCCTAGTACAGTGCAGGTAAAGCACTTTGGAATAATTTTGATTCTGAATTAGACAAATGCTGTGAGATCATACAGCTTCAATTAAAGCTGAAGTGGTATTACAAAACCTGGCCTGGTTGCCATCTGTATTTTACCTTGCCATAGGCCAAGCAGCAAAAACCTGTTACCCCACAGCATTGTGCTTTCTCTGTAGTGTCTCTTCAAATCACAAGATGATGTTAACTAAATGTGTGCTCAGCCACTGCTGCCTGTAGGAATCCAAATGGCAGAATAAAGTCAGAACTAGATTTATTTGCACATTTTTACAAATGGCCAAGCATATGTGTGCACTGTAAACAGCATATCCACAATTTTATGGTCTCCAGTGACATATTTACTGCATACTGTCTCATCATTTTAAAAGTCCCACACTGTAGTGACACAAGAGCCTTGATCTTCAGCTGTGTCTGACATCAAGAGGATTAATAATTCACATTAAGACACGGCGCTGTATGTAATGGTTTGATGCGTCCCAATGTGCTTATTGATTAATAAACGCTTGCCCGAGTTTCATTTTGCAGATATACTACCATACGTCGACAGTATTCTGCTGCTGAAGCAACTTTTCTGGACAAATGCCTTTCGGCTTCGGTGCTCCAATCTCCCCCTTGCCATTGTTTTTATGTACTTGTGGCTACCTTGTCCCTTGTGCTCTCTGCTTCTTCCTGATTACCTGTCTCTCCACTAGTATGTAAACATAAATCACACTTGTTAGAGGTGGAGGTTTCCATAAATTCCTGGGAGTAAAAAAGACAGTGTGAAGGGAATTATGTATTAGCTGCATCTCTTGAAAGGAGGTCCTATTAAGGAGACATTATCTGTGCCATCAAAGCCAATCCATGGCAGAAAGAAAAACTGGATCTGTCAGTTGGGCACAGTTTTACACTCAGGATAAAATCTGCTATTTATTGGAGAACATTTGGATGGGTTTCGTGGGCATATTTTTTTACACACTTTTCTTTTTAGAAATGTATCCATGTATCTTAACTGTTTGCGTGAGATTTATTATTTTTTTTTTATCTTTCTTTTCTTTTTGTTCCCAAGCCACATGTATTGGTACATATTTCTTCTGGACCCTGATCATGATAACTAACCAATAAACCCCAATCATAAATTAGGAAAGTGAGAAAATGAGAAAATTAGGAAGCTCATATTTATTTTTATAATATGCATCATATCACATGTATCTTATTTTTTTAACTTTTTTACATAAACAAGCAAACCATCTGAAGTGTACTATTAATGGTATCTTCTGCAATATTTCTGGTATGATGACATGTCTACGTAGAATGCTGGTTATGAATACACCCCACTTGGGTCATTCCTCAGGATGAATATAAAGCACTTGGTAAGAAGTCATTTTGTCCTTAGTACTGTAGTGTTAGGTACATTCATCACAATTTAAAGAACCACAGCTGTCCAGTTCTAGCAAACCCTCATTTGCTCATACACATAATTCACTGTCTTGGTATGGTCTATTGGTTAACAACGTGTGACCTTTGTTCTTGGTCTACACTTAGAATCTATGTTCTAGTTGGGCAAACCCATTTGTCCCTTCACTGCACTCCAGAGGGAAAGATAATTAGACTTAAACGAATCTCTGTCTACTGTGGTCAAGACAGAACACTAGCTAAAGCAGGAGGCCAAGCCTTTTCTACCTCTTATTTACAAGGTTCTTGTTGATTCAACGCATAATCAATACCTAAACAGTAACAGATGCCTAGCAACACCTTTGCAAAGTAAAAATGATTTGCATATGCATTGGTTATGGATGGATTTTGTCCGCATTCCGTAAACTGAATCTCTAAAATATGAATTCTATATATCTCTATATAGAATTTTTTCTTACAGAATGGAAAAGATCTGGCAGATATTTTGGTAATTCCATAACCATAGCTGTTTAGGAGAACTATTTTGAATAACAATTTACTACATTTAATTGCAAGTGTTATATTATTATATTATTACACAATATTTTGTGAATCTAAGTAAAACTTACAGGCAGCCTGGGTTTTAGAGGCAAGATGCATCATTGGCACCAGTGATCAACATAAAACTCACAAGGCGATCAGTGAGCCCAAAGAAATAACCGTGGCAGTCTGAAATAATTTCAGTAATATCATCAATGAGGTTTGAGATGACTATGACAATCACAATGATGATTTTAGCTAATGGAAGCTTGTTCCCATCTGTGTAGCAGTAAAAGAGTGAAACCTATGTGCAGCATGGGCATTAGTATCTATAATGTACATGAAATCAACTGAAACAATAATGCTGGAATAATGTACATGATCGGTTAACCTTCACCTATTTGGTTCAAACAGCTGTAGGCTTGGACTATACATTTAACTTGCATTAGTTGAACACAATGTCACAAAATCAGTAGCAAATATTATGTACAGTGCTTTTAAAATCCTAGAAAAACAGGTAATTTTACCAGCACATAGTATGTTATAAAAAAAAGAAGAAGAAAAAGAAGAAGAATATTCATGCAATGCTATTTTCTTTCAGATTTCTCTTAAATGACACTAGCTGTTTAAAGCAATAATCTGCAAGAGGCCAAGGGTTATGCTGGTTTTACAATGACTAAGGGGAGTTGTTAGGCATGATGCTGTTAAACCATCTTTGCCATTGTAAAACCAGCATAACCAATGACCTTGAGTGGCTGATATTAACATAGCAAAGTTTCATTAAACAAAGACACAACAAGAAATGTAGTGATTTGAAAATTCCTTGAATTCCTCAGACATATCTCTTCTAGCTTAATGGTTGCCACCACACCCTTGATATGGTATAGCAAAATATAACTGTGGCCTGTGCTGTGATATATCGGAGAATTTGATTCAGCCAATCATGGACTAGAACTATTTGTTTTAGAGTTCTGATTTTAAACTCTCAATGAAATCATTATTTGTACCTGGGTCAGTGGCCCAATACATGCTTTTGTCCTGTAAATTCAATACATGGGTTACCCTTCTGGACCATACATTCCATTTCAGAGAAGCATCTTAGGCCTGATAATCTGAACTCAAACAAAGACGCTAACATCAGCATGACCTCACTCTCATTCTGTGACTAGATGGTGGGGATTAATTGAAAAAACAATGGACATACAGACGGGTCTAGAGAATATTCAGCACAGCCTTTTTTCATTGCTTGGTCTAAGGCCTGTCTTCCACATCTACCATAACTCTGTAACAATATATTGTGGATGTTAGAAATGTACTCTGTCTGTTCCTGCTACCCTGTTCCTTTTGCCGTCCCTATCACTAAGGGTACACATGTCAGTTGTTTGAATCACTTTGTCCCTGTGGTAATCAATGCCAGAGAGAGTATGCTAATGTGACCTGATGGCAGCAGACAGTCTCATGTCCTGTAGACCTGATCTGACTGTCCAGATGTATTTTGCTACATGATGAGCACTGGCAAGCTGTTCTAACTGTAGACAGGAAAGGCAATACAATACAATACAAATATCACTATCTAACCACACAGGTTATTTTTGAACATGCTTTTATGCATCCTGTTTACCCATACTGACAAACAGGGTTGCTTTCAGGTCAAATTGCCAGTACAAATATAGTTTCTCCTGTAATATTTCAAAGAAGTTCGGTATTACTTGGATGCTGAAATATTGTACCCTAGGACTTGACTTCAAGACAAATTCAAATCAAGAATAATGAATTACAACCACAGTTTCAAAAAAGTTTGAATATGATGTGAATATGATATGAATGAATGTGGTGTTATGTGAATTAATCATGTGATGATTGTGAATTGTAAATCTTTTATGCCCATATTGAGTTGCAAAAAGACATAGATAACATATCAAACATAAAAAACAAAAGAAAAAAATATAAGCTTATTTTAAATTTGATGCAACATGTGTCAGAAAAGTTGCAACAGGGCCAAGAAAAGGCAAAAATGTGTCATTCTGTCCAAAAGAATTTACAAGGACAAATATTGCACAATTGCTTAACCATAATTGGGTCTATATAGAGCAGAGTAGAGAGGCATGCCCTCCCATATAAAAATGTGGAGATACTCATCACTGTGTGAAACCTGTGTAGGGAAGTCATACTGCAATGTAAGAAATCCACAAGATCAACATGAAATTGCAGAATGGCATCATGTCTGTAGTAAATAATAATTTTTCTTCACTATAAAACATACAATAACCTTACTGTGCATGAACACAGATAAGCTCTGTCCCCAAATGCTGGTGAAAACTAGGTTCCACTGATTTTAGAGCAACTAAGGTGAGCTGTTAGCCATGATGCAAAGCTAAGTAATTTCACTGATATCACAAAAATCAGGATGAAAACCCCAGAAACACGCTAAACCCAAGTATTTTCATTTAAGCATAGAAACAATGCAAAATGTTTTTATTTTGGATTCTGCAAAAAAAGATAATAGAATGCTAGTTCAAAGTTGCATTACCTGCCAGTTTGCAAATTTAGTCTGTGTTGTACCCAATTTTCTCATTCTTATTCCTACAGCACTTTCAACCTCAAACAACTGGGCTCAGAGTTGATTGACTTTAGACAATCTCTTTATTGTGTCTTTATTTGGTTAATGTGCAGATACTGATTTATTTACTAACATGCATTTGAAATAGATTAGCCTGGGAACCTAGACACCGCTAGCAAATTTCAATTTGTTTATCTAGCGTGGAGCAGGCATTACATAATTCAGCCAGTGAATTACTGCCTGTGGTTAAACTATGGATTTTGTATTTTCCAAATTGAGTAAACAACTGCAATTAAAACCATCATTTACCTGATTAATGCATTTGCTGCATTTCCCAAAAGTTTTCTATTAAACTTTGACCACACCTTCTACATATAGATGTGGTTCCCAGGACTGACTTACCTCAATTCTCAACAACAGTGAAATTAAGTAACTCCTAACTTTGGCCTTTTGAGTTGGTTTGGTAGTGAACTTGTACCACGGTGAGTTGAGTGGAATCAGCTTGAGCTGTTCCACTAGGTTCCACTAGTAAGTGTTCTACGAGTCGTACATGAAATGGTGGTTTGTGGTAGTCCTCGAGTATTGAATTTCATTTTGGCGTGACACAAACAACACGTCTCCTATCAATATTCTTGGTGTCTTCTTTGAGGCCCTTACTATGTGGAGACCAGTTGCTAGGAATGTTGCTATTCATCTAAAATTAATTAATGAAATTAAATCAGCCTAGATCAGTGAATGCATATTGACAAAAGACCTAAAAAAATCATAAAGAGACTCTGAGAAATCTTGAGTGCTTGAAAGTGATGCCTCTAACTTTCTGAAACATTGCAGGCAATACGCTTGCTCAGGTATTACATCAGTCACCCTTCCCCAATGTGGGAGAGAGAGAGGGAGAGGATATATGGAGAGAGAGAGGGAGTTGCTCCCCAATGTGAAAGAGAGGAACAGGTGCTAAGCACGACAAATCACAGTCCTCCACTGACATGCTTTCAGGCATGACGGAGCAGCGGAGCCCTGAGTGACCTGGTTAAACGCACCTGTGTGGCTCTCCATACGAAGCCTCAGAAGGGGTTTGCTGTTGGGATCGCAGGCTAATGCAGCTTCTCATACTGTGAGCTTGCCATCATCATTTCCTATCACACACTTACATAATCACTGAATTCCTTTAAAACATGTCTGCAAGAAATCATTCACATAATAATGGGTAAGTCAGCAAAGACTGAGACATTTTCAAAAGTTGAATGTCACACCATTTTCCAGAATTTTGAATCAATGAATTTCTGCTATCCCTTAAATAGTTCCAGTCAAAGGAAGGTTTGCTCTGTTTTTATAACATCCAGACAAATGGTTTCTCTGATTACTCAAGTGAGATGTTGACCAATCAAACTAAATTAACAGTATAAATAGCAGATGCCTAATTTGATATCCGTTCATTTCTACATTAGGTTTTTTCTTCAAGTGACTTCTTGCTCCCATAACAGCATCTCCACAGTCAGAGAGAATGGCGTCCGTGAGGTGAAATAAATCTAGGCTCCTTGCTTTGACAAGAGATCCACCCCCTGAAGGACACAGAGGGGGCCTCAGAGGTGATAAACTCTTTGGATGATTAATACCAAAGCTTCATCACGGGCAGTAATGAACTAGCCCTTTTGTCTTCATAGCCACAAATAAGTGTGACGCCTCATAGAAATCCATCATGTGCACCCACAGAGAATTCGATGACAGGATGATCATATTTGATAAGCAAATCAATAATGTTCATTTTTGTGAATTACGGCTGCATCATAACCATGAACAACAATATAACACGATCAGAGTCCTTGCCATAATCTTATTAGGGATTAATGTGATTTGCACAGGATAGAGCTGAAATTACAATCAAGAGGGAAATCTATGTGGCTGCACCTTTAGCCCTGATACTCTTATATCTCACTGAACTTATCATCTAATTAAATTACAATATTCATAGAGTGGTCATACTGTAGAACTACAAAGATAAGGTCTGTCACAGAGAGGACTAGAGATGTTAAATCATTTAGTCTATCTAATATCTACAGTATTTTGTGAGTTTTCGAATAAAAAGCAATTAGAGTGAGGAGTAAACCATCTGTACAAAGAGGAATGCTTGACAACCACAAAAATGTGATTAGGTACATCTTAAACATCTTAAACTCTGTACTTAATATTGACATGGTTATGCTTGTTTGTCAGACAGTCAAAAACCTAACCTTAGCTGAAAATTACATGTTTTCAAGAACTTCAAGGATGGAATATGTGAAACAATACTAGAAACTTATATACCCACAAAAAGTGACTGAAATGAATTGCAACATGGAAGAGAATGTTGGTCATCACTCTCTACTGAACAGTTACGGCGTACAACTGTTGTTACTTGCTTCAGCATTCTAAATTATCAGCAAAATATGTTGATTTGTTTACAAACTAAAGGATTGGAACCAACGATGACAGAGTTATGCTGACTAACAAGGTAACAAATACGATTTCAGGCTCTTTCATAGGCCATAAGGGGCTGTTTTGCTATGTGGTTTTTGTATAAAAAATGTTCTCATTTCTCTATAACAACAGGACTTGGTGAGCTTGACCAGCAGGAATATGGGTTGATCTATGCCATACTTTTACTTTAAAGCAGGAGTTTCAAATGTGTTTCGGTTAAGGAAGTTTGCTTCCTTTCAGTTTTTTTACAGCTTTTCATGACCACAGAGATGTATTTCTCTCTTCATTAGACTACAGAATACAGTTAATCAAAAAAAAAATCACATTCAAACTTTTACTTAACTTGATATACAGACATGTTGCATCACAAAAATAGCATAAATAGCACAGAGCCATTCCTGAACACCACACTCCGCTTGATAGATGAATATTAAAATTGCAGCTACTTTATTTAATGGCACATTTAACTTCGTTCATTGCCCACACTGAAAGGGATTTCCATATATACTTCTCAAGCTTGTAATTACCATTAGAAAATATTCATGTGATGGGCACTGCGATCCAGACAACCTGTGGTTAGACTGTATGCTGTGTTCAAAGGGAGCCATGAAGGGTTCAATTACGACTCAGTGAACAGGCCACAGTGTCTCTTCAGTCTGACTGCTGAAGCACTGGATAACAGATTATTTGATTATTCTGGAGACCTGAATGTCCATAGATACACTCTTGTTCATCTCCTTGTTTGATGTGTTTAACAGAGTATTGAAGAATGAAGACATTGATGCAATAGGTATTTGCGGAGCAGTGGGACAGTTTAATTGGGTAATTAGGTTTAGTCTTTATCAACAAAATTCACAGTAACTACTAGGATAAACTCTCAGAAAACATCTGTTGTTTCTTAAACTGCTGTATAATAGTTACATTATTCTAGAATAGCAGTTAATTCAAAGGCATATTTTTGAAAATGAACATGTGATCCATAAATGACATTTCAGTGTTTCTCACTACCCTTTGACAAATTAGAGTGGAAATAATCTGCCATATTTATTCACTTTTCACACATGCCAGGGAAAGTTGCTGCAATGTCTATGGGTAATGGACATCATAGATAGGCCTATGTTGATGTTGCAACATGCAAGGTGTTTGCAGAACAAAAATAGCGGCACTTAAAAAGTCCTGGTATGCTTTTTCTAAGATAGTATTTTATCCATTTTAATAGGGGTCATACAGGCTACTGTACATTTGATTCTTGTACATAAATCTTGACATCAACTTGAGATTAAAGAGAGAGACCATGACTGTGGAAAAAGTATGAGATAAAAGGCTGTTTAGATTCATTTGAATTCATTAGTGACATATAATCATGTTTTATAATCAGGAGAAGTGGGATGAAAACTGCATTGTAATTCTAAACAACACTGCAAATGAGTCAGTGTACAAACTCTAAGCTGATGGGGTCATTAAAACATCAAGGGCTCCATTTGGAGACCTTGTTTACATGTTCTTACTGAGAGCATCTAACAAGCCACTGTATGATGAAGGCAGGCTGATGATGCTCTTCATTAAGCTAAATTTACATTCATTTCAATGGATACAGTCAAAGTCATGACATGAGATGAAAAGGTACTTGATCAAGTATTCCTACAGTATTTCATTACAACAGAGTTTTTGTTTACTATACAGAATTCTAGTTAAAAGCTTTGATGGTCTTGTGTATGATTCTGTGGAGTCTTTGCTGAACGTGAGGTCATAAAGGGAACTCGGGCAGCGGATCAGGAATGCAGTGAAGCTGTAGCCTCTGTTTCCCCCTACATTATCACTTCCCCAAACCAGTGGATAGGCATCTGATTCCCCCTACATTATCACTTCCCCAAACCAGTGGATAGGCATCTGATTCCCCCTACATTATCACTTCCCCAAACCAGTGGATAGGCATCTGATTCCCCCTACATTATCACTTTTCCAAACCAGTGGATAGGCATCTGATTCCCCCTACATTATCACTTTTCCAAACCAGTGGATAGGCATATGATTAAAAGTGACTTTTAATGTTTTGCTTTTCAAGTACAGATGCTTTTTGATATAAATATCTGTGATCTCTCCTGTAGCTAAATATGGCTGTCAGGTTGGTTTAGCAGCTGTCAGATATTGACATTACACCCTTCAAAAAGTGCAGAAAGTAAACATCTACATTCATAGATTCAACATCTATATAAAAAGCTATATTTCATGCCACTATGATCATTTCACCTTCACCTTTTTTTCTTTATTTTACTCACAAACCAGGTCATGAAGAGCCAATACCATGAGGAGCTTTAAATTCTCTTCCATCTTGAGTTTTGGTTATCTAACAGTTGGAAACACTGCCCCTGTCTCAAGACATCCAGATTGAGATTTGTATATAATGATTAAGAATCAAAAATGTCTATGTAATGTCTCCTGTAATAAACAGAATTTTTGGCAACTAACATCAATGAAATACTGACTATCAGAACATCACAATAGTGAAAGTTGTCCCACAAAGACAGTGGTCTTTTAATGAAGGGTAGTTATGAGTCACGTGAGGAGGAAAAAAAGAACTGACAAGACTAACTCCCTAGAACATTTGTTCAATTTTTATGTGATTATAGCATTTATCAAGGCCAAATTTCCCTCAAGGTCATTGCATTCAATGGGCTATATTTCAAGCATCAACTAATTAGGACAGCAGTGATCATTTGAGGGGAGTAATGAAGTATAGAAAATGCTGACGTCAGAACTTATGAGGGCCAGCAAGGACAGATTCAGGACTGATGATCCATCAGGAATAATAAGAAAAAGATACAATTAAATGAGGAACTAATTAGCAGCTAAAAAGAATCTAATAAACTAAATGGGATAATAATTACAGTTACATTTGAACAAATAATAAATAGTTTAGCCCCCTCCTTTGTTTGCCAACTGCTGCACCCATGGCTTTCATACTTAGTGTCCAAAGGAGGAGTCATAATGAGCTCATTTTAGGCAGGTCAGGAGTATTTTGTTTAGCAACATTTATTTTAGAATTGTTATTTTATTGGACCTTGTCAAATTGCCTGTGCTTAGTAGAAGATATTTTTATAGCTGTTTAATTATGGGCTCACTCTGCTCATAAAGAAACATAGCTTTTTTTACTTTATCTAATTTATGCATCTCATGAATTCACAACTCATGAATTTATTCCGACTGGGCTAATGGCATTCATTAACCTACCCAACAGTAAATGTTTGATTGGAATGTGGCATTTCTTTCTTCAAAGGGTGGTTTCATTTCTTTTGCAAATCACATACTTCAAATAAGCCATTAAATGCTATTTCACTTCAAAAAGTACAGTTTACATATGCTAATGAAGTCCTTAATCAGAGGAGCCTTATGGAATATGCCTCCCCACTGATTTGATTGGCGAGAGATACTGAGTGACATTTACTGGGCGGGATGCAGTTGCTCACACTCAAAGAAACAGCTGTCTAATTGCAACTCAGATTTTAAAAATCTGAAGTTCCATGTCAGTGATATCTATGTAAAACACTATAGTTCTCAAGTCTTCAGGTTTATTATGACTGGCACAGAAATATATGCTTAATAGTATCTGGTAGCCAAGAAATGTAGATACTGCTAACAAATTTGAATAACATATATCTTTCTAAATGTGGGTCTGGATCAGAGCAAATGACTGTAGGCTGGAATAGACCTGGCTCCCTGTGGGCCCTGGGCTGTTAATGGGATGGGCACTGTGACCAGTTACCACCCACTTCATTTGATACTTTATATTTTTTACTTTTTGGAGTTCTAACCCTTCCCTGTGAGAAGTTCACAGAGGAAATGCTCTCTATTATGTTTTATTTTCAACATGTTTTCCCATGAAATTTGACAAGCATGCAAGGCTTCAACTCGCCTTATGTCCAAGTCTATCCACTACTGAATGAACATGTAATCTGTTATGTATTTTCTTTTTGTTTTCCCTCTGCTCATTACTTCCTGCACCTTTGTTCTTGCCATTCCCCTCTTCCTTTCTTCCCTCTTCCCTGTCAGGAACACACATTGCAAAACGCATCATGTTTTAATACATCATGCTGATGTCATGATTATATTCTGCATGTATGTCATTGCTTCATTTACAAAAATGATTAAGCTCTGAAAGAAAATAAATGATTTTCTTCATAATAACAGTAGCAATTTCAGTGCTACTGCAAACGTCAGGGTCAAACGTCAAATGTCAGTTAACATACATCAACTCAATTCCTATAATTGCGTAAACTATGAGACACAAAAGGTCAAAGTTTGTGCATTTTTGTCATTAATTGATTAATGTGTAAAAGATTTAATACCTTAAGATCAAAGTAGATGGGGGAAGCTGTGTGGTGCAGGCAACAGCATCCGGTACACAGGACTCCATACAGAATCTGACTTGAGTTTATTTCTCAATCCTACACCCTCTAACCTCTCCTCATTTTCAGCCTCCATTACCCTGGCCTAGTTAGTTTTTTTTTCTAATTAACTCCACAAAATTCACATACTACATAAGTAGTGAAGTAATGGTGAAATAATCTGAAGTTTGCTTTTTAAGAATGCAAGTGTTCTTTTTTTTTTAAGAAAGACATGAACTAAGAGAGTTATTCCTGCAACAGTCATGACAAATCAATCAGAGTTGATTGAAAGTATATAACAATTGAAGAATATTTGAAAGACTCCAGTTTGATACACTTATCACGTACAATCATATAATTGCTCGGCAATATAAGGTCTTGATTAGGATAGCAATGACTGAAACATAGAAGCTATTTTGCCTTATCATTAGGCAGATTTCCGACTAATTATATTTCATAATTAATGCAAGGACAATCTGATTTGCTCTGATTATGGCTGTGATTACTGATTTCTGATCTGCATAATCTGAAAGGAGGTACGAATACTGACAGTAGCAGCACTAATAATGATAACGATTTAAAAAATGAAATGGAGACCCTAGAACACATCATCTGTAAAATAAATATAGTCTGATGGTGATTGATAGTCTTTCACTCTATTTATCTCAGGAGTAGGCTAAATGGCTAAGAGAAAGCAATGTATGTGAACACACAAGCACCAGTCATGCCCAAAACGTTTGCCAGAAAATGCTCTTGCAGTGACATTGCGGCATATGAGTGATCCACACTGCATTCCAAGTGTCGTATCGCCTCCAGAGCGCTCCTGCATGTCCTGGTCCTTGGAATGATTTTTCCGACAGCTGACTAGTCCAGTCCGCTCACGTCAGTCACCAGATTTCACTAGATAATGCGCACCGACACAAGCCCATCACACAACCCATTCACTTGACCTTGCAGAGAAAAAAGCACCTTTCTCACCTTAACTCCTCAAAGACTCTCTCTATTCACAATAGCCACATCCTACATCATTCCTCATGTAGTGAACACACACTTGGTTCATGACATAGTAACCAACATCACCAGCCCCCATTGACCTCCATAGTTTCATGTAGTCGGAGGAAATCACAACATAAAGCAAGTGTAGAGGTTTTGGAAGATTTTTTTCCCTGTTAGAGCTGTTTTGTTCCGACTTTGTTGTTCTTTCAGCAACATACAGCATGTTCCACAGGAGCTGCTGATGAGGTCCAGATTAGTAGCGTTCAGATTCTCTCAGTTTGCTCACATTTCTGTGTAGTTGTTGTAATGGCATTAGAATGATTTGGCATAGTGCTCTATGTTAGGGTAATTATTACCTGATCAAGATCTCACACTCTCGCTCTCACTTGACTCACTTACCTAAAGGCTGTTTCCTATGTTGAGCTCCACATTCATTTAAGTGGTTGTTCAGTCTTTTCCCCACACCATAAAGCTATAAAGAAAGAATTAAATAGATATGTTAGTATTAAATGTTGCAATGGCAAAAATATTTGTGCCTGATATACAGCATGAATCTTAAATTAGATTTTTTAAAAAACAGTTTTTATTCGGTATATTGAGAAATAAGAAGTCCATGAAAGGTCTTGGTTCATGATTACATCTGTAATCTGCACCATTGTGAGTCAATCTTTTTTCAGTACCAATGAATCAGGTTATTACATTGTTATATTTGTAATTTGACAATGACAATTTGGCAGTCATTATTTTGTATTTTGCAAAAAAGTCTATGCAGTTTTCCTTATTCCGTATTACCATATGTTGTCATTAGACATTTCTTAAGAATTTCAAATGGTATTAAAGAAATCATTTGTAAATGAATCTGAGGTGGGAAGGCAAACACACAGAGCTCTGATTATTACGCAGTCTCACACAAATATGGCTGATTGCCATGCTGTGCCTCAACAAGACACATGAATAATAATAATGATGATAAAAGAGCTGAAGGGCAGACCTTTTCAAGAACTTGCCCTGTGAAATAACTCTACTGATTTCTCAAAAGATGAACGCAGATTGAGGTACTACTGGAAAATCAATGCAAGTTAACCTGATGTATAAAGTCTAAGAAGAAATCTTCACTTTTAAGGTTGATGTTATTACAGTGTAAAACACTAATGAATGTTGTATGTTAAAGGGGACATGGCTAGGAGAGGTTGAGCAAGGCCACAGAGTTGTCATGAACATAACATATGGTTGTGCCCTCCTTCATATGTAAATCTTGAACTCAGCCACTAGCAAATTAGTGAGCAAATTAACAAAGCTTGTCTGTGATGTCACATGCCATAAATCTACTGTAGTTCAATTGTGGCTGCAAAAGAGGGCACTATTTGGCAAAAATGGACCATTATAATCTTGTATTGTAAAATTACATTTTAGCTCATTTTTAACAAATCAAAGTTGAATATATTAACTGCAGAGAACATGGTACACCATTGATCTATTCTGTGTCCCTTTAAGACACATGTTTGTACCATGACAATCCTAATCTTTATAGTCCTTCCTTCGTTAGAATTGTATAGATATATTTTATGAATTTCTGGGCCTGAAACTCATTTTGTGTGCAGCATTTCTCACCCTGGGTGTATTATTCTGATCTCCAGGTAGTTGATTCACCCCTACAAAGCAAGTCTTTCTGGGGTGCTCCATTGTGACAAGGTACCTTCATCCATTCCAAAATCTCAACTGTAATGATAAGTAGCCATCATTGTAAGCATTTGTCCTATTTCTGTTATATTCAGGGAACCTCTGTTATTGTTCCTGAATGAGAGACCTAGACAAATCTAGATGCCATAAATATTGGTACAGCTATATTTCTCTTTGTCTTTATGTGCACATACATGCACATGCAACTGTGAGGGGTATGGTTATTATAGCGTCTTCTTTCCACTTAATTCTTCCTCCTGATTTTACTCAATAATAAATACCCCAAAATGCCTGTTAATGGGGTCATTTACCCCAGCTCTGCCAGCCTTATTGACAGTGCTGTTATCCTGTTGCAAACGACTGGCATTTACTGAATCAATGACTTGAGTTATGGAGAAGAGCAGAAAGCCCTGTCCCTACTCCATTCTTCTCTAGAACAAAAGAGGAAGCACATTAAAAACTAGCATTGATGGGTTGTTGTGAGTTTCAGTCAATGAGCTCTCTCCCAAGTTGAAATTAAAAGGCTGTTAGAGGGAAAATTGTTTTCACTGGTCATCAGTCACGTCCTGAAAGGCCTTTTTCAAAGAGATTAATTCAAGGCAAAAGAGTAAGGAGGGTGAGAGTAGAGTATCACGGCTTTATAAAATATCTAGGTGGTTAGCTGGTGGCATCATGAGTTAATGGACACTGCCTTGCCTTGACTAAGTGTTATTGCTTCAGTCCATAATTTCATCTTGGAAATGGGCGATGGAGAGGATCTTCCTGATAGTAATTGGGTATTGATTTGAAAATAAACAGGTGAGGTGACAGACCATAGTTTGGACAGAATTGACAATAAATGGTCTCATGGTTCATGGAAAAGTTATAGATCAGGGTGGAAGAGTCAGGAGGTCTGTTCAGCTGCAATTTTTCTTCCAATATATATTGGATTTTAGATAACCCATTTACGAGGCTTGTCATATAAACCTATAGTTTTGAAGAATGAAAAGTTAAGTTCAGAATTTACTCTCATTTTCATTGTGAACTGGTTCCCATAGTTTACTTCACTTGCTTTAAAAAGGTATTTGTAGTTCCTGATGTAATGTAATGTATGTAGCTATGCATGTGCTGCATGTAGCTATGCAGAACTGAAATAACTGTATTTTGTATCATTTTGTAAGATGTGGTGTGTGTAGTGGATTGAGCATGTGAAATGGTGTAACCACCTGGCATTATTGACTGCTATGAGTTGAGGCTAGACTGGGAAATTGAAAAGGCTACCAGAGGATGCATCCAGTTGAGAGCGTAGTACAAGTTCAACAGGTTGATAAACGTACGTATATCACCTTTGAATGATTGTCATTATACAACAGTTAGGTCTGGACAAACTATTTAGGAATTTCTGATTCAATTAGACGCATTCTATGTGTCACTAGGAGTGAGAATATCCCACAATATACCATGGGGGACTCTTCACAGCTACCACTCCACATTCTCCATACTGGTGTGAATGTTCCATTCATTCAAAGCAAAAGAGCATGATTTTTATAACATCACACTTGGCAGTTCTCTCCAGAGAAAACATCTTAATGGAGTAGTGTGAATATGGAGCTTGGCATTTGACATACAGACAAGCAAACAGGCATATTGCTGCTCTCTGTTAACTCCATTAACTGCTGCAGTGCTTAGGAATGGGAGATGCAAAACTAAGCTCAAAATTATTTTGGGGGGTGGAGGTGGTCTATAAATTTAGATGCACCCTAGATAGCGGTAGCACATAATTACTCAGAACGTACGTCTAGCCACACACCATTGGGGTCTTAGTAGGTCTACCACAGGTATTACCAAGGCTTGGTGTGCTCTGTCTTTGTAGAGAGTCAGGGCTGTGACAGGGCAAATCAACTAAGTGGCCAAGGAATAGTGGTCATTTGAGTTGGCTTTGGCATCAACGACACTAAGAGTTAGACTTGGGCTTTTCTTTGAAAGTTGAGCAGAAAGAGGCACTCAAGGCATTAGTTTCAAAGAAGGATATATTTGCTGTTTTGCCAACGTTGCTCTGATTGGTCATAGCGCTATCCAGTTTGAAAGACAACCACTGATTCCACCTCTAGGATTAAGACCAGTCTGTTGGTCATGGTCAGACTATACATTTTAATGTTATAGCCCGGCTTGTCAGGCTAGGGAATGAACAGAAATTAAAACTAAATGGTGGAAAATACAATTTGGTTTCTTGAAATTTTGTTAGTTGGCAATGGAACTGTGAGGTGACTTGTGACTTGTGGTCATGAGGTAGTTAGATATCCCCACAGATGTGGTTACCTAGGCTTCATGCCTGTGGACAAACCACACCCCTGAGGATATCCACGAACAGCCTCACTCCCATTGCTGATGTTTAAATCGTGTGCTTCACAGTGGCTGAATCCCATTGTCCCCACTAAAGCCCTAAGTCCTGTACTCTCATGATTGGCTGATTCATGCAAGTCTTTGAGGGTTCATGGCTTAGGGCTTTGGAAAGATATTGGGATTCTGCCATTGGTACTGGTTCCTGTCCTGTTGGAAAAGAGCTATGGGAGTGTGCTTTCTTCAACATCTACTGTGAGAGTAGGAGTGCACAGAGACTGCAGAGAGAACTCCAGTACATCTATGTCAGCTTGAAGTTGCTTCTATGCAACCTTGAACCTAGAATTGCTTCTATGCAACCTTGGACATTTTAAAAGATATAAACAACAAATATTGCTGTCCCATTCTTTAGTCAGTCTTACATCAGTCTTACATTGGAAAAACAAAATCAAAACAAAACACTGATAGACTGGGGAACTAAAGAGCTATTACAGAAGGGGGTAATGGTGCGGGTCGGAAACTGGTACAAATGGCCTTGATGGCCACTGCACCTGATAATGAGGTGGAGAGTTCCAAGCTAAAAGATTCATGCTCAGACATGACTTCTTGATCCCATGACACTGGAATCCCCATAAAGCCTGTGATAGAAACTACTAAGGTTACTTGTCTGTAACAGGATCTGAGGCCTTTTTAAAGCAGATTTAGGACAACCTGGCACAAGAGTGAGCGACTCTCAAATATTCAGGAAAGTTTGTGGAGTTTTAACGTTTAGCATTTTGATAAACAAAATTGATTTGCATATATATGTGAGTCTTTGCATGCATCTTTCTAACTTACTTACTGGGATGGGTTTTGTTCCTAATAAAAATAAATAAATACATAAAAACTGATCCAACCAGATCCAAAAGTCCCTAGATTCGGTGACACACTGGAATCCCCTGCTTCGGCTGGGTGGTATAGGTTAGTTCATGATGTACTTTTAAAGCCAAATATATCCTATCTTCTATCCTTTGCATACAAAATTAAATCCTCCCCAGCAGTTTACAAGGCATGTACCAACACAGCATTTGTTGCTACTGGCAAGCGGTTATTGCATGGCACAATTTGGCTTAAACATAAGGTGTATGTTTGGGATACATCACCATTTCACCTTTTGGGCTTCAATTACACTGCAATAGAAATGTCCTCTCCTCCTATAATGAGGAAAGGTATAGAGTCAATAGGAGTATTTGGAGGCTCATGCACCTTCCAGGCCATCCCCCCTGAGAGTCCGTGCTCCTCTGGAGCATGCCCGCATATTTGTTATCTCCCAACGAGGCTCTGAGCCCTGTGGGCAGGAAACACTGCAGAAGGAAAATAAATGACAGAGTACAAGCAGCCTCTTCACTCTCCACACCTAAGGCCCCTTGCCTAGTAAATAGCTTTTTAAAGGCTGGATCAATGATGATAATTTGTGATTAAACAGATTATTATGTTCCAAATTAGCAGCCCTGCAGGAATAATATATGCTTGTGAAGTAAATGAAGTAAGGCAACTATGGTAAGGAATTTCAAAGACAAAATAACAGGAGCAGGTGCTCTAACAAACTACCATAGTAAAATCCACAACAGAACTATGTGTTGGACACAAGTATTAGGCCTATATAGCATCAAAAGCATGTTAGTGAAAGAACTAAACTCGAGGCCTTCACTCCAAATACATTTATTTACTTTAATTATTATAATTTTGGTTGTGATAAAGTGATATCCAAAATTCCTTCTGTAAATGTGTTTGTTTCTAGTAAACAAAATGCAACATTTTGAATCTGACTTTACAGATTTTTTGTTATATTTATAATATATATTTATAATATATATAGTAATATATATAAATTATTGCATTATATGAGAATTTGGAGAATTTGCATATTTAGACATACAATTTCTGAAAATTTGCACTACAAAACATCTTTGCCTTAATGTGAATAAACAACTGGGACTTCCAGTGATATGCAACTTTTATTCTCTTCACCTGTAGTGTCTCAGCTTAAGGTTAGAGACATCATGCTTGTAGAGAACCACATCATAACACCTACATTTTTTTTTGGTTTTGTTTTTTACAATGCCATAACAGAATTGATGGACAGGTGAGTTAAATAGTTTAAAGGAGACATAGAATGTATGAATGGAGTATTTTATAATGTTCTCTGATGTTAAATTTTTCAATAAAATCAATTTTACATTGGGGATTGAAATGGTCTGTTCTGGCTAAATGACACCCTCCTTGAAAACTATAACTAAATTACATTATTTTTTTGTGGCTATTCAAGTTCACAGTTTACATAGTTTTCCTTCATGACCACTCTGATCTTTCTCCTAATCTCTCTCCTGACCTCCTAATTCAACAAAGCCAAGGGAAAAATGTGTCTTCATTCTATGTCCTCTTTTGGCGCATTATGAGTTAGGTTTGTAGACTGGGTGTGTAGGCCTATACATGGGAAATGCCCAAGACATTTTGTGAAAGGTGTGAGGATACTGGTGTGGCCAGACCGCAGCGTCACACATGGCTGGAGCACATCGGTAATGGACCTAAGAATGTGCACACTATCAGCTGCAGAGGAATGAATCTCTCTCTCTCTCTCTCTCTCTCTCTCTCTCTTTCACACACACATACACACAAGAATGAAATGGAGAGGGTAGTGAGACCTGGTTGGAGATAGTCGAAAGGGAGGAGTGAAATCAGAAGAACAGCTGTGGAAATTCTCAAGGGAGGTGAGATGAGGTCCAAATGCTGTACTGGGAACAGCTTGGCAGAAGGTATAATGCACAGGCTTCACACCAGAAATGAATAAAGCTTTACCAATGGCAAAATAAAAACTCAAATTCAATTCCAACCAGTCTTTCTGTTTTAATCACATTTAATCAGGCAAAATATCTTTAGTTTATTGCCACCTTTTTTGTGACTTCCCATGTGAAAAATGCATGAGAAATTCAATGTAATTATACTTATACAGTGGCAATTTAAAATCAATTTAAAATGTCTCATGGCACATTAAAAACATGATCATGGACCACCCAAGAGCAACAGGGACAAGGAAAAACTTCCTTGTGGTAGTTCAAGGAAGAAACCCTGGGCTGATAGTTTTGGCTGAGCATCATGATAAGTCCAAAGATTGTCAGGCCAAAAATTATTGTCTATAGTTCTGGCTGGTCAGTGTGCTGGCAGCTAGACATAATGTTAGTCAGAGGGTGAGGTCAGTAATGGGGAGTCCAATCCTGACAAGGGCCAACATGAGATGGGGTCAGTCACAGGACCTATCAATTGGAAGTTGGTCCTGGCATGGGCCTCCCATGGAGTTGGTCTCACACTTCTCAAGGGTGGTGAAAGGCAGGGATCTTAATGGGATAGTGTGTGTGCATTATATTATAGAGGCAGGGATGATCATAATGGGATAGTGTTTGTGCATTATATTATAGAGGCAGGGATTATTCCTAATGTGATACTGTGTGTGCATTATTCTCAATTATGGATATGAGAGCATGAGTACTATAAGCAATAATATTACAGACATAATGATTAGGTGGTCCTTAAGAACTGACCAAACATTTTTCTCTTCCAAGTGGTCAAGTTCAGTTGTCTCAATCATCCAACCAGGTCTTGGGTATGATGGCAGAGTTAGGCTTGTTAGGCTTGTTAGGCTTGCTTGTAGGCAGCCACTGGCCATCTGAATGACGTGCCCCGAATCCATAGCACGTGTTCCTCTGTTTCCTGTCACCCTCATTGGTTTCAGTTTCGATTCTGCTATGTCTGTAGCTCCGTAGGTATATTGAGAGCTGCCTCTGGTCTGGAGCACAGCGTTAATGCAGGTACTCCTTGAGAATAAACTCATTCATTAATGAAGGTCTGATACACCAATAGAAATCAACCTATTTATGAATCAATTGCACTCATTAATGCTTTAACTGCTGTTTATAGTTTATACATGTACTGTAAAGTATTACCCTACTGTTAAATGTGAAATCCCCTCTGGACCTTTCGAGTTGGAAGTCTTTGCTTACAAAATAGCTTGTATATCAATGTACAGTCCATGAAATGTATATGCTCTGAAAAATGTTTTCTGTTTTGTAAATAGGCTACTGTAGGTGGTGCTTCTGTTATTTCATAGCAACTTACCACTTTCATATGTTATGCATTTTGTCTGTAGGTAGCATGGTCCAATTCATTGTGTGACAGTCAGCACTTCATCCCAAGTCTTAAGCATGCTGGACAGAAATGCAGAAGTTTGCGCTTTTCCTAAGCTTTATCCTGACATAGTTATTCTGAGATCTGCTGTTAAATATGTCCCACACTCTCACTCCATAAGCCTAAGCCATCATCTCTGTAATTCCACTTCAGGAGCACCTCCATTCTCCATTTTGCACACACGTTACCATAAACACAACTGCACTTGCACATGCAGTACACACACACAACCTTTTAATCAAACAGATTTTGACTAGTACAATCAAAAATACGTAGATATTCTCCCCACACATATGGCTCTATGCTGGATATGCAGGTCTACAAAATGTAACACAAATGAGCGAAAAAATGTCCAGCATACTGCCACCATCTCAAAATGATAAGAGAAATGGTGAACAACTTGGTCAAAACACATATTTATTGTGCAAGATGTTGTTTAAAACATATTTTATAATGCAAGATTTGTACCCTGTCTGTTATATTCCAAGTGAATGTATATATCTGTGATTATCCTAGTGAAGGTCATATGAGCATACAGAGAGGTTTTCATAAGCCTTGAAAGTCTCCCTGAATGTGTCTCTAGAGGCATATATACTCAATATGCCAGACACCAGACTTGAAAACAGTGCTCAGTCTGTTGGAAATCAAAAGTCTGAATTAGCCCAAAACCAAGTGTAGGAATGGGATCTGTTTTATACCCCTGCTTTTCTAAAACAGATGGACCCCTGGCCTGTGAGTGTTTCTCTTGTGATATGCAAATGCTCATACATTTAGAGTGGTTTCTCTGTTGTGCAAGTCAGATCTTGTTGCTTACATCACGTTATCATTCCTTGTTTTTATCCTCAGAGGAACACAGTTTGTTAAATTTCATTTTTTTTCTCATGGTCTTTGTACAATCTAGATGCTATAGTGGGCACTTTTGTCCTGGCACAGAATTACCACTTTATCCATTATTACATGTCTCATCATCACTAAGGGTCTTGATTAAGGGTTAAGGGTTTTGTTTCCCTATCTGTATTTTTACTTGTATTCTATCATGTCTGCTTCCCCTGTTACTTTCTGTTGGCCTTGTTTACTTCCTGTGTACTGTTTCACTCCTTTGTTTGTCCTTACATTTTTGTTCCTTTTGTGATGATTTTGCTCTTTGTTTTCAGAGAAATTGTGCTGGAGGTAGCAATTAGCTTATCTTTTTAGCAAACTATTGTTTTCTGCGCAAAGTTCACCACAGCTTGAGACGCACAAATTGCTTTGTTTACCTTGATACCAAGTGCTTGTTCTGGCATATGGCTTCATTATACATGCAAATACATTCCAGCTCAGGACATGCTTCAGCAATGTAACTTCTTGCAGGATACTTGGATACCGGAACCATAATGACTTCGGTCCAAACTGCGTGTGGGTCTGCCAATGAGTAATTACTGCTATTTCCAGCTTGAAATGTAGAAGCAGAAGTGAAGCAGGCATTCATAAAGCTTTTTAGATGTAGTACACACATCTTTTATGTCAATTGTGGTTTTAATTGCAATTGTTCACTCCATTACAAAGACAATATACAGTATGTGCAGTTTAAGCAGTAACTGGTTTCCATTCAGCTTGTTTATACACATTTTATCTGTTTGACTGAGAAATCACTTGGAAAAACTGATTGCATTCAGCGTCTAATGCTCACACAATTCAGTTCTTTAATTCAAAATTTTATTGTCATTTCTTGTGTTTCTAACTGTGTGTTTCCATAAATGTTACATTAAATTGACAACCTTGCCATAAGATTGGATTAAAACACATGGATCAGAGGGTAGAACTAGGGTTGTTTCCTTCTCAGATGGTTAGGTGGGGTTGTAGCACAAGACTACAAAAAAGTATCAGAGATGGAGGAAAACTCATCTTTATTTCTGTACATCACTGCAGGCTGCTAGATATGGCACATGGTTGAAAACTTTCACTGATGTTGCTCTCCATGCGCGTGGTAACATTCCAGATAAATTGCAACTTATGGTCACCCCATATTGCACACTGGCACGTTACTATAGCAAGCAATATAGTTTTAAAAAGCAGAGTTACCCTTAATCATTTACTTTTGTTCACCTACATTGTATAGTTGTTTGTGTCATGTTGCAAAAAGGGCATGTTGAAATCCTATTCAACTGGTTAGTGTTAAGTGTTCAGATCGAGACAAATCCGATTGGAATCGCAATTGAAACCACCTCTGTATGTGGGTTGAATCAGATTTTTTCTGCTGTCCAGACTACCTGAAATTCAAGCTAGATACAATCTGGATATGCAAAAAATCTGACTTGGGCTGGCAGTCTGTTTGAGGGACTCCTCCAATCCATAATAATAGCCCTTATTTTCCCATTCTGTTTCTGCTGAACGAAGGTGATGTTTGATTTATTGCGGGTTGAATTCTTGTTGTCATGATTAAAAAGGTCCAGGAGTCCTGGGAAGGTAAATCATGATGTGTCACATTAAATCACATCACTGATGTCCTGCTCACCTTTGAGTTCCTGACCAGATCAGCTCACATGTTGGAGGAGATGTACATGACGGTACCAGTTAGACACAATCTTCTCAGCGTTGACAAAATGTATTCAAAATTATTTGAATGCATTCTCTCCCCTCATTCCATTTTTTTTGTAAGTCATTCTAGAATCTTTATAGCTAAGATTTCTCCATACAGACAGCAGATATTCATGATGGGCTATGTCCAAATGCATGTACTGCTTGTTTTTACAGGGAGTATACTTGAGCATTGTACACAATGTTACATCATTATATTACAACCTGACAGTATTACAAATCTGTTATAATTCAGCTTGAGAAGTTCAATTTAAGCAGAATACCAAGCTTGTTCCATTTTGTACAGTTTGACTTCCTGATGAAGGCTTGATGGCCAAAATGAGTCAGAGTTTTTAAAGGGTTAATGTGACCAAGCCACTACAATATAGGCTTTTAAAATTTTGTTAAATGAGAGTTCCTCTTGTTGTTTCATTGTTCCATGTTTGTTAGATTATTAAGATAATAATGGCAAGAATTATGACCATTATCATTGTTGTCATATAGTAGTAGTCATACAGGCATATAGTATGATATTGGCAAATAATATCCGTAGGAACTGCGGAGGGAAATATAACCTGGTACAAAGCATCTACCCTTGTTTTATACAAGGTTAATATTACTTGTACACTCTCCCTGTAAAATAAATGAATCCATTTATTTCTTGTTGTATAGTAATTATAGCAATTCTATCAGTATTCAGCATTTCACAGAAATCAGTTGTGAGAGACAAAAGCAAAGGACACCAATACCTATTCACTAAAAAGGCAAAGACAGTGGCTCTGTCTCTCTGTCCTAGACAATTTATGACAAAGCATACAATACAACCTGGTGATAAGCTGCATGTTTTTGAACAAAGGTGACCTTTCAAACTCATTTGCACAAAATGTTTACCTTTATTCGCATAATTAACTATAATTAAAATGTTTCCTCATTCCTTTTTTCCCTCATTATGATCCCATAGAAGCCAATAGCTTTGTTTGTTTAATCTGTCTCCTACACAATAGCAGGTAATTAAAGATCAGGACGAATGTTATCGGTGATGCGAGAACTATACAGAAATCAACATTAAATGTCATTTGGGCTGGAGGATAGTTAATCTGTTTATGGAATCTTTGCCTGAAACAAATGAGGCTAATGCCAGAAATAGAAATGCACCTCTCAGAGATTAAGTGCATGGAAAGTAAGAACAAGTCAGTCAAGTTCAGTAGCTTATTATGTTATCGATTTCAGGTCTAAACGATGCAGTTTAATGAGTACAAATAGATTTTGTGAATACTCTACTACTGGTGATTCATTCAAACATTCATTACTTTTTGTAATTCAATTGTCAGGAAAAAAGTGTAAAATATATACTACTACCAATTAGTTTCCAATGGCTGGGAGGGTGCAAAAACATCTGAAGATGTAACTCATAACACTGATAAAAGGTAAGGTGATTTTATCATTTTTCTGTGTCATATGTTCTTGTAATTGAAGTTGTGGAGAAGACCAATAGAGAAATTACGACTGAAGTTTTCATTTACAGCCTGCATTCTCCAAGTTGACTGTTTTGCTGTGGTTGTGAGCCTAGAATGGTGCAGCGCTACACTAACAGAGCCTAATTACACTTTTCAAATGTGAAATGATGAAGTATGAAGGGTGATTATTGAACAAGTGCTCTCTGAGGGCTCTTTACAAGATTATACATGACATTTGTGACGTGCAGCAGCCCTTTCTTCCTGATACACACAACTTCTAGATTAGGCCCCAGCTAATGCAAAACTCCAGGCCTCAGACTGACAACTCCAGCAGCTTAATGAGAAATTTAGCATGAAACTGAGACTGATTATCAACTCCAAATTAGCCATAATGTGAGTAATCAGACGAGATGCCACATTGGAAGCAGGAAAAATGCTAAACAGCTGAGTGATCTTCCTCATGCTAATTAAAAATTACCTGAAGCTCATTATTGAATGCCTCCTTGGAGGGAAGAGAAAGCAATAATTGCACTGACTATTGTTAGCAGGTGTATGGCTAACAATGTTGTATTTTTTTCCATTGCTTTGATGTGAAATATAATTCTTAATACTATTTACTGTTAACTGTTAAAAGTTATCTGTTTGCATTTGAGTCTGTGCATAGCTAGACAAATATGCATTTTCCTGTGAGCAGCTCAACTGGAACACCTGATATATTTCAGTTGCAAACTGGACATTGAGCAGGCTCTTCGTGTGTCTAAGGGTTAATCAGGAAATTAATTTGTCTTCTTAGCTGCAAAAGTAATTAAGTCCGGACGACAGAAGCATCCCATAATCACGTGAATAATGAGAGTGAGGCATGCGGCTGCGCTGGCTTATTAAGACAGAACGACGGGCACATCGAGCAGGAATAATACCTTGTGTCACCCATGGCACAGTTCTATCGCTGCGCGGTGGTGTTAAGGAGTGTCCAAGTGGGAGATTCAGCATGTTTGCCACATACACCTGCAATCTAAGCCACCGCACATTAATAACCGTACCCATTATGACTGAACCAGGCCAATGGAGATTTATTTAATCGCATAAATAGAGATACAGTTAATGAAACTCATTTCTGGGTTTGTTCAGTTCATTATGTACCTTTTCATTTTTGTGGTTGCATTTTTCATCAAGGGTTTTCTCATCTAATCTGGCCATCCATCTTATAAACTTTCAAGAGATATTTTACATAAACAATTTTTTATGGGCCCAAACTTCTCAGACTTGACCTTAATATTGAACTCTATGAATGGTCATGAAACAACCCTACATTATTTCTGTATTCCATTCTTACTGGGCTTAAAAAGTAACATTGTGAAAAAGTAACATTGTGTTAAAAAGTAACATCTGACCACTCATATCCAAGGACAGTGGTGCATCTATGTTTATGTTTTGTATAACCCACGGCACACAGACAGAGAACTTCTCTAAAGTAGTAGTTGCAGGAGAGAATACAAGGAAGCCAAAGCCAAATGAGTCAAAGCCACTAAGAGACACAGACAGTTTGTCAGGGACAAAGAGTAGCCTATATTAGACAGGGCTGGAATGGCACTCACATGCAGACTAAACATATGATCTAGCTCTGGCTTTGTTCAATGTATTGACTGCTGGGAGAAATCAGGCAGGCGTGGGCTTGGCAGCCTGTGTGGATAATAGACTGCATTCATCGAGCCCCTTTATTCTGTGTGCAACAGTCAGTGATAAATGGACATGATGTCTTGGGCCTGCTACTGAATCGGTTTGATTTTTCCTCCCCCCCCCACACTCACTGGCCTGTGTCCTTAATAGATCATGACATCTGGAGCATCCTGTAGTTAGATTCCCTCAACCCGTTTTAGAACCTTAAAGGGTAATACTTTATATTAGCACACACATATTCGCCATTAACGTCTTCTTGACATGCATATTATTAACACACTAGACATTTGTTAGTCATTACAAATGTAAACATTTACTTATTAATACATTATTCTGCATGACCTTATTCTACCCATAATAGACCATTAACTAAGAATTTCTCCGGTATTACCTCCTAATTACTACTTATTCATAGGAAGTAAGTTAGTTGTTATATATGAACTATATATGAACTATAATATGCTTTACAGGAAGGGACTTATAAGGTGATAGTACAACAGTTTTTAGGAACAGTTTTTTTTTTTTTCAGGAAAAGTAATTCTCAATCAATTATTTGGACACTATTAGCACTTAGCAGAGTTCAGATGCAAAATCCTCTTAGTCCATTTGCAATGAATTTACAAAAATATATTTATATAATTTTGATAAACTTTATTATCAGTCCAACTCCAATTGGATTGTTTTGGCTTGATAACTTGATAACTTTCAGATTGTATTTTGATAGAGATTACTTGGAAATTATTATTAAAACAACTTAATTTTTGCATTTTTGCAAGATGGACTTAAAGGAACTATTCACTTGTAGCTTCATTTGTTCCAATGAATAGACCATTGAAGGAGAATAACTGTTCCAGTTGTACTACAACTTTATAATCCCCATACTACCAAAGCATACTAAGATCATAATTTATATACAACAACTAACTTACTAACTACGGCGAAACAGCAATTAGGAGTTTATATTAGAGGAATTCTTAGTAAATTGTCTGTGCTGGGTAAAATGATGTATTAATAAATAGTTTGTAATGATTAATAAATGATAGTAGGCTATCAATAAGCAGCTAGTTGATGGCGAATGTGTGTGCTAATATTCAGTGTTACCCCCTAAAGATGCCTTGAGGTATACAAATTCTCATGAGAAATCTTCAATGTCATACAAAGACAATGACGAATAAGCCATTGGAATTTGAATAAAATCATCATTCTTCTATGTATGTCTATACAGCTGTGTAGCTGTAGCTGTAGCTTTTCTCTCCTACAGCTTAGAGATAATACCCAGGCACTTTGTGTGTGCATGAAATGTTATTTATATCAGAAATGACTGTTACATTAGAATAAGTCATAACTCATATACAGAAGATGCTTAACATAATAAAATTATTATCTGGTGGCTGAAAAAAAGGATACAAGGGAAATTTCAAAAGGATCAACTGGCAGATGTCCTAATATATTATATGAAGTCAGTCTTGTAAAAATGATTAATCACTGTATCAGTGCTCTGGAAACTAAATGCTAATAACCATAAATGGTTGATTGAAACGCTGCAATAGAGGCTGCTACACTGAGTTCCATATCTGGGGAACTAGCATGCAGGCTTATAAGCATGGAATCACAAAGCTATTAAGCATTCAGGCTTAGCAATACAGGAATCAATTGTAATCTAGCAAACGTTAATTACATTTACATTTACATTTAAGCATTTAGCAGACACTTTTATCCAAAGCGACTTACAAAAAAGGATAACATTCAAGCTACAACACAATGAAAGAAACTAACAAAGAGTGCATATTGCTAACATAGAAACTGCACTATTTTAAGTTGAAAGTGCAATAGTGTAATAAAGTGCAGAAGAGAAATTAAGTATAAGTTGTTAAGTCCATTCTCAACATTTACGCCAGGAGATATTCTTGGAAGAGCTCGGTCTTCAAGAGTTTCTTGAAGGTGGAGAGGGTATCAGTTGATCTGGTAGCACTTGGAAGGTCATTCCACCAGTGCAGAACCAGACATGAGAAGAGTCCTGTGGATTGACCTGCACAAAGTGTTGGCTGTGCTAGATAGTGTTCCTTAGAGGAGCGAAGCGGTCGTCGGGTGACATAGGGCTTCAGGAGAGTATTCAGGTAGATGGGAGCAGAGCCATCAATCACCCTGTAGGCCACCATAAGTGCCTTGAATGATGCGAGCAGCCAAGGGTAGCCAGTGGAGTTCAATGAACAGAGGTGTGACATGTGCCCTTTTTGGCTGGTTAAAGACCAGACATGCAGCTGCATTCTGGATCATCTGTAGCGGTCTCACCGCGCAGGCTGGAAGACCTGATAGGAGGGCATTGCAGTAGTCAAAACGAGAGATAATGTTATGTGTTCATGACTAAGAAAATGATAATAACATTTTTGGGGGGTCAATCACCGATTGCCAATGACAGTGAGGGTAGGATATGTGGATCTTCATTTAAAATTTCTGATACTGCTAATACAAATAAAATGAACAATTATGCTCAAGTAGTGTACAGTATCACAAACTGACAACTGCTGACAAGTGTTGAAATGTAGACATACCCTAGTGGTAGCAAATATTTTTGCTCAGCCGGTACGTCTAGCCATAGTGCCTCGGTAGCTCTTCTCCCAAGTTTGGTCAGAACAATCACATTGCTCTGTCCTTACAGATGTACTCTAGCAGTAGCTTATCACCTTGCAGAGGCAGTTTGAAAGACAACTGCTGATTCCACCCCTTGGATTGAGCCCGGTCTATCGGTCATGGCCTTTGCCCATGGGGTTTGTCAGGCTAGACAACTGTATTTCTCTCTTAAAAGTGATGATGAAATGCAAAATTGTGTTAATATTAAAATTAGAGCCGTAAGTGTTAATGTGTTAACATATGTGATCATTGTAAAATTTTTAACACATTATTTAACGAGTTAACACAAATGAATCATGCAGACGCATACGACACACTACCAACCAGCACCCTCCTCATTTAGACACACCACAAGGGCTGTGATTGGTCGAGTTCATCCACTGGCTTTGTTTTGTTTGTCGGTGTGTTTCAGCAGCCCACTGTAGGTACTTTTAGCAACATGCTAGTGAGAAGTTTGCTTGTTAACAGAACATAAAGTAACTGCCCAGAAACCTTCTAAATAGGTACTGATATATATTTTGTAACAACAATGAGGTTCTTGAAATATGCTGTGTCTCTTTTAAAAGTATTGAAAAATTAAAGCATGACAAAGGATTTTGCTAGAGTGCGTGGCCAAAGGGTAGATAGTTCCACTTAAAGCAATTTGGTGAATTGTGCTACGTGAACGGACACACTTGATGCAGAACCATAACAGGAAAATGACAGCGACAAGTCATCAAATGTCAACACAGAACCATATATCAGCCAGAATGCTTTGTCCAGGAATCAAAGACTTTATCTTTGGCATGAATACAAGCAGCAGAATACAAGCAGCATGATGATGGTTGTAGATGCTTCATAATGGCATTTGTCTGATGGACATGTTGAATGAGAGTGCAAGGAAGAGGCCAAACTGTGGTAGATTTAAAGCAAGGGGGAGTGTGCAGAACTTGCACCTGGGATGCGAGTGTGGGGGGTTGTTAAAAATCATGTGGTTGGTCACCCCTGTCATAGACAACCTGTGGCAACTACACTATTTTATGTTGGGTGTGGAGGAAACCAAGGAGCGCCACTTAGCTGAAGCCTGCGCTAACCAGGGGCATGTGTGCTTGAAATGTATGATTAATTGTGATTAACTTAAAGTTTCTATTGTGATTAATTAGATTAATTTTTTTAATCGATTGGCAGCACTACTATTTCTGATTATGCAATCATGACGGCACACAGTCTCCTGTTGCATTACAATTACATAATTACACACCATGCACCATGATGCCTATGCCTTTTTATCTGATTGCAAGAATTTTTACTTTTCTCACCAATCTGTTTTTAATGAATAGTGACTGATGGTGATCAGCATCTGATTGATCAATCTTTTTAAACTCAACCAAATGTTTTATTTGTTCCTTTATAATTGCCTAAATTGCATATTTACTGCAGCCTTGGAAAAAGCAGATTTAGAAAAATTTTATGTCTGGCGATTACCTCCTATATCCAAAGGGCAGTACCAATGGACACATAAATGTCTCTTTATGGAATTTGGTAGCACAAAGAAGAAGCACTTTAGTCTCTATCTATGAACATTCCCATTGAGTAAAGTGTTGCATTGCTTGATAATGAATGGGGGGCGGTGGATGAATGGACAGAAATGAAAACTCAGTGGAAGAAAAAACAGTTCCATGTCTTAAAATGCATTTGATGGTAATAGAACTGTGTTTGTGAGGCTGGTAGCAGATAGACCGCTGCCAGGCTAAATCGTACAGGAATTGTATCATGTTTCAATGAATAGCTATTGTAGCTCAGCTATCATTGCCATTGGCATGTATACAAGATTGTTGCATTGGTAGTGGACATGAAAAAGTTGAATTAAGATAATCTGACTAATATGAATGGCATCTACACTGCATTTTGTAATGAGAATAATACACAGTGATCATTGGTGATCACTTTCAGAGCAATTTGTAAACTGATGAAAAGCTGAAATCAAAATCCATTCAGATTTGCATGTGGTCAATGTGAAGGCTAATACTGGTATAGTTAAAGTTGTCTTTATAGTAGGGCTGTTGAAGTTGATGCATTAATTATGCATTAAGGGAATCTCACTTTAACAAGCCTCGTTAACGCCACCTGATCTGTGAGCGAGGCCACACTTTAACAAAATTAGAAAAAATCATTGTTAAAGGTATGCAAATCTGGGAAAGTAATGTTTGGAAGTTTTTTTATTTATTTGTTTTATTTATGCAACCAATGTAAATAAAGGAAAGTAATGACAGTCTCTGGACTGAGTAGCAAACTCACCAGGATATTGCAAAGCTGTCTGGTGAAATGAAATGTTTTGCTTCACAGTATAAATAATATATATGTTGTGCAGGGGGGCCTCGTGAGGCCATGCTGCTCAAATCTTTCAGCATTAAGAAGACCCTGGTTAGCCATCCGTCAGCGCTACAGGTGGATGAGAGAATCACTCAGCTGCAGTGGATCTTGAGCAGCTCATGATCTACACCACGATGGAGAACGCTATTTATCACTCTCATAATTAAATTTGGTATCTTGGTGGAAAGTCTGTCACCAAATGATTCATTAAGTCCCATCGCCCTGCACTCCAAAGGCCAGGCAGCAGGTGTTTCTCACTCCAGCTTGAAATGTTTGTCTGCTGTATCCACATATCTAAAAGACATACTCTATGGCGCTGTACTCTCTCCTCTTAATGGTCAGCCTGTTCAAGGGTGGCAATGAGGGATTTTTGTAAACATTCGAAGACTGTGTGTGTGTGTGTGTGTTTGTGTGTGTGTGAGAGACAGACAAATAGTGAGACTATCTCTCTCTCTGTCTTTCAGTGTGTGTGTGTGTGTGTGTGTGTGTGTGTGTGTGTGTGTCATTTACACCTTGAGATTAGCAAGACAATGTGTGCTTTGGCTCCTTGCCAGTTACAATGTTAAACACAAATCCTGATACTGATCCCCTGAACAAACTACTTTTTGACCTTTACTGCAAACACCATGCGACACAATTATCTTACAAGCTTGCATTCTGTCACCCAAGATTGATGAATACAGGAATAATGGCCACTCCGCTATCATTTACATCAGCAATAAGAGAGGTTAAATGACTGCAGATTACAAATCACTGCTTTTTGTAAATGTATAAATATAATGTGGAGAAACTATTAAAACGATTAACTCTGATACTATTAAATATACAGCAGTGAAAATAAGTATTGAATGCATCAGCATTTGTTTCAGTATACTGTAGGTATTTCTAATTGGACTATTGATGTAATTTTGAGCAGACATTGGTATTAACTCAAGAATTCCACACATGTAAAGAAATCAGAACTGTAAAGCCCAAATATATCATTATGTGTAATAAACAAAAAAGAGGATGGAGGGAGTATTGAACACACCATGAAAAAGCACTAAACCATGACCAGAAAAGGCAAGGAATCAACTGTAATGTAAGTCATTTGAAGGTAATTCTGCCCCCTATCTGCGCATAATAATATCAGCCAAGTTAGTACATTTTGGTGGACCACAAAAAGGTTTTGTCACTTGTGTCACAAGAATGTCTAATGGTGGTAATGGCAAAAAACCCTATTGTTGCAAATGCATATCAATCCAGCTGGTCATAGATGTATTTCAAAACCTCAGACACCTCCAGTAAGCACCATTGGGGCCATTATCAGCCTGTGGACAGAGCATCCATTTGACTCCCTGAATAGGAAACCTGCAAGAAATTCTGCAGGTGTCCAGTTAACAGTGGGGTGATGTTCCTCGCACTTACAGATAATGGCCCCAGTGGTGCTTAGAAGGGTGGGTAATTCTGAAATATGTCTAAAACATTTATATTTGTATGTATTAGCAACAATAAGGTTGCAAGTGTCTGGGGAGTTCTGGTATAACACCTTTGTAAAAAAAAAAAAATCCATCAAAATCTGCTAGACAGGTATACATTTATGTGTGGTGGTGAGAGGCATAACTTCTGATAGATTCAAGCTGGTTCTTTATTTTTGTGTGCTTTGGTTACTGCTTTTGTGCTTTTATGACTTTTCCCTGCAATTTCACTGTGTTACACCTGATGCTATTGTCTTTAACATTTGGATTTCTTTACATGTCGGGTCAGAATTTCATGTCAGCAGTCCAAACAGAAGTACCTATACTGTAAAATTTGTTGACATGTTCAGTACCTCACCACTGTATTTAAACTAGTTATACAGTAGAGTTAAACAGTAGAGTTATACATTACCAGTTGGTTAAAAAAAAGACTTCATCTACTTTCATTTCCCTAACACTATCCTGACCTGGGGAGAGGAGGCCGTTTCATCAGACTTTAAGGCTGCTGTGTGATCAGAAATGAGGATTATGCTCAGGGTTTGCGGATATTCACAGCCACTGCAAAACCTGCTTAAATTGTTGGAAAGTTGGAGAGGCAGCATTTATGATCAGCAGGACTGAGAGTCCAATTCAGTGCAGGCTGATGCATGAATGACTCAGGATTTGCCTGCCTGACAAATGTGATTTCCCCCCCCCCCCCCACACACACACAACTTCCTTGCTAATATACACATCATCCTGGACCAGTGTTACTGCATGATGTTTATGACGCATGATATTTGAAAGATCCTCTGATTTATTAAAACAATGCTTAATACCTTGTCACACATCATTTAAACATGATACACACACAGGTACAGATATTTGTGCTCTCTCCAATGTTTATTTTTACAAATGCCAGCTGAAGACACTAGTGATCCACTAGAGTGCTGCTCTTTTCTTCTGCAATGGAGCAAAAGAACAAAGCCAATAATGCCTCCTAAGGTTATGCTGATGTTTTTAGAATACAGCCTTCACTGTAGCAGAAACTGACAAAGGTAGAATTGTAGTGTGTGTATGTGTGTGCGTGAACTTGTTTTATATATTTATGTGATTTAGTGTATTACAGTACATTAATGTGTGATTTATTTATTTATTTATTTATTTCAAGTGGTGTGACTTTTTTCCCCTCATCTGGCCGCCTGTCTAAATCCCATAGACAGTGCCTTGAGCACAATACTCTCTCAGATGGGTAATTATCTCTTGTCTGAGGGGAAATTGCCTCCCTAGGGGACTCCAGCTTCTGCACAGGGCTCTGTATCGAGCGCAGCGCTTTGGCCAACACACCAGTTAATAAGCATTCATGCAGGTGCCAATCTCTCAGGCCCTGACCATCAATATCAGCACCAACAAAATCACTGCAATTAACAAAGAGATCAAAGAGAGTCATGAAAAAAGTTCCTTCTCAGATCTTACAATAACTGTACCGCTGTGCATGATTGACACAGTTACTTAGACAGTACAAGACTTTTTCACAATGTGTGTTAAGGTGTAATTGTAACACTTTTTATGTGCCCAGGCATATAAGCACATTCATAAGGCATTATAAGAACATTCATAAAGGTTTACAATGCATTCAGTAGGATTCATAATTATTGACAATTAATACACACTCATGATGGCTATACACATAATGCCTTAATTTATAAGCCTTTATAATTTAAGGTGTCACAAAGTATACCCAGATACAAGCTAATAATGAAGAGTTACAAGCACTCAAGCACTGCATACTGTAAGTAATGTGAGATGAACACATAATTATAATAAGGCACCATTACAGACAATAAATAAAGTGATGTGTTTCCCTGTCAGTAGTCAAAGAACCTTTCTAATGCCCAACGTCAAATTGTAAAGGCTTATAAGATGGCATTGTAATGCCTTATGAGTACAGCCAAGAGAATGTGTAAACAGTTATTAATAATGTAATTCAGAACAGTTAGTATTGATTTATATATAAATGAATATTAACCGTTCTGAATGCATTCTAACCCTTATCAATATGTTCATAATGGTGAATTCATAATGTCTTATGAATACTGGGTTGTGTTACTGGCATGACAAAATCTCCAGTATGAACTGCTGTTTATTCATTTGCCTGAATCATAACTATTATTTTGGATGACTGACTTTAAAAAAATTCTGACCACACTGAATGGATTTCTGAAGGACTTTGAGGACTTTGAAGCACACTGAGACACCAATCTTTACTTTACTTTAAATTCAAACCATTTTTCACTCAAACTCTCTCTCCAGTTTTCAGTGCTTAGTGTTATTCTCTAAATGATATTTTGCATAGAGTGCCCTACTTGCTGAGGCGGTGACTATGCTATGCTGATGAGGTTACAGTGCAGTGATAAAGTGAGCCTTTATGTATGCAAAAGTCATATATCATTAATTTAATTCTTGCCTAAGCCAATGCAGAACTGTTCCAGAGACCCAATTTCTTCTGCAGGACAGATTTGGGTTATGACTCTAGTGTTTTTGACCCAAATGACAAGGCATTCATTTAGTATTAGTCTTATTTGTCTTGATGTGACTGATGGAAAGACATATTCTTTTTTAAGCAGCATCAAAAATGTACCACTGAGGGTTTGCAATAGTACTAACGATTACTATTATGTTGTGGTGTTCTCTTCCTTGTTCTTGAGTGGGTTCAGTGCTGTTGTCCTTCTTCAATATGCATGGCTAGCCTGCAGCAGTGTTCTTCATGCTGGCTTTCAAGGTTAATTGGCTAACAGAGAAATCAGTACTGATGCAATAACCAAAGAAATCAGCTAGTTTATCAGAAGCATGAATCACACATCATTCTCCACATATGTGGGAAAAATTAAACTTCATAAAGTCATGGACTGAAAGAGAGCCTGTGCAAAGCATGGAGATCCAGTCATAGTAGGTAATATCTACAGTGTAATATATGTAAACTGCTAGAATCCCCACTTTCATCTGAAATGTGGTCTGTTCTGATTGCAATATTATGTAAATTTCCTGACCTATTGTGACATTCATTTTGGATAGACAGATGCCGATGCTGACCCTATTTTGTCACAGAATGAGGATATTGGGTCAGCAGATGCTCCAAATGTGATGATGTCCATTAGGCCTAAATGTGTGACAAAGGCAGATTTTGCTGTTTCATCTATTGCTTAATCAAAAACCCAACAGCATATCCATTGTTTGTTTTTTGTGAGAAATGAGAAATTAAACATTTCATGATGTTTTGCTGTTGTTCAGATCCACCCTGAACATTAATTCCATGGGGCAAAATGTTGATAAAACTATTTAGAAAATATTTGTAAATATATTTTTAAAAAGTAGTAACTACCATGTCATCACAGCCAACCTGACTATGTATACAAATGGTGTGCAATTTGAACAGAATGTCATGCATTTATGCCTAAGGTTTTAAAAAATACTTGCATTTTATAAATAAACTAACACAATGTGCTTTGCAATTAACACATGCATATGGCTTTCTTGACTTCATGATCAGCTCCTTCATGTCAGTTAATTCTTTAAGGGCTCAGGGTTTAGGGCTATGGAGAACACTAGGATTGAGACCTTGTCATGAATATCATGGTATCACCACTGATATGATATGAAAAAAAAATGACAAAAGTTAAATACCTTTATTAAGGAATACACACAAATTATAACATATATAACTGCCAGAAGTGACTGCTTGTGGGTTCCATGAAAGTGACTTTATGGAGACTTCTTCCTGATCCTATACTGTTTTAAGGCTTTAAAAATCTGTATGATTAGTCCTAGCTCCTTGGGTTGCATATTTAGAGTCACAAACTGTCTTCGAGTAATCAGAGCAAACAGTAGGGGAGTGCTGGAGGCGTCACCGGGCAAACACACCAGCAATCAACAGGAAGCGGGCAGGAGAGCGGCACAAAATTCCCACCCACGTCATAAAGAAGGGTCTTGGGTTATTATGTGCAATTACCCCTGATTACAAAGTCCTTCACTCCAATCACATGGCCAAATGTTCATTTGCACTGAGCTTTGGGTGAGATGTTTATTTTTCACATGAAGTCATAAGCTCATCCTGACATTAGAACAGAAACCTCAGTGTCAGTGTCCAAGACTGTGAGGTTTGGCTACACTGAATTACTTTATGACATCTTGTTATGTTGCTTAAAGTAGTCATGGCCATAGATTTCCTAATTGCAAATTGAATTTTACAGTTGTATATTTTCCATATGCAGCTGTGTTTCTCACAGTTAGAAAGAAGCAAGGATTCATTAGAATCCTTATATTCTAATCCTAATCCTAATATATTCTTATAAAATGTAATATATTGTAAGATATGTACAATTGTTGTACAAATGTACAATTTTAAAATATACATGTGAAAATAATAATAAAACTAGTACATATCCCATTCATATCACATCTGATTATTTACCCTAAGACAATACAGTAACACTTTCTATGAACCCAGTATTCATAAAGCATTATAGACCCATTCATAAGGGTTATAATGCATTCATAAAAAGTCTTATAACTAATGTCATTAGTTTTCATTGCTGTTCCCACATTCTCTGACTGTACTTGTCAGGCATTATAATGTTGTCTTATAAGCCTTTACAACTCAAAGTGTCACAAAGCATTATAAAGCTTGTGTTTGTTAATTTTGCTTTTATACGTCCAATTTCTCATCCTAAATAATGAAGAGTTACAACCGCCCAATGCATACTCTAAGTACAGTGAAAATCAAGAAGGCACCATTACAGACATAAAGGCATACATTCAATTCAGTTATATTATATTATATTTATACAGTGCCATTTACAATAGAATTGTCTCATGGCGCTTTACAGACATTAGCAAGGAGCACTCAACTCCCTTGTGGTAGTTACTCAAGGAAGAAACATTATAAGATTATATAATAACATTATAATGCCTTATGAGTAAATATACATTATAATGGTAAAATTATAATGCATTATGAGTACAGTCATGAGAGTGTACAAGCAGTTATGGATACTAATATCATTATGAATGCATTATAAACCTTTATAAATGCTTTTATGATGCTTCATGAATACTGCGTGTACATTTATGCATTTAGCAGACATTTTTATCCAAAGGTGTACGATGTGTTGTGATAATGCAGAATGCAAAAATGCAATTGTGCAAAAAGGATCTGTTGTAATAGTGTAAAAAGAAATGTAGTAGTGGAAAAATGTAATAGTGCAATAGATGTTTTGTAGTAATGCAAAAATGCTGTATACAAAAACAAAAGCAGCAGCAGAGCCCAGAGTTTTTTGAGGGGTAGAGAGGAGGGGGTGGGAGAGAGGGGAGAGAGTTCAGTTTCCTGACAGCCTGGTGGATGAAGCTGTTTGCTAGTCTGGTGGAGTGGGCACAGATGCTCCTATATCTCCTCCCAGAGGGCAGGAGGCTGAAGAGATTGTGTACGGGGTGGCTGGCATCGCTTACAATCATGGTCACTTTTCGGATGAGGCAGGTGTTGTATGTGTCTTGAAGGGAGGAGAGTGGGGCTTCAGTGATCTTTCCAGCTGTGTTTACTATTCAATTCAATTCAATTATATTTATACAGAGCCTTTTACAATAGTATTGTCTCATGGTGCTTTACAGCAAGGAGCACCCAAGAGCAACAGGGACAGAGAAAAACTCCCTTATGTTTAGTTAGTCTAGGAAGAAACCTTCAGCATATACATGGCTTAAGGCAGACATAGTGTTAAAATCAAGGAGTGAGATGGGTCATGGGAGTAACAACAAGGGTCCATTTTGACAGTGCAGGGTAGTAAGGAACAAATACATCTTGAATATATGTTGGAGTATGGCCATTGAAGGCTTTATAGATTAGAAGGAGTATATTTTAAAATCGATTCGACTTTTAATATAGGGAGGTAATGTAAGGAAGCGAGGACAGGAGAGATGTGTTCATATTTTTTTAGTCCTAGTGAATGTTTGGGCCACTCCATTTTTTATCAGCTGGTTTTAGATACAGGTATCACTACACCCAGAGAACAGAGCATTACAATAATCAAGCCATGAGGTAATAAATGCATGTATAATCTTACAGCATCCTCAAAAGAACTTTCTAACATTATAGGAAGGTGGAAGGTGGAAAGGAGGAAAAGGTGGCAAAAAGATGTTTTTGAAATGTGTTGAAATGTGACTATTTAGAGAGAAGTCCTGGTCAATATTAACCCAGAGGTCTTTAACTTTTGTGTTACATGACAGTGAAAGGCCACTGAGTAAGTTTTGGTGATGAGGTAGAATGATGTTCAGTTGTTTAGGGCCTATCATCATAAATTTAGTTTTATCAGAGCTTAAACATAAGAAAATATTAGTAATCCAGATTTTAATGTCTCAGAGGCAGGCATCAAGTTTGTTTATTGGCATATAGTCATTAGGCTTCATGGAAAGTTAAAGCTGAGTGTTGTCAGCATAGGGGTGGAAAGTAATGTCATGTTTCCTTATAACAGATCCCAAAGGTAAGAGGTAGTGAGGGAGAATGACAGAGGCCCTAGCACTGGGCCTTGGGGTACACCAAACTGTTGTGGGATGATGACTCGTTAGCAGCATGGACAAACTGGTAGCGACCAGAGCCAACTAGTACTGCTTGTGGCCTCTCACTGAGGAAGTCCAGCAGCCGGTTGCATAGTGATGTGTTGAACCCCAGCTGGTCTAGTTGATGAGTTGTTGTGGGATTATGGTGTTGAATGCTGAACTTAAGTGTATGAACGGCATTCTCACATATGAGTCTTTTGTGTCCAGGTGGGACAGGGCTGGGTGTAGGGCAGAGCAGATTGCATCCTCTGTGGGCCTTTTGACTCAGGGGTGTTGGATATGATGTGCTGGATGATTAGCCGTTCAAAGCACTTTATGATGATGGGCGTCAGTGCCATAGGACAGTAGTCATTGAAGCAGGATGGAGTAGGTTTCTTTGCCACAGGTACAGGTGGAGTCTTTTGTGGATATGTATTATTTTGTACTTCAAACCATGCAAAGAATTGTTGAGCAGAGAGATGTTACTGTTGCAGACCTGTGGTGCGGGTTTATAGTCTGTGATAGCCTGAATGCCCTGCCACAGGCTACATGCTATCTTTAAAATGGCAGGTTGTCTTGTGTGTGTATTCCTGTTTGCTTTTCTGATCACGCGGGACAGGTTGGCTCTCGCTGTTCTCATTCTAGTTTTGTCCCTGGCTCTGAAGTTGTTGTTTCTTTCCCTCAGCAGACAATGGATATTACCGGTCAGCCATGGCTTCAAGTAATGATGGTTTTTGTGTGGGTCACATCATCGACGCACTTCCTGATGTAGAAAAGTGACAGTGTGTACTCCTGTCTGTGTGGTTGTTGTACTGTATGTGGCTATTTGCCTGAATATTTCCCAGTCTGCCCCCTCTGGCCACACTTACCTGCTTCCTAACTGGTTTGGCCACTATCACTTTCAGTCTGTATGATGGCATTAGCATAATAGTGAGGTTGTCTCTGTTATGCAGGAATGAAGCCTTGTATGTCCCTTTGTGTGTTGTGCAGACAACAACAATTCACTACATTTTCGTAGTTTCTTTTTGTAATTACCTGCCTGAATGTTGGCTACAATTTGAGAAAAACAAAACATTATCTCATAAATGTTAGCATGTTAGCTATCAAAACTGCAGCAAACCCTCCAGCCACAGCCAGGCTGCTCTGTCTCCATGCTGTTCATCTACTTGAATGACTTTGTGTATGAACATAGACTGAAGAGTCAGCAACTTTTCACGTTTATTGTGATGGGTAATAATATTTGCCATAGCCACATGTGAACTCAGAATGGCAACTGTATTGATAGAATATTATTAACATTCCAGCAGTGGAAATGGCTTTGTTCTGCACAGGTGTTGAATAAATTAGGTGTTTTGGAGGTCTTACTGTCTTTTCTTCTCCTCATGCACAGATTCATTCAACAGATTCAGAATTTACATTCAATTAGTACTATCTGTGTGGGTGTGAAGTGGGTTTGAAAGAGACGTCATTCATTCTGTTAAGGCTTGATGTGCCATCAAAATGACTTTGGAAGCATTATTTTAAAGCTCAAAGCTCAATGTTTCTCTGATTCCAGGGTCTGGACAAGCACAGGTTAATTGTTTTTTAAACATAAAATAGAATTACATTAAATTTTGCAAAATCCACACCTGACTTGTCTTGCATTCATACAAATTGAAAAACCACATACATAGGCTGCATTTGTCATTAAAAATATGCATAGTAATGCAATTTTCTGTTTAGTTTGAATAACTGTAAAGATAAATAGAAAATGCATTCTATGTCTTAAAATTCTAAAAAATGAATAGGCTTTCATTCAACTTTTGAGTGGCTGATACGTGGAAATACATGGTGTGCAATGATAGCCTACTTAGCATGCAAAGTAGCACTGCAGTTCTGTTTATTAAACAGAAACCAAAATCAAAATATAATAAGTAGTAAACTGCATTGCATGCCCATGGTGGAAATAAATAAGAACAGGCCTACATTCACCTCTTTGCCTATTTAAGTGTCTGACTCAGATGCACAAACTTAGTTTCACTTTCTCTCCAGCTCTCGTGCATTTGTTTTAATGTGTTCGAGATGGACTTCATTTCAGGACAAATTAAGCTGATGTTTCATACTTCATTCACGATGTATGAACTTACTTTCACCATACAAATTATAAATTGACTATATCAGACTTGAACGGAGACTGTTGGCCTACATTGTCTTTGATGCAGCTACAGCTAGATGCAAGGTCTGGGTCCAAATAAAACCTCACCTAGGTCAGTGTTCGGACTGGGGTCACCCTATTGAATACACCGAAAAAGGTATTAAAAAATATTAAAACCAATCAAAAGTCTGCAAGAGTTTTGTCCTAAAAATACAGTAAGTTGCATACATTTAGCAAATACTGCAGTCTGCTACTGCAACAGTGTTCCACTGGTTTAAGATAATCCAAAGGCATATTTTTAGTGAATTTTACTTAATATGCAAAAAAAAAAAAATCCCTTCTAAGTAGACATGACATGAATGATGAGCCAGTAATCTACCTACAATACATTTTGCAGGACACTGTTTGAACCTTAAGGTATTTTTCTCAGTTTCACTGTTTTCGTAGTTATTGCATTTTAGCTTTGTAGGACAATGTGCATTGTCTATAGTATGAAGAAAAATGGGAATTGCCTTAACTATACCCTATATTTTCTAAAAGCCTATACCTCTAGATGTGATTTAACATATCGATCCAGTGTATGAGTTTAGGTTTAGGAGGGAACATGAATACATACATGTATATATAGTATATAGTATATGTCATGTATTCAGAAAAAATGCAATACAAATAAAAATGTATCCTTAATGCAAAAAATGAGCTAATGAAGTTTTTGGGGATGCAGTTCTACAAGCCTAATACAATGTTATATAACTATAGTTGGTTTTACTACTGTGGCGTTTATTTTCTAAATCTCAGGAGGTAGACCTTGCCCAGAAACAGAGAATGACTGTCCTTGAATGGTACTGATGTACCAAATTTGGGGGTCTGGTTTAAGGACTGTTACTTTAAAACAGTGTAACAGTGTGGCAGGTTTCAGTCATGCCACACTGCATGCAATCGTATCAGATATCAGATTATTTGGTATGTTTGCATAATTTCCCAGTTTTACTCACTATTCTATAGCAGACTGGTCACCCTATCTGGGCCAAGAGTCAAAACTTGTAATGAAATTTTTTCTCAGTTTTGTCAGCTCTCTGTCACATTTTAATAATAACTAAAATTGTAGCAATTAGATTTATTCAGATACAAATGCCTGAAAACAGAAGATAACTGCCTTCAAACAATTGGAGGGAAGAAAAAGAGTGGTGATAAACTGAGACTGCAAATGAAATGAAAATCGTTAGTGTAAAAATATTCATCGTGCTACTGTGCCTAATGAAATTGCAAGTATTTGAGACAATGCACACAGCCGAAATTGCTTCCAATGGAAGCTTTGTCTGTGCTACAAAGTTAGAAGAGAAAATAAAATAAGTAACTGCTCTCATCAACATTTTCCTCCACATTTGTTACAGAGAATGGTAAGACTTTCAACATGAATACTAGTCCACTCCCAATGTTCCAACCTAGTCTTGAACTTCCCCATATCTCAATCCAGCAGACATCCTTAAAATAGAAGCATTTTTGAAATCCCTCCCAGCAATTTTCCTCTCTGTAATGTGAGAAAAAGTTGACTTTTTCATCGCCACTAATAAACTCACCAAACCTTTCTTTTTATCCTGGCTTTGGAAATACATAAAGTGTGATTCAGTTGTTACTTTAATACATACTGCCTTTGACCCCTCTGTCAGCTAATTACCAATGCCTTGCCTAGGAGAATGAGCCCTGCACCCTCCGTTGTGCACTCGTAATTGCATTCTTAATTTCAGAGTGTATGAACCCTAATATCACCAGTGGACCAGCATATTGGGAGGATCAGGGTCCAGTGAAACCAAGGACTGTTTGCATCCTGTACATTACATGACTAACAATAATTAACTTTCAGTGATACTGTCAGTGTGTGTGTGTGTGTGTTGGGGCTTGGGAGGGTGTAGCCAGGTGGGATCTCAGTTGAATGAGTAAATATCTAAAAGGTTGGATGTTTTAAGAACAGCTACAGAAGTCTCTGGTCTGGAACTGACAAAATAAACGAGACATTTGTCCAGCAGCTCCCACACAATGTGTGAATATGTCATAGTAGATTTATCAGGTCTAACATAGGCGTGAAATGTGAAATTTCTTGGTCATGGTACAGTAAATCATTCCATTTGGCAATGGTATGTCAGGGCTGAGATTGCACTGCATTAAACCTACAGTATACTGATGTTGTGAACATGACATAGGTTTGTTTTCACAGATCCATAATGTATGCTTGCATTCAACATAAAGCCGAAGGTAAATATATACCACAATGAGGCAGATCTGTTTGGTCTTCACATTCATGTTATTACTGAAAATAAAACAACAAAGTGTTAATGTTTTGTGTGTGAATATGTTACTGTGTAAATGTATTATTTGTAGTTTCATCCTTGCGTATTTTGTCTAGTCATTTTGGCCACTTACCAATAGTGTGATTGGACCTAATGTTAATACAGCACAATTCTGCCCAGTTTCTAATCCTCTGTAACCTTGGGAAGGTTGGGCTTCCCAAGATAACAAGATTCTGCCTCGATAGCCAGGGTACAGATAAGAAATATACATTTTATAATCAAATATTGATTTTCTTATCCCTTATTTGAGTGGATGGCAACAAAATGACATTGAAAACTGCAGGACATACACTTTTTCATAAGTCATTGGAAAGCCCTTTGGACATTTTGCTTGCAGAAAATGACAACAGAAATGGTATGTTCAACGTTAGTGCTAGTCCATGGATTCAGTAAACATGCAGCCCTAGTATCAACAGAAATTACATTTAAATAGACACAGAACTCCAAATCAGACAAGCGGATGATACTTTGCTCTACTGACACTAGTCAGTCAAACGGTCAGATTGTCTGAAGTAAAAGACTGTGGTGTAATGATACTTCAGTTCAGTTCAGTTCAGCTATGGATGTCTGTTTCCAGGAGCTAAGCACTAAGGCAGCGGATTACAATGTGCCTTGCTTTACCCCTTGAGCAGCTGACAGAAAGTACAGAGCCCTGGTGGTATCCTGGCTAAAATTTTGGGATGGGACATCAAGAAAATGTTCTAAATCATGCTCTTGATTAATTGGATCCTGTGCATGTTTAAGCAAAGCATGCTCTGACTTTACCAAATTGTGCTCTCATTTTCAATCTTCTAAAGTGTGCGTAGGATTTAATGAAATATGTGCATGATTTCATTAAGAATGAGCACAATTTCCTAAACTGAGTGCATGATTTGTGCATACAACTTTCTTGAACCGTGCATGGTTTTATTCGCTTTATTAAATCATCCATACACTAGGTGAAAGAAAATGAGAGCACAATATAGTAAAGTGAGAGCACACTTTACTTAAATGAGTGCACAACTTAGTAAAATGTGTGCAAGATTTAGTAAACTGAGCACACAATTAGGTAAAGCATGCATACAATTTAGTAATTTGAGGGCACAATTTAGTACATTTTCTTGATGCCCAAAAATCCTGCTGTGACACCTTCAGGGCTCCGTAAGAAAGAGTATAGACCAGTAATAAGTTTCAGGCAAAGTCTGTGCTTTCTGTTTCACATATAGTATGTTTTGGTTAAGATGTGCAATGTAAATAAACATTTTGGTAAAATATTTACAGCATGAAAGATTATCTTTTTATGATAAAAAATATTTGTCAGGTGACAATCTACCAAGACATGTTGTTTGTTGAGATGAATGTGTTGTTATGTTTGCTCTGTGTGTCTTATGAGTTGAAGCATATTCAAGATGTCCCTTTTCAAATCTAATCCCACTGGAAATCTGAAACATTTGATTGAAATATTATAACAAATTTATTCATCATGAGGAAGCAATGTGATTTTGGGGGGTAAATTCACAGGTGAAGGCACAGCTTGTTAGACAGGCATTTAAATTCTTGCAGAGATGATGTGCTGTCATTATGTGCAACAAGGCTGTAATCAACCACTAAGACAGGCTCTAATTACTCAACCCTCTTTATCTTACAATGAACACTCAGTAACCAAGAATTACAGAAACTGCTGCAAGCTCTCTCTCTCTCTCTCTTTCTCTCTCTCTCTCTCACACACACTTTCACTTACACACACACACACACACACACACACACACACACACACACAAACAAACACTCACATACTTTCACTCAGTCCCCCACTCTTCCTCATGCAACTGTAGTTCATTGGATTACATCATATTTCTGATGTGGTTGTAAGGCCTAGACAAAGACTTGTGAATGCAAAGGAAAGTTATAGCCCTTCCTAGGTCTTGAGTGCAAATACTGAATATTAACATGGCCAATTTCATCCAACTCTATTCCTACTAGTCCTTCATAACTGAGTGTCAAAAATTGAGCGTGACATAACATCAAAGTGTATTATTCTTTTTGAAATGTCATGTCAACTGTGATTACCTTCACTGATCAGGAGATTGTCTTTGTTGTCAAATTGCTTTTCACCCAAACAGCATCTCTGTCAGGAAATATGATGCAATGTACTTTAGCATGTTACTCTGGCATTTTCCAGGGCTCCAAAATAAGACACAAACAATTGTGCATGGCAGAAAGCATTTATCTAATCTGAACTGTTAATGTCCTTTTTGGGATGTTAAAACTAAAAGATAAAAGATAAAACAGGGAGATACATGAAAGTATAACCTCCCCACCACCCTACCCCTCCCAGCCCAAAAGAAAATGACAGTCGAAAATAGCTGAAGGCATGACAGGCTAAGAAGATACATTATCTGATAAAAGATGCCACTTGCACAACTGGAACTGTTATCTACAAGGAAATGGGGGTAAGAAAAGGCTGCATGATGATGTCACATCAATAGAGACAGTTTCCTCACCAAGTCTCCTCTACCCGCACCTCTAGGAAAGGTCACTACTAGAAGCATCTCAGCTCTCTAACCTCAGAAAGCAAAATTTGGAAAACCCACTATAATTACATATACACTTACAACTTAGTAATTTGCCGCAGGACAGGACCATCTTCTGTATAACTCAGAAGTCAGTCTTTTAAGAGAATTGTAATCTTGTAGTCTAATAACTGCACCCAGGTACTAAACACACACACATACATGATGGAGATCTTTAAATGATACATTGATCTCACTGAAAAGGGTAAGGGAAAGGGTGTGATTTTAAATCCATTTCTGTGCATAGACTAGAGTATTGAAGGATAACACTATTGCCCTAAATGTATTGTTTACATCTGTTCCACAAGTAGACCTGTTTAACTCCAGCTCATTTGGTCTCTTTATGAAAAGCATGTTTGAACAGAAAATAGAAAGATGTTTTAATTGTGCCAGTTCTCCTACAATAATCTACAAACATCCACATAAAAAACTTTAAAGGTGGCATAGAATGCATATTGTACCTTGTTCACTGATGTTAACATCAGAATGTATTCTATTCAGTGATCAGTCAAAAAGAATGTTAAGTGTAATTTTACAAGCCCAGTTACAACCTTTCATTTAGCCTTGGGATTGAAATAGTCTGTTTTGGCTATATGTCGCTCTTTTTAGCAACCACAGATTAACTATAGTTGATTTCCTTACTGTTACATCACAGTAGGGCTTTGTTCAGATTTGCCCATTTTTTGTAGCCATTTCTAAGATTTACATATGGTGGAGGGTACAACTGTGTTAAAGCTCTTTAGCCATGCACAACCTCTGCTAATTCAACAAAGCCAAAGTACAAATGGTTTTCCATACTTTGTGCCTTTAACTATAATGATATGAACATCCACTTTGATTATTTCTCAATTAAGAAATTCTCTCAAAATATTAACTTTGTTGTCATATCTGTTGTTCTCAAAATAATTCTGAAAATGATCTAAATAATATGTAGCAAATGATAGTGTCCCAGAATAAACATGCCCACACCATGTCCTGATTACATACAAATGTCTGACTATTGAATAGTATTGAAACCTCTATGTTATCACTGAATCCATTAAATATGATGTTCTGTTACACCATATTTCTTGTTGACAATAGCAGAACATAAGTGTCATAAGAAACAGGGTGTGCTACAAAAGTTCTGTGGGAAATGTCATAGAATTTTTTTTTTTTTGGCCGCATACATCATATACACTTAAGCCACAGTATCATAAGGGTAGATGGCCACCATTGGTCCGAGATTTGTTAAGATGTTTTTATGTTGATATTTGTGTTCACAGAAGTGATTACACTGACACTGGTGTTGCCAAAGCTCTAAGGAACACAACTGGTTCTGTGTTGATAAAATTTGAGCTGTGATGGAAGTACTCTGACTTCCTCAGTTAGCATAATCACTGTTTAGTGAACACTGAAAACAAGCTCAGACTCAGTATCCTTTAAGACTAGGCTGGACATTTGAACTAGTCACAAGTACTAGGCTAAAAACAGTGCTGCAGCACATGTATTTGACAGCTCAATGTGGGCTGAGAAATATTGGCTTGAGAAAATTCACTGCAACAGACACAACACTCAAGTGTCTCTCAGCAGCAGATATATGCCCACTCCTGCGGCCAGGCCCTCCACAGGGGAGCCATAACATTCAGGATGAGTGGGTCCCACTGGTGGTGAATCTGCTCTTCATCAAACATGTGATGATCCATCTCACAAGGACCTCTCTCTGGAAGGAGTTTCATTCCTCAAGAGAAGCCTGGAAGGTGGCCCTCAGGTGGGGAGACAAAGTGATGGAACTCCAAGCTGACCCTGAAATAATGTTTGAACAAAATTCTAGGAGGAAAGATACTAGTTGTTACTAAAATGGCTCATGAAAGAAATTAGACAATACTTTTAATATGGCATGTGCCGTATATGAGACAATACCATTGATATGGCATGTAGCCTATAAAGAGGCTCCTCTTTGTTGTTCTGTTGTTCTGTTAAAGTAAATGCTTGTCATATTAGTATATTAGTATAGCTTTAATTTAAAAGCTGTTTAGTTAAACCAGTACAAACAATGAATAAAATCAACAGCGTGCCCCAAAAAATCTTTATCCTTATCTCCTTAATCCTTATATTCACAATCTGCTTAGGGATAGTTGTAAAGTTAATTTACTAAATCCTGAGACAGCATTTCAGAGTCTGAGCCTAAGAGTTTCAGAATGGCACTGCTAGTCAGCATCAGCCTTCACAGGTTCCTCTTATTCAAGCAGACTGCAACTGAAACTTGAAGAATTGCATAGGCTTGTTTAGAATATCAGAGCTGTTCCTAATGATAATAGTAAATGAGGCCAAATCCTAGTAAGAGTCCTTCTATTATGTCCTGTCATGTCTGTCTGTAATAACTGTGAAGTGAGAAGACCAGGATCAATGAGAAGACCAGGATCAATGCCTCACCATTCAATATAATGGTCCATTTATACGATCAGTGGGTAAGGACAGTGCAGTTGGCATTGAAAAAGAAACAATGCATTATAAATGGCACATTACAAAGGACATTTTATAACCACTAAGACCTGACTCACTTGTTCAGTAAACCTGAACATAATTGCTGTGTCATAAAGATCACTGGCCACTGTCATCAAAATGCCCTTCGGATTTCAACAACTTTACTATCTGGATATTTTAAGGTATTTCTTAAAGGTTAAAAGTTTCCTATGCACAAAATCTGACACACAGGAACAGTTTATCACCCTCTGGATGGTTTAGTGAAATACTACCTGTAGGAGGTGTTTCAAATTACATATTTCTGTAACTCCAGATCTATTTCAGCAATCCTGAAATTTGGTATGCTTACACTTGGCTACATCTTTTTACATACAAACATAGATGTACATACCGAAACACATACATACTTACACACTTTATTCATCCACTTTAATGTCCTTGAAGGGAAACCTTTCAACCCATAGCCCTGTTATTCAAGGTCACCAAGTGCTGTTGGAAAAAAGAATGAGAGGATGTGCTACAAGATAAACTGAATTGTGGACTTGCCACTGAAGCTGACCTATTGGGGCAGAGGAAACTGGGACTGAGTTCTCTTGCCCCCATCAGTAAGCTTTAGCTGCTGGTTTGCTGTTCAGTGTATGCTGAACCAAGTTTATGGAGCTTCAAAAACAGCTCTTCTGCTTCCTTTCTTCAGTCCCTTTGTTTTAGAATACTAGTTGTAGCAGTGTTTCAACAGTGGGTTTAAATGAAAGGGTTTATCTGAAATAGGTCAGTTGTGACACAAGTGTCTAAGGGTCCCTGTCTATGATTAAAGCGGCCCAAGTCACACCCATGGCTACACCACTGCTGAAATTTGTGTTGCAACATTTGAGGCAGCAGATAGGAAGCATCCGAACTAGCACCACTGTAGTACTTCCACTCAATATTGGATTTTACAACAGCATTACACCAGGGTACTATCCTAAGACTTTGGTTCCCCTAGCTAGATTTTCTAGAGCAAACTGAAGGCAGAGGCCATTAGATTTAAAGTTCAGTAAAGTTACATCAAAGTGCCCACCCACTGCAAAGTAAATGTAAGCCTAGTGAGTGTTCTAATTTGAATAAAGTGAAGTGAAGTGAAAGAGTCTAGTCCACCAAGAACACAAAGTACAGAATAAAACAAACAAATAAGCATATAGGCAAATAAAGGTCCCTAGCACAGCTCATCCTCCTCCCAAAATGCTTTGTTTTGGTGTCTTCCTGCTCTGCTGATGTGTGTGGATATAATTACAGGACAGATGGACAGTGGGGAGGCACATGCTCTCAGACTGATGCATCATCTGCACTCCCACTTTCTCCTTAATTAAATTAGAGACAGGAAGAAGCACTGGGATTATGGACTGGCACAGAAAAAGAGGGAGGTGACAGGTATTATCCAGAAATTGATTGCACACCTCTTTGGAGTATTTAATGACCAGCACATCTGAAGTTTTTGTTTATCCAAATTTCATTTGTTTTACATAGAAGGAGAATTGGGTTGTAAATGTATGCAGTACTATAAACATAACCAAATAAAGAGTGTTCTTAAGATGCACTGACACAAAAAGTAGCATTAGCGTTAAAAGCAATAAAAGCAGATGTGAAGGCTTGCTGGAGGAGAGTGACAGGACACCTGAGGTAGAGCAAGAAGCTAAGATGGGGTAAAAGGGAGTTTTGTTTCACTTCATGATGTTCTTTGATGTGTGCTCAACCTGCTAAGAAGTCCACAGTGATATCCAATCCAAGCAGCTCTCCTACCTGCAGCAACCTTGCCTGGTTGGATCGGTGGGCAATGATTGCCAGATTGACACCAGAGGTCAGAACAGAAGGCAGAAGTATACAAAGCCAGATGCCATATATGGAGTCAGTAATAACATTGGAAATTGAATTTATTTTTTACTAATTACTAATTCCATTTTAGTGTGATGCTTTCAGAGAACCCAAAATTATGATTAAAGACAGAGGAACAGAAATGGTAATAGACTAGCATCAACCATATGAATGTACATTAAATACACAGTATTTAATGGTGGTGGGTAACAGCAGATGATTAAGTGATAAAAAAAAACCCAGTATGCTAGTGGCTAAAATTGAGCAGTGCCAGTACTCCGTACTGGTGCATACGGGCCCACTTAAAGCACTGAGCACAACGGTTCACTTAACACCCTTGATTACTCTGTGACTTCTTCAAAGTGGTAGGCCTATAGGGCTCTTTCACGACTCCAGTCCATGCAGAGAGTGCTGGAGGCTTTGGGTGGAAAGAGCCGTTCTCTGAGCCGTTCTCTGTCCTTGGCCCAGCAGGAGCCTTCATCTCACAGGGCTGATGGGAGAGAAGGGCCCAGATAGGGACGTCTCCGCTCTAATCCTGCATAAGCCCTCATCCGCTGAGGTGTGCTGGAGATCACCTTAGTCTGCTCTACCTCCAAAATCTCCCAGCGCTAATAATAACAATGTCTAAAACTTGGCAAGAAGACGGCTCATCTCTAGAAAGCAAGGAAGGGGGGGTTGGTGTAAATTAGTATTTAAGTTTCAAGAGACTTGACAGTGTCTTTTCTCTGAATCAGAGACCCAGTCGGTTTGTGGTAATGATGGAGCTAAAGAAGTCGTGGTGGAAGAGGTTGCTGTTTTTATGCTGGCATGGTTGTTTCATTTTACTAGAGCAAAGGGACACCATTTTAAGGCTTTCGGTATATGAACCCAAAAAGAGGCGGTGAAAATTCAATGTTTCTTTAATGCTACCTATTTAAAATGATTGGTCTCGGCATCTATAATTTAGGCCATCTTCATGGGTCTCATACTTATGAGTTAGCCTGGAGACAACCTGTTATATATTTCAAGTCTCATACTCTAATATATTTTGACAAGTAAATTGCTTGCCTTTTTTGCTGATAGCACCTCATATAAATAATGAATATTTAGTAATAGCTACAGAAATAATGCATAGGAAAGAGTGATGTGAATGACATAGTTAGTTTAGGGCAAAGAGGACCCAAATTTCTCTTTGAACTCATGAGAAATTGTTCCTGTCCTAAAATGCTTGAGGTTTATGTATATTATTATTTATATCTTAGTTATTTTGGTTTATTATCCAATACAAGAATCTATTTTATGGGAATAATTGGATAATTTGAGAGGGTAGTGGGAGATTACAAGACTATTCAACATAATCTTCCACCAATGGCAAAACAAAATGTAAAATGTTCCAGTGAGTGAGGCTTAGTGTGAAAAAGGCTGCCACTGAAGATGACACATCTGAATACTAAACTCCATGACTTTAGGCTATACACTGCAACCTTTGGCCAGACAGTAGATCATAGGGAGGTTTCTTGTCTATGCTTTAGTGAGAAGAAAGAGGCAGAGATTGAATGGTGCCAGACTGACTCTGTCCATCTCTGAGGACACTCATCCTGTGATTGATTGATGAAACAACATTCCTGCAGGTAAAGCAGGAACTGATCAGCATAGCACAAATAAGGTAGGACACAGTTAGAAAGAAATACATTTAGATCTGTATCTGAGAAACATGGGAAGCAAATTAGTTTTAGGAGATAAAGATCTGGTATTAAACTCAGATTTAAATTTTAAAAACTGTGCAGCTTTGAAATAAATACTGAAGTATACCTATACATTAAGAAATATCTAGCCTCATATTTTTTACATTTTCTCTTAATGCAAATCTACATGGCAAATTTTACAAAAAGTCTATCACAATAATTATATTGTATGATGGTTAGTCAATGTAGTTTCAGGTTTATTGTTCTGAAGTAAAATCCCAGACTTCGCCAAATGGTTTAGATGTCAGGTGCTTCTGAACTGCTCCTCAGAAGTCTCTCAAACACAGAAATTATGTATAATCTTAGCAGAAGCACATCTCCGGCTATTACAGCAGTCTCTTTGAAGACAAAGACATTTGACACTGCATCAAAGTCTGGTCTTCATTGAAGAGGACACAAGAAAATTGTCTGGGTCTAACTCGGAGTGGATTCAGTCCTGTGATCTTGAGTCTAAGAAAACCTAAGGTCATAAACGGGATAATGATCACATTACAGGGACCATAAAGCTGTGTTTTTGTAGTCCCTCAAAGCTCGTTAGAAAAAGATATGAAACTTAAAACATACCCAAGCATGTTTGAACAGAAAATAGAAAGATGTTTTAATTGTGCCAGTTCTCCTACAATAATCTACAAACATCCACATAAAAAACTTTAAAGGTGGCATAGAATGCATATTGTACCTTGTTCACTGATGTTAACATCAGAATGTATTCTATTCAGTGATCAGTCAAAAAGAATGTTAAGTGTAATTTTACAAGCCCAGTTACAACCTTTCATTTAGGCTTGGGATTGAAATAGTCTGTTTTGGCTATATGTCGCTCTCTTTAGCAACCACAGATTAACTATAGTTGATTTCCTTACTGTTACATCACAGTAGGGCTTTGTTCAGATTTGCCCATTTTTTGTAGCCATTTCTAAGATTTACATATGGTGGAGGGTACAACTGTGTTAAAGCTCTTTAGCCATGCACAACCTCTGCTAATTCAACAAAGCCAAAGTACAAATGGTTTTCCATACTTTGTGCCTTTAACTATAATGATATGAACATCCACTTTGATTATTTCTCAATTAAGAAATTCTCTCAAAATATTAACTTTGTTGTCATATCTGTTGTTCTCAAAATAATTCTGAAAATGATCTAAATAATATGTAGCAAATGATAGTGTCCCAGAATAAACATGCCCACACCATGTCCTGATTACATACAAATGTCTGACTATTGAATAGTATTGAAACCTCTATGTTATCACTGAATCCATTAAATATGATGTTCTGTTACACCATATTTCTTGTTGACAATAGCAGAACATAAGTGTCATAAGAAACAGGGTGTGCTACAAAAGTTCTGTGGGAAATGTCATAGAATTTTTTTTTTTTTTTGGCCGCATACATCATATACACTTAAGCCACAGTATCATAAGGGTAGATGGCCACCATTGGTCCGAGATTTGTTAAGATGTTTTTATGTTGATATTTGTGTTCACAGAAGTGATTACACTGACACTGGTGTTGCCAAAGCTCTAAGGAACACAACTGGTTCTGTGTTGATAAAATTTGAGCTGTGATGGAAGTACTCTGACTTCCTCAGTTAGCATAATCACTGTTTAGTGAACACTGAAAACAAGCTCAGACTCAGTATCCTTTAAGACTAGGCTGGACATTTGAACTAGTCACAAGTACTAGGCTAAAAACAGTGCTGCAGCACATGTATTTGACAGCTCAATGTGGGCTGAGAAATATTGGCTTGAGAAAATTCACTGCAACAGACACAACACTCAAGTGTCTCTCAGCAGCAGATATATGCCCACTCCTGCGGCCAGGCCCTCCACAGGGGAGCCATAACATTCAGGATGAGTGGGTCCCACTGGTGGTGAATCTGCTCTTCATCAAACATGTGATGATCCATCTCACAAGGACCTCTCTCTGGAAGGAGTTTCATTCCTCAAGAGAAGCCTGGAAGGTGGCCCTCAGGTGGGGAGACAAAGTGATGGAACTCCAAGCTGACCCTGAAATAATGTTTGAACAAAATTCTAGGAGGAAAGATACTAGTTGTTACTAAAATGGCTCATGAAAGAAATTAGACAATACTTTTAATATGGCATGTGCCGTATATGGGACAATACCATTGATATGGCATGTAGCCTATAAAGAGGCTCCTCTTTGTTGTTCTGTTGTTCTGTTAAAGTAAATGCTTGTCATATTAGTATATTAGTATAGCTTTAATTTAAAAGCTGTTTAGTTAAACCAGTACAAACAATGAATAAAATCAACAGCGTGCCCCAAAAAATCTTTATCCTTATCTCCTTAATCCTTATATTCACAATCTGCTTAGGGATAGTTGTAAAGTTAATTTACTAAATCCTGAGACAGCATTTCAGAGTCTGAGCCTAAGAGTTTCAGAATGGCACTGCTAGTCAGCATCAGCCTTCACAGGTTCCTCTTATTCAAGCAGACTGCAACTGAAACTTGAAGAATTGCATAGGCTTGTTTAGAATATCAGAGCTGTTCCTAATGATAATAGTAAATGAGGCCAAATCCTAGTAAGAGTCCTTCTATTATGTCCTGTCATGTCTGTCTGTAATAACTGTGAAGTGAGAAGACCAGGATCAATGAGAAGACCAGGATCAATGCCTCACCATTCAATATAATGGTCCATTTATACGATCAGTGGGTAAGGACAGTGCAGTTGGCATTGAAAAAGAAACAATGCATTATAAATGGCACATTACAAAGGACATTTTATAACCACTAAGACCTGACTCACTTGTTCAGTAAACCTGAACATAATTGCTGTGTCATAAAGATCACTGGCCACTGTCATCAAAATGCCCTTCGGATTTCAACAACTTTACTATCTGGATATTTTAAGGTATTTCTTAAAGGTTAAAAGTTTCCTATGCACAAAATCTGACACACAGGAACAGTTTATCACCCTCTGGATGGTTTAGTGAAATACTACCTGTAGGAGGTGTTTCAAATTACATATTTCTGTAACTCCAGATCTATTTCAGCAATCCTGAAATTTGGTATGCTTACACTTGGCTACATCTTTTTACATACAAACATAGATGTACATACCGAAACACATACATACTTACACACTTTATTCATCCACTTTAATGTCCTTGAAGGAAACCTTTCAACCCATAGCCCTGTTATTCAAGGTCACCAAGTGCTGTTGGAAAAAGAATGAGAGGATGTGCTACAAGATAAACTGAATTGTGGACTTGCCACTGAAGCTGACCTATTGGGGCAGAGGAAACTGGGACTGAGTTCTCTTGCCCCCATCAGTAAGCTTTAGCTGCTGGTTTGCTGTTCAGTGTATGCTGAACCAAGTTTATGGAGCTTCAAAAACAGCTCTTCTGCTTCCTTTCTTCAGTCCCTTTGTTTTAGAATACTAGTTGTAGCAGTGTTTCAACAGTGGGTTTAAATGAAAGGGTTTATCTGAAATAGGTCAGTTGTGACACAAGTGTCTAAGGGTCCCTGTCTATGATTAAAGCGGCCCAAGTCACACCCATGGCTACACCACTGCTGAAATTTGTGTTGCAACATTTGAGGCAGCAGATAGGAAGCATCCGAACTAGCACCACTGTAGTACTTCCACTCAATATTGGATTTTACAACAGCATTACACCAGGGTACTATCCTAAGACTTTGGTTCCCCTAGCTAGATTTTCTAGAGCAAACTGAAGGCAGAGGCCATTAGATTTAAAGTTCAGTAAAGTTACATCAAAGTGCCCACCCACTGCAAAGTAAATGTAAGCCTAGTGAGTGTTCTAATTTGAATAAAGTGAAGTGAAGTGAAAGAGTCTAGTCCACCAAGAACACAAAGTACAGAATAAAACAAACAAATAAGCATATAGGCAAATAAAGGTCCCTAGCACAGCTCATCCTCCTCCCAAAATGCTTTGTTTTGGTGTCTTCCTGCTCTGCTGATGTGTGTGGATATAATTACAGGACAGATGGACAGTGGGGAGGCACATGCTCTCAGACTGATGCATCATCTGCACTCCCACTTTCTCCTTAATTAAATTAGAGACAGGAAGAAGCACTGGGATTATGGACTGGCACAGAAAAAGAGGGAGGTGACAGGTATTATCCAGAAATTGATTGCACACCTCTTTGGAGTATTTAATGACCAGCACATCTGAAGTTTTTGTTTATCCAAATTTCATTTGTTTTACATAGAAGGAGAATTGGGTTGTAAATGTATGCAGTACTATAAACATAACCAAATAAAGAGTGTTCTTAAGATGCACTGACACAAAAAGTAGCATTAGCGTTAAAAGCAATAAAAGCAGATGTGAAGGCTTGCTGGAGGAGAGTGACAGGACACCTGAGGTAGAGCAAGAAGCTAAGATGGGGTAAAAGGGAGTTTTGTTTCACTTCATGATGTTCTTTGATGTGTGCTCAACCTGCTAAGAAGTCCACAGTGATATCCAATCCAAGCAGCTCTCCTACCTGCAGCAACCTTGCCTGGTTGGATCGGTGGGCAATGATTGCCAGATTGACACCAGAGGTCAGAACAGAAGGCAGAAGTATACAAAGCCAGATGCCATATATGGAGTCAGTAATAACATTGGAAATTGAATTTATTTTTTACTAATTCCATTTTAGTGTGATGCTTTCAGAGAACCCAAAATTATGATTAAAGACAGAGGAACAGAAATGGTAATAGACTAGCATCAACCATATGAATGTACATTAAATACACAGTATTTAATGGTGGTGGGTAACAGCAGATGATTAAGTGATAAAAAAAACCCAGTATGCTAGTGGCTAAAATTGAGCAGTGCCAGTACTCTGTACTGGTGCATACGGGCCCACTTAAAGCACTGAGCACAACGGTTCACTTAACACCCTTGATTACTCTGTGACTTCTTCAAAGTGGTAGGCCTATAGGGCTCTTTCACGACTCCAGTCCATGCAGAGAGTGCTGGAGGCTTTGGGTGGAAAGAGCCGTTCTCTGAGCCGTTCTCTGTCCTTGGCCCAGCAGGAGCCTTCATCTCACAGGGCTGATGGGAGAGAAGGGCCCAGATAGGGACGTCTCCGCTCTATCCTGCATAAGCCCTCATCCGCTGAGGTGTGCTGGAGATCACCTTAGTCTGCTCTACCTCCAAAATCTCCCAGCGCGCTAATAATAACAATGTCTAAAACTTGGCAAGAAGACGGCTCATCTCTAGAAAGCAAGGAAGGGGGGGTTGGTGTAAATTAGTATTTAAGTTTCAAGAGACTTGACAGTGTCTTTTCTCTGAATCAGAGACCCAGTCGGTTTGTGGTAATGATGGAGCTAAAGAAGTCGTGGTGGAAGAGGTTGCTGTTTTTATGCTGGCATGGTTGTTTCATTTTACTAGAGCAAAGGGACACCATTTTAAGGCTTTCGGTATATGAACCCAAAAAGAGGCGGTGAAAATTCAATGTTTCTTTAATGCTACCTATTTAAAATGATTTGGTCTCGGCATCTATAATTTAGGCCATCTTCATGGGTCTCATACTTATGAGTTAGCCTGGAGACAACCTGTTATATATTTCAAGTCTCATACTCTAATATATTTTTTGACAAGTAAATTGCTTGCCTTTTTGCTGATAGCACCTCATATAAATAATGAATATTTAGTAATAGCTACAGAAATAATGCATAGGAAAGAGTGATGTGAATGACATAGTTAGTTTAGGGCAAGAGGACCCAAATTTCTCTTTGAACTCATGAGAAATTGTTCCTGTCCTAAAATGCTTGAGGTTTATGTATATTATTATTTATATCTTAGTTATTTTGGTTTATTATCCAATACAAGAATCTATTTTATGGGAATAATTGGATAATTTGAGAGGGTAGTGGGAGATTACAAGACTATTCAACATAATCTTCCACCAATGGCAAAACAAAATGTAAAATGTTCCAGTGAGTGAGGCTTAGTGTGAAAAAGGCTGCCACTGAAGATGACACATCTGAATACTAAACTCCATGACTTTAGGCTATACACTGCAACCTTTGGCCAGACAGTAGATCATAGGGAGGTTTCTTGTCTATGCTTTAGTGAGAAGAAAGAGGCAGAGATTGAATGGTGCCAGACTGACTCTGTCCATCTCTGAGGACACTCATCCTGTGATTGATTGATGAAACAACATTCCTGCAGGTAAAGCAGGAACTGATGAGCATAGCACAAATAAGGTAGGACACAGTTAGAAAGAAATACATTTAGATCTGTATCTGAGAAACATGGGAAGCAAATTAGTTTTAGGAGATAAAGATCTGGTATTAAACTCAGATTTAAATTTTAAAAACTGTGCAGCTTTGAAATAAATACTGAAGTATACCTATACATTAAGAAATATCTAGCCTCATATTTTTTACATTTTCTCTTAATGCAAATCTACATGGCAAATTTTACAAAAAGTCTATCACAATAATTATATTGTATGATGGTTAGTCAATGTAGTTTCAGGTTTATTGTTCTGAAGTAAAATCCCAGACTTCGCCAAATGGTTTAGATGTCAGGTGCTTCTGAACTGCTCCTCAG